>OZ024825.1:15711280-16911280 GCA_964016985.1 Anodontia alba | reverse complement strand
CATATAGCAAGTTTGGTGAAAATCCCTTGTTATTTACTCAAGTTATCATCCAGAAACGAAAATATGGGCGTGTCACGGGCAGATAACTCCGTAAAAATTTGACGAAATTTGCCTATTAGCCATCCCAAACCAGATCACCACAATATCAATGAACATACCAAGTTTGGTGAAAATCCATTGATGTTTACTCAAGTTATCATCCGGAAACGAAAAACGGATGGATGGACGTACAACAGATGGACGGACAGACAGACACACGGACGTCCAACGTGAAATCATAATACCCCGCCACTATTGTGTGGCGGGGTATAAAAATAGGCTGTCATCTGTTACAATTTTGCTTATCATTTTAAAGAGTTAAATAAAATAACAAACCCTGATTTCTAAGATAATCATATATGAGGCCTTCCCAGGGATTTTGGGGAACAAGGGAATATGCCAATTTATTTTCAGGGAACAAGAGAACATTTGCAAATATAGTAAGGGAACAAGGGAATGAAACTAATTTTGGGGAACAGGGAACATGGGAATTTTGAAAATCACTTCTACGGAACAAGGTCGATCATTTCTAGGGAACAAGGGTACATGGACCCCCCCCACCACCCGTCCACCCCCCTCCCAACACCCCAGCTGGTAGGGCCTCATATTTAAATGTTGTCTGCTTACATCAAATTCAAAAGGCAATGGTTAATTACCTAAATGGACCCTAGAGGAAAGCAAGAAGCAAGGCTCTCAAGTCTATACTACTAGATAAGGCCATTTTTTTTTTCTTCTAATCCAAACAGTGTTGATATTTTTTTTTATTTCTCTTTGAAAACATATGTTTTTGGTACTTATTAGAAGGACTAGTAGCCAAGGTACTTCTAATGATTACCCACAATGTATGTTTTTATGGAGAAAATAAGAAAAATATTGGTATGAATACTAGTCTTTTCCAGAGCTTAGCAGTAAACATACTGAAGTTAGGTTAACCCTTGTCATGCTGAATAAATTAAGATGCCACCCTCACTTCTAATTTTTAGCCAATCCGATTTTTTAATCCAGATTGTTGATATAAATTCACATACTGAATGACAAACAGTGCTGATCCAGATCAGTTGGCTTCTTCAGAAGCCAACTGATCTGGATCTACACTGTTTGTAAAGGCAGGGTATATCCAGGTTTAGCATGACAAGGGTTATCCTTTACCATTCTCTTGGCAAATTCAGCAGACAATAAACTGGTATTTTTTCTTATTTTTCCTAGAAAATAGGCCTTGACATTTTATGCAAATTGTCTCCCAAGAAGGCAATTTGCATGAAATATCAGAGCCTATTTCCCAGGAAAATCAAGGAAAAACATTTCAAAATGTTGTCTGCTGAAAATTTTACCCAACATTCTATGCAAACTGATATTTTTTTATTTTTTCCAGAAAACAGGCTTTGACATTTTATGCAAACTGTCTCCTAAGGAGAAAATTTGCATGAAATGTCAAAGCCTAGTTTCCAGAAGGAAAAAAAATAAGAAAATTATTTCAAAATATTGTCTGCTGAAAATTTTGCCCAGGATGCTAAACTTTAAATTGACATTTTTCTATTTATTTCCCCAGAAAATAAGCTTTGAAATTTCATGCATATTGTCTACAACCTTCATGAAAAATAACCAAGCTATCTTATTGGAAAATTAAGAAAAAACTATTTCAAAATGTTGTCTGCTGAAAATTTTCCCAAGCATGCAAAGCACTATAACAGCAGGCAGGTGATGGTTTACCTGGGAGCCTATAAAAAGTACGTGTGATTAAAAAAGCAGTGATAGGAATGGAACAACAGGTGCCAAAAGGTATGACAGCTATTGCACAGAACTATGCTGCAACAACAGCCACATAGCTTTTTTTACTTTCTCATGACGTAACTGTAGAAAGGAGTTTTTTCTGTCTTCATACCTCCAGATAAGGCACTTTTTTTTTAACCAAAAAGTATTAATATTTTTTCTTATTTCTGCATGAAAATATAAATTGTGGGTACTCATTAGAAGTGCCATCTGAAAGCACTTCTAATGAGTAACCACAACGTGTTTTCATGGAAAATTAAGAAAAATTCTAACCTCATACTCCCTCCATTAGAGCTATGTCTCTCTTTCATCTCTTCTACTATCTCTTCTATCTCTTTTCTCTCTTTCTCTGGGAGACGACACAAAATGACCCACAAGGGTTGACGTGTCGTTAAACCCCAACACAATCTATTACCATAACCCGACATATTGGGACAGACAACCAAAAACTATTGATATTTTTCTTATTTCTCCACTCCAACATGTTGTGAGTACTCATTAGAAGTGCCATGCCAATGTGCTTCAAATGAGTACCCACAACATATTATGTGTTTGAAGATCATATATCATCATATCATATAATATTTTATATCTTAATCAGATTTTTGATTAACATGCAGGTACAGGGACAACATCCACATCAGTGGGTCCCCTTCCAGATAGCAGGTGTACTGCACCCGTGGCAGATCTCACACCAGATCTCCAGGTATGTCTATCATGAGGGCTGATAGCTAAGAGCTTCCACTCTCTGCAATCCCTCTCTGTCAGCTGCTTCCATGTCATCTTGGGCCTCCCAGGCCCACGCTTTCCCTCAACCTGTATGTGAAAGGCTGTCTTGACTGCACTATTGGAGCATTCCACATGTCCATACCTTCTCTCCTTCAGAAAGCGGTCCAGATCCTCAATCCCAAGCCGCACAAGTAGCTCACTGGACCTGGTGGTGACAATATCTTGCAGGCAGACATTGCAGATCTGTCTGATCATTGCTCTGTCATTCCGCTGCAGATGCTGGAGGTTTGGCTTTGTCAATGGCCAAGTCTCACTGGCATGGAGCATTGTGCTCCGTACACAAGAGCTGTGTCTTGAAAGGGAGGTGGCATGAAGAGAGGACTGGCAGCAGCTCCTTTAACTTCTTCCAGGTGATTTTCACAGGTGTTATGGTTGAAAGTTCACAGCCACCTGCTGCTGAGAGCATGTCTCCTCAGTAGCTAAAGGAAGCTGCTACCACTTCCAGCTTGTCAGGTCCAACCAAGGGGCGTGCAGTTCCCTGGCACCGTTTACATCTATAGTTAGGGTCCTTTGTCAAGCACTTGAGCCCACTGCATTTTCATGTGCACAGTGCTTGAAGCTGTTGCAGAAGATGCTGTTGCAGCCCACTCCAGTGCGACAGACAGAGCAAGGAAACTCGCCTGAACTCAGAGAAATAAGAAAATCATTACCTGCTATGTTTCATTCTATTACCATAATGATCTTGAGTTACTGGTACAGACAGGCCTAAGAAAATAGTGTCGATTAGATCAGAGGCAGCAGAATGGGGATCTAATCAGTGTGTTCAGTTTGCCACGCATTCTACAAGGATCTGTCATGGGTGTGAGGGGTAGATAGAAAAATGCGTCCCAAGGATCACTGTCAGGCGTCACAAGGCTTGCCAAATGATGCCAAACTGTGATCGTGAGAGATGGATTTTTCTATCTACCCCTCACACCTATGATACGAGGGTCGTGCAAAAAGTTCTGTCACTAATAGGCTTCCTTAGTTTTATCCCAGGTATATTTTAAAATGCTTCACTGCACTTGAATGGTGTGTTAAATAGCTAACAATACCCGTTTATTTCGTGCAAATTGCTTTCTAACTGACCGAGTTATTTCAAATTGAAATAGATGCAGTCTTATACACTGACCAATTTACTTGTTACATTGGAACATGGACCAGAAGACTGAAATTCGTAGCTATATTAGATGCTGCATTAGGCTTAATATAAATTCAAAGCAGATATTTAATGAATTGTGTGGTATATATGGACCTTAGACCATTTCAATGCGCACAGTTTTAAGTGGGTTAAAGCTTTTAAAGCTGGGAAATTTTCTGTTGAAGATGATACCCATCCTGGAAGGCCTAAAACCTCTGTTACCAAGGCTAACATCGCTGCTGTAAAGATTGTGGTCGAACAGGATGTGCGATTGTCTGTCAAAGATATAGCTAGTTATACTGGCATATCAGAAGGCAGTGCGCAAACAATTCTGAACAAGTGTTTGGACCTGAGAAAGGTTTGCGCTAGGTGGGTACCTCATTTGCTCACTGAGGAGCAAAAGACACATTTCGCCTTAAATGTGCCTGGGAACTTTTGAAAACATACAAAGCCTGTAATAGTCGGGTTACGTATTTCTAACTTGCTAACAGGTGATGAAACCTGGGAGCACATGTTTGAGCCACAAAGAAGGGCTGATAATAAGCAATGGAAGCGAATAGATCAAAAACGCCCTGTATTGCCAAGAGAACAATAAGTTCGAAAAAGATGTTGTACGCAATTTTCTTTAATTCAATTGGGCCAGTCGTTCAAGTGCCTTGTCCATCTGGTCATACAGTCACTGGCCAATTCTACAAGAATTCTGTACTGAAGAAAGTGAAAGAGTTTTACGATAAGAAACTACCAAGCAAAGGCTGGTCAGGAGTCCACCTTTTACATGACAATGCCTCCTCTCGTAAGTGTGAGGTTTTTAAGTCTTTTTTTTTCTGAAAAGGTAAAAGTTTTAAACCATCCACCTTATTCACCTGACCTGAGTCCCTGTGACTTCTTTTTATTTCCAAGGCTTAAGAAAATGCTTTCTGGAAATAAGTATACATCTAGAAGTTCTCTTGGCATCACTATTTATCAGTGTCTCCAACAGATACCAAAAGAAGACTATTTATCTGCTTTTCGCGACTGGCTAAAAGGTTACAAAAATGTGTTTCAGGAAAGGGGGAATACTTTGAAGGTTTGTAATAAAAATATGTTTGATAAAACGTAGCACTGAAGTAATCCAAACCCTTGACAAAACTTTTTGCAGGACCCTCGTAGATTCTTTTTATTGCACACCTGTCCTTTCTCAATGTAGAGTTTTTAACCCTTGTCCTGCTGAGCCCGGATATACCCTGTTTTGCAAACAGTGTAGATCCAGATCAGTTGGCTTCTGAAGAAGCCAACTGATCTGGATCTGCACTGTTTGCCATCATGTATGCAAATTTATAACAAAAATCTGGATCAAGTAATCTGATTGGCTGAAAATTAGAATTGGGCATGGCATCTTAATTTATTCAGCAGGACAAGGGTTAATAATGCAGTCACTTCTATTGCTGACATCCATAATATTGTGATGACATTACTGTTGGCGTTTAATGACATCATTATGTTCAGTGACATAAACCTTAACGATGGCATACGTGAAGTCCATTACAACCAGTGCATATCAAACACGTGAGAATTCTCGATTTTTATCATACCCTGGGGAGGATAACCTGAGTAGGATAAGAATTTCTATCCCAGGGTCAAATCCAGGAACTCTCTACATCACGAAAACATGCCTATTATAAGTCTGACCCTCTTAAACCCCACTTTTATATAGTAAAACTTGGGTTTACAGGGGTATGAATTATTTTTCTTATTTCTGCTCAAAAACATAGATTGTGGGTACTCATTAGAACTGCCTGGGTGAGGCAGTTCTAACAAGTACCCACAATCTATGTTTTTAGCAGAAATATGAAAAACATCAGAGGTTTTTGTCTGAAAATTTTCAGTTTTTGGAGGTGAAATTTTCTATGTATTTGTATAGGCGTGTTTTCCTAATGTCTGGTGAGCAAGAAAGCAGTTTCAAGACTCATAAATAAGAAATAAAGCAGACATGTTTGAATTTTAGGACAAGTATGGTGAGAGATAATGTGTCAGGTATTTTGGGTAAATATGGTACTAAGCATTTAATAAAGTATATTTGGGTCAAAAACAATATTTTTCACCAAAATGTCTGTATGTATAATGCTATCATTACGAAAACATGCCTTTTCAAATATAAAGAAAAGTTCACCTCCAAAAACTGAAAATTTTCAGATAAAAAACTCTGATACTTTTCATAATTCTGCTCAAAACATAGATTGTGGGTACTCATTAGAACCACCTCAGTGAGGCAGTTCTAACCAGTACCCACAATCTATATTTTTGAGCAGCAATAAGAACAAGAGCACCACATGCGGTAGCCAACACTCGGCTGCAGTTTGACCTTAAAAATTAGGTCAAGGTCACCAAATTCCTTTGTGCAAAGGAGATCCTCCTAATTATGCTAAATACCAAACATGACCAGAATCTATCCAGTGGTTCTGGAGATATAGCAGTGAAACCCATTTTCTGAATGATCAAAGCTCTGTGGTGACCTTGAAAATTAGGTCAAGATCACCAAATTCCTTTCTGCAATGGAGACCCTCCCAATTATGCTAAATACCAAACATGATCAGAATTCATCCATCAGTTCTTGAGAAATTGCAGTGAAACCATTTTTCAACAAAAATTCTAAGTCCAAAAAGGGGCATAACTGTGCCAAAAATATTTTGAGGGTTACCTCCCCTATTGGTATGAGTTCCCCTTTTCATAATGAACAACTAGTCCGAGTTTCAAGTAAATATCTTCAATAATGACAGAGATATTACAAAATGTCCAAGTTTTTGCACGAAGACGACGACGATGCAGATGCAGATGACGCCAGAGCTATGACAATACCTCGTTGTTTTCTTCAAAAACAGCCGAGCTAAAAATAATGTATACCCCTGTAAACCCCAGTTTTACTATATAAAAGTGGGGTTTTTTAAGGGGGTCAAATGTATATAGGCATGTTTTCGTGATGTTAAATAATTCTGTTTTTGTATTTTGTATTTTTCTATGAGAATTAAGTCTGTACT
Organism: Anodontia alba; assembly: GCA_964016985.1. Classification (NCBI taxonomy): domain Eukaryota; kingdom Metazoa; phylum Mollusca; class Bivalvia; order Lucinida; family Lucinidae; genus Anodontia; species Anodontia alba. The sequence goes on along the minus strand of OZ024825.1, from coordinate 16,904,548 downwards.
TCATCTAAAGTGTCCCTTTAAGCAATAAGATTGTTGTAAAAGTTTGCATATGCAGGCCTGCCAAGTTTCAAAAATGGATTGGAGTGTGATTATCCGCGGAGCACGACCGAGCGCAGCGAGGGACCGACCGAGCGAAGCGAGGGAGTTTGCTAGGGGGGTCCGGGGGCATGCCCCCCCCCCCCCCACCCCCCCCCGGAAAATTTTGAAAATCTAGGTGCCATTTCCTGCATTCTGAGGCTCTGGAAACCTTATTTTATACCCTTTACTTAGACAATCTTAAACCTAGATTTTTACTAATTTCACATGAAATATCAAGTTTTTGAATATAAACTTGTGCATGCCTTTTACTACTACAGAAATGAATCTTATCTGGGATTCCTGCTTATAGAATAGATATTGACTTCTAGAGTTCCTGCTTGTCATGGAATAAAATCTTTTCTGTCAATCTTTGCAACTGCTCAAAACAAAAAGAAGAACATAAGTTACACTTAAAATCATGTGAAGTTCATTTCAGTTATTTTGCAGTCAATGTTTCCTTAATTACAACTATAAGTTTCAACTGTATGAGCATTAATTTGCTCAATCTTATTTCAAATTTTACCTAGAGAGCTTTCTTTACAAAAATCTTCCTATCTCCTTCATGGTATAGTGTGTATGTCTCCTGATTTGTCCAAATACTGGCATATACAGCTCGTTTACTAAGAAATCTGTGATAATTTTAAAGCAATCATAGTGACATAATACATAATCAATTACACTTTTACCCTTAACAGAATGAAATGTATAGTAACCGATATCTTTATCCTGGCCGATTCTTCCATTTAATAGTTTGAGCCCTGAATTTTTACATATATCAATAAGTTTTAAACCTGAAGAGTCCACTATAGAGTCCATGGATTTTCTTTCACCTACAAATGAAACATTATTATCATCTAAACCCTCCAAATTATTAATATACTGTTCAATATTACTGCAATCTTGTGAATAATCATTTAACAAACCACATCTGGCATTTAAATCACTGCACACATGATTTTTTTTTTTTTTTTTTTTTTTTTTTTTTTTGATTTGGGTTTTACGGCCCTTTCAAGAATATTTCACTTATATCGAGCCGATCGTTCATCGAAGGTGGGCGAAAACCGGAGAACCCTGAGAAAAACCACCTGACCATCCGTAAGCAGAACTTGGCTTTCCCACATATGACCCGAGCGAGGCTCGAACCACAGCGGTGAGAAACCTAATGGATTAAGAGTCAACTCTCTTATCCACTAGGCTACGGGGGCCCGTACTGCACACATGATTTATTTTCTTTTTTGCACATGAGCTTGATTGTAGGACCATGTGGCTTTCTTTGATGCTGTAAGGACCTCTGATGTGGGCTCAAACTTGAAGCAAGGCTCCTTACTGGCCATTTTCACAGTCAAGATACTACTGAGAGTAGAATTTATGTTAAGGGCATCCCTGTAGGGCGTTTTATTATGCTTAACCGGGTTCCAGCTCCCTAGCTCAGGTGTAAATTACAACGAGAAGGTGACTATTCGTACGTTTGGACGTTTTTCCTGTCCGTTTCATTGGCTTTTATACTGGACAAGCGCCTGATGATCCAGTAAAAGCAAAACATTAGCGTCTGTTAGATTAAGACTAATGGAAACAAGACAAATTTTAACATTTTTCGGCGTATGTTTATTAGGGTAATTGTATTCGACGGGACCGGACGGGAAAAGACGGGACCCTGTTTATTAAATTTCGGCTAATTTTCCAATTCGCGTGTGATTTTCGTTCATCTGCGTGTGAGCGAATCACGTGAGACTTGGCAGGGCTGCATATGTCAAACCCTATTTTCTAGGAAAAACAAGAAACTTATCACCAATTTGGGTTTTGTTTAATGTACCAGATTGTGCTAGCTAGGGATTAAATCTGCCTTGAATTGATCAAAATAACTGAATTATCCCTGCTTAAACATTTCATTAAAATAAGATTAGAACAAACTAATTCTTCTTTATTGAATTGATAACAAAATGTCTCTCCCATATCAAACATTACAGTATTTAGCATGCTTCTGGCAAAAATCTTCAGACTACAAGTTCCGTGATATTTTTTTTTTCTTATTTATCCCCCCAAAAAATGGAACCTATATACATTTCATTTAACCCTAAGGCCTGCTGAACCCGGATATGTCCTGATTCTGCAAACAATGTAGATCCAGATAAGTTGGCTTCTGAAAGAAGCCAACTCATCTGGATCTGCACTGTTTGTCATTAAGTATGTGGGTTTATATCAACTATCTGGATCAAGTAATCTGATTGGCTGAAAATTAGAAATGGATGTGGCATCTTAATTTATTATGCATGACAAGGGTTAACTCTTAAACTGCCATAAAAAAATAAAAAAAGCAGCAGATTAACTTCTAAATCATTATTATTATCATCATTATTATTATTTGGAGAGAGAGACAATAACATGGGCATGATTTTCATATTATTTTTCTTAACCCTTGTCATACTGAATAAATTAAAATGCTATGCCCACTTCCAATTTTCAGCCAATCAGTTTACTTGACCTAGGTTGTTGACTTAAATTCACATACTGAATGGCAAACAAATAAAGCAGATCCACATCAGTTGGTTCTGAAGCAAACTGATCTAGATCTCAACTGTTTGCAAAGGTGGGGCATATCCAGGTTCAGTATGACAAGGGTTAAATATAAATAAATAAAAAAAAAAAAACCTAAATAAACAAAACACTGCCTGCTACAATTTGCATAGAGATTTCAAGGAAATCAAGATACTTTCTCTAAAAATAAACAGAAATTTTAAAATGTCTTTTCAAATTTAAAGTCGGCATGGTAAAGACTAAGTGTAATGAAAAGTTTCAACAGGTTTGTTAATCTTTATCTGGCTGTAGTTTCTAGACAGTTTTCTTTCCTTGTTGTTGTTTCATTTAAATAAAAACAACTATAAAATAAAAACGTTAAACTATAATACCTCTCCATTATTGTGTCATGGGCAGATAACTCTGTTGAACATTGACGAAATTTATCCATTAGTAATTCCAAACAAGATCTCCTTCATATCAATGCATGTACCAAGTTTGGTTAAAATCTCTTGACATTTACTCAAGTTATCATCCGGAAACAAAAAGATGGGTGTGTCTCCGAACTCCGTCAAAATTTGATGAAATTTGCCCATTAGCAATCCCAAACCAGAGCTCCACAGTATCAATGCACATACTAAGTTTGGTGAAAATCCATTGATGTTTACTGAAGTTATCATCCGGAAACGAAAATATGGGCGTGTCTCAGGCAGATAACTCATCAAAATTTGACAAAATTTGTCCATTAGCAATCCCAAACCAGATCTCTAAGTATCAACGCACATACCAAGTTTGGTGAAAATCCATTGATGTTTACTCAAGTTATTATCCGGAAATGAAATACAGATGGATGGACAGACGTATGATTGACGAACAGATGGACAGACACACGGACGTCCAATGTGAAACCATAATACCCAGCCACTATCATGTGTCGGGGTATAAAAAGAAATACAAAAAAAAACAAAAAAAACATAAATTTACAGATAGCTTTCTTTCTTTGTTGTTGTTTCATTAAACAATTGTTGTTGTTTCATCAAAAAAAAGGAAAAAAAAAACACAACAAAATAAAAAAACAAAAAAAAAAAATTTAAATTTGTAGATAGCTTGTTGGTTTTCCTTGTAGTTGTTTCATTAATGCTTAGCATGCTGGGTAAAAATTGCAGTGGACAACATTTTCAAATATTTTTCTCATTTTTTTTTTTCCAGTGAATAGGATTTGACATTTCATGCAAATTTTCTCCTTAGGCCTTAAATCTTAATTACATAAGAAAAGATTAAAATGTTAGACAATTTTGAGGAAAAAAAATCTTACTTTCTGGGTTAAAATAGAAAAAACTAGAAATGTGTCAGTATGACACAGATGCCTGCCCAGGGCCATCCTCATCCACATGCAGGCATTTTGCAAAAAATGAAGTTGAAAAAAGGGCCATAACACTCATAATAATTGGCAGATTTCACCCTAAATCGAACTTGACCATATTTTATGATTATATACCTGTGTATAAAATATGAATCCAATACACAAATCGATCTTTTTTTAAAAAAAATATCGGAAGGAAAACATCTTTTGAAGGTGAAAAAGGGTCATAACTTCCATAATAATGGGTTGATTTACCCTAATTGGAACTTGACCTCCATTTTATGATTATATACCTGTGTTTAAATATGAATTCAATACACTAATGTTTCCAAAAGATATCAAACTGAAACTATTTTTCAACGTTGAAAAAGGGCTGTAATTCCAAAAATAATTGGTGGATTTTACCCTAAATTAAACTTGATCTATATTTTATAATTATACATGTATGCTTGTGTATAAAATATAAATCCAATTCACTAATCTTTTCCAAAGATATGGAATGAAAACCATTTTTCAAGGTTGAAAAAGGGCCATAACTCCCAAAATAATTGGTGGATTTTACCCTAAATAGAACTTGCCTTACATTTTATGATTATATACCTGTGTATAAAATTTGAATCCAATACACTAATCTTTTCAAAAGATATCGAACGGAAACCATTTTTCAACTATTTTTCAACATTGAAAAAGGGCTGTAACTCCAAAAATAATTGGTGGATTTTACCCTAAATTGAACTTGACCTATATTTTATAATTATATGCTTGTGTGTAAAATATGAATCCAATACACTAATCTTTTCAAAAGTTATGGAACGGAAACTATTTTTCAAAGTCGAAAAAGGGCCAACACCCAAAATAATTGGTGGAATTTACTCTAAATCAAACTTGACCTATATTTTATGATTATACACCCGTATATAAAATTTCAATCCAATACACCAATCCTTTCAAAAGATATTGCACGGAAACCATTTTTCAAAGTTAAAAATTTTTCAAAGTTGAAAAAGGGCCATAACTCCCAAAATAATTGGTGAATTTTACCCTAAATTGAACTTGACCTACATTTTATGATTATATACCTGTGTATAAAATTTCAATCCAATATACCAATCCTTTCAAAACATATCGCACAGAAACCATTTGTGTTACGTACGTGATGGACGGACGTACGGACAGCGGTGATACTATACGACCCCACATTGAAAATGGTGGGGGCATAAAAAATCATTCAATTATTTTCTATTAATATTTGTTCACATCAGTATGAAACAAGAGAATGTCCTTTCTGGGGAAAAACAACTAAGTAGTGAGAAGTAAGTCTCTAGTAAAATAAGGACAATAAATGCCATATTAATCTTAATTAACACCATTAAGCACTGCATTTGTACAAAATGGGGCCATTTATAATGATATATATTACAAACCTCATTAGGGTTAACAAGTCTACCATGTTCCCCCATGAAATATATTGTACATTTATTTACCATAAGTATTCAGACACCTAACTTCTTACCATACTTGTTCTAAAATTTGAACAATTTACTACGCGAAGTTATGTCTAAAAATTGCTGGATGAGTGGCAAATAATATAGACCCTGATAAGACGCTGCCTTCTGAGACATCTCGTCTGGGTCTATACCTTTTGCTCAGGCCTGTCTGTCCAAATACATATGGTAAACACGGTATCATTTTTGAACGGAAATAATCAAACAGCTTACTGAAAAGGTGTCCTTAAGAATTTCCAACCTTCCCACCTTTCCTTAACCCTTGTCATGCTGAACAAATTAAGATGCCATGCCCACTTCTAATTTTCAGCCAGTCAGATTACTTGATCCAGGATTTTGATACAAAGTCACATACCTAATGACAAACAGTGCAGATCCAGATCAGTTGGCTACTTCAGAAGCCAACTGATTTGGATCTACACTGTTTGCAAATGCAGGGCATATCCCGGTTCAGCAGGACAACAGGGCATATCAGGGTTCAGCAGGACAAGAGTTAACCCAGTGTGCATGATAAAGTAGTTTTTTTCAATATTCAGAAATTAGCCTAAGTATTCATATACTACTTCTCTAACACCCCCTAAAATTTCAACAATCTCATTTGATAATCTAATGATATGCTCGTGGGGTGGGGGTGGGGGTGGGGGGGTGGGGGGGGGGTTGCAGTTAACTTGGGGATAATTGTTATATGGGTGGGCAAGCCAGTATTTCGAAACCTACCCTATTCATATACCTGGCCTTTGAAAAAACGGACACATTCATATGCTTGATTGTCCAAAATGTTGACCTATTCATATACTGCCTTTTGATTTTTATACCTATTTATTGCTGGTAGTTAGACAAAAATTGTAGTCAATTCATTGAATACCAAGAGAAGAAGCAGCCTCGAAAACCTCTGAGTGAAAAATATACACATATACCGGGATGTCAGAAAAGTGGGGCCTTTCAGGTACAAATCAAGAAAAATCGGGTCAGTCATATACTTTTTGTTGAAAAAAGGGGCCTAATCATATACCTGGCAGCGTTGAAAAAGGGGATCATTTGGCATGCACATTCGTACTTTGCTATATATAGGAAGTTACCACCCCACCCCCATCCCCACCCTCCCAAGAGGGCATGTCTAAACATACTAATTGACAAATAGTACAGACCCTGATTAAACTTCTGTTCCAGCTCTACAGTAGCAGTGTTAGCTCAATGATGTCTGTCTGAAAATACTTTTACCACTTTCTGGGCATTATCAGCAGGCTATAAATTCATTATACTCTTCTTATTTTTCCCAGAAAACAGAATTTCACCTTACATGCAAAATGTTTCCTATTTTCTGGGAAAAATAAGAAAAATATTTCAAAATGTTGTCCGCTGAAATTTTTACCCAGCATGCTAAGTGTTACTGTAAATACAGTGCCTGATCTAATTAATTATGACACTTACATAATTAATAATCAAAATAATTAGAAATGAAAGGTTAATGGCCCAGGTAGCTTGATGTAAACAACTTAACACTTAGCATGTGGGACAAAAATTACAGCAGATGGCATAGAAATATTTTTTTTCTTTACTTTTCCAGTAAACAGAACTGACATTTCATGACCATGTTTTCTAAGAAAAATATTACCAAATTGTCATCTGCTAAGTTCGCCCAGAGAAAGATGTTAAACATGTTAGTGACAATGTCTAGCAAAAGACATTTAGAAATATTTTTCTTTTATTTTTTCCCATATAATTAGGTTTAATAGTTCATGCAAATAGTCTCCTAAGGGGACAACTTTCATGAAATATCAAACCCTATTTTCTGGCAAAAATAAGAACCATATCATCAGCTTATTGGAATTTGCCCAAAAGAGTGCTACAGGTCAGGAAGGTTAACAGATGCAGTGTAATATGTAATGTAGTTAACTCCTGGCATGCTGTGAATAATTATTATTACCTATTACCTTTTTCTTTTTTTTTTTCTGTATATACTGCGACACCCTCATTTTCTGAGTATTACGCACAGGTAGCAGTACTAAGCAATGTGGATAAAGTGTCTTGCTCAAGGACAGCCACTTGGTACTCACTGGGACAGAACCCACCAACTGGCAAACTCACAATCTTGATATCGACGCTTTACCACTGTACCACCACACTCCATAATTCTGATTTTTTTTTTTTTTTTATTATTTTTATTTCAGAGATAATGGTTTCTGCAAGAAATTTCAAACCTTATTTGTTAGGAAAATAAGAAAAAAATATCATTTGTCACCTGCTAAATTTAGGAGAAATCACATGAAAGGGCAAACCCAAGCCTTTGTTTTGAAAATGAAACCCAAATGACAATTTAGCAGACTATATTCAAATTTAGCAGCCTCCAGGTAAAATCAGTAAATTACAAACTGATCAATTTTTTTCTTGGTAAAAAAAAATATGAAAACTCATGTAATTATATCTCAAATTTCTCCAAAATATCAAGCTCTATTTTCTTGATAAAACAAACAAACAACAACAAACCCATCTGTTCTGCTATTTAAATCATTTTAGTCTGGAGACCCCCATAAGAGTAACTGGCAAACAGTGCACAGCCAGATCAACTGACTGAGTTGGGGTTTAACGACACGTCAACCCTTGTGGGTCATTTTGTGTCGTCTCCCAGAGAAAGGGAGAAAATAGACAGAAGAGATAGCAGAAGAGATGAAAGGGAGGGACAGGGAAGAAAGAGAAACAGAAATGAAAGTGAAGAAACAGAAGAAATAAAAACATCACCTCCCTACCCTTACCTGCTACAAGGATAGCAGGCCTTGCCCAACTATAAGCCAATATCAGCTGGACGCCCCGGGTGACAAAAGATACATGACACCTTCGCACGAGGCAGAATGCAGCACCTGATTAGGGTCTCCAATGTTTGCAAAAAGGTTAGCAATTTTTCTATAGGAATATCTAAATGACAATTGGACGCTTCCAATATATAGTGTAGAGGAGTTTATTCAGTGGCAAGTTTAGTCAGAATCCAGGAAATAATCCTCAACCCATTTAGTCAAGTGGACTCTTCTACTACAACTTTTCAGACTGGTCTATTAAATAAAATCCTAGTCCTGCTGAAACCAAATATGTCCTGCCTTTGCAAACAGTGTAGATCCAGATTAGTTGGTTGATCTGGATCTGCACTGTTTGCCATTAAGTATGTGAATTTATATCAACAATCTGGATCAAGTAATCTGACTGGCTGAAAATTAGAAATGGGTGTGGCATCTTAATTTATTCAGCAATACAAGGATTAAAATAGCTGGGGTGTCTGGTTAGTTTTTATTATTACTATGTTTTATAGAAATTTCTGCATTCAGTGCAAACAGTGTAGCCCTGACCAGACACCACAATCTGAGGTGTCTTATCTGGGTCTGCACTGTTTGCCAATTACCATTTTTGGGGTCTCCAGACTAAAAGGGATTAAAATGTTAGTCAAAACAGCAGCAAACAAAATTCTTAATCAAATACATGTAGTTTATTTTTCTGAGAAAATAAGGCTTGATATTTCATGTGAACTATCTCATTACGAAAACGCGCCTATTCAAATATATAGAAAGTTTCACCTCCAAAATCTGAAAATTTTCAGATAAAAAACTTTGATATTTTTCATATTTCTGCACAAAACATGAGGCGGTTCTAACGAGTACCCACAATCTATGTTTTTAGCAGAAATAAGAAAAATAATTTATACCCCTGTAAACCCCAGTTTTACTATACAAAAGTGGGGTTTAAGGGGTCAAAATTACATAGGCATGTTTTTGTGATGTGCCTGGCAGGTGATTCAAATGTCAAGCCTTATTTCCTCCAGTAGTCTATTAGTATAAATATAACCTTTTCCAGTGACCTGTGACTTCTGGTTTCAATTTTCAATTTAATTCAGTCACAAATGGGAACCAGAAACCAGCATGAAAGTTATATTTTTTGCCTATTTGTCATCATATTTACCTTCCATCAGAATAAACATTTTTATTATTTATTGTTTTTGTACATTTAGAACAATTATTATGAAAACAATGAGTTTATGAAAACAATCAGTTTTTGTTTGTTATAAAATAACTATATTTGCATTCACTTCTTTTATTACCAGTTGCTTTTTTTGTTTCTATTTTATGAATAATTCAGAACGCCTCCCATACACAATGTTAGGTCCAGCTGAGGTATAATGGGAATTACACAGGAGCATGTTTTTGGTATTGGTTCTGATAAAATATTGTTTAAAGATCACAGCTCCAGATAAGACCTTTTTCCATCAAAAATTATTGGAATTACACAGGAACATGTTTTTGGTATTGGTTCTGATAAAATATTGTTTAAAGATCACAGCTCCAGATAAGACCTTTTTCAATCAAAAATTATTGATATTTTTCTTACTTCTTCATGAAAGCATATATTGTGGGTACTCATTAGAAGTGCCTTGGTGAGGCACTTCTAATAAGTACCCACAATCTATATTTTTATACAGAAATAAGAAAAATAAGCTGCATCCCAAAAATGTTGTATCCAAAAAAACAAACTGAATTGAAATATAGCAGATACACTACAACCTTTTTATAACATGGTTTTGGATATAACACGGTTGAAAGATGGATCCCAAAAATGTATAGATTAACCCTTGTCATGCTGAATAAATTAAGATGCCATGCCCCCTTCTAATTTCCAGCCAATCAGATTACTTGATCCAGGTTTTTGATAGAAATTCATATATTTAATGACAAACAGTGCAGATCCAGATCAGTTGGCTTCTGAAGAAGAAGCCAACTGATCTGGATCTACACTGTTTGCTAAGACAGGGCATGTCGTGTTCAGCAAGAGAAGGGTTATATTGAAAAATGACCATAAATGGTAATTTTACAATATAATTAATACATTTTTGTTTGGATATAACAGTTATTTAACTAACACGGTTTATGCTATGACTTCCAACAATAGTGTTTTAAAGAGGTTGTGGTGTACTGGAGAGAAAGAAAAAATAGACAAATGAAGGGAATGGTAAGTATGAGGATGCTGATTCTCTCTTACACAATACAACAAGTCATACTCAATGTTTGTATCAAATTTCAAAATTGTAGAAAGACTAGTTCCTGAGAAATCTTTGACAGAAAGAAAAGTTTATGCATAGACAGATAATAACAGACATTGTTAATGGAAAAGACAAAAACTATACACCCCCTATATACTTCATATAACAGGGGTATAATATAACTGTCAATTAATTTGTATCCATCCTGTAGTAATATTTACCACAAATGAACAACTTCAAGTGAAAACTTCCAGAAATACCAGAGGACCAATGGTCCTAAACCGCTCACCTGAGTGCTGAGTGTTTTTTTAAATGAATTTGGTCATTACAGAAGACTGTCCCATGGACTGTTAATATGCTTATTGGAAGCCAGGCTCATGTTATGGGGCTTAATATGCCCTCCTTAGGATCATGAACCCAGGGGTCTGTACCTTAAGTTTATTTGCTGATTATGTTAAATTCTGTGCTAAGGCAGAAGGTCAAGGAGTGTTTGTTTGATTTGGGCTTAACGTCGCTTTCAACAATCTTTCAGTCATATCGCGACGGTGTCTGGATGTGGCAGGGAGCTCAATGCTCTCTTTTAGAGTGCTGCCTCACTGAAATATCATGCCCCAGACACTTTGACATGATATTCCACCCAGTCACATTATACTGACACTGAGCTGACCAGTTCCGATTCCTAGCTCTACTTTCTTAATGCTGAGCGCCAAGCGAAAGAGCAGCTAGTACCATTTTTAAAGTCTTTAGTATGACCCAGCCGGGGATCGAACCCGCAACCTCCCGGTCACAAAGCGGACGCTCTACCACTGTGCCACTGTGCTGGTGGGTCAAGGAGTGACTTTGACCTTTGATACTCATGTAGCTTTATTTACTCATTTAGTTGACAGCAAATACAAAATTAAAGTTCACAGGCAACAATAGCTTCCACTTTCCCATATAAAAGCATATGCGATCAAATTTGACTTTGATGTAAACTGGGTCAAGGTCAAGCCAGTCATCATTTGAATAAATTATGATGGGCCCCGAGACCCCAATACTACACACCAACTTTCAAGGCAATCAGTCCATTGGTTCCAGAGAAGAAGGTCTTTTTTAAATGATTTTACCATATACAGGCATGGCAGCATTATTTGTCAAGTAACCAAACTCATATTTATTAATTTTCATTCCCTTGTTTGTAAGAGCTTTCCTATGAAATTTGGTTACAAATGGCCCAGTGGTTTCTGAGAAAAACAAGTTTTAATTTTCATATCTGAATGACCTTGGGCCAAAAATCAAGGAATGACCTTGACCTTGAATACTCATGTGGTTTCACATACTTATTTAGCTACCTGCATCTACAAATTTTTAGATCACAGGCTGTAACAGTTTCAGAAAAATACACAGTTTTGACTTTTTCCCATACAAAATATAAGGGAAGGCAATGAGCAGGAATCGATACAATTATCCCACTCCTCCCATCAGAGACATCAAAGGGAAAGAAACACAAACACAAAATAACTAGACCCTAATGGAAACATCACTAGCAGAAAGCCAAACGGACAGTTACTTTCCCACAAAGTGGCCAAATGGCTATCCAAAACAAAAAGATGTAAGTGACACACACATTCAAAAACGAACTATAACAAAAATAAACCATGACAAAAGAACCGTCTTGACCTAAAATAGATCAAAGCCATTCAGGGGTCAGCATTTGAACAAACTATGATTGGCTTGAGTCTTCAATGCTACATACCAAGTTTCATGATAATCAGCCCACTGGTCCTGAGAAGATTTTTAAAGGGCTTTGACCTTAATATAATATGGCGGCCATACTGGTCATGTGACCAAACTCATATTAAGTAGAACTGTGTTTTCAGAGGAAAACGTATGTCCCCCACCAGTTTGAATAGACCTATCATTGAAAAAGGTTGTATCTATAATTTATTTATTTTTTGCGTGTGTGTGGTTGATGGGGGACATTTTCCAAAATCTAAGTCCTAGTGTGACCTTGAAAATGGAGTCAAGGTCACTAAAATCTAATCAGGTCTTGTCCCTGTCTCAGCAATATAGCTGTGCAAGTTTGGTCAAAATCCATCCTTTTTGTCTGGAGATAGGGTGCAGAAAAGCCATTTTCCAATAATCTGAGCCCTCCTGTGACCTTGAAAATGGGGTCAAAGTCACCAAAATCTAAACAGTTCTTTTTCATGTCACAACAATACAGTTGTACAAGTTTGGTCAAAATCCACCCATTCCTTCATGAGATAGGGTGCAGACAAGCCATCTTTCAACAAACTAAGCCCTTGTATGACCTTGAAAATGGGGTCAAGGTCACCAAAATCTAATCAGTTCTTTTCCCTGTCACATACAAGTTTAGTTAAAATCCATTCATTCATTCTGGTGTCAAGTTATGACCTCCAAGAGAGATGCCAAAATGAATATCAATGTAAATTTGAATGTAAAAGCTGACCGGTTATACATTTTGACCCCTAGCCCCACCCAAGGCCATGATTCAGGGGCAACTTTAGCACAGTGTTGAAGGTTAGATGTGGGTTATTAGCATATCGAATCTCAACTTCCTAGCTAAAAAGGTACTGAGTTATGACCTCCAAGAGAAATGTATACATAAATGTTAATGTTGATTTGAATGTTACAACTTAAACATTAGTTAGACTGGTTAGGAATGTGACATTTGAAAATACACACCTAATGTCACAGGGAAATGCTATATGCCCCACTGCTGCAAGTGGGGGCATAAAAAAAAATTGAAATCCATCTGCTACAATTTTTCTTAACACTTTAACCCTTGTCATGCTGAATAAAAAGATGCCACACCCACTTATAATTTCCAGCCAATCAGATAACTTGATCTGGATCCTTGCTATAAATTAACATACTTAATGGCAAACAGTGCAGATCCAGATCAGTTGGCTTCTTCAGAATGTACACTGTTTGCTAAGACAGGGCATGTCGTGTTTAGCATGAGAAGGGTTAAGGGTTAAATCTAAAATGTGAAATAAAAAAAAATGGACAGTTAGAAAAGATGTTTTCTGTCTTCATGAAAACACTATCATGCTGTAGCAGACTTTCGTATAAAAATTGCCTCAGTGAGCAGATACAATTTTAACCTTTACCACTCTCTGGGCTAATTCAGCTGATGACAAATTGGTGATATTTTTTCTTATTTTCCCAGAAAACACGATTTGACATTTCATGCAAATTGTCTCCAATGGAGACAATTTGCAAGAAATGTCAAAGCCTGTTTTCTGAGAAAAAATAAGCATATCACCAGCTGGCTGTCTGCTGAAAATTTTATCCAGAGTGCTAAACATTAAATGAGTAAAAGAGCACATAAATTGTTTTTATGTCTATGAAAAAAAATAAGAAAATTTTAGCCATCCCACAACCCTGCCCCCTGCCCCCTACCCCACAACTATAAAAGAATGACAAAAACTGCTTAGCTGGAATCTTGTAAAGCTACTGGAAGTTCGTTTACAGCATCAATGAAAATCAATCAGTCTGGCTGACAAATTACCATCAGAGAACTATTGTCATTCTGACATACTGAAACAGAGAAGAGTAGGCAGACTTCATTTGTCACCATTTGCTTAGACAGGAGAAAAGATCAAACCTAATTTTGCATGGCTTGAAATGTCCACAAGTTAATGACATCATGGAGTACTTTAATCCCAGTCTATGAACAAGGTCTGCTATTCAAAAACACAAAATGTTCAGGGGGAAAATGCATTTGATTACCCCTGGTGTGTACCAGACCAAAAATATTTTGCTTCCAGTGGGAATGAAGAATGCTACAACAGTCTATAGAATAAGCGCCTTTATTAGGAACATGGCAATGACTGGAGGCTAATCTGAAATGAAATGTAAATAGGTGAACAGGAACCGATGCAATAAGAAGTTTTCAACATCCAAGGAAAAGATAGCCATTTACAATTGTACAGTCATAAAAGCACAGACAGTAAGCATTCAGCAGCAAAAGGTGGCAACTGTCACCTGAACTTAACTCAAGAGCTATCTTTAACCCTCGTCATGCTGAATAAATTAAGATGCCACCCCCATTTCTAATTTTCAGCCAATCAGATTACTTGATCCAGATTGTTGAAAAAATTCACGTATCTAATGGCAAACAGTGCAGATCTAGATCAGTTGGCTTCTCCAGAAGCCAACTGATCTAGATCTACACTGTTTGCAAAGACAGGACATATCCAGGTTCAGCAGGACTAGGGTTAACATACATAATCATTAAAAAATGTTATGAGAGGCACAGGATAGAACATATAACAAAAAGAACCACAATGGAAGTAATGCCCCAATGGGACGATCAGTAACAATTTATTGGGGGCTTAAAGTATCAATCTTTTTTGGCTTTAAAATTCTTCAGGAATGGGGTTGGGGCTATATGTGTGAGAGACCCATATAAGTAATTAATCTAAGTGATCTCTGGTTTAAGTTCTCACTAAGACATTGGATTTGACACTTAACATTGCCAAGACTTGGTCCCAGATGTCCTTTTTGAGGAGATAGGGTCAGGTTTTTGTGTAGGCAAGTCCATTTGACTTGCATACAGTTACTCATAAAGACCTTCGATTTGATACTAGACATGGCTAAGTTTGGAGGTGATTTTTGATGACCCCTTTGTGGGTGAGGTCAAAGCTAGGTGTGAGTGGGACTCAAAAATACAGTCGAATTTCAATGGCTTGAACATCTTTGGGACCATGGAAATTTGTTCGAGACATGGGTAGTTCGAGCCACTGAGGGTTAATCATGCACCAGTTCAGGAAGCAAACAGCGATAATTTAGGGAAATCTTTTTGATTTTCTACACAATGATTGTATGTTCTATACTCATTAGAACTGCCTGGATGAGGCAATTCTAATGAGTACACAACATACAATTCCATGATAAAATAAGAAACAATCCCTAAATATTTGTTTTCTTGAGCTATTGGAAGAATTTTGTAGGGACTGAAAAAAGAGTTTGAATCATCCACAGTAAATGAGCCATCCGTATTCGAGCCATTGAGGTTATACTGTATCATCTCTCATCAACAGAAGGCTATGTTTGGAAGCTGGCCCTAAAAAATCCTTCTGAGGATAAGGTTGGAGTTATGTGTGGGTGAGACTCACTTAATGCAAAATTTTTATGCTGTTAACCCTTGCCCTGCTGAATAAATTAAGATGCCATGCCCACTTCTAATTTTCAGCCAATCAGATTGCATGATCTGAATTGCTATAAATTTACATACTTAATGGCAAATAGTGCAGATCCAGATCAGTTGGCTTCTTCAGAAGCCAACTGATCTGAATCTACACTGTTTGCAAAGACAGTGTATATCCGGGTTCAGCAGGACAAGGGTTAAAGTTCTTATGTTGCAAGTGTTGTTAAAGCTTCGATGGGTCATCTACTGTTAACCCTTGTCCTGCTGAACCCGGATATGCCCTGTCTTTGCAAACAGTGTAGATCCAGATCAGTTGGCTTCTGAAGCCTATATATAGAGCTACATAGCTAAAGAACCTTCAAACATCTTCTTCTCTGAAACCATGAGGCAGAGTGCTAACAGATTAAGTATGTAGCAGTGTTTAGTGGTCTCCTACACAAGCCCCTGGCATCCAAACCAGCCATGCCCCGGGGTTCATTAGCTCTCATAGACTTATAATGGGAAAAACTTAAAAAATCTTCTTCTCAGAAACCATGAGGCCCACAGCTTATATATTTAGTGTGTAGCAATGTTTAGTGGTCCCCTACATAAATCCTGCCAATCAAGCCCCTGGGGTCTAAACTGGGCACGCCCCGGGGGTCATTAGCTCCCATAGACTTATAATAGAAGAAACTTAAAAATCTTCCTTCTCTGAAACCTTGAGGCCCACAGCTTATATATTTAGTGTATAGCAATGTTTAGTGGTCCCCTACATAAATCCTGATAATCAAGCCCCTGGGCTCCAAACTGGCCACACCCCAGGGTGTCATATGTTTATATACAGCTCTATAGCTAAAGATTTGTTTGTGTTGAGGTTTTACGGCCCAGTCAACCCAATGTCGAGCGCGGTCAGTTTACCTAACCACACGTTTACTGGGCAGGCTTAGTCCTCTAAGCAGTTAACCAGTATTGTGCACATTACCTATAGCTAAAGAACATTCAAAAATATTCTTCTCTGAAACCATGAGGCCCAGAGCTAACAGATTAAGTACAGTCGAATCTCGTTATCTCGAATTCCAAGGGACTCACTGAAACACTTCGAGACATCCATACCTCGACGTATCAGAGTTGAGAGAGTGAGGAAAACAATAAATTGAACAACCACACTTAACAAATGAATATGTAATTTGACTCCTGAAATTAGAAATATAAATATAAAATAATATGGAAAAGAGGAGAAATTGCTCCTCAGCTGTCAAGTTTCAAGGTATTGGCTAATAAGGAATGATAAGTAAACAAACTGATTAACTTACAGCAGTTAACTCAGGTGAGGGTTGTGGCCCATGGGCCTCTTGTTTATTATATATGGGCACTGCTGCCATCTTAGTCATGTGACCAGGACCAATTATATAAACTTTTATTCCCACAAGGCATAGATACTCCATATAAAATTTTACTTCAATCGGTCCAGTGGTTTCTAAGAGATGTTTGAAAGTGTGGATCGGACTTTTCCAATGTAAAAGCCTAAATGAACAAAGTTGACCTTGTTGTAAAATAGGTCAAGGTCAACCCAGGGTCATCATTTAAATAATTTTTGTTGGGCTCAAGTCCTTTTTGCTGTGTGTCAAGTTTCAAGGTCATCCAATTTATGGTTCTGGAGAATAAGATTTTTAAAGGGTTTAAACCATATATGGGCATGTCGGCCGTCTTGACCAAGTGACCAGGATCACTTATATAAACTTTTATTCCCCCAAGGCATAGATATTCCATATAAAATCTGATTTCAATCTGTTCAGTGGTTTCTGAGGAGAACATGTTTGAAAGTGTGGATGGGACTTTTCCAATGTAAAAGCTTAAATGAACAAAGTTGAACTTGTTGTAAAATAGGTCAAGATCAACCCAGGGTCATCATTTATATAATTTTTGTTGGGCGCAAATCCCTTTTGCTGTGTGCCAAGTTTCAAGGTCTGACTTATGGTTCTGAAGAAGAAGATTTTTAAAGGGTTTCTGCCATGTATGGGAATGGCGGCTACTTTGGTCATGTGACCAGGACCAATTATATAAACTTTTGTTCCTGCAAGGCATAGATGCGCCATGTAAAATTTGACTTCAACTGGTTTCTGAGGAGAAGATGTTTATGAAAGTGTGAATGGATGACGACAACGGACAACAGACCTTGTGAGCCTTCGGCTCAGGTAAGCTAAAAATATAGATGGAGAATGGTGGCTATATTGGTAAACAGACTGGAACTGATTTCATTTAGATGAAGTCAGCCTCTGAGGGTGAATATTCTTGCCAAGTTTCCAGAACATCCTGTGTTTTCAGAGATGCCACAACAATACTGCAGTATCTTTCAATTTCAAGATTGCTTTTGTACAGCCATTTGGGTCTGCCCACAGGACTATGGTTTGTTTAGATACAACTAGACCATGAGCAGATTGCATGTGCAAGGTTTTGACAAAATTATTCCACTAGTTTGGGAGAGATGATAGTGAGAATTAAAGGGCGGCCATACACTGGTAGATGGACTCTAGAACCACTGTCGTTTAGAAATAATTAGATCACCCCCACTCACCCACCTCCCCAACACACACACACACACACACACACATCACACACACACACACACACACAAGGAACATGTTTGGCAAGTTTCAAAGAATACCAAGAAAAATCAAAGATGACCAGAATCATTCTCATTTAGAGCAATTAGACCCCGAGGAAATCATCTCTGGCAAGTTATCAAGAAATTCACACCCTGTCCCTCCCCATCTCTTATCTCAGAGGAGATGGGCTAATGAACAAGAAGTTTATGGATTTAAGGAAGGAAGAACATCAGATACCCCTTTTACATGAAGGAATAACTGCTGGACTCCATACAGTAGAGCTTATAACAATTAAGTAAAATCCACCCTGTGCTTTCAGAGAATATGCCATATTAAACAATACATATACTGCAATAAATATTTATGTTCTACAGTCAATAAACTCTCCCACCCCTCTCCCCCTTAAGGTGATTCCAGTAAGCATCTACAACATCATTCTACATATTCATCCTAAGAATTGAGACAGACCATCAGTGTCTCCTCTGTTTACAACCCATCCAGCAGTTCTTAGACATATCAAATGGCAGTAAAATCGAGTTATACAAATTTTTAGAGGGTCTTGTAAGAAATAAGGGTGTCCCAATATTAAGATAAATACAGTAGTTTCTTGAAGAAAAAAAAACATACTTTTTGGTTGAAAAACAAAACCATCCATCTCATCTAAAGCTATGTATGGAAGCGTCCTAGTGCCAGGTGAAAACATACTTAAGTCCTACGTAGGAGATAGTAACTACTACATCAGAGATAATAAGTCCTGCATAGGAGATAGTAACTCCTAGATAGGAGACAATAACTCCTACTTAGGACTTACTAACCCCTACGTAGGACTTACTAACTCCTACGTAGGAGATAATAATAACTACATAGGAGATAATAAACCCTACATAGGACTTACTAACACCTACATATAAGATAATAACACCTCAGTAGGACTTAATAAAACCTACTTAGGAGATAACTCCTATGTAGGACTTACTAACAACTATGTAGGAGTTACTAATACCTATGTAGGATATAATAAGTCCTACCTAAGAGTTACTAACACCTAAGTAGGACTTGTGGTAGTAACTTTTATCTAGGAGTTATTATCTCCTATGTAGGAGTTACTAACACCTACGTAGGAGATAGATAAGTCCTATCTAGGACTTACCAACTCCTATATAGGAGATAATAAGTTCTATGTAGGAGTTACTAACACCTACATAGGAGATAATAAGTCATACGTAGGACTTACTAACTCCTATGTAGAAGATAATAAGTCCTACGTAGGACTTAATAACACGTACATAGAAGGTAATAACTCTTCTGTAGGACTTAATAACATCTACATAGGAGATAATAACTCCTACGTAGGACTTAATAACACCTACATAGGACTTACAAACACCAGGAGATAATTATGTAGGAGTTATTAACACCTAAGTAGGAGATAATAATTCATAGATAGTAACATCTATGTAAGAAAATAGTAACGATAATAAGTCCTACACAGGACTTACTAACACCTACCTAGAAGATAAGATCTCCATAGGACTTAATAATATCTACGGAGGAGATAATAACCCCTAACCAGGACTGACTAACACCTACATAGGACTTACTAACACCTACATAGGAGATAATAAGTCCTATGTAGGAGTTATAACTTCTACATAGGAGATAATAACTCCTACATAGGACTTACTCCTTTGTAGGCAAAAATAAAACCTACATAGGAGATAATAACACCTACATAGGACTCACTAACACCTACATAGAAGATAATATTTCCTCCGTAGGACTTGTGGTAGTAACTTTTATGTAGGAGTTATTATCTCCTAAGTACGGGTTAGTAATTCCTACGCAAGACTTATTAACTCCTACATAGGAGTTAGTAAGTCCAACATAGGACCTATTATCTCCTACATAGGTGTTATTTAGTCTTATGTAGGAGATTTATCTTCTACATTGGGGTTAGTAAATCCTGCATAGGAGTTATTATCTCCTACATAGGTGTTAGTAAGTCCTACATAGGAATTATTATCTCCTACGTAGGTGTAAGTAACTCCTATGTAGGACTTATTATCTCCTATGCCGGTGTTAGTAACTCCTACATAGGTTTTAGGAAATCCTAGGTAGGAGTTCTTATCTCCTATGCAGGTGTTAAGTACTACGGAGGAGTTATTATCTTCTATGTAGGTGTTAGTAAGTCCTACATAGGGGTTATTATCTCCCACTATGTGTTATTATCTCCTACGAGGGAGTTAGTAAGTCCTATGTAGGACTTATTATCTCCTACGTATATGTTAGTGTCCTATGTAGGTGTTAGTAAGCCCTATGCAGGGTTATTATCTCCTACGTAGGTGTTAGTAAGTCCCATGTAGGAGTTATCACCTACATAGGAGTTACTATCTCCCATGTTGGACTTCCCAACTTTTATGTAGTAGTTTACCACCTCCTATGTAGGACATTATCTCCTATGTAGGAGTTACTATTTCCTACATAGAACATATTATCTCCTAGGTAGGAGTTACTATCTCCTATGTAGGACATTATCTCCTATGTAGGAGTTACTATTTCCTACATAGAACTTATTATCTCCTAGGTAGGAGTTACTAGTACTATCTCCTATGTAGGTCTTAAATATTTTTTCACCTGATGCTTCCATAGCTATGTAATAACCATATCCAGACCCTAAAATAATGTGCAAGAAAGCACTGAGTAAACTCTGTGGGTAACAAAGTCCACTCATTGTCCTTGCTGCCTTCATATGTACTGAAGCACCTCTTGCCAGCCCAAAAACATTTATTGCATCATTTTGTCCAGATTGACAAATGCAGCAAAGTCTTATCGGGTTGGGAATCAGTAAAATAACACTGACATAAACCCTGTCTGCAGAGAAGATGAAAATCAGCATCAATTTAACCATTACCACTCTCTGGGTTTATTCAACAGACAACAAATCAACAATATTTTTCTTATTTTTCCCAGAAAATAGGCTTCAACAGTAAATACAAATTGTCTCTTACTAAGGACACAATTTACATAAAATGTCAAAGTCTATTTTCTGGGAGAAAAAAAAAATTCAAAATGTTGTCAGCTGAAAATTTTACCCAGCATGCTAAGCGTTAATACTTAGAATGCTGGGTAAAAATTCTGCGGGCAAAATTCTGAAATATTTTTTATTATTTTCTCAGAAAATAGGATTTATTGTTCTTGTGCTGTCTCTGTGGTGGCAATTTGCATGTAATGTCAACCTCTCCTTTTTGGGAAAATAAGAAACACATCATGAATCTGTCATTTGCTGAAGGAATGCTAATGGTTACTATTTCTGGTAATGACAAGCGATATTGAGAGTGCTGAGTGGGAAGATGCCATTCAGGTATATGTGGACAGCAAAGTCCCAGATTAGCCCGTGCATGTGTGCAGTGTCATAATACATAGGTCTAGATGAGAGTGGGTATCAGGTTTATAGTTTTCTTATTTCTCAACAAAAACGTATGTTGTGGGTACTCATTAGAAGTGGCTCACTGATGCACTTCTAATGAATACCCACAACATGTTTCCATTTTGGGTATTTATTAGAAGCACCTCACCAAGATGCTTCCAACGAGTACCCACAATATATACTTTTAGTACCCACAACATATACTTTCAGGTTTTAACCCTTGTCCTGCTGAACCCCGATATACCCTGCCTTTGCAAACAGTATATTCTTTAGAAGCCAACTGATCTGAATCTGCACTGTTTGCCATTAAGTATGTGAATTTATAGCAACAATCCGGCTCAAGTAATCTGATTGGCTGAAAATTAGAAGTGGGCATGGCATCTTAATTTATTCAGCAGGACAAGGTTAATACAGATACTTTTAGGTTGAAAAAAGTGCCTTATCATGAGCTATGATAAAGGCCTTCAATATCTGCTCACCGAATCTCTGGATAATGCAGGACATCCTGTATTTGCTCTGAAAATTCAGTTACCATATTTTTCCTAAACTTTGAAAAAGTCCATTTTACTACCTGCTGGTGTGCCTGAAATTCTTTTTTGTTTATTCTGATTTTATGTCATTTTCAACAATCATTCAGGACTTCATATCGCTACAGTGTCTGGATGTGGCAAGGAGCTCAATGCCCACTTATTGCTGCCTTATTGAAATATTATGCCCAAGACACATGACATGATATTCCACCCAGTCTTTCACATTGAACTGACACCAACGCTCACTAGTTCTGATTCCTACTTTCTTAATGCTGAGCATCAAGCAAAATAACAGCTAGTACCTTTTTAACCTTTACCACTCTCTGGGCATTTTCAGCAGATCACAAATTGATGATATTTTTCTTATTTTTCACAAAAAACAGGATTTGACATTTCATACAAATTGTCTCAATTTGCATGAAATGTCATATCCTGTTTTCTGGGAAAAATAAAAAAAAATATTTCAAAATATCATCTGCTGAAAATTTTAACCTATGACTCGGCCAGGGATTGAACCCACAACCTCCTAGTCACAAGGCGGATGCTCTACCGATTGAGCCACTGTGCCGGTTGTTGTGTCTGTAAAACTGCTGGACGAATGGAAACAATATAGGCCCCAAGCTTTCACCAGGTTTTGCAGGGGTCTGATCAGGGGTCTGATCTTGGTCTACATTGTTTTTCAAGCCTGTATGTCCAAATACTTATGGTATACATGGTATCAATGGACAACAAAGACGCTGATGAGACTGAACAGACTGGCTCTAGATTTTTTTATTTCTCAACAAAAACGTATATGTTATGGGTACTCATTAGAAATGCCTTGATGAGATACTTCTAAAGAGTATAATGCAATAAATGTTTTCTGACCATAAGGTAGCATTGGATTCCCATGTTTAGCATTGATATATCAGTATTCCCCAAGTGACCTAATGGTCAGTAAACAACTAAACATTCATCTGTTTATACCATAAGATATGTTTTTGTGAAGAAATAGGAAAAGTATCAGTACTTTAGTGTAGGAAAAAGAGTCTTATCTTTAACTATGGATCATCTCAATCTGCTCATGAGGCAATATATAGTTGTGCTTGATAGGCCAAATTCAGATTTATCAGGAGAACAAGAAAATGCCTAACGGCATTAAGAATGGGTTTTTCCACTGAGGAAGAAAGGTAACATATTGCTTTGAAAAGAAGTTTATAACCAAAAGGTAAACCTCAGACGACGCCCTACCGCCCATATATCGTTATTTTAAAGGACAGAATTATTGCGTGAAAAAAAGTCCAAAAATACAATTTTATCCACAAAATGCTGGTAACTGATGTTGTCAATGGTAAGTATATAGAAGAGACTCAGCAACTGAAGCCAAAACCTGCATAATATCAAAATACTTCAAACCATTAAGAAGTTATGGAGTGCACAAGAATATGACTTAAGAAATTCATTCAGGGGAGATAATTAGAAAAAAAAAGCAAGGGTTGTCCTTCTTGCATGCTACACTCCTACTTGACCTGATATATGTCCCTACCAAATATTATCAAATATCTCAAACAGTATGTGAGTTATGGCCTGCACAAGATTTCGGTTTTAGGGCAGATAAGAAGAAAGTAAGAGTTGACTCTCTTGCATATAACACCTCTTCTGGTCCTTATCTATGCCTCTACCAAATAATATCAATATATATCAAACTATTAAGAAGTTAAGACTTTGGCTTAGAAATTTGTTCAGGGGAGATAATTAGTAAAATAGAGAGTAAGAGTTGCCCTTCTTGCATATAACACTCTTACTTGACCTGATATATGTCCCTACCAAATATTATCAAATTATCTTAAACAGTATGGAAGTTATGGCCTGCACCAGATTTCGGCTTCAGGGGAGATAAGTACATAACCAAGAAAATGAGAGTTGTCTCTCTTGCACACAACATGCCTATTGGTCCTCCTCTTCATCCCTACCATATATGAAAGCAATCCACTGAAGAATAAAGGTAACATATCACTTTGAAAAAAAAGGTTAACCAAAAGGTAAACCTAGGACGACTTCAGGGGAGATAAGAGTAGGAGAAAGTAAGAGTTGACTCTTTTGCACATGACACCTCTTCTGGTCCTTATCTATGCCTCTATCAAACACTGTCAACATATTTCAAAGCATTGAGAAGTTATGGAGTGCACAAGAATTTGGCTTAGAAATTTGTTCAGGAGAGGTAACTAGAAAAAGTAGACTGCAGGAGTTGTCCTTTTTACATGCAACACTCTTACTTGACCTGATCTATGTCCCTACCAAATATTATCAAATTATCAAACAGTTTGTGAGTTATGGCCTGCTAAAAATTTTGGTTTCAGGGGAGATAAGTACATAACAAAGAAAGCAAGTTGTCTAACTTTCATGCAACATACCTACTGGTCCTTCTCTTCACCCCTACCAAATATGAAAGCAATCCACTGAAGAATAAACTTTGAAAAAAGGTTAACCAAAAGGTAAACCTGGGATGACTTCAGGGGAGATAAGTACATAACAAAGACAGTGAGAGTTGTCTCTCTTGCATGTGACATGCCTACTGGTCCTCCTCTTCATTCCTACCAAATATGAAAGCAATCTATTGAAGAATAAAGGTAGCATATCACTTTGAAAAAAAGGTGAACCAAAAACACCTGGGACGACGCCCAACACTCCCAAAAACCTGTCCAAAAAGGGTCTGCTTGGTGTACATGTACAGCAAAGACCACCAACAAGCTGGGCACCCATCAGCTCTAGAAAAAAGGACAATCCAGAAAAATATTTTTCTTATTTCACATGTAAAAACATGTGGGTACTCATTAGAAGCACCTCAGTGAGGCACTTCTAACGGGTACCCACAACATATGTTTTTGTATTTTTTATTTCTACACAAACTAGAAAAAGTGTGCATAGGACACGGATGCCCCCGCCAAATGCCATTCAGAAAAAGGGTTTATATGTAATTGTAACAGGTGTACCATGAAGTTATTATTAAGGCCCTGACACAGTTTACTATATGGAACTAAGTCAAGGGAAGATAATTCAAAAACGAAAAACGCAAGAGTTGTCTTCCTTGTTCATGACACATCGTCTCAATGTGATGCATGCACCTGTAAAGTTTCATGAATATATTCCATATGGTTTAGGAGTTATGGCCCGGACATGGTTAACTATATGGAACTAAGTCAAGGGGAAATAATTCAAAAACCAAAAATGCCAGAGTTGTCTTCCTTGTTCATGACACATCGTCTGAATGTGGTGCATGCACCTGTATAGTTTCATGAATATATTCCATACGGTTTAGGAGTTATGGCCCGGATACGGTTTACTCTTCGAATAGGCGGGTGCATAAAAATTTTGAGTACCCGTTAGAAACTCATTATGGCACTTCTGATGGATACCCACAACTTATGCTTTTCTGGAGAAATAAGAAAATAGCAATCCTTTTGGGTTGATAAAAGTGCATTACCTAGAGCTATGCATCCAAGCTATTTAGTCAGGGCCTTTGCTGTCCACTCAGAATCACAAGACACTGCAGACTACCATATTTTCCTTAACTAATTTATGCCAAATGGACTCTTCTACCTAAACTCATTGGACAGGTCCATTTCCTATATAAGGGGTGTCCGGTTAGTTTTTATTACTATCACGTTTTGTATAAATGTCTGAACTTAATGCAAACAGTGTAGACCCTGATCAGATGCCACGTTTAGCGGCGTCTGATCTGGGTCAACACTGTTTGCCAATGTCCCTTTTATAGGACGCTAGGCATAAATGGGTTAAGTATTTGGACAGACACGTCTGAGCAAACAGAATGCAGTATCTGATCACGGTTCTGCATTGTTTGTCACACATCTAGATGTTTTTAGGCACATCAACACCTAGTCAAATGGACTTGTTCAAATTCTAAGATAAGTATGGTAAGGAGATAAGGTATCTACCCATTTAAGTCAAGCTAACTGGCAAACACAGGGTCTGATCAGGGTCTACACTGTTTGCATTTCATACAAGCAGGGTTGTGGAATTATCAAATTTTATGACTAGTCCAGGGACAAGTAAATGGTCAAAATCCATTTGTTCAGCCAAGATTTACTTGCCCAAAAATTGTATTGTGTCCCCTCTAGGGGGGACATACTGTTTTTTGGGACGGATCCCGTTGGCATTGGCGTCGGCATCAGCGTTGGCGTAAAACTTCTTGTCCGCTCTGTAACTTGAATACCCTTTGGAATATTTTGATGAAACTTGGTAGAAATGTAGATCAGGACCAGACGATGTGTCGCATACAAGAATGACAAGTCTGCCTCTCTTACTTTTGGCATTATCTCCCTTTGTTATATTTGACAGTGATTATCCATTGATATTGTGTCCGCTCTATAAGTCAAAGACCCTTTGGAATATTTTTATGATACTTGGTAGAAATGTAGAACAGGACCAGATAACATGTTGCGTACAAGAATGACAACTCTGGCTTTCTTACTTTTGGCATTATCTCCCTTTGTTTTGTTTTGAAATGGATTTCTCATCTGCTCTGTAACTGGAATACCCTTTGGAATATTTTGATGGTACTTAGCAGAAATGTAGAACAGGACCAGACAATGTGTCCATACAAGAATGACAACTCTGCCTTTCTTATTTTTGGTGTTATCTCCCTTTGTTATATTTAACAGTGATAATCCATTGATTTCGTGTCCTATCTGTAAGTCAAAGACCCTTTGGAATATTTTAATGATGCTTGGTAGAAATGTAGAACAGGACCAGACAATGTGTTGCGTACAAGAATGACAACTCTGCCTTTCTTACTTTTGGGGTTACCTCCCTTTCTTATGTCTGACCGTGATTGTCCATTGATTTTGTGTCTGCTCTGTAAGTCAAAGACCCTTTTGAATATTTTTATGATACTTGGTAGAAATGTAGAACAGGACCAGATGACATGTCCCGTACAAAAATGACAACTCTACCTTTCTTACTTTTGGCATTATCTCCCTTTGTTTTGTTTGAAATAGATTTCTCGTCTGCTCTGTAACTGGAATACCCTTCAGAATATTTTGATGGTACCTGGTAGAACTGCAGAAAGGACAAGACGATGTGTTCCTTACAAGAATGACAACTCTGTCTTCCTTACTTTTGCTGTTATCTGCCTTTGTTATGTTTGACACTGATTATGCATTGATTTAGTGTCTGCTATGTAAGTTGAACACTCTTTGGAATATTTTGATGATACTTGGTAGTAATGAAAAATAGGACCAGCTGACATGTCACATACAAGAATGACAATTTCGGCTTTTTTACTTTTGGAGTTATCTCCTCTTCTTGTGTTTGAATTTGATTTCTTGTCTCTGCTCTGTAACACAAATACTTATGGAATATTTTGATGATGCTTGGTACAAATGTAGAACAGGCCGAGATGACGTGTTGGAGGGATTGGGTGGACATTTGTTTTGTTTTTTCTAAAAAGCCTTTTCTAGTTTTTCTTATTTTTCAAAGAATACATATGTTTTGGATACTCATTAGAAGCAAACCAGTGAGGTGCTTCTAATGAGTACTCACAATACTTGTTTTCTTCAAGAAATAAAAAAAATATATTCTCATAATCTGGATACTCTTCTTAGCTTTGAAGTCCTTGTCCCAGGACAAGTAAATTGGAATTTCTTACTTGTCCACATCAGGGAAACGGGACAAGTTGGACAAGTCAGGCATGGTATTTCCACAGCCCTGCATACAGGCATCTATAGTACAGACATATCTATAGTATATTGGAAACAGACTGGTCTAAAGAATGTATTAGAAAGGTCCTCTCGATGTAAGTTTTTGTGCAGTATATGATAACAGTACTAATCAAACTGTGCATCTTTCCAATAGCTCTTGAAAAGGAGCTTTTTTCAACCAAAAAGTATCTATAGTTTTCTTACTTCTTGGCAAAAACATATATTGTGGCTCGTCAAGAAATAAGGAAACTATTTATCCGATACCCACTCTTATCTAGACCTAAATTCCTCTCTAACTAGGATTCTGCTGTTCCATTTGCCCTGAAGACTACAGCTCAATTAATTCCCTTGATAACAATTAATTTGCTTGAACTTCTTTCAATTATAAGAAAATACCAATCAATAATTAATTAATAATGAAGTCAGGACATCCTGTACAGTTCGACAGGCTTATTTATTTTTTTCTTCTTCATTATTTTTACTTGACTGGAATAATAACTGCCTTTCTGTTTCTATAGAGGTCTCATTTTATAGAATTTGTATTGTATAAATGCTGTTAAAATGGCTCAATCTCGGTACAAGAGATTGTGATAAGAGTAGCTAATGTTCCTTTTATAGGATTTGTATTGTATAAATGCTGTTCAGTTGACTCAAGCTAGGTACCAGAGGCTGACAGTTGTGTTTCAGATAAGAGTAGCTGAAAGTCTCCTTTTATAGGATTTGTATTGTATAAATGCTGTTCAGATGACTTTATCTCAGTACATGTGTGTGAGTTGACCCTCAAATAAGAGCAGCTGAAGTCTCCTTTTAGAGTACATTTGTATTGTATAAATGCATTTCAGATGACTCTGTCTTGGTACAATAGATTGCAAGTTTTTTCTCAGATAAGAGTAGCTGATGTCTTCTTTTTTAGGATTTGTATTGTAGAATGCTGTTCAGCTGACTCCATATATCTCAGTACAAGAGATTAAGAGTTTTCTCTAAGATAAGAGTAGCTGAAATCTTTAATAGGATTTGTATTGTATAAAATTTAATGCTTTTCAGTTGACCCTATCTCAGTACAAGAGATTATGACTTTTCTCTAATATATAAGAGTAGCTGAAGTCTCATTTTATAGGATTCGTATTGTATAAATGCTGTTTAGATATTACTATCTCTACAAGAGGTCTTGAATTTTATTTCTAAATTTATACTTACATGAGAGTAAATACGGTAGGATTGGTTCCCGGGCCTGCTCGGATTAACCCGCATGAAAATAAAGCGTCTACCTCATCTCACGTGATCTATCACTGTGACGCATATAAATCCCTCAGTTTTATTTCCGGCGACAAGGTGCTCGGATCGTAAATTCGTCGCAGTTTATTTCAAAGAAGAATTTATTTGTCTTTATAGTTGGTTTGTATTTTACAATGACTCAAGCCAGTATAGGCAAGACAGCTGAGTTTACGGCATTAAATGAAGCCGAGTCCGGAGAAGAAATTGAAGAAATTTCGTCCGAATTTAGTAATTCGGTTATTGGTTCAACCCCACGTGCTACTTCCGGTAAAAACGTGGCGACCAGGAAATCAGGAAATGAAAAGTCCACATCTTCTAAAGCGAAAGACGGTTCGTCATCGTCTCGTAAGACGGCAAAAATGATGGATTTAAAGTGCCTTGAGACTAAATTAGTCGGGGAAATCAATTCCAGGTTTGAATCAATGGATGGTAAGTTTGCAAAACTGTTTGAAGTCCTGGAGACTAGTAATATGGACTCCGTTCAGCGGAGGTCTAATACTCACAGAATGGATAGCGGCACTTCGGGTGCGCGCAGACCACTAGCGGAGACCCCCGCAAATCCCGATACAGCACGGGAAGAAATAGAAACAGGTGACTGTATAAACCTAGATTTTGAGCCGGTAAGGCATGAAATAGACATGCCAGACAACCAGTCAATTTTGTCCCTTCAACCTGGGCAAAGAGAGCGCCAGAATATTGGACTTTTAGATTCAGAAGAGTCAGAAAATTCTGTGATGGCAGAAATGGACACAGAGGTCAATCATAGATTTGAGAAGTACACTAGTTCAAATTCAGCCCCTAATGTGGCGAGCAATGACTCTAGCAATCAAACTTTAACACACGACATGTTAAAAGAAATGTTCGGTGAGGATGCACAGACAGACAACCAAAGTAGCAGAGGTTTGACCTTGGACAAAACACAAGTGGATATTATAAATTCCTCGTGGAGGTGTCAAGCTCCCGATAAACTGTCTGCCTTCAAAGACTCATACAGGCAGTCTTTTCCTATCCATGAAAGTGGGGAGAAACTATTACAAGTTCCAAGCTTAGATGAACTGACAGAGAGGCTTTTGATTAAAAAGCATGGTCGTCGAGCAGCTTATGGAAGCTCTCAGAGTTTGTTCTCTCAACCATTCAAGTCTATTGAGAAGATAGCTTTTCAAGGACAAGTAGCTTCACGAATGGGACTGATTTCAGTTTGCTATTCTCAACAAGCTTTAGGTTTGCTGCTAAAGAATTTGAAAAGTGAATCACCAAATTTAGATCAGGCAGTGCAAAATGTGAGAGATTTGTTTGCTATGTCCACTAAAACACTGGATCAGTTTGCAAGAGCTGGAGCTTTCATGCATCTGGTACGTAGAAAGGCAACCGTAGCAGATACTGGCTTACACGAGTTTAAAGACTTACAAAAAGCAGCTTTAACTTCTCCACTTTCTGGTGAAGGCATCTTCGGACCAGATTTCGAGAAAAAGTTAAAGGATCGTCAAGAAAAAGACAAACAGTTGTCAGAACTTATGCCAGAAATGTCTAAGAAACCTTATATGAAGAGGAAATCTCAGTTTCAGGCAGAATCTAGTGTGAAGAAGGCAAGACACAATGAAGATTCTTCATATCGTCCTTACAGAGGCAATACCAATAATTCAAACACTTCTTACAGGAAGAACTTTAAGAGTTCTAACTCGTCTGGGTTCAAGAACAGCAGTGGAAAGTCAGTGGTGAGTTCTTTTCGTTCCCAAGGGAACAGATCAAACAGAGCATGACTTGATTCTGTGTCGTTATCCAGAGATACCTGTTGCAGGACGGTTAAAAATTTTTCTTCCCCAATGGAAGAAAATTACAAACGACCAATGGGTTCTTTCAATAATAAGAGAGGGTTTAAAACTAGATTTTCTGTCAATACCTCCCTTTTCCGGAGTCAGAGAAACACATGTAGATGTTCAAAAATTACCTATTTTACTGCAGGAGGTAAAAAAATTGTTAGAAAAAAATGCAATAGAACCTGTCCCTCTTCACGACATGCACAGAGGTTTTTATTCAACATTTTTCCTAGTCCCCAAGAAGTCGGGAGATCTCAGACCTGTCATAAATCTCCGCCCTTTCAACAGGTATCTCAGGAAACAGCATTTCAAAATGGACTCGCTAAACAGTGTACTGAACTTAGTTCAGCCAGGAGATTGGGCCATATCTCTAGATTTGAAAGATGCTTACATGCATCTTCCGATCTATTCAAGCCACAAACGGTACCTCCGGTTCTGCATCCAAGGCAAAGCTTACCAGTTTACTTGCCTTTGCTTCGGACCCACAATGGCGCCAAGGGTCTTCACCAAAGTTGTAGCCATGGTAGCGGCACATCTGAGGATGCAGAACTTGCGTCTAGCCGTCTATTTAGACGACTGGTTTTTAGTAAACCTAATCAAGGAAATGTTGATTATGGACAAAAAGAAAGCACTCAATCTCCTAGTGGAACTAGGTTTCATGATAAATTTAGAAAAATCGGCTCTAGAGCCAAGCCAGTCAGTTGTTTACATAGGGGCACATTTTTTGTTAGCAAAAGGCCTGGTTTGCCCAACTCTGGAAAGAATAGAAAAGATAAAGGAAGCCTGCAAGGAGCTGAGAAAATGTCCAACAGCTCAAAATTACCTTCATTTGCTAGGACTGATGGCATCTTGCATAGAACTAGTTCCCAATGCAAGATTGTTCATGAGACCAATACAGTTGCACCTGTTACATTTTTGGAGACCGTCAACAATGGACCTACAGACGGTAGTTCCATTCAACAAAAATGTACAGCAACATCTAAAATTTTGGCTAAACAAAGACAACTTGTTGAAAGGGAAAAGTTTTTGTGTGCAAAACAGCTCAAAAATAGTGACGACCGATGCATCCAAGTACGGCTACGGCGGTCACTTACAGAATCTAATTTGCCAGGGAACTTGGTCTATGCAAGAGGCAAAAAAGCACATCAATTGGCTAGAACTAAAGGCAGTATATCTGACCATCAAACATTTTCTGCCACATCTGAAAGGTCACACAGTGTTGATTCGATCAGACAACACAACAGTTGTTCAGTACTTGAACAAGGAAGGGGGAACTCGGTCACCCCAGTTGTGCTATCTGACATGGGACATATGGCATCTAGCAAGAGCCAACAACATTGTTCTGAAATCAGCCCACTTGGCTGGAGTTCGGAATGTTTTGGCCGACAATTTGAGCAGAGTAAAAATAAGACCAACAGAGTGGTCTTTGAACAATGCAGTAGTCCACAAATTGTTTCAGATCTGGGGGACACCTCTGATAGATCTTTTCGCTTCAGAAGCAAACAAGAAAACACCAGTGTTTTGCACATGGTTTCCCAGTCAACTGGCCCTAGCAACAGATGCATTGTCAATTGCATGGGAAAACATGGAAGCATATGCTTTTCCCCCAATCTGTCTCATTCCAAAAGTGCTACAGCACATGAGGAAATACCAATGTCAGATAATACTCATAGCCCCACAATGGCCAAGGAGACATTGGTATACCAATCTCCTTCAAATGTCAATAGCATGTCCAAGGAGGTTACCACTCAGACAAGATCTTCTGTGCCAACCGAAGACCAGAATCTTTCACCCAAAACCAGAGATATTCAATCTGACTGCATGGCTATTGTCAACCAATCATTCCAAAATAAGGGATTTTCGGATGACACTAGAAAGCTCATGGTTGCATCATGGAGATCAGGCACCAGGAGAGATTATTCTGTCAAATTCAAAAAGTTCAATAGCTGGTGTACTGAACGGAAAATTGATCCCCATGCTGCAACTTTGACAAACTGTGCAGACTTTTTGTCTAGTCTTTTTCAAGTGGGTTTGAAATATAGAACAATTTCAGGCTATAGGTCCATGTTATCAGTTATGTTACCCCAGATAAATGGATATCCGGTAGGCCAACATCCAGACATTATTAGGTTGCTAAAGGGTGTTTTTAACTCGAGATCACCTGTTAAACAACTAGTACCAGAATGGGATTTAAAGAAAATCCTAGAACTTTTATCAAATCCACCTTTTGAACCCATGAATAAGATTTCCTTAAAGTGCTTAACATGGAAAACAATTTTTCTTACAGCAATATCCACGTTCAGGAGATGCAGCGACCTTCAAGCGTTGAGGTGCGATGCTGGTTTTATGAATATTTTACCCGAAAGGGTTATTTTCATCAGAGAAGGACTATCTAAACAAGACAGACCTAGTCACAATTGTAAGAAAATTTTTGTTCCTTGTTTCAAGAAAAATAGGAAATTGGATCCGAAAAGAGCTGTGGAAATTTACGTTAAACGGACGTCAGAGTTTAGATCAAGTTCTGAGATGGAAATGATAAGGCAGTTGTTTTTAACAATTAATAAACCACACAAAGCCGCTTCAAGGCAAACAATAGCATCGTGGATTGTCAGTTTGATTAAGCTAGCCTACCGTGATTCTGAATCGGAGATCAATGTGAGGGCTCATTCAACTAGAGCAATTGGTCCTTCATGGGCTCTGTTTAAAGGAGCATCTCTTTCGGACATTCTTGATGACGCAGACTGGAGTTCTGATGCTACTTTCAAGAGTTATTATTACAGAGAAATGGATGCCCCAAGTTGGGAGCTTTGATTGTGAAATGTACAAAGTTTTATATCCGGCGGGTTGCCGGGCAGTATTTTAATATTAATCAAGTGTGCATCTTTAAGATGATGAGACTTTAAAAGTATTATGGTCAATAATAGTGTTGTATAAGATAAATATACACAGATTAATTCCTAGTTTAATGGAAAGAGTTGGAAAGAATTTGTGTGCAGTTTTTACGAACTAAGGAGTTCAAAGTTTATGTACAGTTATTGAGGGATGAAGTCATATTGGTGTATATGTATATTCTGATCATCGAAGTAAGTCACCAAAGACCCACCAGTCCAAGAAGACTGCTTAGAAATCATCCTACCGTATTTACTCTCATGTAAGTATAAATTTAGAAATAAAATTATAAAATTTGTAATCAAGTTCAAATTTTATGAGAAATTTATACTTACATGAGGGCTACCCGCCCTCCTCCCCTCTTCTTTTCTTTGGTGACAAGGGAGCACCTTGTCACCTTATAGAACTGAGGGATTTATATGCGTCACAGTGATAGATCACGTGAGATGAGGTAGACGCTTTATTTTCATGCGGGTTAATCCGAGCAGGCCCGGGAACCAATCCTACCGTATTTACTCTCATGTAAGTATAAATTTCTCATAAAATTTGAACTTGATTACAAATTTTATAATTTTCCCTCTGATTAGAGTAGCTGAAGTCTCATTTCACAGTATTTGTATTGTATAAATGCTGTTCAGGTGACTGAGATAGAATCTCAGTATAAGAGGTGTAAGTTTTCTCTGAAATATGAGTTAGCTGAAGCCTCCAGTTTTTTTTTTATATTTGCATACATGCCATAAGCTGTGGACTAAAATCTGTGAGATAAGTCAAATTTTAAGAGATATTTGACAAAATTCTGTGAGATTTTCTTAAACATCACTTTGGACCTCCCCCATTATAGTCAAAAGTCATTTCTTTCATGCAAAAAGCTTGTGAAAACCACAACAGTGTGTGATTTATGTTTATTTCTTCATAAAATCTGTTGTAAAATGGTCTGAAAATTCTGTGAGATTTGAATTTTTGATGGGGAACTGCCTTCCAGATGGGCCAATTAAAGGTATGGCCACCAAGCCCATCAAATGGGGTTATTTACGTTGGGCGCCAGATGTAACAGGTGAAAAAATGGAAATAACATTTTTCCACGATTGGGGATCAAACCCGGGCCATCTGTGTGACAGGCCAACACTCTACCACATCACTATAAAAGCCGGCTTGTACTGCAAGGCAGTACAAGTGTATCATATACCTATCACTACTACATTAATGTGATGAATACTCTGCAGTACTGTTTTAACACAATAAAATGGACAAAATGCCAAGAACAGATTAACCTATTAACCCATGTCATGCTGAATTAATTAAGATGCCATGCCCACGTCTAATTTTCAGCCAGTCAGATTACTTGATCCAGGTTGTTGATATAAATTCATATACCTAATGACAAACATTGCAGATCCAAATCAACTGGCTTCTTCAAAAGCCAACTGATCTGGATCTACACTGTTTGCAAAGGCAGGGTATATCCGAGTTCAGCAGGGCCAGTTTAATGTCAAACACTGCTACTCATTCTCATTATCATTTTTGTAATGTTTTATGAAAATATATAACAAAAGCTCTAGAGTAGTTTGCATCACAAACTTGAACAGGGAGATTATAGTGCCAAGGGCCTACAGCCCTGCAATGAAAAAACAAGAGGGCCATGAAGGCCCTGCATTGCTCACCTGAGCTCAAGATATTACATAGCTTGTAGAAGTGAATGGGTCACTGGTTTATTTTGAAAATGGGGCAAATGGCCTAGAAGATGTCTGTTAAAGATTTTTTTCTATTTTTAGCTCTGGCAGCTATCTTGCTCAGCAGAGCTGGACCATTTTTAAAATTTTGGAAAAGTGGCATAAGAGGAACATTTCTGTGGAATTATTTTGAAATCGGCAACTGGCCTAGGAGATGTTGTTTTGAGATTTTTTTCTATTTTTAGCTCAGGTGGCCATCTTGTTCAGCATAGCAGAACATTAAATCAGTTCTGTAAAGTTTGGTTGAAATTGGTCCAGTAGTTTAAGAGCAGATGTCATTTAAAGAAATAGTTGACAAAGGACTACAAACAATGGACACAGGGTGATCAGAATAGCTCACCTTGAGCCTTCCACACAGGTGAGCCAAAAATTATTTTAACTCTGGCAGCTACCTTGTTCAGTGGAGCAGAAACATTTTAGCAATTTTGGTAAAAGAGTATAAGAGGAACATTTCTGTGAAAATGTTTTGAAATTGGGCCACTGACCTATGAGGAGATGTTGTTTAAAGGCTTTTCTATTTTAGCTCTATTGGCCACTTTGTTCAGCTGAATAGAACCATTTGAGCAATTTAGGTAACAGGGCATCAGACAAGCCATCATTGGCCTAGGAGATGTTGTTTAAAGACTTTTATTTTCTGCTCTGGTGGACATCTTGTTCAACAGAGTGGAACCATTTGAGCAATTTTGGGAAAGGGCCATGAGTGAAGCATTTCTATGAAATGATTTTGAAATCCGGCAATTGGCCAAGAGGGAGTTGTTGCTTAGAAGATTTTTTTTTTTTTTTTTTCAGCTGGGGTGGCCATCAGAGAGCGGAACCATTTTAGCAATTTGGTAAAGAACAAAAGAGGTACACTTCTGTGAAATTATTTTGAAACAGGGCAGCTGGCCTTGGGAGAGATGTCAATTTAAGATTTTTTTCTATTCTTAGCTCTGGTGGCCATTTAGTTCCACAGAGCAAAACCATTTGAAAACTTTTGTTAAAAGGGGCATAAGAGGAACATTTCTGTGGAATTATTTTGAAATTAGGCCACTGGCCTAGGAAGAAATGTTATTTAAAGATTTTTCTATTTTCAGCTCTGGCTGAGCAGAACAATTCAAGCAGTTTTGGTAAAGGCCATGAGTGAATCATTTCTGTAAAGTTTGGTGGAAATTAGTCCAGTAGTTTAAGAGATGTCATTTAAACAAATTGTTGACAATGCACGGCGCACGGAAGACAGGGCGATCACAATCAATAGCTTACCTTGTGTCTTCAGCTCAGGTGAGCTAAAACTATTGCTACTCATCATGCTCTCATTTCTGAATGAAAATTATTATTATGAAAACATTATGAAAATGTAATTAAGTCTGCAGAATAGCTCATGCCACAAGCTTGAACACACAAAATTACATGCCAAGGGGAGATAACCTAGCCAAATAAATAATTTTTGTCAAGAGCTGCCACTCATCATACTGATTACAATAGTAAAGTTTTAATGAAAATGTAACAAAGCTATTATATTCATTCTAATATAAACTCTCTAATAAATGCCCCCTCCTACTTTTCTAGGAGAAAAAAATTACAAAACACATGCAAAACTGAGTTTAGGCCATCAAAATATTTTATTTTTGGCCCAGATATGGACTCAATATTGTCATTTTGGCAGCAATGAATAAATTAGAATAAATACATGTAGAAGTAATAAAAGTCGGAGAGATGGAGTAAAGAGCCAAGATACCCTTGCAGAGAAAAAAAAATTACATCACATATTACTACTGGTCATACTGATCATTTCTGTGAGGATTCATGAAAATCTAACAAAAACTGTCAAAATAGAAGGCGATGCTCCAAGAGGGGGTATCAGGTAAATAGTTTTCTTATTTCTCCACAAAAACATATGTTGTGGTGCTCATGAGAAGCTCCTTGATGAGGCCAAGAACATATGTTTTCATGGAGAAATAAGAAAAACATCAATACATGGTTGAAAAAAGCATCTTATCTGCAGCTATGAGTGAAAATAACAAACTTGGACTCACTAACAGACTGAATGATTTGACCATGTGATATATTCTATACACCCCTTCTCAAATTGTGTCCTATATCTTATATACCCCTTTGCAAATTGTGTTTCATATATATATATTTAATATACCCCTTCTCAAATTGTGTTTCCTATATCCTATATACCCCTTCTCAAATTGTGTTTCCTAAATCCTATATACCCCTTCTAAAATTGTGTTTCCTATATCCTATATACCCCTACTCAAATTGTGTTTCCTATTTCCTATATACCCTTTCTCAAATTGTGTGTTTTCCTATATCCTATATACCCCTTCTCAAACTGTGTTTCCTATATCCTATATACCCCTTCTCAAATTGCGTTTCCTAAATCCTATATACCTCTTCTCAAATTGTGTTTCCTATATCCTATATACCCTTTCTCAAATTGTGTTTCCTATATCCTATATACCCCCTCTCAAATTGTGGTATAATACAGGGATATCAATCTGAAGAACCTGTTTACCTGTACCCTCTGCTTTCAGCTGCTAAGCAAAGTTGTAGCAGATGACATTCTATATATTTTACTTTTTTTTTCAGAGAAAATAAGACTTGGAATTTTCATGTGAATCATCTACCCAGCAGATGATTTGGATTTAATGTCAAGCCTTATTTTTTCTGAAAAATACAAAAGAAAATCAAAGGTTGTCTGCTGTGGTTGTGATTAGCACTTTAAGGGTAAAGCTTAATTTGTTGATCCTGCACCGACACATATGGGATGCCACCAGAAAAAACAACACAAAAAAACCTGGTTTGGGAATTGATGAACAGAGTTTGCTTTTAGCTTTAAACATTATGGATACTGTAATTACCCTAAATATTTGGACAGACAGGCCTGAGCAAAGTGTAGACCCAGATCAGATGCCACATTCTGTGGCATCTGATCACAGTCTACACTGTTTGCCCCTTGTTTGTCAGTCTTTCAGACACATCAGCAGATAGTAATATGGATTTGTTCAAATATTTGGACAAGTATGGTAAGGAGTTAAGGTGTCCAAATTCTTACAGTAAATATGGTGTGAAGTCTACAGACAGCTAGATTAGATCCACCATAATCTGACACTACTCTTGGACAGATGTTATTAGTATCGGCAAGTAAAATGATCGAGTATTTTGTTGATTTGAAAGCAAAAAACTGCCACAAAAAGTGCTCTGTGTTGCTAACACTGTGCAATAATTCCAAGCACAAAAATATCTGGAATGGAGTAAATGGTTTTATAGAGAAGAGCTGTTAAGAGCATTTGATGATATTTCTGGAATAATTTTTTTCCAATTCACCACAAAAGCTTATGATGTGGGTACTCAGAAGAAGCATCTCGGCAAGGCCCTTCTAATGAGTACCACAAAATATGTTTTTAACGATGAAATAAGAAAAATGATCCCAAAATTATTTTCAAATACACCTTAACTCCTCTGTTGTACGATATATACTTATGGACAAAAGTTCTGCATGGGCTTTGTGATACTTGCTTCATCCCTATCATTTTATATATCAATATTATACTGGAATAAGGGGTAGGTCGGGTGGTGCGAAGGTGTTGTGTATCTTATGTCATCGGGTTGTCCAACTGATATCAGCTTACAGTTGGGCAAGGCCTACTATCCTTGCAGCAGGTAAAGGGGGAATGTTTTTGTTTCTTCTGCTTCTTCACTTTCATTCCCATCCCCCTTTTTTTTCCTGTTCCTCTCTTTCATCTCCTCTACTATCTCTTCTATCTCTTTTCTCCCTTTCCCTGGGAGACAACACAAAATGACCCACAAGGATTTGATGTGTCATTAAACCCCAACACAATCAATGTACTGAAATAAAGTTACCTCGTTCATTGTCAGCAGAGATTAATCGTTCATAGGCAGGAGAGATTTATGAAGTAAAAATTCATGGATTAGTTGAATTGTGTAGAACTTGTATCTATAAGTATAGCTTTAATACAGTCAACGGAAGGGAAACAATGAAAGGATCTGTGAAAACAAATGTAGTATGGTCATAGCTGAATTCCACATCCCAAGAGCCGTCATCATTCCTTTGCCTCCTTAAACTTCATTACAAAATTACACCAATTCAAATATACTGAAAATTTCACCATATCAAAATTCTGATATTTTTCATATTTCTGCTCTAAACATATATTGTGGGTACTCATTAGAACTGCCTCATCGAGGCAGTTCTAACGAGTACCCACAATCTATGTTTTTCAGCAGAAATAAGAAAAATAATGTATACCCCTGTGAAATCCAATTTTCCTATATAAAAGTGGGGTTTAAAGGGGTCAAAATTATATAAGTATGATTTCCTGGTGTTGGAACAAATCCATTTAACAACCTGTTGATGTGCATAAAAACTGCTGGATGAGTGGCAAACAGTGTAGACTCTACAACAGCTGATCTGGGTCTATACTGTTTGCTCAGGCTTGTCTGTCTGTCTGATTGTTTAGGGGAAACAAAGTATTTAGAGCATAGCTCCAGATAAGGTGCTGTTTTTAACCGAAAAGTAGAGATATTTTTCTTATGAAAATATATGTTATTGGTACTCTAATGAGCAGAGTACCCATAACGTAAGTTTTCATGGAGAAATAAGGGAAGTTTTATCTGAATACCAACTCTTATCTTGAGCTACATTAGAGTAAATATAGCAGTACGACAAGTTCATATGTAAACAATTTTCCTCTGCCAGACTAAAGACCATAATTCCGACCAGGAATGAAAATTTGCTGCTATTATTGGGCTGTTAGTTTCCCCATTAGGACTAATTTGGTTAATTTGGAAAAAGACACAGAGGTCTTTATAACTGATGGAAGAACTAATCTCTCCTGCAGGTTGACACTATTATGGGTGGCTTTAATAAGGCAGACAAAAGATGAAAGACTAGCCACCATTCTGTAAAGGGAGATAACTTTTAAAGATTTGGTGTAGGTATTTGAAGCCTTTCAAGTGGACAACTCTTTGGACCGGTCCATTGCCAATAGTGTCTGGCTATTTTTTATTATTACTATGTTTTATAGAAATTCCTTTAGTTAATGCAAACAGTACAGACCCTGATGAGATGCCATATTCTGTGGCATCTGACCTGGGTCAGCACTGTTTGCCAATTATCCTTTTGGGGGTCTTCAGACTAAAATGGGTTTCAGGAAAGAATTTATCTCAACCCTTGTCCTGCTGAAACCAGATATGCCCTGTCTTTGCAAAAAGTGTAGATCCAAACCAGCTGACTTCTGAAGAAGCCAGCTGATCTAGATCTGCACTGTTTGTCATTAAGTATGTGAATTTGTATCAACAACCTGGATCAAGTAATCTGATTGGCTGAAAATTAGAAGTGGGCATGACATCTTGATTTATTCAGCATGGCAAGGGTTAAAGGGAAGAACTTGCTCCCAGAGTCCTCCACAATGACAAAGGAAGTAAGTATTTTCATGTCAGATTAGGCAACTCCAGCAGACATCAAATTGAAGATGTTTTTTTCCTATCTTTCCCAGAGATTACTTTCCTGCACACAAATTCCCTTCAGAAAAGGGGTTTTCCTTACAGAGTAAACTCTTTTTCAGAAGGGAGGGGAAAACTATTTGACAGTGTTGCCTCCCCCAAATGTGTCTACATCCCCCTTTAATTCTTATTAGTGATGACTTTTCAAACAAGTATGGAAAGTGTAACGGTTTCAATCATAACACCTTGCACTAGTAAGACTGCAGGGGCAGATTCAGAGGTAGTTCACTTGGTTCAGCTGAACCTCGCTTCACCCCCCCCCTCCCCCCCTCCCCCCCTCCCCCACTCCCACCTTCCCCCACCACCACCACACACATACACACACCTCTCCCTTTGACTCAAAATTTCATTTTCATGGGAAATTTTAGGTAAATCTGATAAATTTGGGATACATACCATTATTACCCTGAATATTAACACCCTTGCTCTTCATTTAATATACTTCCCTTCAACATGTCTATTTTACTACCTATGATTGTGTGTAAAATTGTTGGATGAGTGGCAAACAGTGTAGACCTGATCAGACACTGCATTCTGCAGCATCTGATCTGGGTCTACACTGATCAGGTCTATATGTTCGAATACATGGAGTAAGTATGGTAATTTGATCAAATCAAACCCCCTCAGAAGTCATCCTGCATCATCCACCCCTGGACTGAATTGAAAATTTGGATGATTTGACAGGATTAACGGCAACAATTATTTTATTGATGCACACATTATTCTCAGTGGTATTCATTTTTTCTCATATTTGTAAATGTTGCTATAACTCATATTTGTAAATGTTGCTATAACAACGTGTGCTCACAAACATCCAACATTTTCTAAGCAAACTATCAGCTGATCAAATGAACATCTTTTTTTTTAATTATTTTTTTTAGATGAAGTGGGCTTAAAATCAAAACTGTAGCAGATCATTCTAAAACAGTTTTTATATTCTTCTGAGAAAATAAGGCTTGCCATAATATGTGAACTGTCAAATAGGCAGACAATTTACATGAAATATCTAGCCTTGTTTCTGCTGAAAAATGACACTAACGGTTACATTTTCACTCAAAAACATCACCAAATCCTAAGTGAAAGAAATTTTAACTGCATTTTCAGGAACAAATGCTCATTTATGAATGAAGATGACTGGCATGACTAACAATATGGTTTGCTGTTGTTGAAGTTCAGCGTCTTAACCCTTGTCATGCTGAATAAATTAAGAAGCCACGTCCACTTTGAATTTTCAGCAAATTAGATTACTTGATCCAGATTGTTGATATAAATTCACATACTTAATGGCAAACAGTGCAGATCCAGATCAGTTGGCTTCCTGAGGAGCCAACTGATCTGGATCTTTACTGTTTGCAAAGGCAGGGCATATCTGGGTTCAGCAGAACAATGGTTAAAGTTTATATATAGCAAGTATCACCTAAGTGACCATCTTATCAAACAGCTTGCTCCTCACAATATAATCATATTTATACTCCAAACTTTAATTCATGTTCATAATTACAACATTTGTATATTAACTTTAAATTCTAATAATTTCAATTTTTAATAATTTGTAACTAATTAAAATTCATATCTCATATAATCATTTGTGTTACAGTAGCAGCAATTTCCTTGAATGTTGAAAGTTCCTGAGGATTATGGTATGCATTATTTTTACATATACCCTCTTCCATCATTATTTTTGTCTGCTTCTAAATACAGGAGCCAGAAATTTTGATGCTCATTTATGAATGAAGATGACTGTCATGACTAACAAAGCTAAAGGCACTCGGTGTAGTATTATAGGCATGGCTGATGTCAAAGACTATCCAATATCATTCGCAAACCTCAAGTGTTGTAAACAACATCTCATTTTACAATGCAAGATATTGAAAGCATGCTGAATGTCACATACACCATGATCAGACATGTTAATAACGCTTAGCAGATGACATTTTGAAATATATTTCTTATTTTTTTCCAGAAAAAAGGCTTTAACATCTTATGAAAATTCTTTCCTAAGAAGTCGGCAAAACCAACACAATTTCGTCTGCAAACAGTATACAACCAAACCAGTGTACAATCCAAAAAGCTCTAGATCCTTTTTAGCTTTTAGCACTCTTTAAGTAAATTCATCTCATGATAAATTGTGTTTTCTTATTTTTCCAAGAAAATAGGATTACAGGACAATTTGCTAGAAATGAAAAACCATACTTCTATTAAAAAAAAAAAAATCAATAAATAAAATAAAATTGTCATTTGTCAATTTATTTATTTTATTTTTTTTATTTATTTTTATTTATTTATTTATTTATTTATATTTATTTATTTATTTATTTATTTTTTTTTTTTTTTTTTTTTTAGCTTGCTGAAGATTAAATATTGTAGGGACAACAAAACTACCCAGGGTGGTAAATATTGTACAACCAGCAAAGATGTCCAGATCGACTGGGCTTTCATTGTAACAGATTGAGACAAAAGGGATATCGAAAAAGTATTTTTCTCATCTCTCAAAACCAA
Organism: Anodontia alba; assembly: GCA_964016985.1. Classification (NCBI taxonomy): domain Eukaryota; kingdom Metazoa; phylum Mollusca; class Bivalvia; order Lucinida; family Lucinidae; genus Anodontia; species Anodontia alba. The sequence continues at coordinate 16,860,951 of OZ024825.1, read as the reverse complement.
AACAATATGGTTCTAGTACTCATTATAATTGCCTCAGTGAGGCAGCTATAGGTCAGTACTAGCAACATATGACCATGAGCATGCAGAAAGGTACAACTTTGTTTTGATTTTTTCAGCAAAAATATCAGTGTATAACCCATATTAAATGATCAAAGTTTTAACGATACGTTAACTAACCACATTGTTAGTTTTGAACAATTGGGCCTGGCCGGCCGGCCAGAAATCTAGTTAGGATCTTTTCTGCTTGCATTTGCATTCTACATATCTTGCTGAGATATACTGCAGCAAGTGTTAGACCAATAGCTCCACATAGGCATTCTTCAATCGAATTTTTTTCATTTTTCAATCAAAATTTTTTCAATCGAAAAGTATTGATATATTTCTTATTTCTCCATGAAAACATATGTTGTGGTACTCATTAGAAGTGCCTCACTGAGGCAATTTTAATGAGTACCCACAACATAATTTTTCATGGAGAAATAAGAAAAGTATCATGTGGTTACACCCTCTTATCTGGGGCTATGACTGAGGACTTTTCAGGTACATGTTTTTCTTGTTTCTTCACAAAAGAATATGTTGTTGGTACCACAACATACGTGTTTGTGGCTTAGAAGTAAAAAAAAATATCAACACTATTCAGAAGAAAAAAGTGCTCTATCTGTAACTATGCTAGGCCTTGTCCATTTTGTCCATTCTGCATAGATAAAGGGTATCTGTAAGTTGTCCATGCAGAGTTGAACTTTTTCACATGAACATGCTTACATATGAGCCATGCCGAGCAAACCAGTCTCTTAACCCTTGTCATGCTGAATAAAATAACTTGCCCCACCCACGTCTGATTTCCAGCCAATCAGATTACCTGATCCCGGTTTTTGCTAGAAATTCACATATTTAATGACAAACAGTGCAGATCCAGATCAGTTGGCTTCTTCAGAAGCCAACTGATCTGGATCTACACTGTTTGCTGAGAAAGGGTATGTCGTGATTAGCAAGAGAAAAGTTAAAAGCATATTATGTGGACAGCAAAGGCCCTGATTCAGCCTGTACATATATGCAACTGATTATGTCCTTTGCTGTCAGCTTAGAAAATATGTAAAATAAAACCATGAAATGTTAATACACTGCCAATATCATGTTGTGGGCAGATAACACTACCACAAATTGACAAAATTTGCCCATTACCAATCACAAACCAGATCTCCACAATATCAATGCACACATCAAGTTTGGTGAAAATCCACTGAGATTTACTCAAGCAATTTTACTGAAACAAAAGAAAGGATGTGTCACGCGCAGATAACTCTGTCAAAAATTGACAAAATTTGTCTAATAGCAATCCAAAAGCAGTGAGATCTTCACACTATCAATGCACATAGCAAGGTTTGTGAAAATCCATTGATATTTACTCAAGTTATTGTCTGGAAATGAAAATACAGATGTGTTGAGGGCAGGTAACTCTGTCAAAAGTTGAAGAAATTTGACGATTAGCAATCCCAAACCAGTTCCTCATAATATCAATGCACATAACAATTAAGTTCCATGAAAATCCATTGATATTTACTCAAGTTATCATCCGGAAACGAAAATATTAATGGACGGACAGACAACAGACGGACGTAAGCACACATGGACAAACAGATGGGCACACCTACAGCCAACGTGAAACCATAATACCCCACCACTATCGTGTGGCGAGGTACAAAAATGATGAATGATCTGAATAAGTGCATTTGGAGATACCTTTTCCCTTGACAGAGCCCATACATAAGAAATGCATCAACACTTAATTATCAGTCAAAGCAAAAAAAAAATAAATCATACTTGAAGCTAATCTATTGTTCTTCAAAAGCTTTTCTCTAGTTTATTATCTATCGTGTAGACAATTTTGTTTGCCATCACTGTCCCAGAAGCACTTTATGAAAAAGCACAAGCTGGTATAATGCTACTTTCCATGGACTGCTAAACATTATTATAACCAAGTATTAGCTTTCACAAAAAGCTTGGTCAAAGCTTGTCACACAAGCATCAGCTTTCACAAAAAGCTTGGTCTACGCTTAACACACTGTGTGCTCAGCTTAGACCAATTTTTTTTTGTGAAAGCTAATACTTGTTACTGTAACTACTGCTTCATACATAAATAATGGCAGTCTTTTACCATAAAGTAGAACATTTTACCACCTAAAATAAATAGGGAAAAACTGTCAAATTGTGGTCACTTGTGATGAGAAATTCATAGAAGCATTATTTTATAAACTCACCATAATAATTCTATGTATTTGGAGACCTTTTAAAATTCCTTATCATACCTGTCCTAAATTTTGAACGTCAGTTTTACTACCTCTTGATGGGATTAAAAACTGCTGGATGAGTGGCAAACCAAATAGATCCTGATCAGATGCTGCATTCCACAGCATCTGATCTGGGTCCACACTGCCCAGGCCTGCCTGCCTGTCCAATTTAGAGTAAATATGATAATTTTCAACAGCAGGCTGAACTTGCATAGTGGTAAATGACTACCATTGTTTGCGAATCAAACAAAACTCATGCACACAAGAGAAACAACAGTCAAGCAGAAAACAAGCCTATTCAAATATACAGAAAATTTTACCACCAAAAAATGAAAATTTTCAGATAAAAAATTCTGATATTTTTCATATTTCTGCTCAAAACATAGATTGTGGGTACTCGTTAGAACCGCCTCGACGAGGCAGTTCTAACGAGTACCCACAATCTATGTTTTGAGTAGAAATAAGAAAAATAATGTATACCCCTGTAAACCCCAGTTTTACTATATAAAAGTGGGGTTTAATTGATTGTGTTGGGGTTTAACGACACGTCAACCCTTGAGGGTCATTTTGTGTCGTCTCCCAGAGAAAGGGAGAAAAGAGATAGAAGAGAGAGTAGAGGAGATGAAAGAGAGGGACAGGGAAGAAAGAGGAACAGGAATGAAAGTGAAGAAACAGAAGAAATAAAAACATTCCCCCTCTACCCTTACCCACTACAAGGATAGCAGGCCTTGCCCAACTGTAAGCCAATATCAGTTGGACGCCCCGGTGATCTAAGATACACAGCACCTTCGCACCACCCGACCACCCCCAAGTGGGGTTTAAGGGGGTCAAAATTGTGTAGGTATGTTTTCTTAATGGCGAATCAAACAAAACTCATGCACACAAGAGAAACAACAGTCAAGCAGAAATAAAATATTTACCGAAATCTTTTACGTGGCTTCTTCTGCTCATTGACATTAATCCTTTTAGAAAACTGCACATGTCATTGGCTCATAATACTGGGCAGATACATCATACTCCCTTGTACAAAACTGCACCTCTCAGCATTGATAGGCTGTCACTTCTCATCCCCTTTTAGTAAACTTTAGGTAACTGGCTGATAATAATGGACAGTTACAGAATAGGCTCTTTCAGAAAACTACAGATGTCAGTGACTCACAATAATGGGCCATTTAACAGTACTCTTGTGCTTCTAAGTGAAAGAATCATTCATGATCATAGTAAAATTATTCCTTCCATCCAAAAGAGTATTTTCAAAAACTGTCTTTAAAAACACAGCTTTAATATTAGCACAGATTCACTCCTAATTCTTTCATTACGAAAACACGCCTATTCAAATATATTGAAAAAAATCATCACCAAAAACTGAAAGTTTTCAGATAAAAATTCTAATATTTTTCATATTTCTGCTCAAAACATAGCAGAAATAGAAAAATAATGTATACCCCTGTAAACCCCAGTTTTACTATATAAAAGTGGGGTTTAAGGGGGTCAACATTATATAGGCGTGTTTTCATGATGCCTCCTTTAAAATGTGCAGAATCATCACAGCCACTTCATAAACTAACCTTACACAGCCCTGTAAACCAAAACAGAATACCTTGCAAACAGAGCAGATCCAGATGAGACAATTTATATTAAGCCATCTCATCTAGATCTATACTGCTAGCCATTCATTCAATTTTTTTTTTTTAAGTATTTTTGACTGATAATTTTTCACTGAAACCCCTATTTGAAACAATGGTTTTGTCCAATTTCAAAAGCAGTAAAGTCCACTTCAGGAACTCAGAGATAAAAGGATTGAAACATCAGCAATCAGACTTCCATTGAATCAGCAGTTATGTTTCTTTTCTTCAAGTTACACAAAACTTTCATAAACATCATGAGAACCGTGAAACCTGCTCAGCATAGAATCATCATTATTATTTCTCTTTGCTTCTAGCACAAAATTATCAATGGTCAAAGAATTTTTAACTTGTATGATCAAATAACCTTTACCGGAACTTTTTATACAAAAAGCAAAAAAGGATTTTCCTTGAAATTTGAAAGTAGCTAAATATGACCAACACAAATAAAAAATGATTAACTTTTTAGCAACAGTTGACCTTCAGAAACCCCCTTTAGCAGCATAATTAACCCATTAAGCATCAATCACAGCTGCAGCAGGTTACTTTAGAGAAAATAAGAGTTGACATTTCATATGAAACATCTCATCTGCCTTGCAGATGACTGACATGAAATACCAACTCTACTTTGCAGATGATTCACATGAAATGTCAACTCTTTATTTTTCTCTAAAAATAATAAAAATAAAAAGATGATGTCATTTACATTCAAAAAGCTGCCCTTAACGTTAACTTTTAGCGCTTTCTGGCCAAATTCAGCAGATAATATTTTTTTTTTTTTCCTTATTTTACCTGAAATAGTTTGAAATTTCATGCAAATTGTCCACTTATAACTTGCTTAACAGAGAATTAGCATACAATTTGCATACAATACTTCAAAATGTCATTTGCTGAAGGCATATACAGCAACCAGTTCAGCTTTTCTCTTAATTCTTAAAGCACCAATCACAACTTCAGCAGACGACATTTTGATTTTTTTTTTTTTCAATGAAAATAAGTCTTGATAGTTCATATGAATTGGCAGACAATTCACATGAAATGTCAAGACTTAATTGTTTGCCAATTCATATTTTCTCTGGATAAAAAAATTTAGAATGTCGTCAGCTACAAATTTTGCTTTGTGCTTTGAGGGTTAAACATCAGACATTAATAACGAACAGGGCCCAGTTGTTCAAAGCATCGTTAGCTTAAAGAGCTCATAAAGGGTCATTTCGTTAACTGTTTTAGCGGATTCTATACACAAAATTGTGATATTTTTTGCTGAAAAAAGTGAGTAGCTTTTGCACTGCAAAAGCTACTCACATTTTTTCAGCAAAAAATATCAGAATATTTGCGTATCACTCAATGTAAATTTTAACGAATCGTTAACTAACGACATCGTTAGTTTTGAACAACTGGGTCCAGAATAATAACAGGTCTAGCTTGATTATAACCATAATTAAATTCACATAAGCCATATATTTCTCTATATTTTATCTATCAATACCTACTGTCCCAAAAATGTTAACACACCCATGAAATTCAAGCATATAATACGGAATTATATGGAGTAGTGAGGCACTTCTAATGAGTACCAACAAAATATGAGAAATAAGAAAAAAAAATATTTATCTGCATACCTCTACTTTAAATAGCTTAAAAAAATCCATGAAATTCAGGTATATATTAAGGAATAGTGAGGCACTTCTAATGTGTATCCACAACATATATCTTTACTGAGAAATAAGAAAAAATATTTATCTGCATACCTCTCTTACCTTCAGTTATGTAATCAATGAAAGTTTTTGTATATATTACAGGAAATGAGGAATACTTTGATATTAAGCAGATTAAGACAGATTTTGCAGTACAAAAGATTGACAGACAAAACAAAATAGATTAAAACTTATAAAGCTCTGAAAATTTGCCTCATAATGAGTACCCTGCCTCTATGTGACTCAGTTGCCTGGTTGGGTTAAAACTCTGAACTGAACTGAACTGAACACCATATATATTTTGGAAGAACATAGGAGTGTACATTAACCCTTGTCATGCTGAATAAATTAAGATGCCACACCCACTTCTGATTTTCAGCCAATCAGATTGCTTGATCCAGGCTATGGTAATTGACTCCTCTGTCAGAAGGCTATAACCAAGCCCATGCGTAAATCCTTAGACAAACAATATCGTGATACTTGTATTTGTCAATGAAAACTGCATTCGTACCTGTATAAATTTATCAATGAAAAAGTACATAGGTAATATTGTTTGTCTAAGCAATAACATTAACTGTTAACTGGTAAGCTATTTTGGTTGGTCAGATTTTGGTGTCATTTACTGGTCAGGTGATTTCACGGAGGACTCAATAAATTCACATACTTAGTGACAAACAGTGCAGATCCAGATCAGTTGGCTTCTGAAGAAGCCAACTGATCTGGATCTACACTGTTTGCAAAGGCAGGGCAAATCCGGGTTCAGCCAGACAAGGGTTAAATGGACTTGTTAACCTGATAAGAGACATTTTTACTGTAAATATTGTGAAATTTCATACATTTAATTCCATACTTTTGGGCTTGAATCTTGCTTTATATGCAGTTTTTTTCTTCAAAAACTTAGTTGAATGGCAAACAGTGCAGATCCTGGTCAGACTGTTCCTGAAGTCTGGGTCTGCACTGTTTGCATATGCTATTTTGTCAGAATCTTTTGTGTACAAAATTTTAGAACATTTACTATAAATGATGAAGACCCAATTATTTGGATTACTGATGGGGAATATAGGTCATGTTCCCTGTCTGATAAATTATGTTCCTCTGACACATAAGGGGAGGGTGAACACTTTTCTAAGGCAGGGAATATAAGCCGATGTCCTCTGTCAGGAATCAAAATAATATATGTGTTATACCCTAGGTTTTTTTTACTGAGAGTTGCCACAATGAAACGAAAAGCTGACTGAAAATGACACCAAAGAGCATGTGAAGTCATGAAAATGTTTCTAATGTCACGACATAACAATATGTCACATTTTCTAGGCTTGTGACACAGCAGTTTATAGACCTTAGTACAGATTATTAGAAGGACTTGGTAATAATAATTGACATAGCTTCCAATAAGATGCATTTTTCAACAAAACAACCTTGATAATTTTCTTAATTCTCCACAAAAACATATGTTGTGGGTAATCACTAGAAGCGCCGAGGCCTGGCACTGAGGCACTTCTAATAAGTACCCACAATGTAGTTTTTGTGGAGAAATAAGAAAAAATAAACTACCTGTTACCCTCTTATCTCGAATTATGGTATAAATCTTGTCTTGCAGCACAAAGAGACAGATAACAATTGTGTAAGCTAAATTAAACTGAAAATAGCTCATAATAAAATATAAAAGTGTGCATTTTTGCTGTGGTTATTCATTAATGCAGTGAAAAAAGATAATTTGCTGTCATCAAGTTTTAAATGAGGAGCAGTATATCTGTGGCTTCTCATCCAATCAAATGCCTGGAAATTTCTTGGCAGCATAACAGGGACTATTTGCCATTAAGAAATCAATTGACAACTTTTTGTGTAAATTCAGTAGACGACTATTTTTTTTTTATTTTTCCCAGAATATAGGATTTGATATTTCATGCTAATTGTTGGAGACAATATGTGTGTGTGTATGTGTGTGCATGTGTGTGTGTATGTGTGTGTGTGGCAGGGGGGAGGGGGTGATAACTTCATTTATATGACATAGTACGGAATGTGCAAGCTGACAAATGGCCCCAGCACTGATGATTAGCCCCCCTTTTTATTTCCAATAAAAGTATGCAACTGACATCCTGGTATATGGGTATATTTTTCATACAGAGATTTTTCGAGGCTGCTTGTTCTCTTGGTATTCAATGAATTGACTGCGATATTTGTCTAACTACCAGCAATAAATGGGTAAAAAAAATCAAAGTGCAGTATATGCATAGGTCAACATTTTGGACGATCTAGCATACAAATGAGTCCATTTTTTCAAAGGCCAGGTATATGAATGGTGTAGGTTTCGAAATACAGGCCCGCACACCCGTACCACAATTACCCCCAAGTAACCCCCAAGTTACCACATTTTTTTGCCAAGAACTGACAACTGTCCTTCTTGAATCTTGATGGGTTAATGGTAAGCAGACATCTTCAAATATTTTTCTTATTAGTTTTTCCTCCGGAAAAAGGGATTGAAATTTCATGCAAATTATTTTCTTAGGAGACAGTTTGCATGAAATGTCAAACCCTTCTGGTAAAAATCAGCAAAAATTTGTCAATTTATCATTTGCTGAATTTGGCCAGTGTGCTCCTGCAGTGAATTTTAATAGCCTTTCTTCAGCTGTAGGCAGCATTCAACGATGATTATTTATGGGAGCTTTTCTGCTAACTGTACGTGAGATAATTCAATGAAATCAAAAAACATAATATGTTTTATGAAATAATTTATAAAAAAAAAAAGCTGTATTTACCCAAAATATTGGGACACCTTAAATCCATACCATACTTATCCTAGAAATTGCACAAGTTGATTACCAAAGATTGTTGGACAAGTGGCAAACAGTGCAGACCCTGATCAGAGACAACATCCACCAGCATCTGATCTGGGTCTATACAGTTTTAGGCAAAAACAAAAAGTGTTGATATTTATCTTATTTCTCCATGAAAGCATGTTTAGGGTACTGATTGGGGTGCATCTACTGATTTTGTGGAAAAATAAGAAAAATACTTATCTTGATAAACCTCTTATCTTGAGCTTTAACCCTTGTCATGCTGAATAAATTAAGAAGCAACACCCACTTCTAATTTTCAGCCAATCAGATTACTTGTTCCAAGTTGTTCATTAAAAATTCAAATACTTAATGGCAAACAGTGCAGATCCAGATCAGTTGGCTTCTTCAGAAGCCAACTGATCTGGATCTACACTGTTTGCAAAGACAGGGTATATCCAGGTTCAGCAGGACAAGGGTTAATACATTTTTTACAGCCCCAAATTAACCCTTGTCATGCTAAAATAAATTAAGATGCCATGCCCATTTCTAATTGTCAGCCAATCAGATTACTTAATCCAGATTGTTGATGTAAATTCACATACTAACTGACAAGCAGAGCAGATCCAGATCAGTTGGCTTCTGAAGAAGCCAACTGATCTGGATCTACACTGTTTGCAAAGACAGGGTATATCCAGGTTCAGCAGGACAAGGGTTAATACATTTTTTACAGCCCCAAATTAACCCTTGTCATGCTAAAATAAATTAAGATGCCATGCCCATTTCTAATTGTCAGCCAATCAGATTACTTAATCCAGATTGTTGATGTAAATTCACATACTAACTGACAAGCAGAGCAGATCCAGATCAGTTGGCTTCTGAAGAAGCCAACTGATCTGGATCTACACTGTTTGCAAAGACAGGGTATATCCAGGTTCAGCAGGACAAGGGTTAATACATTTTTTACAGCCCCAAATTAACCCTTGTCATGCTAAAATAAATTAAGATGCCATGCCCATTTCTAATTGTCAGCCAATCAGATTACTTAATCCAGATTGTTGATGTAAATTCACATACTAACTGACAAGCAGAGCAGATCCAGATCAGTTGGCTTCTGAAGAAGCCAACTGATCTGGATCTACACTGTTTGCAAAGACAGGGTATATCCAGGTTCAGCAGGACAAGGGTTAATACATTTTTTACAGCCCCAAATTAACCCTTGTCATGCTAAAATAAATTAAGATGCCATGCCCATTTCTAATTGTCAGCCAATCAGATTACTTAATCCAGATTGTTGATGTAAATTCACATACTGACAAGCAGAGCAGATCCAGATCAGTTGGCTTCTGAAGAAGCCAACTGATCTGGATCTACACTGTTTGCAAAGACAGGGTATATCCAGGTTCAGCAGGACAAGGGTTAATACATTTTTTACAGCCCCAAATTAACCCTTGTCATGCTAAAATAAATTAAGATGCCATGCCCATTTCTAATTGTCAGCCAATCAGATTACTTAATCCAGATTGTTGATGTAAATTCACATACTAACTGACAAGCAGAGCAGATCCAGATCAGTGAAGAAGCCAACTGATCTGGATCTCCACTGTTTGCAAAGGCAGGGTATATCCAGGTTCAGCAGGACATGGGTTGATTAAGGAGTATCCAGATATTTTTCATATTTCTCCATGAAAACATAAGTTGTGAGTAGTCTCATTAAAAGTGTGTTACCAAAGTGCTCCTGTTGAGTACAGCAACATACATATTTTTGTGTAGAAATAAGAAACATATCAATGCTTTTTGAAGCTGGAGCTGTTTTCATGAAGAATAAGAATACCAAAAAATCTTCAGTAGAGTCCTGCCCCTAACATTTTCAGTCAAGTAAGCATTTCTGAGAACTATTTTCAGATTCATATCTCCAAATAAGCCACTTTTTCAAATAAAATGTATGGATATTTTATTTATTTCTCTTCAACAACATAAGTTGTGGTTCTCATTAGAAGCACCTTAATGATGCGCTTCTAATGAGTACCTGAAATATAATTGTTTTCATGGAGAAATACTAAAAATATTGTCTGGATACCCACTCTTATCTGGAGCTATGGGATTTATGTGATGAGAAACTGGCACACCACACCTGTAATTCTTGTTTGTTTTTAATAATTATTCCATTATTTCACCTGAATTCCAATATTCACAATTTACTTTGATTACCCAAAAATTTGAAGAAATAAGCCTGAGTTTAACCTTTTCCTGCTGTCCACAACCCCTACCTTTTCAAACAGTGTAGATCCAGATCAGATGGCTTCAGAAGCCATCTGATCAGGATCTACACTGTTGGTCATTCAGTTTGTGAATTTGAAAGAAAAACATTATATGATGTAATCTGATTGGCAGATAATCAGAAATGGGTGTGGCTAATTAAATTTTTCAGCAGCGTAAGGGTTAAGAGGGGAGTTTTACAGCCCAGTCAACACTGTTAAGGTTATGTCGAGCTGGTCAGTTAACCTACCCACATTTTTACTTTGGTCAGGTTTAGTCCTCTTAACTTTTGCCATGCTGAAGAATCCAACTGATCTGGATCTACACAGTTTGCAAAGCAGGGCATATCCGGGTTCAGCAGGACAAGGGTTAATAGTTAACCAGTACTTATGCACATACTTTCACCAGTAACTGACAACTGATCTTCTTGAATCAGCTGAAGTAAAGGGGGAGAATGGTAGTAAAAATAATTTCATGATCAATCTTCATGTAAGTTAAGTGGCCAGCTGGAGTTTGAATTTACAACTCCAGACATGCTAACAACTGCACTTTGGCGCTACACTGGAAGAGATAAGCCTTAGCAAACAGTGAAGACCCAGATCAAAGGAATAGGCTGATCTGGCTGGTCAGCTGTAGCTTATAAATACAAAAGGAGAATGGACTTGTTTATAGATTCCACTGAGTATACTCAGTAAGGAATTAACAGTTACCATTCTCTGCGCAGATTAACCCTTGTCCTGCTGAGTAAATTAAGATGCCACACCCATTTCTAATTTTAAGCCAATCAGATTACTTGATCCGGATTGTTGCTATAAATTTACATACTGAATGGCAAACAGTGCAGATCCAGATCAATTGGCTTCTTCAGAAGCCCACTGACCTGGATCTATACTGTTTGCAAAAGCAAGGTATATCCAGGTTCAGCAGGACAAGGGTTAAGCAAATGACAAACTGATGATCTTTTTCTTATTTATCCAAGATGATAAAGCCTAGGCTTTGACATTTCAAGCAAATTGTCTAATTGTCTCCTTAGGAGACAATTTGCATGAAATGTCACAGCCTATTTTCTGGGGAAAAAATGTTTCTGCTCAAATTTTTTACCCAGCATGCTAAGCATTAAGGTGTCTCGGTGGCTCAGTTGGATGCGCCTTCCGACTGGAGACCAGGAGGTTGCGGGTTCAACCCCCCGCAGAGGTCGGCAACATTCTTTTGTGGAGACTGATCATGAAATATTTTCTATGGTCATTCTCTCCCTTCCGCTGATTCAAGAAGGACAGTTGTCAGTTTCTGGCGAAAGAATGTGCATAATACTGGTTAACCGTTTAGAGGACTAAGCCTGTCCAGTAAACGTGTGGTTAGGTAAACTGACCGCGCTCGACATGACCCCATTGGGTTGACTGGCCGTAAAACATCAACACAAGCAAACAAGTCCCAATATTTTAAGTAATAATGCTAATATGGAAATGCTTCATTTACGTGTGTTTTTACTCAACTCTTTGTCTTTCAACTTTGTTGACAATTAAAAATACAGTTGACTCTCGTTATCTCGAACTCCAAGGGACTCTATGAAACACTTCGAGATATCCGTACTTCGACATATCAGATTTGCGGAACTGAGGAAAACAATTAATTGAACAACCACCTTTAACAGAATGAATATGTAATTTGACTCCTAAGTTAGAGATATATTGAAAATATTGTGGAAAAGAGGAGAAATTGCTCCTAAGGAGCAATTTCTCCTCTTTTCCACAATATTTTGTTGCTGTTGGTAGATCTCTGTGTTATAACAGGGACCAGACTTTCACTTCGAGATAAGCGGTTATTCGAGATAAGCGAGTTCGAGATAACGAGAGTCGACTGTATCAGCAGTTCTGAAATACTTTTCTTATTTTTCCCACATAATAGGGTTTTACATTTTTTTTTCATGCAGCCTGTCTCTTATGGATAAAATATCAAGCACTGTTTTCTGGGTAATATACAAAACATATCATCAATTTGTCATCTGCAGCAAAAAAGAGTGCTAAAGGCTTGGCAAAAACAACAGCAAACTGTCTTCTATGCATGAAATGTCAAAACTTCTGAGAAATCTAAGAAAAACATTGTCACCCAATGCAAGATGTGGCATTTGATAAGGGTCTACTGTTTGCCATTCATCCAGCAGTTCCAAGATACACCAACATAGCATCAAACGGACTGGCTCAGATTTTAGAATTTGAATGTTAACCCTTGTCCTGCTAAATCTGGATATAACCTACCTTTGCAAACAGTGTAGATCCAGATCAGTTAGCTTCATAGAAGCCAATTGATCTGGATCTGCACTGTTTGCCATTAAGTGTGTGAATTTATAGCAATAATCCAGATCAAGTAATCTGACTGGCTGAAAATTAGAAGTAGGCGTGGCTTATTAATTTACTCAGCAGGACAAGGGTTAATGAATTAAATAGCTCAAGATAAGATGGGGTATCCACATGCTTTTCCACAGGTCTTTCTTATTTTTCAAGAATACATATGCACCATGAATTGCCTTAGTGTTGCACTTCTAATGTGTACCCACAACACATGTTTTCTTGGAGAAATAAGAAAAACTATCAGTACATTTTGGTTGAAAAAAGCACCTTATCTGAAGCTATGAGCTAAGATGTTCCAATATAGGATAAATATGGTAATCAAGATCCTGACTGGACTGCTCAGCTGATGCTGAGAAGCAACATTTTCCCATTTATTCAAATGTTCAGCTCAAGCTGAGAAGCAACTTTTTCCCATTTATTCAAATGTTCAGCTCAAGCCGAGAAGCAACATTTTCCCATCAAAGTGAACAGCTGGAGCTAAGAAGCAACATCTTCCCATTTATTCAAATTGCTCAACTGAAGCTGAGAAGTAATATTTTTCCATTTATTCAAACTGCTCAGCTACAGCTGAGAAGCAACAGTTTTCTATTTATTCAAATTGCTCAGCTGAAGCACATTTTAATATTTTCCAATTTATGCAAACTGCTCAGCTGAAGCTAAAAACCAACATTTTCCCATTTATTCAAACTGCTCAAGTGATGCTATTAGAAGCAACATTTTCCCATGTATTCCAAGAGTTACTGTTCACCTGAAGCAGAGAAGCAACATTTTCCTATTTATTCAAAGTACTCAGCTGTAGCTGAGAAACAACATTTTCCTTATTATTCAAACTGCTCAGCTGATGCTAAGAAGCAATATCAAACTGCTCGGCTGAAGCTTAGAAGCAGCATTTTCCCATTTATTCTAACTGCTCAGCTGAAGCTGAGAAGCAATATTTTCCCATCTCTTCAGACTGCTCAGTTGAAGCTGAGAAGCTTAGCAGTTTAAATAAATGAGGAAATGTTGCTTCTTGTGCAATAACCACACAAGTTGTATTTTTTTCAGTCCTCAGTAACTAGATTTATTTTACCTTGGTAATTATCTGGCAGCATTTTTAATGCAAAGCTTGAGTCTCATGCAAACAGGATATAAATAATGTTTAATTCCGACATCATATGAGCTTAACATGTGAAAAGAGCATTCAATATCAAAGACATACGTTTTCTCTTTTAACTTGAATATAGGAATGAATTTCATATTTGTGGATTTTATCAACATGTAAATGCCCACAAATCATTTACAAACTGAATATTTAATGCCTGAGAAGCTTTATGTTATATTTGTGATTCAGATTTGCTGCATTTACTGACAAAATCCACAAAAATAGAATTCATTTCTTATAATTCTAATTAGGTCATATTAACATTGAAAACGTGCCTATATAATTTTGACCCCCTTAAACCCCACTTTTATATAGTAAAACTGGGGTTTACAGGGGTATACATTAATTTCCTTATTTCTGCTCAAAACATAGATTGTGGATACTCTTTAGAACTGCCTCGCCAATGCAGTTCAAACAAGTACCCACAATCTATGTTTTGAGCAGAAATATGAAAAAATATCAGAGTTTTTATCTGAAAAATTTCAGTGTTTGGTGGTGAATATTTTAATATATTTGAATAGGTGTGTTTTCATAATGATGTGTAAACCTGTTGAGTTCTGTTTTTTTTTTATTGTGTTGGGGTTTAACGACACGTCAACCCTTGTGGGTCATTTTGTGTCATCTCCCAGAGAAAGGGAGAAAAGTGATAGAAGAGATAGTAGAAGAGATGAAAGAGAGGGACAGGGAAGAAAGGAACAGGAATGAAAGTGAAGAAACAGAAGAAATAAAAATATTCCCCATCTACCCTTACCTGCTACAAGGATAGCAGGCCTTGCCCAACTGTAAGCCAATATCAATTGGACGCCCCGGTGACATAAGATACACGACACCTTCGCACCACCCAACCACCCCACTGTTGAGTTGGAATTAGTGCTTTATAAATAAAGTCATAGCTCTAGAAATGGTACATTTTTGATGACCAAAAAAATAGATACATTTTTTTGTGTCTCCATAAAAACCCAAGTTGTTGGTAATTACTGTATTTACCCTAAGTATGTGGGCCACCTTAACTACTTAACATAATTGTCGTAAGATTTGAACAAATCCATTTTACTACCTCTTAATGTGTCTAAAACAGTGCTGGATGAGTGGCAAACAGTACTGATCCTGGTCAGACTCAGCATTCTGTTTGCTCAGACCTGTCTGTCCCAGGACTCTTAACCCAAGACTCTTATGCTGAACCCAGCCTTTGCAAACAGTGTAGATCCAGATCAGCTGGCTTCTGAAGAAGCCAACTGATCTGGATCTGCACTGTTTGCCATTAAGATATGAATCTATATCAACAATCTGGATCAAGTAATCTGATTAGCTGAAAATTAGAAATGGGTGTGGCATCTTAATTTATTCAGCATGACAAAGGTTTATATGCACACACCTTTTTTCTAGGATTTTACCCAGTGAGTGCATTTTCGATCACTATGTGACTCAGTTAAGCCAACCATTCTGAATAATGCTTTATGAGGATCATGTCAAAAATTAGGCTTTTAGTGTCTAGACAAGCTTTTCTAGAATTTGACCTTGTGACCTACTTTTTGATCACCTGTGACCCAGTGGTCTACATTTTATTGGGACAAAGATACAGAATGAATTTTATGATGGCTATGTCAAAAGTAAGGCCTCTAATATGTACTCAAGCATCTTCAAAGATTCAACTGTGGCCTAGTTTTTTAGCCCAAGTGACATAGTTTCAAAACAGACCTACATTAAATTGAATATTTTGAATGATTTTTTATGAAGACCATGTCAAAAATAAGACCAACAAGACTGCATTCTTGCTTCTTCTAAGATCTGACAAAGTGACCAATGTTTTGAACTTTTGTGGACCAGTTTTGAACTTGACCTACATTTTAATGAAATAACCATTCTGAATATTTTTAAGCCAAAAATAAGGCCACTAGTGTGTTTTCAAGCTCAACCATCTGACCTAGTTACCCAGTTTTTGCCTCAATAAGACCCAGTTTTGAACTTGACCTACATTTTATTGAAATAACAAATCTGAACATTTTTAAGTAAAAACTAACGCCGGTGTGTACTCAAGCTCAATAGTTTGAACTTGTTCCCATTTTTTGACCCTGTGTGGCCCAGTTTTGAACTAGATTTACATTTTATTGAGATAAACATTCTGAGCAAGTGTTAAGAAGATTGGATGACAAAATGCAGCCTCTTTTATGCATGCAAGCAAAATGTTATTTGACTTCCTAACAACTGGTGGGTTATTTTGTGTTGTCCTCAAAAGGAAGGGACTGACTGAGTTGAGGTTTTATGGCCCAGTCAACCCATTAGAGTCATGTCAAGCCAGTCAGCTTACCTAACCAGACTTTTCCTGGGCAGGCTTAGTTCTCTAAGTGGTTAACCAGTATTGGTGCACATTCTTTTGCCAGAAACTGACATCACGAAAACATGCCTATATAATTTTTACCCCTTTAAACCCCACTTTTATATATACGTGGCAAAAAAAGTTAGGGAATTATATGTACGGTGAAATAAAAGGAAACTAAGACATATCTGAAATCTGAAATTGATATATTTGATTACATCATTTCATTTACAGACAAAAATCCATCCGTTGGAGTCTGTAGCACTAGATGTGAATGAGAAAATTTGTATGGAAGATCACTAGGGTCACCAATAAAACCTCACAAATCTGTCAATATCGAGTATGTCCACCTGTTGCATCTATACAGGCCACACAACGACCACGCATACTCCTGATGAGTCTGGCAATCTGTAGCTGGGATATCCTCCTCCACTCCTCCTGCAAGGCTGCGCCCAAAGCTTGGAGCGTTCTTGGTCGTGGAACTCTCTGTCGTGCACGCTGGCCAAGAATGTCCCAAACATGCTCGATTGGCGACAAGTCAGGGGATCGAGCAGGCCAATCGAGATGATCCACATTGTTCTGCTGCAGGAACTGCTGTACTATCTTCGCTCGATGAGGTCTTGCGTTGTCATCCTGCAGCACTACGTGGTACCATAAGACTTCCTCCTCTATACCGGTCATGTTCAACAATGGCACAGTTCGCTGTGAAGTCGATTCCGACGGTTTGAACAGACACTCTTGTTCCAGTTCTTGAGAGATGTTCCCGCAGTTGTTCGGCGCTTACTGGAACAAGAGTGTCTGTGCAAACTGTGCGGAATCGACTTCACAGCACTGGACTTAAGAGCTCGGCGACCTTACGTTGGGGTGCCACTTTGCCAGAGACATAGACAAGCCAGGCTAGCATGGACAAGGCAGCATCGTCGATGGACTCACCAACAATGGGCGACTGTACTCTTTACCGACGAGTCACAGTTTCTGCTGGATATGCTTGACAGAGGACGTCGCGTTTGGCGTCGCAGAGGTGAGAGGTACGCGAACTGCGCCATTGTTGAACATGACCGGTATGGAGGAGGAAGTCTTATGGTATGGGGCGGCATATCTTTTTGTTTCCATACAGAGCTGCTTGTGCTTAACGGAACTCTGACAGGCCAATGCTACATCAATGAAGTGCTACAGCCGGTTGTTCTGCCTTTTGTTCAACAACACCAGGTAGTGCTGCAGGATGACAACGCAAGACCTCATCGGGCGAGGATAGTACAGCAGTTCCTGCAGCAGAACAATGTGGATCATCTCGATTGGCCTGCTTGATCCCCTGACTTGTCGCCAATCAAGCGTGTTTGGGACATTCACATCCAGCGTGTACGACAGAGTTCCACGACCAAGAACGCTCCAAGCTTTGGGCGCAGCCTTGCATGAGGATTGGAGGAGGATACCCCAGCTACAGATTGCCAGACTCATCAGTAGTATGCGTCGTCGTTGTGTGGCCTGCATAGATGCAACAGGTGGACATACTCGATACTGACAGATTTGTGAGGTTTTATTGGTGACCCTAGTGATCTTCCATACAAATTTTCTCATTCACTTCTAGTGCTACAGACTCCAACGAATGGATTTTTGTCTGTAAATGAAATGATGTAATCAAATATATCAATTTCAGATTTCAGATATGTCTTAGTTTTCTTTTATTTCACCATACATACAAATATCCCTAACTTTTTTTGCCACATATAGTAAAACTGGGGTTTACAGGGGTATATATTATTTTTCTTATTTCTGCTCAAAACATAGATTGTAGGTACTCGTTAGAACCGCCTCACCGAGGCAGTTCTAATGAATACTCACAATCCATGTTATGAGCAGAAATATGAAAATATCATATTTTTTTTTATCTGAAAATTTTCATTTTTGGGTGGTAACATTTTCAATGTATTTGAATAGGCGTGTTTTCATAATGTAACTGTTTTTCTTGAATCAGGGGAAGGGAAGACAATGACTGTAGAAAATATTTCATGATCAATCTCCATGAAAGAATGTTGCCTGACCTGGCTGGGATCGAACCCGTGACCCATATCACCAGTCGGACATGCCTCTAACTGAGCCACTGAGGCCGGCTCCCAAAGAAAGGAAGAAAAGTGACAGAAGCACTAGAAATTGAGAGAAAAGAGAAACATAGAAGAAGATAAGGTAAAAAGTGAATGACAGAGCAGAAACATATTAAGAAATACTAACATGGCCCTTCCCCACCTGCTGCAAGTATAGCAGGCCCAAGCAAAATATTAACAACAGATGATGACCAATAGACAAAGGAGAAAATGGGTAGACTGAGCTAGCTGACAGGAGGAAAAAGAAAAAAACATTATGAAAACCCGCCTCTTCAAATATATTGAAAATTTTACAACCAAAACAGGAAAATTTCAGATAAAAAATTCTGATATTTTTCATATTAATTCCTGCTCAAAACATAAAGGCAGTTCTAATGAGTACTCACAATTTATGTTTTTTAGCAAAATAAAAAAAAATTATGTATACTCCTGTAAACACCAGTTTTACTATATAAAAAGTGGAGTTTAAGGGGTGTCAAAATTATATATGTGTTTTCCTGATGCACAGGAGGATTGTGGGAAAAATGAATGCCAGTGCAAAAACTGAAGAAATAGATGTCCCCTATTCCACTGCCAGCAAGTATTTATCATCACCCTACACTGCTACATTGCTACAAAGTCTCAATATCCCTTTGACCGTAAGTCTCAAGTAAAATTTGGTGAAAAATTGGTCAAGCAGTTTCTAAGGAGAAGTAATTTAAACATTGGACAATTTTATATATATATATATATATAGCCCACATACTTTGAGCATACATTCTAAGTATCCACCGTAAGTCTTTAAAACAGTTTGAAAAAATGATTTTTCAATATTTACCCCCAAAATGTAAAGGGAAGCAAACTTGACCTTACTGTTAAAATAATCACAAGTCAACTTTGGATCAGCATTTCAACAAACATGGTAGTTCTTGAGTATTTAATGCTATATACTTGTACCAAGATTCAGCATCAAAACTTTCTTCTTGTTGTTACCAAATATGGGCATGGTGACCATCTTGGATGTTTCCTCAACACAAAAAGCTCCACAAGGGACTGGTAAAAATATGCCCATAGCTTCAGAGTAGGCCATTTAATTAAATGATAATAGATGATCCTTAGTCAAAGGCTCAGTAAGCTAAAAAGAGATGAATCAGTTTCAATTGACATCTGCTAAATTCTCCTCCAGCCATGCATGCAGTTAAGGAAATAATCAACTTTTTTATATAATTTGTTAAAAATGATACCTCTGATATGTATACATTTTTAAAACTTTCTGACCTGATACAATGAATTAATAAAAAATGACACATATACTGACACAATGTACCCAATCACCACTGAAAAATGCTGTATTTACCCTAGGTATTCAGACAGGCTGTTTGTTTAGGTCTGTCTGTCCATGCTTGATGTTTGTCTATCATCATGAAAAGTAAAAAGCTGTTAGTAACAAGAGCTGTCAGCAGACAGCATAGCTCGCCTGGAATTGGGGAGATACTATAAAAGGGGTTCTGGGTCATTCGGTCCTGGGTCGTTTCGGCCGGGTCTTTTCGGCCTGGGTCGTTTTGGCCAATCTTGGGGCTGGGTCATTTCAGCAAATTTTGGGGCTGGGTCGTTTCGGCCTTGGTAGGTGGGTCGTTTCAGCCCAATTTTTTTTTTTGTTGTTTTTTTTTTGTTTAAAGTAAATGCTGAGATGGATAGAAAGATAGATAGATGGATAGATAGATGGACACAGCATGATAGATAGATAGATAGATAGATAGGCTGACTGACTGACCAACAGACAGACAGTCAGACAGACAGACAAACAGGCAGGCAGACAGACAGACAGGCAGAATACATAGATACATAGGCAGGTAGCCAGCCAGACAGACAGACATTTCATCCTTGATTTAATTGATTAATGTATTAATTAAAAGCGACAATCATTCATTACGAAAACACGCCTATTCAAATATATAGAAAATTTCACCTCCAAAAACTAAAAATTTTCAGATAAAAAACTCTGGTATTTTTCATATTTCTGCTCAAAACATAGATTGTGCATACTCGTTAGAACTGCCTCGGTGAGGCGGTTCTAACGAGTACCCACAATTTGTGTTTTCGAGCAAAAATAAGAAAATAATGTATACCCTGTAAACCCCAGTTTTACTATATAAAAGTGGGGTTTAAGGGGAGTCAAAATTATGTAGCCGTTTTCGTGGTGATTGATTAATTGTCATGTTTGTTTTGATATTCCGTAATCGATTTATCAAGGTGAGAACTTTTGGGCCAGTTATAGGTAGTCTTTAATCCTTTGTGATAATCTGGGTATTAATCAATTAATTGAAGTGTGATTTTTTTTTTTTTTTTTTTGATTTGGGTTTTACGGCCCATTCAAGAATATTTCACTTATATTGAGCCGATCCTTCATCAAAGGTGGGCGAAAACCGGAGTACCCGGAGAAAAACCACCTGACCATCCGTAAGCAGAACTTGGCTTTCCCACATATGACCCGAGCTAGGCTCGAACCACAGCGGTGAGAAACCTAATGGATTAAGAGTCAACTCTCTTATCCACTAGGCTACGGGGGCCCGCAACTGAAGTGTGAAAACTCACGTGTGTTAAATATGGTTTGTTTGATGTGTGATTTTGTTGGCGAAAGGCAGGATGACAGTTCTTAAAGGTACAAAAATTTTAATGGCACACAAGAATGTTATGGTCAGTTTTACTTTTGTTTAATCAGACTGTATTGTGCATTTACTGGTGTAAAACGCTTATAAAGCTTGACATTTCATATGAATCGTTTGCTAGACATCCGATTCACTTGAAATATTAAGCCTTATTTTCTCTTGAAAGATAATTTTAATGCTTGATAAATAACATAGGATATCAGAAATAAAACAGGCTTAACATTAAAAGGACATACCCTATCAACTACGACCTATGATACCCATAGACTCTTCATCAAACAACCAATTGATTGTTCTATTTATCACCCCTAGCCTGGAGGGACTTAAAAAAGGCCTTTTACATCACTAGACTCTTCATCAAACAACCAAATGAGTGTTCTATCTATCACCCCTAACCTAGAGGGACTTAAAAAAGGCCTTTTACATCACTAGACTCTTCATCAAACAACCAAATGATTGTTCTACCAATTATCCTTAACCTAGGGGGACATAAGAAAATCAGGCCGAAAGGACACACTAAAATTGGCCGAAACGACCCAGGCCGAAACAAACCAGGGCCGAAACGACTCGGGGCCGAAACGACTCGGGGCCGAAACGACTCAGGGCCAAAACAACCCGTAAAGATAAAAGGTGCAGACAGAATAGCAAACAGTGTAGACCCTGATCAGAATGCTCTTTTACTGAGGACCAGTCTGATCTGGGTCTGCACTGTTTGCTTAGGCCTATCTGTTCCAATACTTAGGATCATTACAGTAAGAGGAAATGTCATGGCATTTTCGCTCTTGATAGGATTTCTTGTGCTATGGTTTAATCATTTGATGTCATGAATTTGACACTATCAGGGACACTATCAGGGATCAAATCTAAAATTTCTAAGTCTGTGACCTTACCTTGAGGTCATAACCATGGTAGGGGTGATAAAGAATAAAACTTTGGACCTGTATCTATTATCATCCCAAATATGAACCAAATCTATCTGATGGTTTGGAAAATATGAGCTCTTAAAACACTTTAATATAAAATTTCTAAGTTCTTAACTTTGACCTTGAGGCCATGGGCATGAGAAGAGGGTATTGCTGAATAAAACTTTGGACCCGTATCTATCATCATACCAAATATGAACAAAATCCATTATATGATTTTTAAAATATGAGCTCTTAAAAAACTTTAATATAAAATTCTTACATCTGTAACCTTGAACTTGAGGTCATAGGCATGGGCAGAGTATTACTGAATAAACCTTGGAACTGTATCTATCATCATACCAAATATGAACAAAATCCATCGTACAGTTTGGAAAATATGAGCTCTTAAAAAACTTTAACATTAAAAAGTTCTAAGTCCATGACCTTGACCTTGAGGTAATGGTCTGAGGTATTGCTGAATAAAACTTGGGAACTATATCTATCATCATACCAAATATGAACTAAATCTATTAAACGGTCTGAAAAATATAAGCTCCAGGCAACTTAAAAATGTTTCAGTATATGGATAATTATTGTGGACAAAGTACCACAACTCAGTGCATATGAGTTATGGAGCACAGATGGTTTAACGACCAAATATTTGAAGGGGAGATAATCCATTCATAAGGAAGTGAAAATTGTCATTCCTTTATGCAACAAACCTACTTGACCCAGGCTATATTCCTACGAATCAAGTAACATCAGAATACATCCTGTGTGGGGAGGGACAAGATCAAAATTTATCAAGCTCACAGACTTTGATAACCAATTATTAGAAGGGGAGATAAACTAAAAACAAGGAATGAGATTTGTCTTTTCTTGATGCAATGCAACACATCAGCAAATATATCCAGTCTCAGAAAGACTGATGGATGAACCTAACAATAGGGGTGGGAGTGTGTGTGTGTGTGGAGGGTGTGTGTGGGGGGGGGGGGGGAGGCGGGGAGGTGAAGTGGACATCAGTGAACATTGTAATGAATTTGGACTGTTTTGTAAGTATATTAGTTCAATGCACCCATGTTTATGTATCAATACTTTATGGTCGAAAAATGTGTCTTATCTTAGAAGACTTGAGGAGGAGTAATTGGTAATAATTCTAGGATGTTTCTTATTTCTACATAAAAATACATATTGGAGGTACTCTCATCAGAATTGTCTCACTGAGGCACTTCTAATGAGTACCCACACCATATATTTTTATGGAGAAGTGGAGAACATTATCTCAGAATTACCACCAAATACTCCTCAAAAAATCTTCTGTTATCTGCAGCTGAAGATTTTGTTGATTTGATTGGCTAAACCGTAACAATAATTTTATCAATTCACAACATATCCCCAGTGATCATCATTTCAGGTGAAAAAAAAATCGGAAAGAAAACCAATGCTAAAATGTTGCCTATGCAGTCTTTACATTAATAGAAGTCACAGAATCTCTTTATCAATAAAAGTTTTAGAAACAAAATACCTCAATAAATTTAAAGCTTATGGGAAGATTCTATCTCCCGCATTCTACAAGAATAGGATATTGTGTCATATTTTGTAGAAAATTACCATTCTTACCCAAAATAGTGGAGCACCTTAACACCTTACACTTCTCCGAAAGTTTGAAAAACTCAGTTTTACTGCCTTTCAATGTATCTAAAAACTGCTGGACAAATGGCAAATAGTACAGACCCTGACAAGATGCCACATTCAACAGCGTCTTACCTGGATCTACATTGTTTGCTCATGGCTATCTGTCCAAATACTTTAAAGTGAATACGGTGTTTTGAAGGAAATAACAAAAGAAGCCTAATGTTAAAGCTTCCATTTACGGATTTTCAAAAGACCAGGGGTCCAGATAAACACAAAAGGGATTTTTTTATAAAAATTCAATCGGAAAAAAATTAATGAGACAAAATATAAAAGCTTGCTTCATCATTCTTTTAGACACATTCCTTTGTAGTCAAATGGATTTTTAGGACACATAATTATGGTAATTAAAGTGTCATATGATAGTCCAAGTATTAGGGTATATCGAGGGTTGAGCGCAAGACTAGCGTAAGTCAGATGGTTGTTTTTCCCCAAACCTAATCTCCTTACCATGAAGGCATTATGAAGATTACAACATTTCTTTCTGTAAACATGAAAATTTAGGTGCCATTGCTCGTATGAGCAATGGCACCTAAATTTGCATTGTTTACAAAGGGGTCCAAGTTGCCCCTAAACAAGGGTTTCAAAAATATGTTTGAGTTACTTTAGTCTTGCGCTGAACCCTCGAATTATAACCCATTGCAAACAGTGTAGATCCAGATGTGATGGCTCTTAACAAGTCATCTCATCAGGATCTACAATGTTTGTCATTCTATTATTGACTTTTGACTACTGTCCTTTCGACATCACTGGAAAACACATTTTTTGCCTTATTTTGAATTAAAACATATTGTTCTGACTGACCATATCTTATCAGACACCATTTTGTTTTTTCTGTTTCTGTGTCTTGTTCTCAAAATTATGTACCAAAAAATTAAATGTACAGCCAAAAATTGATCTGACCTATGCAATTTCTACAGTAAAATGGTTTTTTTTATTTTTATCTGAGAACATATTTTTTACTTTTCTTTGCTGAATTTGAATTACTTGTGTTTCACAACAATATTGTGAAAATTTCAGAAAAATTGAACAAGCAGAACTTGTGGAAAATCTGCCTCTAAGTTACCTACCCTACAGACGTCTGCATAATTTACATTCTTTTTTACTATGGGAAAAAAGTGAAAATATTTGATTTATTAAAAACCAATGACTAGAATAAAACTTCTTGTGCATAGATTGTTACAACAACTGGTTTTGCATTTAATCATGTCAAAAGTTTGCAACTTTACTTCTTCTGTGTAAGCTTCAAGCAAAAATGACTTTCTGAAAGATGTCAAAAGCATAATAAACCACTTTGCAGTAACGGATGTGTCCAACTTAAAATTTCAATTATATAACTGAAATTTGCTGATATGTCGTGAAATTCATCAAAGTTTGGTGAAATTCACCAAAATACAAGAATTTCAGTGAAATTTTAATGAAGTTTACTGTAATTTCACCAAAATTTTGATTACCATTACGAAAACACGCCTATTCAAATACACAGAAAATTTCACCTCCAAAAAGCTGAAAATTTTCAGATGAAAAACTCTGTTATTTTTCATATTTCAGCTCAAAACATGTTTTTGAGCAGAAATAAGAAAAATAATGTATACCCCTGTAAACCCCAGTTTTACTGTATAAAGGTGGGGTTTAAGGGGATCAAAATTATATAGGCATGTTTTCGTGGTGATTTTCACTAGGGTAAATACAGTAGCTCTATGTAATTTTGCCTTTCTTTCATTTTCTCAAACCCCGGCATACTGAGATTTTTCTTTCTTCATAAAATCATATCTTGTAGGTACCATAACAAGAGGGTGTATCAGGTAAATATTTTTCTTATATCTCCTTTGCGAGGTGCTTCCAGTCAGTACCCACAACATATGTTTTCATGGAGAATTTAGAAAGTATCAATATGCCAGAACCGTTTTTTTAACACTACTGCTGTGATACAAAGCCAAAGCCATGTAAGCTACAGAATCATATTGTATCCAAACAAAAATGTATATATTATATAGAGAAATGACCATAAATGGTCATTTTTCTATATAATCTATACAGTTTTGTTTGGATAAAACATTTTTGAGGTCCATCTTTAAACTCTCTTATATCCAAAACTCTACTTAACCCTTAAAGCCCCAATCACAACAATCGTCATCTGCTTTGTCTTCTGCGAAATATATAGAAAATTTCACCTCCAAAAAACTGAAAATTTTCAGATAAAAAACTCTGATATTTTTCATATTTCTGCTCAAAACATAGATTGTGGGTACTCGTTAGAACTGCCTCAGCGAGGCGGTTCTAACGAGTACCAACAATCTATGTTTTGTGCAGAAATAAGAAAAATATTGTATACACCTGTAAACCCCAGTTTTACTGTATAAAAGTGGGGTTTAAGGGGGTCAAAATTATATAGGCGTGTTTTCGTGATGGAAAACTGTGTGGATTTTGATCAGACATCATGATCTGTGATGTCCGATCTAGGCTCCCACTATTTGCTGAGGCCACTCTGTCGAAACACTGGGGTATATATGCATCACAAAAACATACCTATATAATTTTGACCCCCTTAAACCCTACTTTTATATACAAGGATATACATTATTTTTCTTATTTATGCTCAAAAATACAGATTGTGGGTACTCATTAGAACTGTCTCAGTGAGGCAGTTCTAATGAGTACCCACAATCTATGTTTTGAGCAGAAATAAGAAAAAGATCACGATTTTTACCTGATAACTTTCAGTTTTTGGTGGTGAAATTTTCAATAGATTTGAATAGGTGTGTTTTGGTAAAGGCTCCTAAAACACACAGATGCACAAACACACCATATATATACATCTTATTTATTGCAAGCAGTGAAATCAATGAGTGTCCAAAATGAATAAAAATGATATTTTCACATGTGAAAGAATATGATATTTTCACTAGTGAAAAATAACAAGTTGGTGTTACTTTCACTCCTCATTTCAGATTACTTCGGTTGTCTTCATTGTTTGCCGAACGGATGCTGATCCCGTTTTGGTGTTTTGAACTCCTCTAACTTCTCTGTTTCTGAACAAAAGTTTGAAGTGTTGGTATGCATTTCTTAGTTAGAATATAAGGACCATTTTTGTTACAAGACTATTCTAATTTGCTGTAACTTTTTGTTTTTGTCTCTCCAGAGCTTCACATGTTTAAAAGCACTGAACGTTCATGTTTTATTTGGTGACATAGTTATGACGTCAGAAGCACGCATTGGCGTGTTAACAATAAAATAAAAAGAAAATTTACCCTTTTTCAGTGAATACCATGAAAATTTTCATCTCGTGTAATGAAAACATTCAAATTTTCACTCGTACTTTGCACTTGTGAAAATACTGATGTTTTCATTACACTCGATGAAAATATTTATGGTATTCACAGCAAAAGAGTAAATATCCTCTACATATATTGGTGGAGAAATAAGAAAAACATGAGCTGTAATGAGGGACATTGTACCTTCTGATGTGTACACCCAATGAAGACTCAATTCAGCCTGCACATCTGCGCAGTCTGATCTGAATCTTCACTGCATCCACATATCCAAAGGTATGTTTTATGACGTTACAGATCATGACTTTCTAGCTATGTCTCTATCTAGAGCTACAGGAGATAAAATCTGGAGGTCCAAACCTTGACATTTTGCATTGATTCAGACACGGTGTTCCAGACAAATACCGTATTTAGCGCAAATATTCTGATACCTTATATTCCTTACCATACTTTCCCTAAAAATTGTATGTCCATTTTACTATTTACTATCTTCTAACATGTCTTAAAGCATCTTGATGAGTAGCAAAAAATGTAGTTCCTGATCTGACACTGTATTCTGCAAGATCTGATCTGGACCTATACTTTGCACAGGTCAGTCTGTCCAAATGGTTAAGAGTTGTTATATTTTAAATCCTTAAAGCACACAACAAAGTTTGTAGCAGAAGACATTCTATTCTTTTTTTTTTTTTCAGAGAAATCAGTCTTGACATTTCATGTGAATCATCTGCTTGGCAGAATGTCATCTGCTACAAATTTTGTTGTGTGCTTCTCTGCAGTTGTGATTTATGCTTAGAGGGTTAACCCATTGTATACTGAATAGACTCTCCCACACTATATGTTGGAAGAGTTCAATTTCAATTTTAGGTATATATGCCTATGATATTTACATATATTCCTAGAGAAAAATGGCTAAACTGTTTGCAAACAGTGAAGACCTTGACCAGATGCCGCGTTCTGCAACTTCTGATCTGGGTCTGCACTGTTTGCCAATTACCCTTTGACAGGTCTCCCGACTACAATGGGTTAAACACTAAAACACCACCATCACGCCTGGTAAACTATCACAGGTACCTCCGCGGAGGTACCAATTAAATGGTTGTGACAGATATCCGGAGCTATCTGTGATGGTCAAAAACTAGACATAAAAAGATAGGTGTTTGTCTTTTTTGATAAAATACACAATAACAAGAGAGTTTACTGAAAATCAAAGAGTGCTATTTGACCCTTATAGGCATAAAAGTTTGTCACACGTCATATCCCCCAGAACTTTCCATATTTACTAACGATACGACCTTTAATGTGGCTTCGAAGTCAGCCCGAAGTATTCGAAACAGAAAAAGACCGATCGTTTTTGGTTCTAAATGCGGATATCTTGCATACAGATCTGTTTATCTTGGTACACTGATGTAAAGTAAACCTGTTTGCCTGAATACAGATATCGATAAACTCCAAATAAGGCTGGATTCTTCAATAAACAGCTGGAGGTGCCTGTGACGTCGTGGAGGTGCCTGTGATGTAAAGAAATATAATGAAAATCTGACGAGTTATTGCAGCTGCAAATATTGATATAATTCTTCTCTAGATCACTGCCTGGAAAGAATCATTCATTCAGCTTGCAATAAGCTATCATAATGTGTATGTCATGAATTTCCATGTTAGTTATATAACATAATCTCAAAGAATTATTGGTGCTTTTGAGTTAGATTGTCATAGAATGCTCACTGAAGTAAGACTCTTTTTTTTTCTTGAATGGTGGTGACTGTAATCGGGAGGTGCTGCCTGTTCGTCATTCCAACTCGTAGAAAATTTTCTTTGCTAAATATGTCACACGCCATGCCAGCTACACATATGGTGTACCAAAAGTACAAAAAATGCCGATGCCTGTCACCGTAAATTATGAAGCAATTTGAGCATTACCGGAACACCTAAAATAACCTAGGTTGTTGACCCTTTTGGTAACTCGTATTTGTATCACTCGCATATGTCGTATGACGCTCGCTGTATGTGTTGTTGTAGTTTTGTTGTTTTGTTTCTTTACGTCCTCTGTAAATAACTAAAATCATGGCGAGACTATCAGTTAACCTTACCACACTATTTCTGGGCAGGCTTAGACCTCCTAAGGGGTTAACCGGTAATAAGTGAGCATACTTTCGTCAGTAACTGACAACTGCCCTTCTTGAATCAGCGGAAGGAGAAAGAAAAGTAAGTGAGGAGCTCTGGCTCTTGAGTTAGACGCTCTACCCACTGCGCTACGCGGCCTGGCTCGCCGTTTATGTTAACTTTGTGGTGAGTGGACTCGAAAGTGTTGCAAGTGATTCACTCTTGCTGTTTTATATTGCCAGTGCTAGAATTCAAACACACCCGTAAGGCCTAGGTGTTACATCATCAACACATGACATAATCTTGACATTACATCTTTTAATATAGTGAAGTGATCGGAATCTTACTGTAAATCGTGTTAAATTCAGTCACCAAATAAACCACTATGAAAATATTTTGTCAAAGTGTTTGCAAAATCAACAACATGTCGGAAAATTGCTCTTTTGTCAGCATATTTGATGCACATAGTGGCTATTTGGAGACTGAATTTCAGATGATTTACAGTAAAATTCCGATCATGAGTTACCAAAAGGGTCAACAACATAGGTTATTTTAGGTGTTCCAGTAATGCTTAAACTGCGTCATAATTTACGGTGACAGGCATCGGCATTTTTTATACGTCTGGTACACCATATGTGTAGATGGCATGGCATGTGATATATTGAGCAAAGACAATTTTCTACGAGTTGGAATGACGAACAGGCAGCACCTCCCGATTACGTTTACCACCATTCAAGAAAAACAGGAGGCCCATGGGCCATGGTTCGCTCATCTGAGTGACATAGCCACTGCAGACATGCAGATGTTATGCAACATTTTTCCAATCTCATCATCGCAACTAATGAAAATATCATCATTTGAGCAGTTTTTAGTTTTGAAGAAGAATATATGGGCCTGACAGTCAATGGAGCATGATCATTTGAATAAACTATCAATCACATTTCAACAGAAGGATTAATGTGAAATTTGGTGGAAATTGGCTAAGTGGTTTCTGAAGAATCATGATTTTATACATGTAAACAGCACAGTGGCAGGGAAATATTATAAAGACAAACCAGATGATGGCCATCTTAGATTTCCAATTTTAACTACTGTTGATCTACAAGTCACTTTGATACTTTCAATATAAATGTATATGGCCCATACAAATGGGGAAGCAAATTTGACCTTGGAGGTAAAAAGGTCAAATGTCAACATAGAGCCATCATTTTAACAATTTTGGTAGATCTCCTGTCTCCCATAATTTGTGCAAAGATTAAGACCCTGGGCTTATTTGGTTATGGAGAAGAAGATTTTTAAAGGTTTTTACCATATATGGGCATGGCAGCCATTTTGATCAATGGACCATACCCATTTTAGCAATCTTTCATTCTCCTGCCCATGGAGGCTCCGCCTGAAATTTGAGCAACACTGGCCCGGAGGCTTCAGAGGAAAAGCTATTTGAAATTATCAACATTTTTTCCATACAAATGTATGGGGCCTATACAAATGCATACAGAAGAAAACTTGACCTCACCATAAAAATGTTAAATGTCAATGCATGACAATTATTTTAGCAACTTTCAGATGATATATGCAAAGATTCAGCCACAAGCCATCCTCCGTTTTGGAGAATAAGACTTTTAAATATTTTTTCCCATACAAATGCATAAGGAAGCAAACTTGACCTTGCCGTAAAAAGGTCAAATGTCAATGTATGACCATTATTTTAGCAACTTTGGTAGACCCCCTGTCCCCAATGATTTAAGCAAAGATTCAGCCCCAAAGCATCCTCGGTTCTAGAGAAGAAGATTTTTAAAGGTTTTTACCATATATGGGCATGGCGGCCATCTTGGTCAACAAACCGTGACCATTTTAGCAATCTTTTGTTCACCCTGTCTAAGGAGGCTCCATATGAAATTTGAGGAAAATTGGCCCAGAGGCTCCAGAGGTGAAGTTGTTTGAAATTCTGAACATTTTTCCCATACAAATGCATAAGGAAGCAAAATTGATCTTACCGTAAAAAGGTCAAATGGCAATGTACCACCATTATTTTAGCAATTTTGGTAGCCCTCCTGTTCAAGATGATATATGCAAAGATTCAGCCATAAGACATGCTTGGTTTTGGAGAAGAAGATTTTTAAATGTTTTTCCCATACAAATGCATAGGGAAGCAAACTTGACCTTGCCGTAAAAAGGTCAAACGTCAACGTACTATAATTCTTTTAGCAATTTTGGTAGATCTCCCATCCCCAATGATTCCTGCAAAGGTTCAGCCCCAAGGCATTCTCGGTTCTGGAGAAGAAGATTTTTAAAGGTTTTTACCATATGTGGACATGGCAGCCATCTTGGTCAACGGACCACGACCATTTTAGCAATTTTTCGTTCCCCTACTCTAAGAAGGCTCCATATGAAATTTGAGCAAAATTGGCTCAACAGCTTCAGAGGAGAAGTTTGAAAATGTTAACGGACGGACAGACGGATGGATGGACGACGGATGAAAAGTGATCACAATAGCTCATCCTGAGCAGAGCTCAGGTGAGCTAAAAGGTCTTACTTCAGTGAGCATTCTATGACAATCTAACTCAAAAGCACCAATAATTCTTTGAGATTATGTTTTATAACTTTAACATGGAAATTCATGACATACACATTATGATAGCTTATTGCGATGCTGAATGAATGATTCTTTCCAGGCAGTGATCTAGAGAAGAATTATATCAATATTTGCAGCTGCAATAACTCTTCAGATTTTCACTATATTTCTTTACATCACAGGCACCTCCACGACGTCACAGGCACTTCCAGCTGTTTTTTGAAGAATCCAGCCTTATTTGGAGTTTATCGATATCTGTATTCAGGCAAACAGGTTTACTTTACATCAGTGTACCAAGATAAACAGATCTGTATGCAAGATATCCGCATTTAGAACCAAAAACGATCGGTCTTTTTCTGTTTCGAGTACTTCGGGCTGACTTCGAAGCCACTTCAAAGGTCGTATCTTTGGTAAATATGGAAAGTTCTGGGCGATATGACGTGTGACAAAACTTTATTCCTATAAGGGTCGAATAGCACTCTTTGATTTTCAGTAAACTCTCTTGTTATTGTGTATTTTATCAAAAAAGAAGAAGACCTATCTTCTTATGTCTAGTTTTTGACCATCACAGGTAGCTCCGGATATCTGTCACAACCATTTAATCGGTACCTCCGCGGATAGTACCCACAGCATATGTGTTTGATACCTGTGATAGTTTACCAGGAGTAACCATCATCCAGGTTTGTGGCATTGTCAAATTTTATCACTTGTCCACTGAGAAGTAAATACTATATACCAAGATTCTGCCCCAAAGCTTTTTTGGTTCTGGAGAAGAAGAAATTTTTAATCCCCCTTTAACAGAAGGCTCCACATGAAATTTGAAGAAAATTGGCCCAGGGGCTTCAGAGGAGACATTCAAAGGTGTGGACAACTGACGGATGGATGACAGAAGGACCACGGACGGACGATGATAAACAATGGACAGCAAGTGATCATAATAGCTCATCCTGAGCCTTTGGCTCAGGTGAGCTAAAAAAGTGTGATCAAGATCTGTACTGTTCACCGTTCATACTACACAGTTTAGACAGATCAACAAGGAGTGAAAGCTTAGCATGCTGGGCAAGAATTTTATTTAGTATTTTGCTTCCTTTTTTTTTTTTTTTTTTTTTAGATTTTCTCAGAAAACAGAGTTTGACATTCCATGGATTTTCTTTTTTCTAACAGAAAATAGGTTTGACATTCCATTCCATGGAAATTAAATTTAATCACAGATTTTGAAATATTTTTGTATTATTTACCATCAAAAATAAGACATTACATTTTATGTGAATCATCTACCTAGCAGTCTGGGCCCAGTTGTTCAAAAGCTAATGACGTCATTAGTTAATGATTCGTTAACATTTACATCGAGTGATATGCAAATATGCTGAAATTTTTTGCTGAAAAAATGTGAGTAGCTTTTGCAGTGCAAAAGCTACTCACATTTTTTCAGCAAAAAATATCAGAATATTGTATATTGAATCCGCTAAAACAGTTAACGAAATGACCCTTAACAAGCTCATTAAGCTAATGACGCTTTGAATAACTGGGCCCTGATACAATTTTGCTTTGTGCTATAAGGGGTTAGGATAAATACTTCATGAGTTTATATAGTCGTTAGGGTTATAACAAGTTTCCTATTTATAAAAATATAAACTGCCTCACTGAAAAAAAAAGCTGTTTTTTTTTTTCTTTTTTCTGGAACAGAAAACAAACAGTTTGGAATGAAATTTTATCTTTCACACTATAACAAGAATTTCCAATAGTTCCAATCTCAAAGATATACACCAAGACCAACATAGATAATATCACATGTCAGATAATCTAACTCATCAATAATTAGTACATGAGGTGTGCTGAGATTCCACAGAATATGACATTTCCCTGTCTATAAATTTTTCATGGCATTTATCTGTTAAAATGCTGATGACGAAATAAGCAAATGGCAAATAAGCGTTTTTCCCCAGGCAGTAAAATTGAATATATTCATACCTTAGCTGAGAGATTTATTGCTCCAGATAAGAAGGGGTACTAGGTAATATTTCTCTTATTTCTCCTTGAAAGCATATGTTGTGGTATTCATTAGAAGTACCTCGGTAAGGCGCTTCTAATGAGTACTCACAACACGTTTTTGTGGAGATACAAGAAAAATAGCCACCCCTTTTGATTGAAGAAAGCACATTATTTGGACAGAATGCTGATAAAATGCTAATTTCTGGAAAAAAACTAGAAAAAATATTTCAACAGGATATCTATTGTATTCAAATTCGGAAGACAAAACTTCAATTCATGCCCATGCAGATAATACTCTAGCCGGATGCCATAGTGCAGACGGTAGCACATCTGTCGGCAACTTTGAACCTTCATGAAAACACACCTATATAATTTTGACCCCCTTAAACCCCACTTTTATATAGTAAAACTGGGGTTTACAGGGGTATACTTTATTTTTCTTATTTCTGCTCAAAAACAGATTGTGGGTACTCATTAGAACCGCCTCATCTATGTTTTAAGCAGAAATATGAAAAATATCATAATTTTTTATCTGAAAATTTTTATTTTTTTTTCCAGTAAAATTTCCAGTATATATGAATAGGCATGTTTTCATAATGACCAGCTCAGCCACAACACTTTTGTGGGGTGTGATCATGAAATAATTTCTATGGCCATTCTCTCCCTTCCTGCCAATCTCCCTCTTCCACTGATTCAAGAATGTCAGTTACTGATGAAAGTATGTGCATCTGTAAGTACTTGTGAATAGCTTAGAGGACAAAGCCTTCCCAGGAACAATGTGTGTACATTACGAAAACACGCCTATTCAAATACACTGAAAATTTTACGACCAAAGAATGGCAATTTTTCACATAAATAATTCTGATATTTTTCATGTTTCTGCTCAAAACATAGATTGTGGGTACTCGTTAGAACCGCCTCATCGAGGCAGTTCTAACGAGTACCCACAAACTATGTTTTTGAGCAGAAATAACAAAAATAATGTATACCCATGGAAACCCCAGTTTTACTATATAAAAATGGGATTTAAGGGGGTCAAAATTATATAGGTATGTTTTCGTAATGAAAGATTAACTGACCACTCTTGACATGATCCTAATGGGTTGACTGGGCCGTAAAACCTCATTTCAAACATACAAACGAAACAGATATACTCTATCTACTTGACAATGTGGTAGACTGCAAATAACAATACACAAGCTGAGAATGAAACACGAACATGCCTTTGAGATTAGAATGTCTCTATTAGGAAAATGTTTCATTTGCTGTTTTGTTCGTTTATTCTTAGCTTCAAGGCAAGTTACATTGAACTATGAGAGCTACAGATAAGCTGTTATTCTGCGATAAAAATTATAGATATTTTTCTTATTTCAATACAAACACATATGCTGTGGGTACTAAATGGAACTGACTCAATGAGGCAATTCCATTTCGTACCAAGAGCATATGATCTGGCCTGGATATAGGAATACAAAACATGACGATATCCTCTTTAACCAACCCTCTGTATTGAAATGCCATCTGATATGTGCTTGGTTCATCTGATGCTGCAGTCATACAAGGATGTATTATGAAGCTCCAGACAACTTTTCTATTATTTTTTTCACATCAAAACATCTATTGTGAATACACATTGATTTGCCTTTGTGAGGCTATTACTAGCCTTCGTGAGACAACTCTAAAGAGTAACCATAACGTATGTCTATATACAACAAAAACAAAAACATATTTTCAGAATATCCTGTTTATCTGAAGTCTGCCTTCACAGTTCTAGATATGGTGCTGTTGCTTATTTCAACAAAAAAAAAGCATTGATTGTTTTCTTATTTCTCTTATTTTTTCTATGAACACATATAATCTGGTACTCACTAGAAGCGTCTCAGTGAGAGAAATAAGACTAGAAATGCACCAATATGACACAGATGCCCCTGCCCATGGGGTCATCCTCACCCGCGCACAGGCATTCTGCAAAAAATGAAGTCGAAAAAGGGCCATAACTCTCAAAATAATTAGCGGATTTTACCCTATATCGAACTTGAACTATATTTTATGATTATAAACCTGTGTATAAAATATGAATCCAATACACTAATCTTTTCAAAAAATATGAAAGGAAAACATTTTTCGAAGATCAAAAAGGGCCATAACTCCCATAAAAATGGGTGGATTTTACCATAAATCAAACTTGACCTCTATTTTATAATTTTATACCTGTGGATTAAATATGAATCCATTACACTAATGTAAGGGCTGTAACTCCCAAAATAATTGGTGGATTTTACCCTAAATTGAACTTGACCTATATTTTATAATTATATACCTGTGTATAAAATTTGAATTCAATACACTAAACCTTTCAAAAGATATTGAACGGAAACCATTTTTCAAAGTTGAAAAAGGGCCCTAACTCCCATAATAATTGGTGGATTTTACCCTAAATTGAACTTGACCTACATTTTATGATTATATACCTGTGTATAAAATTTGAATTCAATACACTAAACCTTTCAAAAGATATTGAACGGAAACCAGTTTTGTTATGTATGGGACAGACGGATGGGACGGATGTACATACGGACAACTGTGATATTATATGCACCCACCCCCCTCCCCCACCTACCCCTACATTGAAAATGGCAGGGGGCATAAAAAATATCTAATTGGATACCCCTCTAATCTGGAGCTATGACCTTGCCTGATATATTCTATAGTATCCAAGGGAACTGCTAGGCTCTATTTTTTTTTTAATCTTTTTTTTTTGTTTCAAACTGAATTATTGAGATTACTCTTTAAATACCAAGTCTGATATAAGTTGTAAAGGATAAAAATTGGAAGGTTTCCAAAATATTAAAACCAGTAGATTTCCCAACTTGTTGTGCAGGTTTTTAATGCTACCAGATAGCCTAAGCACATGGAGGCAGTGGCAAAATTGTGTTATGTACACGCATTTGTACAGCCTTACTTTCATGGATCACCCATGCCGACTTTGTGCCACTGTCAGTAACGAAGTGCCTACCTCATCACGAAAACAGGCCTATATAATTTTATCTAGTAAAATTGGGGTTTACAGGGGTATACATTATTTTTCTTATTTTGCCAAAGAACATAGATTGTGGGTACTCGTTAGAACTGCCCCACTGAGGCAGTTCTAATGAGTACATACAATCTGTTTTGATTGAAATATGAAAAATATCAGAATTTTTATCTCAAAATTTTCAAATATGCATGTTTTTATAATCGTTCTCAACCCAGGGTGCATTATAAGCTAGATGTCCTAATAGTTTGAATATTTTTTTTCAACTCCAGCAGGGTTCGAACCCACAACCTGCTTACAAATCAAGAGCACTTATATTACCACTAGACTAGGCCACCTAGCCAATGATTTTCCAAGAACTGAACTAATTGTAGATTTTTAACATAGCTAGGCACCCAAGGCATATGGAAGCTATGCGGTAAGATCTAGATTAGTTTTACTGGTCTCCTGGGTAATGGCTTGAAATGGGCCTAGTCTATAATTCAAAATTCAAAGATGCTGCCTATATTGGTTTAGAAGACTTATCTCAGAACCAGTTTTTGTACCAAGGGCCATAGCTATGGAAATATTGTAAAACATTGTCAACTTTTTACATGCAATACATCATCATCTTATTATTCCACCTATCCACTCTTTTTCAATCAGTTTAACCCTTATCCTGCTGTTCACGACTACCCCTACCTTTGCAAACAGTGTAGATCCAGATCAGATGGCTTCTGAAGAAGCCATCTGATCAGGATCTACACTGTTTGTTGTTCAGTTTGTGAATTTGAACGAAAATATTATATGATGTAATCTGATTGGCTGATAGTCAGAACGAGGTGTGACATTAAATTATTCAGCTGGATAAGGGTTAAATAGGACAAAGACATGAATATTCAGATATACAAAAGGGATAGACATGCAAGACTAAAACAAAATATCTATGTCCATTTTATGGAGAGGGGCATAAAAAGTGAAAGCAGAAGCTCCTGGCCACACACTGAAGACATCAGGCTGCACTTGGCTGTCTCTGGTCACACACATCATACATAAGTATTCGGACACCTCAACTTCTTACCATACTTGTTCTAGAATTCGAATAAGTATGATTTACTTCCCAATGTTGTGTCTAACAATTGCTGGATGAGTGGCAAACAGTGTAGACCCTGATGAGATGCTGCATTCTGTTGCATCTCATCTGGGCCTACACTGTTTGCACAGGCCTGTCTGTCTGAATACATAATATGGTAAATATGGTAAGCAAACATTTTTTTTTTTTTTTTTTTTTTGATTTGGGTTTTACAGCCCTTTCAAGAATATTTCACTTATATCGAGCCGATCGTTCATCGAAGGTGGGCGAAAACCGGAGAACCCGGAGAAAAACCACCTGACCATCCGTAAGCAGAACTTGGCTTTCCCACATATGACCCGAGCTAGGCTCGAACCACAGCGGTGAGAAACCTAATGGATTAAGAGTCAACTCTCTTATCCACTAGGCTACGGGGGCCCGTCACAAACATTTTATATTATTATAGCTCACATGATTTGCCCATATTAACCCTTAAAGCATCAATCACAACTGCAGCAACAACACTTTTAAATATATTTTGTTTTATTATTTGTCATAGAAAATAATTCTTGTCAATTCATGTGAATGGTCTGCTTGGCAGACCATTCACATGAAATATCAAGACTTATTTTCTTTGAAAAAAATATATAAATAAAAGGCTGTCTGCTACAAATTTTGCTTGACACTTCAAGGGTTAAAATCACAAAGACTATACAGTGGAATTTTTGACAGTAACCATGTAACCATTGCCCTCAGTGAATGAAAGGATTGAGGAGACAGTTGGTGATAGTAAAAAGAAACAAAAAATGACGCTGCCTCTATGTGACTCAGTTGCCTGGTAGCATTAAAAATCTGAAGTCAAGTTAGTAAAAAAAACAACAACAAAAAAACACTTACAGAAGCAGGTATTCTACAGTTGCTTCTTTTTCAAACTAAGTGCTTATAACTCTATTATTTCTGAATGGTGTTCGGGCATTCTTCTTTCACTAAACTGACTGTTTATGGTATACTGAATTTCTGGCATAAGGGGTACTGAATTTACTCTAAGTATTCACACTCAGTCATTTCTTTTCATCTCAAAAGTGACATGTCTGAAAAGAGCTGGCTCAGGGACCCTGATGGAATGGCTCCTTGTTCTGGCATGTCAGTCCCAAAATCTAGTGGAAGGGCTGTAACTAATGTTGTGAGAACCCCTTTGAAGCCAAACCCCTTTGTTGTATTTGTTAAAGCAATAAAATATGTTTCAACTTAACCCTTAGAGTGACAAGCAAAATATGTAGCAGACGATATTCTATTTCATTTTTTTTTCAGAGAAAATATGTCTTGACATTACATGTGAATCATCTAGATGATTCACATGGAATGTCAAGACTTGTTTTCTCTGAAAAATAAACAAGAATTCCGCGGAAGGCGTCATCGCACCTGCTGGGGCAAAAGTCACAGGAGCCACAATCAGAACGTGGTTATTAAATAAGTTTATTTCATTCTTAGCAGTGCTTACTTGGAAAACTGGGTTGAAAAAAATGTAGACAAAGTGCCTAGTGGGGCACATATATTCCAGGCCAGTCCCATTCCCTCTAATGGCTATATCTTCAGCACTGACTTTTCGTATCATACAGCCCAATGATAATGGAGCGTTGACGTAAAATGTGTAAAAGTCACTGGAGCATGAAATATAGGTCAAGGTCACGGGTCAAGATACCTGCTAATTCAGTACATCAAGGAGAAGCACAGTGCAAGGTATAGTGGTTGTAGGCCTTATAGTTGAGGAGTTATCAAACATCAACGTAAAATGTGTCAAATATATGTCAAGGTCACCGGGTCAATGTACCTGCCAAGCCAGTGCAATGAGGTGAAGCACTATGCAAGGTTTAGTGGTTGTAGGTCTTATATTTGAGGAGATACCGAACATCAACATAAAATGTGTCAAAGTCACTGGAGTGCACAATATAGGTCAAGGTCACCAGGTCAAGGTACCTGCTGAGTCAGTACATCGAGAAGAAGTGCTATATAAGGTTTGGTGGTTGAAGGCCTTACAGTTGAGGACATAAGGAAGGGTGACGTAAAAGGTGTAAAAGTCAATGGAGTGCGAAATATAGGTCAAGGTCACCCAGTCAAGGTACCTGCAGAGTTCGTACATTGAGGAGAAGCACTATGCAAGGTTTGATGGCTGTAGGCCTTATAGTTGAGGAGATATTGAACATTGACATAAAATGTGTAAAAGGCACTGGAGCGCAAAATATAGGTCAAGGTCACCGGGTCAAGATACCTGCCGAGTCAGTACATCTAGGAGAAGCACTATGCCAGGTTTGGTGGCTAGAGGTCTTACACTTGAGGAGATCTGGAACGTTGACGTAAATTATGTCAAAGTCACTGCAGCCAAAATATAGGTCAAGGTCACCAGGTCAAGGTATCTGCCAAGTCAGTACATTGAGAAGAAGCACTTTGCAAGGTTTGATGGTTGTAGGCCTTATAGTTGAGGAGATATCGAACGTCGACACAAAATATGTCAAAATCACTGGAGCACAAAATATAGGTCAAGGTCACCGGGTCAAGGTAACTGCCAAGTCAGTACATCTAGGAGAAGCACTATGCAAGGTTTGGTAGTTGTACACCTTATAGTTGAGAAGATCTGGAACGTCAACGTAAATTGTGTCAAAGCCAATGGAGCGCAAAATATAGGTCAAGGTCACTGCGTCAACATACCTGCCAAGTCAGGAGGTCAGGGAGATGTGTCATGCAAGGTATGATGGTTGTTGTAGAATTGTAGTTGATAAGAATACAAACTTTGACGTAAATGTCGAACTTCGACATAATAGAACTGTTAACAGACAGACGGACGGACGAACGGACAGACCAATGGAAAGGCGGGCACCTATGTCGCAAAGTCAGGAGGTCAAGGAGATGTTTCATACAAGGTTTGATGGTTGTTTAGTCTTGTAGTTGATTAGAATACTAACTTTGACATAAATGTCGAACTTCGACATAACAGAACTGTTAACAGACAGACGGACGGACGAACAGACAGACGAATGGAAAAGTGGGCATCTATGTCGCAAAGTCGGGAGGTCAGGGAGATGTTTCATGCAAGGTTTGATGGTTGTTTAGTCTTGTAGTTGATTAGAATACTAACTTTGACATAAATGTCGAACGTCGACATAAATGTTGACAGACGGACGGACAAATGGACAGACATACAGAAAAGTAGACGCCTATGTCGCAAAGTCAGGAGGTCAGGGAGATGTTTCATGCAAAGTTTGATGGTTGTTTAGTCTTGTAGTTGATTAGAATACTAACTTTGACATAAAAGTCGAACGTCGACATAAATGTTGACAGACGGACGGACGGACGGACGCACAGACTGACGGACGGACGGACGGAAAATCGGACGCATATATCGCACCCTGCTACAAGCAGGTGCGATAAAAATAATGTCGTCTGCTGCAGTTATGATTGGTGCTTTAAGGTTTAAATTTAGGGTATATATGATACCATAACTTCAGACAGACAGGCTTGAGCAAAAATTGAAGTCCCAGATCAGACGCTGCATCCTGTGGGTCTGATCAGGGTTGACACTGGCACTCATCCAACAATCTTTTTGTTACACCTACAGGTAGTAAAAAGGATTTTTTCAAATGTTAGGACAAGTATGGTAAGGAGTTAGTTGTCTGAATATTTAGGGTAAATACATTAATCAGCATATCCAAGCATAATGATAGCAATCCATTTTTCTGTTTAGTTTTCACATTAATATATTTATGTAAATTAGCTTTTAAACACAATAAATTGATTGAGGTGTTACTG
Organism: Anodontia alba; assembly: GCA_964016985.1. Classification (NCBI taxonomy): domain Eukaryota; kingdom Metazoa; phylum Mollusca; class Bivalvia; order Lucinida; family Lucinidae; genus Anodontia; species Anodontia alba. The sequence continues at coordinate 16,819,327 of OZ024825.1, read as the reverse complement.
CCCAGTCAACTCAATAGGGTCATGTCGAGCCAGTCAGTTTACCTAACCACACTTTTTCCTGGGCAGGCTTTGTCCACCAAATGGTTCATCAGTATTTGTGCACATTCTTTGGCCAGAAACTGACAACTGCCCTTCTTGAATCAGCAGAAGGGAGAGAATGATCGTAGATAATAGTTCATGATCAATCGCCATGAAAGAATGTTACCGGACCTGGTGGGGATTGAACTTGCTCCTGATCAACAGTCGGACGCGCATCCAACTGAGCCACTGAGGCTGGCAAACTCAGTAAAACCATAACAGGACATTCACTTGCACTTCTATTAAATCCATAGTCTACATAACCATAGGTCTAGATAAGGGTGGGTACTAGGTATATATTTTTCTTATTTCTCGATGAAAGCATGTGTTGTGAGTACTCATTAGAAGCACCTCTGGAAGGCACTTCTAATGAGTACCCACAACATATATTTTCGTGGAGAAATAAGAAAAATATCAATACTTTTGGGTCATAAAAAGCATCTTATCAATGGCTTCATAACCAATGATGTCCCTTTTCCTTCTGTCAATCCAAAACATATTCATATATGCTGTCTTATTTCTCCATAAAACAAACGTCTTGAAGATACTCATTACAACTGTCTCAGTTTGAGGTGATCCTAATTGTATATACACACGTGGAATAATGAGAAAAACACATTTTTTTTATCTGCATATAGTAATTTTTACCCCTTAAAGTGCTAAGCAAAATTGTACAAGATGACCTTCTGATTTTTTTTTTTTTTTTTTTTATGATAATTACTTTTTATGGAAAATTAAGACTTGGCATTTTATGTGATTCCAGAAGATTCATATGAAATGCAAAGTCTTACTTTCTGTAAAAAAACAATTAATAGAATGTCGTCTGCTACAATTTTGCTTTGCTCTTTAAAGTGTTAATCTACCAATATATTATAAGAGGATGAACTCCTATATATAACAGTTTCAAGCCTTGTTTTCCCTGAAAAGTACAAAACAAAAACATCAAAATGTCGTCTGCTGCAGTTGTGATTAGCACCTTAAGGGTTAATCTGAAAATATATACTGAGAATGACTTCCGATAACAGTAAACTAGTAAACTACGTACTCCGAATCCACTTGCAAAAAATAATACATTTCACCTTTAATATAACACAAAGCCAACAATTACGTATTTATACCGCGAACAGTAACACCAAACATGGAATATCTGATAGAAATATCACCAACACTGAACAAAATAACTTAACCCTTTAAGAGCTAATCACAACTGCAGCAGACGACATTTTCATTTTATTTTTGTATTTTTGCGAGAAAATAAGACTTGGCATTTCATGAGAATCGTCTGCAACGCAGACGATTCTCATGAAATGCCAAGTCTTATTTTCTCCCAAAATAATTTTTTAAAAATTTAGAATGTCATCTGCTACAATTTTTTTTGTAGCACTTTAAGGGTTAAAATGCTGCTTCTTGCTAAACAGCACATGTCTCTTGTATTGGCAAACTGATCTGGAAGTGTGATGATTTTCGGGAGAAAAAAATCAATCAAGTGACAGCCCCAATGAAATGACATTACTACTACATTATTTCCTCCCATTATTATCCTATTAATGGCGGAAAGTTTAACCTTTGGCCTGCTGATTTTTAAATATTAGCAGACAACATTTTAAAACCTTTTTTCTCCTTTTTTTTTTTTCCACCTTGGAAAAAAGGGTTTAACATTTCATTTAAATTGCTATTAATAATGAAAAGTTTGACATGTGACCATCAGAATTTTAAATGATAGCAGACAATATTAAAAAAAAAAAAAAAAAACGTTTTTTTTTCACTGAAAAGTAGGGTTTAACATTTCATTTAAATTGCCTCAGCAACTTATATGGAAGGATATAAACGTTAATTCTGGAGAAAAATAAGAAAAAAAAAATGTTGATTTGTTGTTTGCAGATTTTTGCACGCTCAAGGTTAAACCCTAAAGCGCTAAGCAAAACTGTAGCAGATGATATTCTAATTTTTATCATTATTTATTATTTTTGAGAGAAAATAAGACTTGACATTTCATGTGAATCATCTGCTAGGCAGATGATTCACATGACATGTTAAGCCTTATATCTCTAAAAAAATACCAAAAAGAATCAAAATGTCATCTGCTGCAGTTGTTATTAGCGCTTTAAGGGATAAAAGTGAACAAAATCAAATAATACTGCATTTGTTTTGTATCACAAGAAAACAAAGGATCCTTTTATCCCCATGCTTTTGCAATGGGGATATTGTGAATGCCTCTGTTCATGCGTGCATATGTCCGTCTGTCACACTACCTCCTCCTAAACTGCTGGGTGGAGTTTAACCAAACTTGCTACATGACATTCCTGCGTGGTAAGGGTGTTCACATTCCCACGTGGTAAGTGTGTGCAAGAGCAACATTATTTTTCCGTCTGACTTCTGTCCATTTGTTCGTCCATCCATCTGTCTGTCATGCTATCTCCTCCTAAGCCACTGGGAGGAATTTAACCAAACTTGCTACATGACTTCCCCACATGATAAGGGTGTGTGAGAGCAATATTATTTTTCTGTCCATCTGTCAGTCATGCTATTAGCAACATCAGCACCAAGCTTGTGGATTTTGCAATGGTGTGCCACTGACTGCGCAATCGCTTGACATTTTATGTGAATTGTCTGCTAGGCAGATGATTCACATGAAAATTCAACCTTTAATATCCCTATGCTTTAGCCATGGGGATATTGTGAATGTTTCCGTGTGTTAGTTCGTCTGTCTGTCCATCACACTATATCCTCCTAAACCACTGGCCATAATTTAACCAAACTTGTTACATGATGTGGTTTTGTCAGGGTTTACGCTGTTTGCCATTCCATCACAAAAGTTTGGACACATCATTAAGAAGTCACCAAGGAGCTGGATCTGGCTCTACTCTGTCAAGGTCAACATCCTTTTCATCATTTTGTGAGGTAGTAAAACGGGCTACCATATTCAATCTCATTACTGCACTGTGTGCTCAGGTTTTTCAAAATTACTAAAAAACATTTAATAAAATAACCATCCATATAATAAAAACTTTAAAGTATAATACCCTGCCACTACTGTGTTGCCGGCAGATAACTCTGTCAAGCATTCATAAAATTTGCCCATTAGCAATACCAAACCAGATCTCTCCTTAATATCAATGCATGTACCAAGTTTGTGTAAAATCCCTTGACATTTACACAAATTATTGTGCAGAAACGAAAATATGGGCTGGTTGTGGGCAGGTAATTCCATCACAATTTGCCAAAATTTGCCCATTAGCAATCCCAAATCAGATCTCCACAATATCAATGCACATACCAAGTTTATTGAAAATCCATTGATGTTTACTCAAGTTATCATCCAGAATGAAATACAGATGGACAGACGACTGATGGACATATGGATGGTCAGACACACGGACGTCCAACGTGAAACCATAATACCCCGTTACTATCATGTAACAAACCAGATCTCCACAATATCAATGCACATACCAAGTTTGGTGAAAATCCATTGATGTTTACTCAAGTTATCATCCGGAAACGAAAAAGGGACGGACAGATGGATGGACGGATGGATGACAGATGGACAGACACATGGACATCCAACATGTAACCATAATACCTGCCACTATCATGTGGTCAATCATATACTTTTTGAAAAAAAGGGGCTAATCATATACTTGGCAGTGCTGAAAAAGGGGGCCATTTGGCACGCACATCTGTACTATGCCATATATAGGAAGTTACCTTTCCCCACCACCCCATGAGCCTGTTGATGTGATTATGACTGCTAAATGAGTGGATGGCATCAAGTGTATACATTCTAATCAGTGTGCATGTTTGCTCAAGCCTGTCTATTCCAATATTTAGTGTAAATATTGGACTCCCAAGTCTCCATCACATAAAATGATCATCTGTGGGTTTCACATTTTCCACATAATCTATACATTTTTGTTTGGATACTTTTATATCCAAACAAAAATGTATACATTATACAGAAAAAAATACCATTTATACATTTTTGTTTGGATACAGTTCCATCTTTAATCTTTACCACTCTCTGGGCTAATTCAACAGATGACAAATTGATAGTTTTCTCATGTTTTGCAGAAAACAGAATTTGATATTTCATGCAAATTGGTCTCCGTTACAAAACCTGTTTTCTGGAAAAAAGAAAAGAATTCTGTATGTCGTCTGCCGAAAAATGTACCCCTTATTGTTATGCACGGTGTCATGAAGTGGTTCTTGTGTAGTTTTAAACCTTGTCCTGCTGAATAAATGAAGAAGCCATGCCCACTTCTAATTTTCAGCCAATCAGATTACTTGATCCAGATTTTTGCTGTAAATTCACATACTAAATGGCAAACAGTGCAGATCCAGATCAGTTGGCTTCTTCAGAAGCAACTGATCTGGATCTACACTGTTTGCAAAGGCAGCATATATCCGGGTTCAGCAGGACAAGGGTTAAGCTTGATGCAGTTATGCAAGGTGTGTAAAAAAGCACCACTCAAAGCAATTGGGCCTGTCATGGGAAGGGGATGGGGCTATCATGGGAGAGGGTAGGGGGCTGGCTGGGGGCAGATTTTCAGGTACCAAAAAGTCCTAGATTTTTTCATTAATATTATACCAATTCACACAGAAAAGTACCATGTTTTTACCTTTTAAACTAGGGCAGACAGACCTGAGAAAATGGTCTCCATCCAGAGATGCATCAGAATGTGGCTTCTCATCAGTGTCTACCTGTTTGCCACTCATCCAGCAGTTTCTTAGACACAGTAGCAGATGGCAAAATGGCCTTGTTCCAATTTTACGATAAGTATAACCACATTAACCCTTGTCATGAAGAATAAATTAAGATGCCACACCCACTTTGAATTTTCAGCCAATCAGATTGTTTGATCCAGACTGTTGCTATAAATTCACATATTTAATGGCAAACAGTGCAGATCTAGATCAGGGCTTCTTCAGAAGCCAAATGATCTGGATCTACACTGTTTGTAAAGGCAGGGTTTATCTGTCTTCAGCACGACAAAGGTTGAGGTGTCCCAATACTTAGGAATATACAGTACAAAAATAAATGAAATGCATTTTTTTATAATTTATAGTTATTACTTTTGGAACAGAAAGAAATATTTGATGCAGCTTAGAATTATTTATTAACAGAAACAGAAAGGCAAAGGAGGGATAGGGGAGGAGGTATAACATATTCACTAGGCTTGCCCTGTCTGTCTGCTTAACACTCAACACTCTGAGTAAAACTTTCAGCAGACATCATTTTGAAATTTTTTTCTAATTTTTTTCACAGGAAACAGTATTTGACATTTAATACAAATTGACTCCAATGGAGACAATTTGCATGAAATGTTTAAACCCATTTTCTGGGCAATATATCATCAATTTGTCATCTCCTGAATTAGCACAGAGATTGGTAAAAGTTAGAAAAAAAACTGGATATTGTTAATCCTTAAACTGTCAATCATAACTGCAGCAGACAACAATGTTAAATACTTTTTTTAATTATTTTTCATAGAAAACAGTCTTGACATTTCATGTGAATCATCTGCCAAACAGAAGATTCACAGGAAATATGGCTTATTTCCTATGAAAAATGAAAACAAAAAATTTGAAAGCGGTCTGCTACAAATTTGGCTTGGCGCTTTAAGGGTTATATACCATATTCACCCTTAATATTTGGACAAACAGGCCTGAGCAAACAGTGTAGATCCAGATCAGACACCAGAGAATGGGGCATCAGGGTCTACACTGTTCATCAGTCTCCCCATACTTCACTTTAATGTTGTCATGTTGTCATGGTTGTTGTTCATATTTTCTAGTCATTACGAAAACACGCCTATTCAAATATATAGAAAATTTCACCTCCAAAAACTGAAAATTTTCAGATAAAAAACTCTGATATTTTTCATATTTCTGCTCAAAACATAGATTGTGGGTACTCGTTAGAACCGCCTCGGTGAGGCAGTTCTAACGAGTACCCACAATCTATGTTTTGAGCAGAAATAAGAAAAATAATGTCTACCCCTGTAAACCCCAGTTTTACTATATAAAAGAGGGGTTAAAGGGGGTCAAAATTATATAGGCGTGTTTTCGTGATGCTTTATTCTCATCATTGAGCCCAATCTGGGATTTCTGAAAAATTATATAAGGGTCAGTGATGAGGTCTAAATGGCCAAAACTAGCTGATCTGGCACAGAAAACTTGACTTAACCCTTCTCTCGCTAAAAACGACATGTCCTGTCTTAGCAAACAGCGTAGATCCAGATCAGTTGGCGAAGAAGCCAACTGATCTGGATCTGCACTGTTTGTCATTATATTTCTATCAAAAACTCGGATCAAGTAATCTGATTGGCTGAAAATTAGAAGTGGGTATGGCATCTTGATTTATTCAGCATGAGAAGGGTTACGGTCAACTGTTTCTAGTTTGGTGAGTGTATTCATTGCTCTCAAGAGCCATTCCTTTTAGTGTCTATTTTAGACACACCAAAAGGAGTAAACTAGAGTTGTCTTTAATAAAAAAAAACAAAAAAAAACACACAAAAAAACAAACATATGTCTTCCCATAGCTGCCACTCACATATAAAAAGTTTACCCATACTAACAGTTTATCATCACAACAGGCCCATACAAGCTTTGGTGCTGTGGGTGGAACCCTTTTCTGGGAATATTATTTGTGGTCTGCATGTCATCTGATGATGCTTTATATTTCTATTAATTTTCATGAACATACCTTGAATGTTTTTTTCAACTTGTACAGCTGAAACAAAACTACTATTGTCAACTGCAGAGGGGAATAACTTCAAAACAATATATAGACAAGAGTTTCATTGCTTGTGATCTTCACATCATCTGATGATGCTTTATATTTCTATAAAAAATTTCATGAAAATATCTTGAAAGGGTTTCTTAAGCTTTTTACTTATACAACAGCAAGGAAACTACCATTGTCAAATTTCAAAGGAGAATAACACCAAAAATATGCAGACAAGAGTTACAGTTCTTGTCATCTGCATGTTGTCTGATGACATTTTGATACTTCTGTTTGTTTGTTTGTGTTGAGGTTTTATGGCCCAATCAACACAATGGGGTCATGTCGAACGCAGTCAGTTTACCTAACCACACTTACACTGGGCAGGCTTAGTCCTCTAAGCGGTTAACCAGTATTACTATGCACATTCTTTCACCAGAAACTGACAACTCCCCTTCTTGAATCAGCAGAAGGTAGAAAATGATCATAGAAAGTATTTCATGCTCAGTCTCCATGAAAGAATGTGGGGGTAGAACCAGCAACCTTACGTCGGACTGAGCCACAGACGCCGGCTATAATTCTATGAAGTTTCATAAAAATACCCAGATCAGTTTTCAATTTATTGAGCAGACACGCAACTACTATTGTCCAATTTCTAATGGGAATAACTCAAAACTAGATAAACAAGAGTTATGGTTCTTATGGTCTGCATGTCATCTGATAATGGATATATTATTTCTATGAAGTTTTATGAAAATATATCTTAAACAGTTTAGGATATAGAGCAGACAGGGTTTTGTGGACAGACCAACAGACAGATGAACAGACAAGAATTATGGTGCTTGTTGTCTGTACGTCATCAGATGATGCTTTATAGTCAACTCTCGTTATCTAGAATTCCATAGGACTCACTGAAACACTTCGAGATATCCATACCTCGACATATCAGAGTTGAGAGAGTGAGGAAAACAATAAATTGAACAACCATATTTAACAAATGCATTTGTAATTTGACTCCTGAAGTTAGAAATATATATATATATATATATATATATATATATATATTGCTCGAAGCAATTTCTCCTCTTTTCCACATTATTTTGTTACCTGTTGTTAAAACAGGGACCAGATTTTCACTTCGAGATATTTGCGGTAATTCGAAATAAGTGAGTTCAAGATAACGAGGTTCGACTGTATTTTTTTACATTTCTATGAAGTTTCATGAAAATGTCTTGAGCAGTTTTCAAGTTATAGAGCAGACATGACATGGTCAATGTCAAATTCCAAAGCGGAATAACTCCAAAAATATATAGACAAGAGTTACAGTTCTTGTAGTCTGGAGGTCGTCTGATGATGCTTTATATTTCTATACAGTTTCATGAAAATGTCTTGAATGTTTTTTAAGTTATAAAGCAGACACCAAATGAACATTGTCAAATTTCAGCATTAGCATTACAACCGGCGTGTTAAGTATAGACTAGCATTACAAAAGGCGTGTCAGCCCTTCTAGGAGAATCACTGTACCTGGCAGAGGACCAGAAATCCTATGTGCATATCTTTTATTTTGACAAAGATAGAAAAAAGGACTTGCTTGTTCTATTATTAAACAGTAGATTTGGAAACTAATTGCATGAGGTAGCAGCAATATTTGTTTTAAAATGACAGGTGGGCGTTTATTAGAGGCCAGTATTTCCGAGAAAAATGATAAAAAAATCACCAATTTTCAGGCCCAGATTGGGAGATGGGCGTTTAATAGAGCACAGGCATTTATTAGAATTTTTATGGTAATTTGCAGGGTGCATACACTACTAGTTCCTGCTTATATGGATCCTGATAGTCTCAAAGACCCCAGCCTCTTTAACCTTTAGACTGCTGTAGGCGACAATGTGAGCCCAGGAGGGGTCTGCCAACTCTAAAGCCTGTCATACTTACTATACACCACATGCAACTATTCAGAGCAAGTGTTCTCATACAGGAGTGAACCTACTTTCATACAAACAAGCCACTTTTCATTAGATAGTTAGGTGCTGGATTTTACCCACACCAATAAAGACCGAGAATACCGAATTTGAAGCTGCCATTCACTTCAACAGATTGATCATGATTTCCTGGAATAAAAGCCCATAACACCTAATTCATTTCCAGTGAGGAAGAAGTAGGAATAACAGTAGAACCGATATATGTCACTTGTTTCATTCGCAATAGTACACAGTAGGTGCTGGTCTCTTGTAACTTTTTTTTTTTAAAGTGTCTTAAACGCTTCCCGGTTTACATGTGACTATCACTTGACTTTCTAGTCACTAGACCATTCTCTTGCCGGTAAAATGGCCAGCTACAAACGGCAAATTATATGTGAAATTTCCATGTAAATTGAGGCAAAATTAAGGGAGTAATGACTTCTCAAGTAGGGGTACCCCCTCTTACAGGCCTGTTTCATTTTTTTCCTAGCACGCTAAGGATTAATTTTAACACCATTGCTGTGATCCAACGCAATGAACATATTAGCTGAACAACTATGTTGTATCCAACAAAAATTTATAGATTATTTAGAAAAATAACAATAAATGATCATTTTTCTAAATAATGTATAAATGTTTATATAATGTACCCAATTCGACCTAATTACTGCACAGACCCCTATAAGCGCACAGTCAAGCAATTTCTTAGTCTTCAAATTACAGATCGTGTACTTTTATTTATGGCTTTATAAGAGTGCATGTTGTTGATACTCATTTGAATTGCCTCAACTTATCCAGGCAATTCAAATGAGTACCAACAACATATGCTTTCATAGAGAAAATCAGAAAAAAATCGCATCAGCATCAATAAATACGCCCTCATTCAGTTCCCTGCTTATCTTTCTTTTAATTTTTCCTTATTAGATAGATATTTTACTACATGATTTACCAGTAATTTTGAAAAACTTTAGCACACTGTGCGGTAATTAGATTGAATACGGTATAAGTGTTTTTTGGATACAACTCTTTTGGGGTCCAACTTTTAACCATCTTATATCCCAGACTGTCTTATATAAACATCTCATAAAGGGGTTCCAGTGTATGGAGTTCAACCCTTAAAGCGCCAAGCAAATTTTGTAGCAGACGACATTCTAAAAAAAAAGTATTTTTCTTAGAAAATAAGCCTTGATATTTCATGTGAATCGTCTGCTTGACAGACGATTCACATGAAATGTCAAGACTTATTTTCTAAGAAAAATAAACAAAAAAAATATATTTAAAAGTGTCATCTGCTGCAGTTGTGATTGGCACTTTAAGGGTTAACACTTAGTATGTTGGGTACAACTGCAGCACTTTTTTTTTTATCTTATTTATTTCAAGCAAATATATTTGATAAATAGGGCTTGACATTTCATGCAAACTGTCTCTGATGTTCACGCCTTATTTTTCTGAAAAATACAAAAGATCAGATTTGTTGTCAGCTAAATTGACCCATCTGCTTGCAAAGTGTTAATTATTTCCTCCCTTTATTGTCTTCACATTGTCATCAAGGAGTGTACCTAGTGCAATGGATTAACTTTTAGCCTGCTAAATATAAACAGCAACAGACAACATATTACATGTAACCCGTTTACCTTCAGTGGGTAGCTTTGGACTGGTCTATTTCCAATAGCAGGGTGTCTGGTTTGTTTTTATCATTACTATGTTTAACAGAAATGTCTGCAACAGTGTAGACCCTGATTAGATGCTGCTGGGTCTGATCTGGGTCTGCATTGTTTGCCATTTACCCTTTTGGGGTTCCAGGATAACATCGGTTAAAATATTCTAATTACCCTTCTTCTCCTAAGATTTGAAGAAGTCCTTTTTTTGGAGAGGTTGTCAAACTGCTACCAGGGCCCAGTTGTTCAAAAGATCGTTAGCTTAACGAGCTCGTTAAGGGTCATTTCGTTAACTGTTTTAGCGGATTCAATATACAATATTCTGATATTTTTTGCTGAAAAAATGTGAGTAGCTTTTGCACTGCAAAAGCTACTCACATTTTTTCAGCAAAAAATTTCAGCATATTTGCGTATCACTCGATGTAAATTTTAACGAATCGTTAACTAATGACATCGTTAGCTTTGAACAACTGGGCCCAGATATACTGCATTTGGACTGTCAGTTTTTCTGGTGCTATAAACATAATAACAACCTAAAACTGCCTCCAAAATAGTTCCCTGCTAACACTAATAATGCTAAATTCTGCATTCAAATTTATTAGCTTAACCCTTGTCATGCTGAATAAATTAAGATGCCACACCCACTTCTAATTTTCAGCCAATCAGATTACACGATCCGGAACTCTGCTATAAATTCACATACTTAATGGCAAACAGTACAGATCCAGATCAGAAGCCAACTGATCTGGATCTACACTGTTTGCAAAAACAGGGTCTATCTTGGTTTAGCAGGACAAGGGTTAAAATATATGCACTCTGATGTTGATAAATAGGGAATAAATAAACAAAACCAAAAAAAACTTCAAACTTTTGAAGAAATCAGATTTCAGTCATATTGAGTACAATATGGGCATTATTTACACCCCTATTAGCAGGCAGAGATGATTTTAGGAATTTGCAATGGTGGGGAAGCAGTCCCCCAATGACACCCAAAGTGGAGGTGGGGAGGGTCAAAACCCACAAGGTGTGAGGCTGTAACTCACTAAACAATAAAATATTTAGCATGTCTTCTTTTCTTTCCATTTATCTACTGCACTAGAAGTATCACTTAATGCTCAGCATTCTGGGTAAAATTTTCAGCAGATGACATTTTGAAATATTTTTCTTATTTTTCCCAGAAAACAGGATTTTACATTTCATGCAAATTGTCTCCTCCTTAAATATCATCAATTTGTCGTCTGCTGAAAATGCCCAGATAGTGGTAAAAGTTAAACTGACCAATCTGACCTATCCCTCTTGGTAATGTGGGTGGGATGCTTAGCTGCAGCTCATTTTGTACAACAGTTCGCCTAAGATCTGCTTCAGGACATGCAAACAATAACAAAATAGTCCTTGAAATACTTATTGTCTACAATTATTATCAGAGTAATATAATTAAAGAATACGAATAACATTTCCTGCAAAATAACGATAAAAAAGTACATGAACACAAACTTGTTTTGGCACAAATGCTGCTATCCGGTGGTTGAGTTGTTTCCCTTGTGTAGCCTGCAAGTAAATTTGATACCTTTCTCTAATGTCGAAGAAAAAGGAAAGAAAAAAACTTCCATAACACTTTTAGGTCCAGAAGAAAATGAAAATCGTGCAGCACTCATTTTATATTACAGGAATCTGCATTTGTTTTGCAGGAGCACTTTCTCATACAGTGAATAAAACTGCAAGCCATGCACCATGCCCCGCCACACTGGGACATATTCCCTATGCACTTCTGTAGTATAAGGGTTGAAAACAATCTAAGTTAAACATGAAGAGAAGCAATAAACAGTTATTTCATAACCCTTGAAAAAAAAAAAAAAAAAAAAAAACACACAAAAAAGTCTAAGTTAAAAAAGCAATAAAAAGTGATAAAAATTAATTTCAAGATTCTGAAAAAAACAATATGCATATCTTCAGACCATCCTAAAAGCGTGTGTAAAGTTTCAAAAGGATCGGCCTGAAAATGTAGGAGGAGTTGCGTGTACAAGGTACATACTCCCTATACATTTCTGTAGTATTAGGGCTCGAAAAAAGTCTAAGTTAAAAATGCAAAAAAAGTAATAAAAAATAATTTCAGGATTCTGAAAAAACAATATGCATATTTTCAGACCATCCTAAAAGCACCTGTAAAGTTTGAAAAGGATTTGCCTAAAACTGTAGGAGGAGTTCCGGGCAGAAGGTACATACTCCCTATTCATTTCTGTAGTATTAGGGCTTGAAAAGAGTCTAAGTTAAAAATGCAAAAAATGTGATAAAAAATAATTTCAGGATTTTGAAAAAACAATATGTATATCTTCAGGAAAAGGACTGGCCTAAAACTGTAGGAGGAGTGGCAGGCAGAAGAATGGTGGAGGCGCTGACGGACGGACACTCAAAATTTCAGAGGGTATAACATAATACCCCGCCATTTTTTGGTGGCGGGGCATAAAAACTGTGCAAAGCCACCAGAAATTGGCACAAATCCCAGTCACGAGCCCTAGAATCATATCGGAAAAAGTCTGTCCCGAGCTGAGGTCCTGCCAAACACAGAAAAGGACAGAACAGGATACTTTTTATGAGTGGCTTTTCTTATTTTCTAAATTTCACAACAAATCCTAATCAGTTCTAGAATATAAGGAATTTCTGGCAACCGCTGCCATCAGCACTCTCAGTGCTTTGATAATACCTGTAGATGTGTCTAACAAGAGCTCCGCTATATGCCCTTGGCAAGTAATCAGATGTAGCACCTATACTGACATAGAGTAGGAGGGGTTAGCCCGAAAAAAAGTTGATACAGATGAACAGACAGATATAACTCTATTAATATTTGGTGGCCTGTAGCTTCAAAACAAAATGCGCTGCTTCACATCATGGTCTAACTTTAAATCACCTTTCAGCTTGATGGAATGTAAACTGTATGAGGAAATATTTGGTGGACTGTAACCTCGAAATAGTATGCACTGCTCCACATCATGGTGTAACTTCTCACAATGTTTCAGCTTTTTCTAATGTAACCTACAGGAGGAGTGAGCTTGTGAAATTTTCAAAGGGGCATTATTGCTAATATTTCGTGGACTGTAACCTCAAAACAATATGTGCTGCTCCACATCATGGTCTAATTATAAATCAAGTTTCAGCCAAATATAATGTAATCCTAAGGAGGAGTTAGCCGGAAACAAAATGTTTACAGAAATTTTCAAAGGGGCATAACTTGTTTAATATTGGGTGGACTGTAACCTTGAAACAATATGTGCCGCTCCACATCATGGTCTAACTATAAATCAAGCTTCAGGTCAATCTGATGTAAACTGTAGGAGGAGTTAGCCGGAAACGAAAAGTTTACAGAAATTTTCAAAGGGGCACAACTCTGTTAACATTTGGTGGACTACAACCTAGAAACAATCTGCATTGCTCCACATCTTGATCTAACTACAAATTAAGTTTCAGCTTGATCAAATGTAATCTATAGGAGGAGTTAGCAAAAAACTAAATGTTTTCAAAAACTTTCAAAGGAGCATAACTCTAGTTGATAATTGGTGGACTGTAATCTCGAGATAATATGCACTGAAATTTGGTGGACTGTAATCTTGTAATAATATGCACTGCTCCACATCATGATCTAACTATATATCAGCTTGATTGGATGTAAACTGTAGGAGGAGTTAGCTGGAAATTAAATGTTTACAAAAATTTTCAAAGGAGCATAATTCTGTTAATATTTGGTGGACTGTAACCTCGAAAACCACATGCACTGCTCCACATCATGGTCTAACAATATATCAAGTTTCAGCTTGATTGGATTTAAACTGTAGGAGGAGATATCTGGAAAGGAAAGGTTAACAGACTGACACAGGGAAGGACGGACTGACTGATGGACACCGAGGTGCATTACGATAATACATCCTGTTTTTCAAACAGGCATAAAAAACTACTGGATGAGGGACAAATAGTGTAGATCCAGATTAGATGCCCCATTCTGTGCTGTCTGATCTTGGTTGACACTGCTCAGGCCTTTCTGTCCTAATACTTTGAGTAAATGCAATATTCTACTTATTTTTGCATGGAAAATAAGGATTGACATTACATGCAAATTCTCTTTTGGAGAATTCATATGAAATGTCAAAATGTTACAGCTCTTGATAAGATGCTTTTTTTAATCCAGAAATATTGATATTATTTTTATCTCTCCATAAAATTATAAAATTTGTAATCAAGTTACAATTTTATGAAGAAAACTTATACTTACATACGAAACTATACAATAGGATTAATTCCCCTGACTAGTTCACAACCCGCTTGAAATTTAATAAGCGTCTATAAGATATCACGTGACTAACACAAGACGCATGAATAAACACCAAAATACCTCAGTTCTATAAGGCGACAAACAGTGTCACCCAACATCTAAACTGAGGGGAGGAGGGAGGGTATGTATGTAAGTATAAGTTTTCTTCATAAAATTGTAACTTGATTACAAATTTTATAATTTCATTTCAGAAAACTTATACTTACATACGAAACTATACAATAGGATGATTACCAAGTAATATTACCTGGATGGTGGGTATGTTGATAAAGAAATCTATCTCTGTCCTCTTGAAACAAAGATTTCCTCTGATATCTGATGGCCAAAACCCCATCTCTCAAACATCATCCTGTCTGTATAATGTATATCATCCAATCTTCTGATGAACGAACCCTCCTGTACATAAGGGCATATTTGCCCATAAATTGTATATATACATCTATATGTACCGAAAATCTGACCGACAACCCGCCGGATATAAAAACTTACTTATAATTCCCAGCTTTGAGAATCCATCTGTCTATAATAAAATCTTGTAAATGTGGAGTCCTTACTCCAGTCAGCTGCTTCTAACACAGAAGCTAAGGAGGCACCTTTAAACAATGCCCAAGATGGTCCTATAGCACGTGTAGAATGTGCCTTGACTTTAAGATCCGAGTCACCATAAGCTAGCCTAATGATATTTACTATCCACGAAGCAATTGTCTGTCTAGAAACAACCTTATGAGGTTTCTGAAAAGATAGGAATAATCTAGTTTCTACGTTTTCGCCCACATTTCGTAACTTTTCCGTTCGTTTTAAGTAATTCTGTAGAGCCCGTTTAGGATCTAACTTAGAATTCTGTCGAAAACATGGAACAAGAATCTTACTACCTTGGTGTCCCGGTCTGTCTTGTTTTGCCAAACCTTCTCTGATAAAAATAATCCCTTCCGGAACTATGGACATAAAACCTTCTGCAATGCTTAATGCTTGGATGTCTCCGCAGCGTCTGAATGTCGTAACTGCAATAAGAAAAACGGTTTTCCATGTTAAAACTTTAAAGCAATTTTAGACAATGGTTCAAATAGCGGACCAGATAGTAAGTCTAGAACTCTTTCTAGATTCCATTCTGGAACTAGCCTCCTTTGAGGTGGTCTTGAGTTGAATACACCCTTCAATAATCTGATAATATGAGGGTGTTGACCTACTGGTATGTTATCTATTGAAGGTAACATGGCTGATAACATAGAGCGATATCCAGCTATTGTTCTATATTTCAAACCTGACTGAAACAAACAGGAAAGAAAATCTGCGCACTGAGCTAGAGTTGCCTGATAGGGATCAATATCCCGTTCACAACACCAGCTATGGAACTTGTTGAACTTGACGGAATAGTCTTTTTGGGTTCCTGCTCGCCATGATGCTGCCAGTAAAGATCTAGATTTTTCTGAAAAACCTTTCTTTTTAAATGATCTGTTGATAGCTTCCATGCAACAAGATTGAACACCTGTGGGTTCGGGTGGAATATCTTTGTCTTTGGCTGACAAAGCAAGTTCGGCTGTATAGGTAGGCGAAGCGGGTAATCTGTCAACATCTGAAGAAGATCTGTGTACCAGGTCCTCCTGGGCCACTGGGGTGCGATCAGAATTAGCTGGCACCGAAATCTCTTCATATGCTGAAGAACTTTGGGAATTAGAGTTAAAGGAGGAAAAGCATAAGCTTCCATGTTCTCCCAAGGAATTGACAAAGCATCTGTTGCTAGTGCCATTTGACTGGGAGTCCAGGAGCAGAACATTTGGACTTTGTGATTCAGATCTGATGCAAAAAGATCTATCATCGGAGTACCCCAAAGATGGAAAATCTGATTCACTATGGCATCGTTTAGAGTCCATTCTGTTGGACGAATCTTTACTCTGGACAAATCGTCCGCCAATGAATTTAATCTGCCTGCCAGATGAGCTGCTGAGAATACTATCTTGTTTGCTATTGCCATGCCCCACAAATTCCATGTCTGTAAACAAAGGCGAGGAGACTTTGTTCCCCCCTGTTTGTTGATATATTGGACCACAGTTGTATTGTCTGACCTGATCAATACACTGTGGCCCCTGAGTTGAGGGAGAAAGTGACGGACAGACCGAAAAACTGCTTCCAACTCTAGACAGTTTATGTGGAGTTGTTTCTCTCTTCTTGTCCAAAAACCTTGAAAAACCTGGTTTTCCAAATGGCCTCCAAAACCTTGCTTCGAGGCGTCTGTTGTGAGCACCTTCGTACTCTCTTTTGGAGTGAAACATTTCCCTTGAATCAAATTTTGTTTGTTTAGCCACCACTTGAAGTGGTCTAACAAAAACTTGTTTACCGGAATTTTGGCTTGGAGATCCCTTGTTGCTGGCCTCCAAAAATGTAGAAGATGGAGCTGCAGTGGCCTCATGTATAGGCGAGCGTTTTGAACTATGTCTATGCATGAGGCCATTAGCCCCAACAAATGAAGGAAATTTAGAGCTGTTGGATCTTTCTTTAATAAGTGAATTGCTTGTTCGATCTTCGCAATCCTTTCTAGAGTTGGACACACTATTCCCCTGTCTAAATGGAAAACTGCCCCTATGTATGTTATGTGTTGACTTGGAATGAGAGAAGATTTTTCTAGATTTATCAAGAACCCTAGATCTGCTAGAAGATTGAGGGCTTTCCTCTTGTTTAAAATCAACATTTGTTTGACCTGATTGACCAGAAACCAGTCGTCTAGATACACTGCCATTCGCAAATTCTGCATTCTGAGATGTGCTGCTATTACAGTCACTATTTTTGTGAAATTCCTGGGCGCTTGGTTTGACCCAAAACAAAGGCAAGTGAACTGGTATGCTTTTCCGTTTATGTAAAAACGTAGGTACTTTCTGTGAGCCACATGTAGAGGAATATGAAGATATGCATCTTTTAAATCTAGGGAAATTGCCCAATCTCCGAGTTGAACTAGGTTCTTGACCTTGTTTAAACAATCCATTTTGAAATGCTGTTTCCGCAGATACCTGTTTAATGGTCTCAGATTTATCACTGGCCTTAATTCGCCTGTTTTCTTGGTGACAAGGAAAAATGTTGAATAAAAACCTGTTTGCATTTGGCCTAAAGGGACAGGTTCTATTGCACCTTTTTGTAGTAACTTGTCTACCTCCAACTGTAAAATACTTAAATTTTGGGCAGAGGCATTTGTTTGTCGAACTCCTGAGAAGGGTGGTTTTGAAATGAATTCCAATTTTAGGCCCTCTTTCATTACTGAAAGAACCCAACGATCTTGAGTTATTTTTTGCCATTGATTGAGGAAAAATTTTAATCGACCCCCTACAGGTATCTCCGGAAACTTGCACATTACCGAGTCATGCTTTTCTTGACTTATCCCCTTGGGGACGAAAAGAACTTACTGAGCTGGAGGACTTGGAGTTTCCTCTGAAGCGATTAGTATAACCACTGTTTCTTGGATTCTTATTATACCCAAAACTTGAGTCTGTGGATCTGTAAGACTTGAAAGAGTTGTCTGACTGTCTTGGTCTCTTGGAATATGCTGATTCACTAGGATAGGAAGATTTCCTTTTGTTAAAAAATTTCTTTCCTACTTCAGGCATCAAATCTGATAATTGTTTGTCCTTTTCCTGTCTGTCTTTAAGCTTCTTTTCAAATTCAGCACCAAATATACCTTCCCCTGAAAGAGGAGCTGTTAATGAAGTCTTCTGTAGATCCTTGAACTCGTGAAGTCCCGTATCAGCTACTGTTGCCTTTCGGCGAATCAAATGATGGAACGCACCAGTACGTGCAACTTGGTCCAGTGACTTCGTGGTCATTGCAAAAATGTCTCGCACTGTCTGAACTGCCTCGTCAATGTTGGGAGAATCTTTCTTCAAATTTGAAAGCAATAACCCCAGAGCCTGTTGAGTGTAACATAAAGAAATTATGCCTAATCTAGCTGCAATTTGTCCCTGATAGGCGATCTTTTCCATAGACTTGTATGGCTGAGAAAATAAGGACTGTGAGCTACCAAATGCAGCCTTTCGACCATGTTTTTTAATCAAGAGTCTTTCTGAAAGTTCATCTAAACTGGGAACTTGCAGGATCTTTGCAGCACTTTCGCTTACAGGAAACGATTGCTTAGAAGACTCTTTATAAGCCGATAACTTGTCTGGAACCTGACATCTCCAGGAATTATTCAAAATTTCAATCTGAGCTTTATCCAGACATAAACCTGTTTTTGTTGCAGAAGAGACGGCCTGAGCATCCTCTCCAAACATTTCAATTAACATATCGTGTGTCAGTGGCTCGTTCTCTTTAGCACTACTGGACTGAGCACTGTTTGAATATTTCCCAAATCTGGATTCAGTAATCTGTTCTGCATTTTCTATCTCTACACAAGAACTATTGTCCCTGTCTTCAGAAGACAACAAACCGATACCTCTACGCTCTTTCTGACCTGGTTGTAGAGATAAAACATCATCCATACTGTGGCTTTCCAACCCAAAATCACGGTTCAAACTATTCTCTAACGAAATAAGAGGCTCACGCACACCTAGAGTGTCGTTTCTCTGTGTTTGAAGTGGTTCACACGCACCCGAGGTGCTGTTATCCACAATAATTGGTCTGCGCTGAACGCAACCTGAAGTATCTAAAAGACCAATAAGTCTTTCAAGTCTTCCATCTAACGATGAAAATCTTGACTCAATCTGACCTGATAATTTGTTTTCTAAAGCTGTCAAGTCATCTAACTTCGCCATAGAACGAGGTTTTGACTTGGTTTTCCCTTCCGTGGATTTGTCCGCCATCTTTTTACTGGCCGTTACACGTGGCACAGACTGAGACTTAATAGACGAAACCTCTTCGTCCGAAAGATACAAAGCTTGGCTTTCTTGTGAATGCAACGACGCTTGAGTCATCTCAAAATACACAAAATAAATTCACTTAATTGTGAAAGACTACTTTCCTAAAAATCACATCGAAGTTTTCGGAAACTAAAGAAAGCGATGCGAACTGTTTGTCGCCGGAAATAAAACTGAGGTATTTTGGTGTTTATTCATGCGTCTTGTGTTAGTCACGTGATATCTTATAGACGCTTATTAAATTTCAAGCGGGTTGTGAACTAGTCAGGGGAATTAATCCTATTGTATAGTTTCGTATGTAAGTATAAGTTTTCTGAAATGAAAATATATATTGTGGGTACTCATTAGAAGTGCCTTGCCCATCAGAAGTGCCTCAGTACCCACAACATATGTTTTTGTGGAGAAATAAGAAAAATATTTACCTGATACCCACTCTTATCTAGATCTATGAAATGTACTGAGAAAAACCATCATGAGAACTTCTCTGTGTCATTAATAAGTGTCTTAATGCCCAATATGAATACATAGTGTATATATTTATCTATTATTCATCCAAAAATCATTCCGATTCCTATTATGAGAAATAAATTTGTAGTTTTTACCACATGACATTATTACCATATAGCTCAAGTTAAGAGATGTGTACAAACAAACTTTTTTCTTATTTCTCCACAAAAACATATGTTGTGGGTACTCATTAGAAGTGCCTCAATGAGGCACTTCTAATTGGTACCCACAACATATGTTTCAGTGGAGAAGTAAGAAAATAATCAACATTTCTTGGTTAAAACAAGTTCTTTATCTGGAGCAACGAATACCTGCTAGGATGACATTTTATTCCCATACAGGAGGCACCCTTTTACTTCATAAAGGAAAGGAAATACGGGATATGTTTTGCATAGAGGTTTCCTTAATTATCAATTTGTTGTCTCGTGATTCGCCCAGAGTGTGTGAAAGGTTATGAGATTCCTTTCCGCTAAATCTGATCCTGTTGTGCATGAAATTCACGACTCGGCGCTTTCTACACAGAAGCTACTTCATGCTTATCATGCTCATCCAAAAATGACCGAAATATTGTTAATGGGACATTAAAGCAGTAAACTATCTGATCGTAATCTGCAGCTGGGTAAAGGTCAGATGTTTCAGCCTATGCCATCCATGAAACTGTAGACAGTTACATTAATGCTTAGCACTCTGGGTAAAATTTTCAGCAGACGACATTTTGAAATATTTTTCTTATTTTTCTCAGAAAACAGGTTTTGACATTTCATGCAAATTGTCTCCAATGCAGACAATTTGCACAAGATGTCAAATCCTGTTTCCTGGGAAAAATAAGAAAAATATCATCAAATTTTCATCTGCTGAAGTAGCCGAGAGAGTGGTAAAGGTTAATTTCTTGGATATTGTTGTGCCTCAAAATAAATTAATAATTAACAATAAGCTTATTGATCACATCCAGATACCAGGGAGCAAGTTAATCTTTGGTCCGCTAATTGAAATATGAGCAGACGACAGTTTCAAATATCTTTTTTTGTATTTTTCCTTTAAAATAAGATTTGGAATTCTTTCAAATCATCTCTTTAAGATGATTTGAAAGAAATGCCAAGTCTTATTTTCGAGGAAAAATGTGAGAAACTGTTTTGCATAAGTGGTATCTGCTTAATGTCTGCCTTCAGCAGTCTATGGGTGAAACGGATCAGACTCATTGTCCTTTGTTATTATAGCAGCAGGAGAAATTTCAGATGAAACAAGATGTGACAAGTAAAAAGGTACATTAACGCTCAGCATGCTGGGAAAAAGTTTTAGCAGACAACATTTTGGAACATTTTTCTTATTTCCCCCAAAAATACAGGCTTTGACATTTCATTACAATTTACATGAATTATCAGTCTGTTTTCTGGGAAAAAAAGAAAATTATCATCAACTTCTTGTCTGCTGAATTTGCCCCAGAAGTTGTAAAGATTAAAACTGATGAATTTATATATTATCTGAAGACAGTTATTTCTGACTTATTGGGAGCATTTGAAGGGAAAGGAATTTTAACCCAATGTATTGGGGAAACCCCTAAAAGGGTAACTAGCAAACAGTGCAGATTCAGATCAGACGCCGCAGAATGTGTCGTCTGATCAGGGTCTTCACTGTTTGCAAATGCTTCAGCCATTTTTCTCTAGGAATATCGAAATTTCACAGCCTCACCTACCTAAAATTGAAATTGAACTCTTCCTATATATAGTGTGGGGGAGTTCATTCAGTCTACAATGGGTTAAGAGTGCTGAGATGAGTAGTTAGAGCTTTTGACTACAGTGCTAAAGGTTGTGGGTCCGAGCCTAGCTCAGACCACTAACTGAAAACTCTGTTTACCCAGCAGTAAATGGGTACCCTTTTGAGGAAGGTTAAAGACAGTGAAAAGAGAGGATTCGGCCCACCTTCACTTTTCAAATGCTGTATCCCATGACATGCTGGGTTCTGATTTCCTTTGCCCCTTTAGCCACAAGCCTATGGGACACCTTTACTTTATATGAATTTCAAAGTTCCCCCCTTTTTTGAAAGAAAAAAAGAATAGCTCTATGGTAATTTTGTCGCCAGCATACTAGGGATTAATAAAATAAAACCTATCTTATTCTAAAGTTTGACCGTTGGGTCTTCATGGTAGTGATTTTTTAGGCGTGCGTCCTGCGTCCTGTATGCATAATTTCGCCAGAGGACACAAAACATTAGCCTCGGTGAGTCCCGTGGACTCATAAAATTCTCGAATGTACGCACGTTTTGCTCCTTGAAATCTACTTTCATTTTCGGAAAAAGCGAATGCGCAAGCAGTGTTTCAGTACCGTGTTTGGTAAAAGCCAATACTGAAAGGCGTCGTATCTCTACGGTACACCGATTCTACCTATACAGTTAAAAATCAATACCACGTTGTCCAGTACCGGAGGAAACCGTAGCGGACACTAAAGTGTTGGTTTTTAGTCTGTTGAGAACTTTTATCGTAACACCGACATTGACATTGCAATTGTCAACAGAAAACAGCAATCGTTTTTTGTTTCTTTTTTTTTTTTTGAAAGAAGAAAAATATGCACCCTAAAAAGATAATAAAACAATAAAACCAGACCCGTAATTACAGCAAACGCTGTTCGGTCTGCTACGTCAGCAAATCAGTCTGACACGGACAACAAAGTCTGTGACTGCCGATGATGGCGATCTCGATAACGGAAACCCCCCCTTCCAAACTGAACCCACAAAGCAACAGACAAAAAAAAGTCTCTGCTTTGTATTATGGTCTAGTCAAAACAGACAAAATGTCTGTCCTTAATTATGTATCACAGGTATTTGATCATCTGTCACAAAAACGGAAGTTTTATGAAAACCTTTTCATAAACCAGTAGGTGAAAACATTTTCTTTACACTTCTGTTTTTAATAGACAGTGCCCAGTCAGCATTCTACGTAAATCTATATCGGGCCGTCATCGGCCCGTCAGGGTAGCTGACGGGCCGATGACGGCCCGATGTAGATTTACGTAGAATGCTAGCTGGGGTGGTACTATAGTTTCATATTTCTCGGGAAGTTTTCTGGAAAGAATTAAAGCAACTCATCACCACTATTTACTTTTATTGCACATCTAATTAAAATACTAAGAAAGTAATTATAAAACACTGTTACACAAGTTTAAATGAAAAGTCTAGGACGCAACAAAATATTTCACCACGAGTCCCTGGCTGGATGCATAGTTTGAGTTTGGGATGCATGAATTCTGGACCTAGCGAGTCCCAGGACCCATAAAGGCAAAATTGTAAAAAAATCAGTGATGGTATCATTATAATGCTTAGCATGCTGGATAAAATATCAGCAGACATTTTGAAATATTTAATTTAACAATAATGGTGTGTGGAGTGTACTCATTAGAATGGCCTCAATGAGCCACCTTGGGGCATGCACAAATCTGGTCATTGTAGGGAGATGGCTGTTGTGCAGAGTTTCAATATATAGTTAAACTGCATTTGTGGAGTTAGAAAAGTGGCTACTCTAAGGAGGTGGCTATTGTTTAGAGGTGACAGTTGTGCAGGTACTTAACTGCAGTAGTTCATGACCATAAAGTATTATCTTCCATATAACAGTACCTGTTAGGATGATTTCATACCCATGAAATCTAGAAAATTTTATATTAATTTTCATATTTGTGAGTTATACCTACGATACATCTAAATATTGCTCTCCGGGGAATCACCCGACTACCGCAGAAAAAACAAGAACCTGAACTTTTGTACCGGCATTTAGAAGTACCCAGCACCGGTTGTTCGGGTTTCCGAACGACCAGTACCCATAATTCAATTTACCGATGCAAAAAACTGATAACTGAGGGGAGGTGGAGGGAGAATGATTTAGATGTATCGTAGGTATAACTCACAAATATGAAAATTAATATAAAATTTTCTAGATTTGTTTCGTTAAACCTACGATACATCTAAATATTGCTGATTACAACATTAATGGATGGTGGGTCTAGTAAGAATAACCTACCAAGCTGAGTACAAAAGTTCGCTTCGCCGTTAGGACATCGACCATGGCAAATGGGTCGCTAGTCTCACACCGCGAACAACCCTCAAATAGGGCATAATTTGAACTTTCTGTATTTTTTTTTTTTTTTTTTTTTTTTTAAAAACCAGATTTAAATCCCAAGTATATACATATATGTACAAAACTCTGGATCTCTCTATATCTATAGAACAGAAGTAACAGGCACAACCACCGCTTGTGCTGCTACTACGGGGCCTAGGCTGGCCAGGCTACTTGCCAAAATGGAAACATCTCTCAAATAAAACTTAATAAAAGAGTTCTCTGAAGACCAAAACCCAGCCTTCACAATATCATCAAGAGGAACCTTATTAGACCAAGCCCACGATGAAGCTAGAGCCCTAACTTCATGAGCATTTACTGAGACTTGGTTCAACTTCCTAGTTCCATAAGCCAACTTGATGGTCTGAACAATCCACCTCGAAATAGTATCACATGAAATCTCTTTGTCATAAGAATCCAGGTGAGAAATAAATAACCTTTTACGACCTTTTCTCCTAGATAAAACCCTTTCCAGGTAAATCTTAAGAGCTCTAACAGGACATAGTAAAGAATCCTGACCTGAGAGAGAAGGCAAAGAAATAGGTGAAGACAAAACTGAGGGAAGCTGATTCTTTGCCAGAAACCCAGGAAAGGTTGACAAACTGACTGACTGATCTGAAAACTGAACATCAGAACAGGACAAGGCATGAATTTCACTACGCCTGCGACCAGAGGCCAGAGCAGTAAGAAACACAGTCTTGAAAGTGAGCTCCTTAAAACCGCATGAATCTAGAGGTTCAAAAGGCGAAGAATTCAAAGCCGAAAGGACTACCGCAAGATCCCATTTTGGAAAATGAGGCCTTGTCCTAGGACGTTCCAGCTCAAAACTTCTAACCACATCAGATAAGACAGACTGACTGGAGAAGTCGATACTTGAAATCTGCTTCAAAGTTGTGGAAATAGCTGAACGATAGCCCTTAACTGTGGCTGGAGAAAAGTTCTTATCATGCAAAGAGATTAAAAATTCTCCAAACATATTCACAGAAGGATTGAAGGGATCCATTTTCCTTCCGATGCACCAATCCACCCAAGATTTCCACCTGTAATCATACAGATTGTTTGTGGAAGGTCTTTTCGCGGAATAAATTCGACTGGCAACTGGCTCAGAAATGCCTGTCGCCTGCAAGTGTCGTTGCATAGCAACCAAGCGTGAAGATGGAACACCTGAGGGGTGGGATGCAACATTCTGGAAATGGGTTGATACAGCAGATCCTTCTTCAAAGGAAGGCGAACTGCAGGAGCTACCAGAAGTGACAGAAGTAGAGGGAACCATGCTTGTCCCTCCCAAAGAGGAGCAATAAGGCACACTAAACATTCCTCCTCCTGAATTTTCTTGAGACAAGGAAGAATCAGAGGAAATGGAGGAAATGCGTATGCCCACATTCCCCGCCAGCTCAGACTCAGTGCATCTGTTGCATATGCTTCTGGATCCAGGACAGGAGACACAAACAGCGGTAGCTTCCTGTTCAGACGAGTTGCAAATAAATCTAGATGAGGCTTGCCCCAGATGTGAAATATCTGAGATGCTACTCTTGGACTGAGAGACCATTCGGTTTGAACAATATTCCCTTTCCTGGACAAGCAATCCGCTAGAGCGTTGAGTCTCCCAGGTAAATATCTGGCCTTGATGTGAACTTTGTTCTGAGTGCACCATAACGCAATCTCTACTGCCAGGTTGCACAAGGTTTGGGAATGAGTCCCCCCCTGTTTGTTCACATAGGCCGCCACTGTTGTGTTGTCCGTAGCTAGCAACACCGAATGACCCCTGACATGAACCGCAAAAGCTTTGAGAGCCAACAAGACTGCTTCCATCTCGAGGACATTGATGTGCTGTTGTTTGAAAGACGGGGACCAAAGACCTGATGCCATGTGACTGTCCATGTGAGCCCCCCAACCCTCCAGACTCGAATCTGTGAAAAGATGGAGCTGGGGAGAAGGATGATGAAGAGGAGACATGGCCATTATAACCTCCATGTCCATCCAAGGACTCACTGCTTTGCAAAACCATGGCCCTAAAGGGATCTTGTCGTCCCACAAAGCCAGTCCTTGACACCACCTCTCCTTGAATTCCCACTGGAGGGGTCTTTTGAAAGCTTTCCCTAGTGGAAGGAGGCTGGCCATAGACTCCATCTGACCTAGAATGGAGTATAACTGGCGAGCTGAAGCTTCTTTCGCTCCCAACAACTTGGTCAAGGCTTGTTGAAGAGAAACAATGTTGTCCTGAGAGGGGCCGATTAATGCTTGTTTGAGCTTGAATTGAGCACCTAGGAAAGTGAATTCCTGAACTGGAACTAGTTCTGACTTCCCCCAGTTGGGAATAAAGCCTAGATCTAGAATAATCCTGAGGAGCCTTTTGCTGTGAAGCCATGATAGGGCCTCTGACACTGAAGGTTGTAACCAGTCGTCCAGGTATGCATGTACTCGAATACCTTGGCGACGAACATGACTTAAAACTGATTTCAAGACTCGAGTGAACACATATGGACTTACAGAGAGGCCAAATGGCAGAACTCGAAACTGGTACATTTTCCCTTCGAAAATGAACCGAAGATAACGTCGTGATCGATGATGGACGCAGATGTGAAAATATGCATCCTTCAAATCGAGGGAAGTAACCCAGTCGCCTTTCTGAAGTGCTTGTCTGATTGAATTCAATGTCTCCATTTTGAAATGAGGACAAAGAACAAATTGGTTCAGACGAGAAAGATCTATTACTGGACGCCAACCCCCTGACCGTTTCTGAACCAGAAATATACGACTGAAAAACCCTCTCCTGGGGTGATCCTTCATTACTTCTTCGATTGCTCACTTCTGAAGCAATGATTTCACTTCGTCTCTCAAGATTTCCAGTTTTACAGGGTCTTGTGGCATACGAGTACACCATCTTGGTGGAGAAAGAAACAGACGAGGAAGGACACGTAATTGAATTCGATACCCACTTCGGACGACAGAGCGTGTCCAAACATCCGAAGTTATTTTTTCCCAGGCCTTTAGGAAGAAAGAAATTCTTCCTCCTGTTGGCAGGTCTGATCTTGGTACCTGCTCTGGGTATGAGACACAAGGTTTCATGCCTTGGCAAGCCTGGGAACCGAAGTGGGCACCCCTAAGGGGCATTGGGCTTAGGTCCTTTACCCTTCTTAGGACCCTTATTCTGCCCTGGATTCACAGGATTTCTCCTAGGATTTCTCTGAAACGGTCTACCTTGACCCTGTGTGACATTAGCAGTTCTAGAAGCATTGGGCCCTACAGAAACGCTTAACTCACCATATGTAGACTTAGTTGAGGATTCTGAAACTTTGGGACCCTTTTTCTTGAAACCAGAAGACTGCTGTTTACTTGCACCGACAACAGCCATCTGCAGAGACTTATGGGTAAGTCCATCTTTGTACTGCTTCACAATTTCAGGAAATTTCTCACCAAAAATTGTTGAAGATTCCATGGGCTGAACTCGTAAAGATTGTTTGACCTCTGAATCCAAATCTGACACTGCCAAACAAGCATCTCTACGAGCCAAAAGAGGCCCTGAAGCAAGTCTTGATAAAATTTCAATTAAGTGAGACTGAGACACGGCCACAGCTTGAAGATAGCGTGACACTTCCAACATGTCATCCTTGGACAAAGTGTCTTGCTGCATAGTTTTGAGTGTTCCACAAAGAAACATCTCTGAATGAGAAGCTACTTGCATACCAGTTCTGGCCAATTTCTCCCAATTTTCAAGAGTGGAAAATTGAACAGCTTGAGAAGAAGGAACCGAAGAACCTTGCTTCATAATATCCTTTAAACCTGGATTAACAGAGGGAGGATCCATGCTAATCAAAGGATTTAAAGACTCGTAAGAAGAAGCCTGAAATATCTTAGGTTTACTTTTCAGGGAAACAAATGAGCCTATTTTAAAACCTTTAGGATATGAGGGAAGAGGAGTCATTGGAACCTCATCCTCTCCCTTCAAACGTTTGTTCATTTTAGAAAGTGAAACAGAAACGCTATTCGATTGAGGTAATGCTAGAGAGGTTTCTTCCGACCGTTCTTGATCCTTGAAGAAATCTAAAGCGGATGCCCCAACTGCTTTACTTTTCGCCTCAGGAATGGGGCAGACACTTGGCCCAAGCCTGTTGCGAAGTTTTATAATGGCTTCTTTGTAAGAGAGAGACTCTTTGGGAGTCTCTTCCCCTTTTTCTTCATAGTGATCAGAATCGGAATCCCCAGTCCTTTCACTATCTCCAACACGAACCTGAAAACGATCTGGGTCCGACTCCTCATTTTCAGAGTTGTATACGTCCACCACATTTTCAGCTCCTAAAGGGGTGACAGTAACTTTATCGGCTGACACCTGAGGAGTTGGTGTAGAAAGATTATCAAATCGACTTGACAGTTCTTTCAACATCTGACCTTGTTGTTCTACCAACTTTGTCAGTGCAGAAACAGCAGGGTCTACTTTAGACTTTGAAACAGAACGAGACCTAGAATATCTAACTTGCCTAGGACTCGCATGTCTATACCTGTCTGACCTAGGAGACTTAGACCTAAGTGGCCTAGATCGATGTGACCTGGGCCTGTATGATCTAGACCTGTGATACCTGGATCTAGGTGACCTGGACCTAGGTGACCTAGACCTATGGTATCTGGTATACCGAGAATCTCTCCGTTTAGAATGAGACAGCCTAGACTTATGCCTAGACCTACTGTCCCTATGCTTGGAATGTCTGGCTCTTCCTTCCGAAGAACTAGACCTACCAGACGAGACTGACTTCGACTTTCGCCTTCGTCTTTTGTCTGTGTGTATGCTCCTGCTACGTGATCTGGCTGACCTAGCAGAAGCGTACTGCCTTGGAAGAGATTTATTCCGTGGGAATGCCATATCCATAGGCGTGACCGACTTAGAATGGCTTTTCCCACTGTGCCTTTCAGGAGAAGAACTTTTCCTGGAGGGACTGCTAATGATATCAACTGGAACCCGAGATGAGGGAGCCTTTGTTCCTTCTGACTCAGGATTCCTAAGAAGGAATAAATAAAATGAATGAAAATAATAGTCTGCGAGCGGGTGAAACCAGCGGAATACCCCACAAACGGCTACAAAATCGTCGAAGAATTCTCTCAGCTGATAAGCATGTTTCCTCCGGAAGCCGCAGAAGGTAAATTAAATTATGGGTACTGGTCGTTCGGAAACCCGAACAACCGGTGCTGGGTACTTCTAAATGCCGGTACAAAAGTTCAGGTTCTTGTTTTTTCTGCGGTAGTCGGGTGATTCCCCGGAGAGCAATATTTAGATGTATCGTAGGTTTAACGAAACAAATACACAGTTACAGTGGGGTTTGGTTAACAAGGTCACATTTTGCCATGTTCTTTTCCACGCCCATTTCTAATTTTCGGCCAATCAGATTACTTGATCCAATTTTTTATACAACTTTACATATTAAATGACAAACAGTACAGATTTACACTGTTTGCAAAAGCAGGGTATATCCCGGATCAGCAGTACAAGGGTTAAGTATACTGAAAACCATTATGTTGTAGGTATTCATTAAAAGCAACTCTGTAAGGCACTTCTAATGACTACCCACAACTTATGCTTTCATGAAGAAACAAGAAAAACATTTACCTGATAACTCTATGATTAACCCTTGTCCTGCTGAATAAATTAAGATGCCAAGCCCACTTCTAATTTTCAGCCAATCAGATTACTTGATCTGGATTGTTGCTATAAATTCACATACTAAATGACAAACAGTGCAGATCCAGATCAGTTGGCTTCTTCAGAAGCCAACTGATCTGGATCTACACTGTTTTGAAGGCAGGGTATATCCGGGTTCAGCAGAACAAGGGTTAAAACTGCATAATACTGCAGAGAAAGAATAGTTTCTTCGGTACCCCAAGAATTCCTAGGTTTCTTTAAGTACCTGTAACAGTCCAAACAGTGCTGGCAGCATGGCAGTGTGGACTTAATCAAAAACTGTTTCTACCATATTTACCTTAAGTTTATGGACACCTTAATTTCTTACTATATTTGTCCTTATATTTTTACAAGTCCATTTTACTTCCTAAAGATTTGTCTAATAACTGCTGGATGAGTGGCAAACATTGCAGACACCGACTTATCCGGTGACATCTGCTCTGGATCTATACTGTTAATTTGGTCTGTCTGGCTGAATACTTCAGGTAAATTAATGTGGTACCCATAGCCTCTCCAAGGCACTTACCATATTCGACCTAATTATCACACTGTGCGCTTAGATTTTTCAAAATTACTGGGAAAACTTGTGGTTAAATATGTATTCACCTATACAAAGGATAGCATATCCGACAAAACATAGAAAGACAAAAGGAAGAACCAACATAACATAGACGCATCATTAGGCAGAAGCCACCACTGATAGAAAGACAATTAATAGAACGACAAAAGAAAAATAATTATCTACCTTTTGTCGCACCCGACCAGTAATTAGTGCATTCTATGAGATCAAATTAATTCTTCCTGACGAGGCAGAAGACTTTGTTGCATACTATGAACACACATATTTTGGAACATATTCAAATAGGGATACTGGTACAGCTGCAATTGCTCTAATATGGAAAGAACCCCCATTTCAACCTGTCATGTTGTCAGTATATGAGGCTGTCAGAGGCGCATTCAGTCAATTCTTGGACAAGTATATCCTAATATATGGAAATTCTTAGAATTCCTTACAAGACCATTGATTGTGTTTGGGTTTAACAACACATCAACCCTTTTGGGTCTCTTACAAGGTGAACAATCAAACACTGACATGTCAAAACAGGCTCTCCTTCGCGGTGAGTCAGTGGGGAAAAAGAGAGGTAAATCTGTATCCCGTGAAAAGTGTGTTTGCACAATCGTTTCTGAATTTAAGACCCAAACTGACAATGGACATACATGTTTGGATTACATGTTGGAAGGATAGGCACATAGTATATCATATTAGTCTTGTCAAACGAGCAGGTGTCCGGTAATTCTGAAAAATACACATGTATTGGTGCCCATTATTGCTCGCTAATGCTAGACTAAACTAAATATTTTATGGATTGAAAAAAAAAAAAAAAAAAAAAAAAAAATTTTTGTAAAGATATGGAAATAAAATTTTCTGTGTTTTTGAATTTTTTCTGCGTTTTTCTATGTATTTTCTTCGTTTTTTTTCTATTTTATTTTTCTATGTTGTGTCATTCTGTCTTTTGTCACATCTCTGTTATGTCAGGTCTATGTTTTGTCTTTCTTTGTTTTGTCATGAACCCAAAGGGTATACTTAAATAAAAGAACTTATCTTATGATGCTTATGCAATGTTGTGTGTGTGCGTGTGCGTATGCATGTGTGTGTTTCTGATTTTCGTTATAAAAGCATATGTTGTGGGTACTCATTTGAATTGCATCAGCAAGCTGATGCAATTCAAATGGGTACCCACAATATACGCCTTTATACCACAGACATAGAGTACACCGACTGTAATCTGAACACTTCCGAATTGCTTGACTGCATGTGGGGTAATACGGTAATTTCTTATTTCAGATATTATAACTCTCTACCATATTTGCTGTATGCATAGCTGGAAGAGTGGCAAACAAGGCAGACCCCAATCAGATGTCACATTCTGCAGCATCTGAGTCTACACTGTTTACTCAGACCTGTCTGTTTGAACATATAGAGCAACACTATCGAGTTCCTGATATTCTGAAAAATGTTAAAAACTTCTGTGTCAAGTACCGTATTCGACCTAATTACCGCACTGTGCGCTTAGGTTTTTCAAAATTACTGGGAACACTCATTTGTGGTAAAACATGCTGTGTTTTTCTCTTAGAGAATTTTACCCCCACCTTCCCGACTATTACTATATAAAAGTCTGGTTAGTGGGGTATTGCATTTCCATGTGTTTCTGATGACTGAGACCATAAAACATCTGGCTGAATTATCAGTTGAGCAAGATTTTTTTTGCCACTTTTTTTTCTAAGAGAAAAACCTGTCATGATATGTATCTACCTACTAAGGATACACTATAAAAAAGATCAGAAAAAGGACTTATTTGATGATGATTATGTGATTGTTTCTGATTTTCTTTATAAAGGCATATGTCGATGCAATTCAAATGAGTACCCACAACATATGCTTTTAAAAAGAAGTAAAGAAAAATTACACTGGCTGTAATCTGAAGACTACGGAATTTCTTGACTGTGCGCTTATAGGGGTATGTGCGGTAATTAGATCGAATACGGTAGCTCTGTGAACCCATTGTTTCATAAAAATACAGCATTAGCTATTAACGGAAACCTGTTTGTTCATTTCCTATGAGATCTGTTAATTAGGAGTTGTGTGTTAATTGATCTAGAAAAGGTCCTCAGAGATTTGTACTTAGACAGTGACAATTTTATTAGCTTATACCAGAGGCTTATATTTAAAATCGTACCATATAAACCCTAAATATCTGGACACCTTACGGTCAATGTCCTAAATTTTGCACACCAAAGTTTGACAAAATGACATAAGCAAACAGTGCAGAGCCAGATCATACTGCTCCAAAAGGAGCAGTCTGGTCAGTGTCTACTATATTTGCTATTCTCCTAAATATTTTAAGAAACAATATTGCATAAAAAGCATAAAGTGTTCAAAATTTTAGGACATTTGCTGTACCATATTTGTTCTAACATTTGAAAATGTACTACAGTCGAACTTTGTTATCTCAAACTCACTTATTTCGAATTACCGCTTATCTCGAAGTGAAAATCTGGTCCCTGTTTTAACATGAAACTATGACAACAGGTAACAAAATAATGTGGAAAAGAGGAGAAATTGCCCGGAGCAATTTCTCCTCCTTTCCACATTATTTTATATATATATATTTCTATCTTCAGGAGTCAAATTACATATTCATTTGTTAAATATGATTGTTCAATTTATTGTTTTCCTCACTCTCTCAACACTGATATGTCGAGGTACTGATATCTCGAAGTGTTTCAGTGAGTCCCTTGGAATTCGAGATAACGAGAGTCGACTGTATTTGCTGAGGTGTCTTAAAATATTACTACATGAGTGTCAAAACAGTGTAGAATGATGCACATTCTGTACAGTCTGATCTTGGTCTACATTGGCTGCTCTTGCCTGTCTGTCCAAATACTTAGGGTAAGTATGGTAATCCTCACATTATAGCTGGGTCAATTGACTCCTCCGTCAGAAGGCTATAACCACGCCCATGCATAAATCCTTAGACAAACAATATCGTGATACCTGTATTTGTCAATGAAAACTGCATTCATACCTGTATTTATCAATGAAAACGTACATAGGTAATATTGTTTGTCTAAGCAATAACATTAACCTTTAACTGGTAAGCTAGTTTGGTTGGTCAGATTTTGGTGTCATTTACTGGTCAGGTGATTTCACGGAGGACTCAATTGTAATTGAATGAATGTGCTGAGAATTATATGGCTCCAGATAAGAAGGGCTATCAGGTAAAACTGTTCCTTATTTCTCCATGAAAACCTGTTTTGGGTACTCATTAGAAGTGCTTCAGCATTTCAAATGAGTACCCACAATGTTTCTTTGTGGATGGCTGTGTAAAAATATCAATACCTTTTGGTTGCATTCTATTCTGAAAAGGATTTAAAACCTACTTTTTGTGATTTTTGTCCTGCCTTTTGGGAACAATAGGATTCTATATAGGTACTAACTATAAGTAGCTTTGTTTGTCCGAAAGTTTAACTGTTATTTTACGCATTGCAGACAACAAATGTGACAGCTTTCATTATTGTCCCCATGCTTTTGTACCTGATATGATAAAGTTCATAAACCATTGCCAGTTTCGGACAAACAAATGACATATTGTTTACCCGTGGAAATCCGTTCGCTATCAATAATGCTCACTAAATCCTGTAATTCACAGAACTACTATCACAGATTAAAACTAACTGCTGTAAGAACAATAAGTATTAGGCATGACCATTTTATTATCATAGTGTTTATGTGTCTGAAAATTGCTGGGTGACTGCCAAACAGTGAGGTCCCATATCAAATGCCACAGAATGTTGCATCTGATCTGGGTCTATATCTACACTGTTTGCTCAGGCCTGTCTGTCCTGATAATTAGGGTTATTATGATATTTCAAGACCATTTTACTCCAACTGAATTTCATTGAAGAGGCTGATTGATCTCTAGGTGACGAACCATTTGCCAGTTAAATCTTAGTTATTAAACCAAGCAAATTTTAACTACCAGAATAACGCTAAGTATTGGGACAGACAGGCCTGAGCAAACAGTGTAGTCCCAGATCAAACACTGTAGAATGTGATGTCTGATCAGGGTCTACATTATTTGCCACTCATCCAGCACTATTTTAGACACATCAATAGGTAATAAAATAAAATAGAGTTTTTCAAATTTTAAGACAAGTATGGTAAGATGTTAAGGTGTCCCAATACTCAGGGTAAATATGGTATTTGTTAACCCTTGTCCTGCTGAACCCGGATATACCCTGCCTTTGCGAACAGTGTAGATCCAGATCGGTTGGCTTTGGATCTGCACTGTTTGTCATTCAGTATGCGAATTTATATCAACAATCTGAATTAAGTAATCTGATTGGCTGACAATTAGAAATGGGTGTGGCATCTTAATTTATTCAGCATGACAATGATTAAAACAGAGATTCAAGCAGAATTTAAACTCAAGTTACCATATTTATCCTAAATATTGGGACACCATAACTCATTACCATACCGTGTTCTGAACTAATTGAACAAGTCCATTTTACTACCAGTTGATGTGTCTAAAATCTGTGGATGAGTGGCAAACAGAATAGCAGCATCTGATCTGTGTCTACACTGTTCACTCAGGCCTGTCTGTCCGAATATTTAGAATAAATACATTTGTCTTTAAACCTTAAGTGACAGTCACAAAACCACAGACAAATTCAGCTGTTTTACTCATTTTCTTAGAAAATAAGGCATGCCGGTTCATACTAACCTGATGCTGTGCAGACAATTACACATTAAATGTCAGGCACAATAATTTATAGTTGTACATGTTAAAATATATTGTACATAAATATCTCTTCCTCAACACCACAATGACAGAATAACAAATCTTCACACTTGACAGTTATTGTTCCCTTGCGGGATATATGACAAAACTGGGAAGAGCTTACAACATTTGAAAAAGAAAAGTGAAAGCATCAATTTATAAAACAAGAGTCCTAAACTGGCCCTTATCTGTTCAACAAAGTAAAACCACAATATATGGCAAGCTATTTTATTATTTATTAAGCAAAACAGATATCTTATATATTGTATCAGATATCTTATACAGGATATAAGATATCTAATATAGGATATAAGATATCTGATATACTAATTTAGATATCATATCCTATATTAGATATCTTATATCCTCTATAAGATATCTGATATAATTTACAAGATCTTACTTAATTCCACATATAAGATATCTAATTTACCACATAAGATATCTTATTTGTTAAATAAGATATCTTATATATTAATATAGATATCTAATATACTAAATAAGATATCTGATACACTAAATGTGATATTTTATTTGATTGAATAAATGAGATATCTTCTTTAGTAAATATGATATCTTATATCCTATATAAGATATCTTATATAGCATATCAGATATCCTATATAGCATATTAGATATCTTATATATCAATTAAGATATCTTATATAGCATATAAGATATCTTATATAGCATATAAGATATCTTAACTGACATATAAGTTACCTTATTTATATAAGATATCTGATATAATATATCAGACATCTTATATATTATATAAGATATTTGATATATTAAATCAGATATCTGATTTATAGAATAAATAGTAAAACGGCTTGCCATAACTATAGGACTCAAGTCAGTTCAGCAATTATCAGATACTTAATTAATATTCTTGCTTGTTTAATATATCAACTGACAATGCCATGATACTTTAGTTATCATGGATGCTGGTTAACCCATTGGTAGTCTGGCGACCCTTAAAAGGGTATTTGGCAAACAGTGCAGACCTAGATCTGATGCCGCATCAGATCAGGGTCTCCACAGTTTGCAAATAGTTTAGCCATTTTTTTTGTAGGAATAATGGCTAAACGATCTAAAATTCAGAGCACTACATACCTAAAATTGAAATTGGACACTTCCAATATATAGTGTTGGAGAGTCTATTCAGTCTACAATGGGTAAAAATATAATTTACCCTAGGTATTCAGACTGTAGGCAGACAGATCTGAGTAATTAAACAGTGTAGACCCAGATCTGAAGCTGCTGAACACAGCATCTGATCAGTCTACATTGTCTGCCACTCATCCAGCAGTCTTTAGATACATCAGTAGGAAGTACCAGAATTCCGCGGAAGGCGGCGTCACATCTGCTGGGGCAAAAGTCACAGGACGTGGTTATTAAATAAATTTATTTCATTCTTAACAGTGCTTAGTTGGAAAAGTGACAAAAATTAAAGACAAGGATTATATGAATATAGAAATTTCATTGAAAGCATATGAATTTTCTCATATGATGCATGAGAAAGTGGGCTCAAAAAGTACCCAAAGTCTGTACACTTTTATACAATTTGAGGTTCAGAAAATGACAAAGTTAAAGTGGAAAAATTGACAAAAATAAATTTAAAAATCATATCCAAACCACATGCACTTCTGCAGACACAGGAAAAAAACATGTGCAAAGTTTCAAAAAGACCGGTTTAAAATTGTATGAAAAGTTGCAATCACAAGGTACCCACTGTCTATACATCTGAGGTCAGAAAATGACAAAGTTCAAAAAGTACAAAAAAGTGACAAAAAATATGGCAAGGATTATATGAAAAGCACATGCACATCTTCAGACTATGGAGAAAACATGTGCAAAGTTGCAAAAAGATTAGTATAAAATTGTCTATATATTGAGGTGAAAAAATGACTAAGTTCACAAAGTGGAAAAAGTGACAAAAAATAATCTAACAATTATATCCAAACCACATGCACATCTTCATACCATGTAGAAAACATATGCAAAGTTTCAAAATGATCGGTACAAAACTGTAGGAGGAGTTGCGCTCACAAGACACTCAGGGTAAATGTTGACGGAAAGATGAACGGACGGACCGACAGAAACTTGCATGCCTAAGTCGCCCATGCTAAAGCAGGTGCGACAAAAATGGACATGTTCTAATTTTAGCCCAAATATACAGGAGTTAAGATGTTAAGATGTCCTAATATTTAGAGTAAATACAGCAACTTCAAAAACACTTTTTTCTATTACCTTCACCCTTGTCCTGCTGAACCTGGGTAGGTCCTGCTTTTAAAAACAGTGTAGATCAAGATCAGTTGGCTTCTGCCAACTGATCTGCATCTGCACTGTTTGTCAGTGTGAGAATCTATATCAACAATCTGGATCAAGTAATCTGATTGACTGAAAATCAGAATGGCATCTTAATTTATTCGGCATGACAAGGGTTAAATACACTCATTCCATAGGATGTTTTAGTTTTTACAATAGGCAATCAAAATAGCTTATAAACATCAAGTAACATTAACCTGAATTCTCCTTATCCATTTC
Organism: Anodontia alba; assembly: GCA_964016985.1. Lineage (NCBI taxonomy): Eukaryota > Metazoa > Mollusca > Bivalvia > Lucinida > Lucinidae > Anodontia > Anodontia alba. Next base: position 16,781,578 of record OZ024825.1, on the reverse strand, counting down.
TGTATAAGTATCAATCAGTACAAATTTTATCTTGATCAAATGAACCGGTTTAGTGCCATACAGGAGACAAAAGAAATAAAGTTTTCTGGAAAAGCACAGTTTGTTATACTGTAACAATGCAAAAATTGTACCAATGAGATAAAAAAAAATGTTTTTAACCAGTTTTAGACTAATAATAAACTCCTCCACATTATATATTGGAAGAGCTGCATTTCAGTTTTAGTTATGTCAGGCTGTGATTTAGATATTCCTAGAGAAAAAAAGGCCAAACTATTTGCAAACAGTGGAGACCCTGATCTGACATTCTGTGGTTTCTGATCTGGGTCTGCAATGTTTGCCAATTACTCTTTTGTGGGGCTCCAGACTAAAAACATTTTTTTGATTTAGCTGAGGTTTTACGGCCCAGTCAACCCATTAGGGTCATGTAACCTAACCACGCTTTTCTTGGGCAGGCTTTGTCCTCTGAGCGGTTAACCAGTAGTTATGCACATCCTTTTGCCAGAAATTTACAACTGCCCTTTTTGAATCAGCAGAAGGAAGAGAATAATCATAGAAAATATTTCATGATCAATCACTGTGAAAAAATGTTGCCAGACCCAGTGGGGATCAAACCCATGACCTCTTGATCACCAATCAGACTGAGCCAACCAGGCCGGCCCATAGGAAATGTCTGTTGGAAAGGGGCATAACTCTTTAAGCTGATTCTTTTTCAACAGTTAATCAGGTAATCTACTTATCATCAGCAATAAACTCACCAAGTTTCAAGGATCTAGTTCAAAAAGTTTTCAAGATATCTTGCTCATATTTCATTATGTCCAATAGGCTTTCAATGCATGAGTTGATAATGGGGCAAAATTCAGGAACTACAACTCAAACAGAATGAAGAGTCCAATGGAAAAGAAAAAATGCGGGTCAGCAAATTTTTGATAAGCAATTTTTAATGCATATATGAAATTTCAAAACCTTAGCATACATGGTTCCAAAGATATGAGAGGTCGCAAAAGTGCTAAAGTTTAAGTCTAAAAAGGGCATAATTTGGACAAATATTTATAAAATTTCATCAAAAGTTAATCATGTCATCTACACTGTGAATGATCCCTGATTGCCAGCAAAATTTCATGAGCTTAGCTCTAGGGGTTCTCGAGATATTTTGCTTACAAGATTTTTTTAAGCTAAACTAGCTTAGTCTGAAAAGGGGACATAATTTAATCAAATATTTATAAAAGTTTTCAAAAATTTAATCAAATCATCTACACTTGGTCGGCAACATTCTTTTGTGGAGATTGATCATGAAATATTTTCTACACTCATTCTCTCCCTTCCACTGATTCAAGAAGGGAGTTGTCAGCTTTTGGCAAAAGAATGCACACAATACTGGTTAACCACTTAGAAGACTAAGCCTGTCCAGTATAAGTGTGGTTAGGCAAACTGACAGTGCTCAACATGACCCCATTGGGTTGACTGGACCATAAAACCTCAACACAAACAATCTACACATTGGTTCCAAACTGCTCGCAATATTTTATGAGCCTAACTCAAGTGGTTCCTTGGATATTTTGCTTACAACATTTTCATTTGCTAAAATGCGTATGTCTGTAAAAGAGGCTTAACTCTACCATGAAGAATCTGACAGAAAAGAAAAAAAATATGGGTCAGTTATTTTTCATTAATAATGCATACATGAAATTTCAAAATCCTAGCACATATGGTTCCAAAGATACAAGGGATCTCAAAAGCTTGAGAAACAGACAAGCCCAAAGTAATATGCCCTCCCTATTTCCTTGAAGTTGAGTGCATAAAAACTGATGATCTCCCCCAACAGTTGTATCTTCAATGCATAGCAGTGATATATCCATGCAAGTTTGGAATCAATCCAAAGTTTCTGGAGATATAGTGTGCATGAACTTACTTTAACTAAAATTTGATATTATTTGTCTTGGCTGACTTTGAAAATGAGGTTAAGGTCACCAATATTTAATCAGCTCTAAAACTGGTCTGATGTATGCCTGCAGGTTTGATGACAATCTGTCAACCTGTTCAAAATTATCCTGCACACAAGACATTGTTTAACCAACATTTCTACCATGACCCTATCTGTCTATGCTGACTTTGAAAATGACCCTATCTGTCTATGCTGACTTTGAAAACTAGGTCAAGATCATCAGTATTTAATCAGCTCTGAATTTTTTCTGAATGATGTATGCCTGTAGGTTAGATGACAATATATCAACCTGTTCTAAGATATCCTGCACATAAGAAACTGTCCAGCCAATGTTTCTACCCTATTTGACACTATTTGTGCTGACATTGAAAATGTGGTCAAGGTCACCAAAAGTCATTAAACACTCAAGTTGTGTTGGGGTTTAACAACACGTCAACCCTTGAGGGTCATTTTGTGTCGTCTCCCAGAGAAAGGGAGAAAAGAGATAGAAGAGAGAGTAGAGGAGATGAAAGAGAGGGACAGGGAAGAAAGAGGAACAGGAATGAAAGTGAAGAAACAGAAGAAATAAGAACATTCCCCCTCTACCCTTACCCACTACAAGGATAGCAGGCCTTGCCCAACTGTAAGCCAATATCAGTTGGACGCCCCAGTGATGTAAGATACACAGCACCTTCGCACCACCCAACCACCCCCCACTCAAGTTGTACTAATGATGTAAGACTGTTGGTTCAATGAAATCTGCCCACCCATTCAAATAAAATCATGCATAAATACTTAATTTGGCTAAAATTAGATACTATTTGTCATGTGCTGACCTTGAAAATGAGGTCGAGGTCACCAAAAACTAATCAGCTCTAAAGATTGTCCAAATGACGTATGCCTGTAAGTTTAATGAAAAAAAAAAAAAATGATGTTAATACATGATAAAGATTATTTCGTGTTGGTGTTGATTTACTGTACCAAATTATGTAAGTTTAATGAAAATTTGTGGACCTGTTCAAGAGATTGTGCACTGCCACCCCAAAAGTTGACACTATTTACACTATTTGTTCTGTGCTAACTTGATAATGGGGTCATGGTCACCAGAATCTAATCAGCTGTAAAGCTCAATGATGTATGCCAGCAAGTTTGGTGAAAATTGGTCAACCTGTTTAATATACATTGTATAAACAAGGAACTATCACTTTAGTGCCACTGCTAACACTAATGGAATCCAATAAAAATAAATATGTCCCTTCATCTCTGGTTGCAGACAGAGTGGGACGCAGGGAGCACATAATTACATATAAAAACAAGTCTATGAGGTCTTTCCACTGACCTGCTAGGTGATAGGTTCTTTTAGGCAAAAGAATTGGCAAATCAGTAAAAAAAAAAAAAAAAAGGAGAAAGAAAGAACACTGTAAGGAATGAAACATTCAGCCCAAGTTATGCTCTAAATCATTAAGAAAACATGCCTATTCAAGTATATTGATTTTTTTTTTTCAAAAAAGGAAACTTTTCAGATAAAAAAAACAAGAGGCCCACAGGCCACAACTCGCTCACCTGAGTGAAACCGCCACTGCAGATATGCAGATGGCATGCAACATTTTTCCAATACTCTTATGACAAGGCAATGGCTTAAACAGTTTTTGAAATATCTTGCTTACAAGGTTAAAATGCTGAAATTTTCAAAACGTTACAAGTAAAATAAGTCACCCCCAATGCCTCCTACCAACTTTTGAGTCAACTGGCATTTCGGTGAAGTAGAAGAAGCAAAAAATAGATTTTCAAGATGGCTGCCATCTTGGATTTCCGATCGGAATGATTATAGCTATTTTCTGATCTACAAGTCACCCTGATGCTTCCTACTAAGTTTCAAGTCAATTGACTTTTAGGTTTAAGAGAAGAAGCGAAAAATAGATTTTCAAGATGGCTGTCATGGAGGCCATCTTGGATTTCCAATTGGCACGATTTGAGCTATTTTTTATGTACAAGTCATCCCGATGCTTCCTAGCAAGTTTGGAGTCAATTGGCCTTTCGGTTCAGGAGGAGAAGTGAAAAATAGCTTTTCAAGATGGCTGCCATGGTGGCCATCTTGGATTTCTAATCAGCACAATTTTAGCTATTTTTGATTTATAAGTCACCCCAATGCTTCCTAACCAGTTTGGAGTCAACCGGCTTTTGGGTTTCGGAGTAGAAGCGAAAAATAGATTTTCAAGATGGCTGCCATGGTGGCCATCTTGGAATTTGGACCGACACGATTTTAGCTATATTTGATCTACAAGTCACCCTGATGCTTCCTAGCAAGTTTGGAGTCAATTGGCCTTTCGGTTCAGGAGAAGAAGCGAAAAAGATTTTCAAGATGGCGGCCATGGTGGCCATCTTGGATTTCCGATCGGAACGATTTTAGCTATCTTTTTATCTACATTTCACCCTGATGCTTCCTACCAAGTATCGAGTCAATTGGCCCTGGGGTGTAGGAAGAGTAGGCCTTTAAAGCAATTGCTCACGCCGCATGACCCATGATGGACGACGGACATTGACTGACCACAATAGCTCACCATGAGCACTTCATGCTCAGGTGAGCTAAAAATCTGAGCAAATTTGGCTCAGTGGCTTCAGAGAAGTCGTCAAATTCTCAACAATTTTCCCATATAAATGTTATGGGGCTCATACAAATGCATAGGGAAGCAAACTTGACCTTGCCGTAAAAAGGTCAAATGTCAACGTACGATAATCTTTTCAGCAATTTTGGTAGATCTCCTGTCCCTGATGATTTGTGCACAGATTTAGCCCCAAGGCATCCTCAGTTCTGAAGAAGAAGATTTTTAAAGGGTCTTACCATATATGGGCATGGTGGCCATCTTGGTCGACCTACCGCGACCATTTTAGCAATCTTTCGTTCCCCTGACTTAAGAAGGCACAATATGAAATTTGAGCAAATTTGGCTCAGTGGCTTCAGAGAAGAAGAAATTTAAAATTCTCAACAATTTTCCTATTCAAATGTATGGGGCTCTTACAAATGCATAGGGAAGCAAACTTGATCCTGCCGTAAAAAGGTCAAATGTCAACGTACGATAATTCTTTTGGCAACTTTGGTAGACCTCTCCTTCCCGATGATTTGGGCAAAGATTCAGCCCCAAGGCATTCTCGGTTCTGGAGAAGAAGATTTTTAAAGGTTTTTATCATATATGGGCATGGCGGCCATCTTGGTCAACGGACCGCGACAATTTTAGCAATCTTTTGTTTCCCCACACTAAGGTGGCTCCATATGAAATTTGAACAAAATTAGCTCAGAGGCTTCAGAGGATAAGTCGTTTGAAACTCTTAACAATTTTCCCATTCAAATGTATAGAGCTCATACAAATGCATAGGGAAGCGAACTTGACCTTGCCGTAAAAAGGTCAAACGTCAACGTACGACAATTCTTTTAGCATCTTTGGTTGACCTCTCGTCCCCGATGATTCATGCAAAGATTCAGCCCCAAGGCGTCCTCGGTTATGGAGAAGAAGATTTTTAAAGGTTTTTACCATATATGGGCATGGCGGCCATCTTGGTCAACGGACCATGACAATTTTAGCAATCTTTTGTTTCCCCACCCTAAGGTGGCTCCATATGAAATTTGAACAAAATTAGCTCAGAGGCTTCAGAGGAGAAGTCGTTTGAAACTCTTAACAATTTTCCCATTCAAATGTATAGAGCTCATACAAATGCATAGGGAAGCGAACTTGACCTTGCCGTAAAAAAGTCAAACGTCAACGTACGATAATTCTTTTAGCAACTTTGGTTGACCTCTTGTCCCCGATGATTCCTGCAAAGATTCAGCCCCAAGGCATCCTCGGTTCTGGAGAAGAAGATTTTTAAAGGTTTTTACCATATATGGGCATGGCGGCCATCTTGGTCAACGGACCGCGACAATTTTAGCAATCTTTTGTTTCCCCACCCTAAGGTGGCTCCATATGAAATTTGAACAAAATTAGCTCAGAGGCTTCTGAGGAGAAGTCGTTTGAAACTCTTAACAATTTTCCCATTCAAATGTATAGAGCTCATATAAATGCATAGGGAAGCGAACTTGACCTTGCCGTAAAAAGGTCAAACGTCAACGTACGACAATTCTTTTAGCAACTTTGGTTGACCTCCCGTCCCCGATGATTCATGCAAAGATTCAGCCCCAAGGCATCCTCGGTTATGGAGGAGAAGATTTTTAAAGGTTTTTACCATATATGGGCATGGCGGCCATCTTAGTCGACGGACCGCGACCATTTTAGCAATCTTTCGTTCCCCCACCCTAAGGAGGCTCCATATGAAATTTGAGCAAAATTGGCTCAGCGGCTTCAGAGGAGAAGTCGTTTGAAAATGTTAACGGACGGACGGACGGACGGACGGACGCACGGACGGACGGACGGACGACGGACGAAAAGTGATCACAATAGCTCATCCTGAGCAGAGCTCAGGTGAGCTAAAAATCTGATATTTTTCATATTTCTGCTCAAAACATAGATTGTGGCAGCGAGGCAGTTCTAAAGTACCTACACTCTATGTTTTTGAGCAGAAATAAAAATAATGAATACCCTCTAAACTACAGTTTTACTATATAAAAGTGGGGTTTGTGGGGGTCAAAATTATATGGTATGTTTTTGTGATGTGACCATACAGAAAGCAATTCAAATATAACCAAAAGCAAATATTAACCTTTAGCAGTCCCTGGGCAGACAACAAATTGATGATTTTTTTTTTTTTTTTTTTTCTTTTATTTTGGTCCAGAAAAGCCTATTTTTTAGAAAAAATAAGAAAATATTTCAAACATGTTGTCTGCTGAAAGTTTTACCTGGAGGGGTAAACCTTAAAATCTTCATGTAACAAAATGTAACTTGAGAGCAAAAGAAGATTTTCCCCAATCTCTTTGAAACCATAGGCAAAAATAGACAATTGTAAAATATGAAATATTAAATCCATTTGTAGGATAATCAATGAAAAATTCAAGAAACATAATGCTTGAAATGACAGCAATGAAAGTAACAATAGAATTAACCCATTTCTGAATAAACTCCCTTCGCACTATACATTGGAAGAGTCAAACTACAATTTTAAGTATATCAGGCTATGTTATTTAGATATACCTAGAGAAAGATGGCTAAACTACTTTGCAAATAGTGGAGGCTCTGATCAGATGCTGCATGTCTGATCAGAGTCTGCACTATTTGCCAATTACCCTTTTTGGGGTTTCCAGACTAAAATGGGTTAGACAGAAATATTCAGACCTTCCTTAGCACCAGATAAGAGGGGGTATCACAGGTAAATATCTTTTCTTATTTCTCAATGAAAACATACTTTGTGGTTACTCATCTGAAATGCTTCTCTGAGACACTTCTAATGAGTACCCATAAACCTGTTTTCATGCAGAGATAAGAAACATATCAATACACAACAACCTCTTTATAACACTATTGCTGCAACCCAAAGCAAAAACCATTATAGTTTGAACAGCGCTTTTGTATCCAAAGACAAATGCATAGATAATATAGAAAAATGACCATGAATGGTCATTTTTCTATATAATCTATACATTTGTCTTTGGATATGGTTTGGATACAAAGCAAAAATGTATAGCTTATATAGAAAAATGACCATTTTTGGTCATTTTTCTAAATAATCTATACATTTTTTGGTCATTTTTTTCTAAATAATCTATACATTTTTGTTTCTATACAGCACTTTTTGGGGTCCACCTTAAAACCAATGTTATATCCGAAACTGTATTATAATGAACCATTTAATAAAGAGGTTCGAGTCTATTTCTTGAAAAAAGCACCTTATCAGACCCTATTAGGCAGTCCTTCATGGAACAAAATGTAACACAAATAGAACAGGGCCCAGTTGTTCAAAGCGTCGTTAGCTTAACCAGCTCGTTAAGGATCATTTCATTAACTATTTCAGCAGATTCAATATGCAATTTTCTGATATTTTTTGCTGAAAAAAAATGTGAGTAGCTTATGCACTGCAAAAGCAACTCACATTTTTTCAGGAAAAAATTTCAGCATATTTGCATATCACGCGATGTAAATTTTAACGAATTGTTAACTAACGATGTCGTTAGCTTTGAACAACTGGGCCCAGGCTTTCCTCAGTATGAGTGGCCTTAATGCTTAGCACTCTGGGTAAAATTTTCAGAAGACAACGTTTTGTAATAGTTTTCCCTGAAAACAGGATTTGACATCTAATGCAAATTGTCTCCAATTTGCATGAAATGTCAAATCCTGTATCAATTTGGAATCTGCTGAATTTGTGGTAATGATATTTTTCTTATTTTTTCCCATAAATTAGGATTAAACTGTCTCCCAAGTAGACAAGTTTTCATGAAGTCACAAAGCCTATATTTGGAGAGAAAAAGAAAAATCTATATAAGAGTGTTGTCTGCTGAAATCATTTACCCTTACCATCAGGATACCTTAACTACTTACCATACCTGTCCTAAAATATGAACAACTCCATTTTACTGCCTGCTGATGTGTCCAAAACCTGCAGCTTAACCCTTGTCATGCTGAATAAATTAAGATGTCACGCCCACTTCCAATTTTCAACCAATCAGATTACTTGATCCAGGTTGTTGATATCAGTTCACATACTGAATGACAAACATGTTTGTTTGTGTTGAGGTTTTACGGCCCAGTCAACCCAATGGGGTCATGTGGAGCGCGGTCAGTTTACCTAACCACACGTTTACTGGGCAGGTTTAGTCCTCTAAGCGGTTAACCAGTATCGTGCACATTCTTTCGCCAGAAACTGACAACTGCCCTTCTTGAATCAGCGGAAGGGAGAGAATGACCGTAGAAAATATTTCATGATCAATCTCTACGAAAGAATGTTGCCGACCTCGGCGGGGGTTGAACCCTCGACCTCCTGGTCTCCAGTCAGACGGCGCATCCAACTGAGCCACCGAGGCCGGCAAATGACAAACATTGTAGATCCAGATCAGTTGGCTTCTTCAGAAGCCAACTGATCTGGATCTACAATGTTTGCAAACACAGGGTATATCCGGGTTCAGCAGGATAAGGGTTAAGTGGCCTCATTCTTCAGCATCCAAATACTCAGGGTATATATGGTAAGCTGTCTTAAAAAAGGACAAAATCTGGAAAGTTTGTTCCTAATTATTTGGACAGACAGGCCTTAGCAAAGTGTGAACCTAGATCAGGCCCTACAGAATCTGATAGTGTCCCGTACTGTTTGCCACTCATCCAATAGCATTTTTCGATACGACAAGTTTATCATCCAAGAATTCCACGGAAGTTGACATCACACCTGCATTGGGCAAAGTCACTGGAGTGCAAAATCTAGGTAAAGGCCACAAGGTCATGTGGGTGCTTGAAAAGACAATTACTATGGAAGGTTTGACACTCACAGCTATCACCGCTACAGAGAAATGCACTTTAATGCTAGACTTGACGTAAAATCATGACAAAGTCACTCAAGCATGATATCTAGGTCAAGGGCACCAGGTCATAGTGTATGCTTGAAGAGTATCTTAAGGACAATTATTGTGCAAGGTTTGACACTAGCAGCTATCACCACTTCACAGAAACACACTTTGACGCTGGACTCAACGTAATATCATGACAAACTCAAGCATGATATCTAGGTCAAGGGCACCAGAGCATAGTGTTTGGTTCAAGGTTATATCAAGGACAATTATTATGCAAGGTTTCGACAGTTGCAGCTATCACCGCTTCACAGCAACATACTTAAATGCTAGACTTGATGTAAAATCATGAAAAACTCACTCAAGCGGGAAATCTAGGTCAAGGGCACTGGGTCATTGTGTGTGCTTGAAGAGTGTGTGGAGGACAATTACTATGCAAGGTATGACACTCGCAGCTATCACAGCTTAGAAGAAACACACTTTTATGCAAGACTTGACTCAAAATAATGACAACAAAGCCACTGGAGTGTGAAATCTAGGTCAAGAGCACTAGGTCATAGTGTGTGCTTAAAGAATATGTCAAGGACAATTACTATGCAAGACTTGACACTCGCAGCTATCACTGCTGCAGAGAATGGCACTTTAATGCTATACAACATAAAATCATGACAAAGTCAAGTGAGCATTATATTAAGGTCAAAGGCACTGGGTCATAGTGCATGCTGAAGAGTCTGAGGACAATTACTGTGCAAGGTATGATACTCACAGCTATCACCACTGCAGAGAAATGCACTTAAATGCCAGATTCATCGTAAAATCATGACAAAGCCACTGGAGCGCAAAATCTAGGTCAAGGGCAATGGGTCATACTCACTGTACATGCTTGTAGATGATGTCAAGTACATTTACTACGCAAGATTTGACCATCACAGGACATATCCGGGTTCAGCAGGACAAGGGTTAATATTTTAACCCTATCACCTCTTATTTCACTCTCATCAGTAATACGAGGGTGAGTCAATAAGTAACCAGACTATCCCATTTCTGATGGACCGAGATGTTCACGATTTTCATGCTTTATTTCAATATATGTTTTATACATGGGTACAAAATTGCACATGTATCGAATCATTCTTTAATAAGATATTGACTGTCAAACATGGCTAGTGATGCAATGGCATGCTTTTCATCTAAAGTTGAGTACGGTGCTGTAATTTGGTACTTGTATTTGAAAGGTAAAACAGGCAAGGAAATACACGGTGAGTTAGCCGATGCTTATGGGTCTTCTGCACCATCTTATGCTCAGGTTAAATTCTGGGTAGGGGAATTCAAACGCGGTAGAACGTCTTTAGAAGATGAAGCCAGGTCTGAATGCCCACTGGATGCCACCGATGAAGAAATGTGTAAGAAAGTTCGGGATCTGGTATACTCTGATAGGCGAATTCAGGTGGAAGAAATAGCGCAGGCATTAGGCATTTCACATGGTAGCGTTTCAACAATTTTACATGATCGTTTAGGTATGTGCAAGCTAACAGCCTGTTGGGTCCCCAAGTCCCTTAGCGATGAGCAAATGGCAACCAGGGCATCAGTATGCAGCGCCTTGTTAAAGCGTTTTAGGTCAAAAGATGATTTTCTTTTGCATCTGGTGACTGTAGATGAGACTTGGGTTCATTATTATGAGCCAGAGTCGTCAGTGGGTAGGGCCTGGGTCCCTGAGGCCAAAGAAGTTCAAGATGCAACCATCTGCTGGCAAAGTGATGGCCACAGTATTTTGGGACACAAAAGGCATTATTATGTTGGACTTTTTACCCAAGAGAAGTACAATAATTGGAGTGTACTATGCAAACTTGTAAGACCAGCTGAAAACTGCCATCCATGAAAAACACCGAGGTAAACTCTCTAAAGGTGTTTTGCTGCAACAGGACAACACGCGAGTCCACACTTGCAAGGTTGCAATGGATGCTGTAGAGTGAAACAGGTATGAATTAATACCACAATCTGCCTATTCGCCTGACCTAGCTCCTATAGACTTCTTCCTATTCCCAAACTTGAAAAAGGATATCCATGGACTTCATTTCCGGTCTGATGAAGAAGTCATGATGGCAGTTGAGGAGTGGGTCAATGGAAAGGACCCTGACTTTTTCAGTTCTGGGCTGATGGCACTTGAACACCATTGGTCTAAGTGTATCACACTAGAGGGCAATTACATCGTAAAAGAAGAGGTGGATCTCAACCGCAAATACGTTAGGCTGGTTACTTATTGACTCACCCTCGTATTTACAGAAACCTTCTATTTCTATAACTCTTCTCCTACTATCACCGTGCTGACACTTGCATGTAATCCCCATGATGGGATGATGAAGAATAGTTATAGATATATCAACATGCAAATTTTAGGACAAGTATAGTAAGGAGTTTAGGTGTGTGAATATTTAAATTAAATAAGGTAATGGAAAGGTCTCTGCTCTTACTGGAGCCTGAGAAAAGCTGGGCCCAGTCGTTCAAAACTAACAATGACGTTAGTTAACGTATAGTTAACCCTTAAACTGCCAATCACAACAATTGTCGTCTGCTTTGTCATCGGCTTGTGATTTTAAAAGATATTTTTGCAAACAGTGTGGACCCAGATCACACTGCTCTTCTAGGAGCAGTCTGATCAGGGTCCAAACTGTTTGCCCGTATGCAAAAATAGGTTTGAAAAGTTTGCAAGAATATTCAGCAGATGACATAAACAGACAACAGTTTCAGATGCAGGTTTTCTTGGCATTTTTAGGGTTAAAACTTATGACTCTCAGCTCCAGTGATCATTAAATATGGCATATATGCTAATACTTTTGCTGAAAAAAATTGAGTAGCTTTTGCAAATGCTGAAAAAATGTGTAGCTTTTGCTACTCACATTTTTTCAGCAAAAATACCTGTGAATTAGATATTGTACTAACTAGAACAGTTAACATTTTGAGCACTAACGAGCTCATTAAGCTAAGGAAGCTTTGAACAACTGGGCCCAGACTATTTATAAAAACCTTCACCACTCTCTACAGTCATTAAGCAGATGACATATTGATGATATTTTCTCCAGAAAATAGGCCTTGACATTTTATTCAAATTTTGTCCAAAGGACAGAATTTGCATGAAATGTCAAAACCCATTTCTGGGAAAAATAAGAAAAATATTTCAAAATGTCCTCTGCTGAAACTTTTCCCAGCATGCTAAGCATTAATATTTGTGAAAAAAAAATATTCTGGGATCTCAGGAGAAATGCTTGAGTTGGAAGATGCTAATTAGATAGCAGAATATAATAAGATAATCATCAATATATTTAAATCTTAATCATCATTATCAGCTTATCTGTTTCCCTAGAGACCAGTTTCTTCAGCTCAGTGTGGAAAGCTTCAGGGCATTGAAGGACAATTAAGTCATAACTCTTAAAAAACCAATTACAACTGCAACAGACAACATTTTGAATTTGTTTTTTTTTTGTTTTTTTTTTTATCTTTTAGAGAAAAAAAGGCTTGACTGTTCATATGATTTGTCTGCTGGAAAAAAAAAAAACAAGAGGGCCAAGATGGCCCTGTATCGCTCACCTGATTACCAGATAAACTGGCATTTTGGTTCATGAGAAGAAGTGGTAAATAGATTTCCAAGATAGCAGCCATGCGTGACCAGCTTGGATTTCTGATCAGAATGATTTTAGCTATTTTGATCTGCTAGTCACCTCGATGCTTCCTTTCAAGTTTCAAGACAATCAGATTTTTGTTTCAGGAGAAGAAGCGAAAATATCTGCTAGTCACCTCGATGCTTCCTTTCAAGTTTCAAGACAATCAGATTTTTGTTTCAGGAGAAGAAGCGAAAAATCGATTTTCAAGATGGCATCCATGGCGGCCATCTTGGATTTCCCATCGGAACAATTTTAGCCATTTTTTATCTACAAGTCACCCTGATGCTTCCTATGAAGCTTTATGTCAATTGGCCTTTTGTTTCAGGAAAAGAAGCAAAAAATAGATGTTCAAGATGGTGGCCATGGCGGCCACCTTGGATTTCTGATCAGATCTACAAGTCATCCTTAACGCTTCCTACCAAGTTTCAAGTCAATTAGCCTTTTGATTCAGGAGAAGAAACAAAAATAGATTTTCAAGATGGCCATCAAAGCGGCCATCTTGGATTTCCGATCGGAACAATTTAAGCTATTTTTGATCTACAAGTCACCCCAATGGTTCCTACAAAGATTCAAGTCAACTGGACTTTTGGTTCAGGAGAAGAACCGAAAAATAGATTTTCAAGATGGCCGCCATAGCAGCATCTTGGATTTCCGATCAGAATGAATTTGGCTATTTTTGATTTACCAGTCACCCTTATGCTTCCTCACAAATTTCAAGTCATTTGGCCTTTCGGTTCAAGAGCAGAAGCAAAAAATAGATTTTCAAGATGGACCCATGTGGCGGCCATCTTCGATTTCCAGTTGAAACAATTTTAGCTATTTTTGATCTATAAATCATCTTGATGCTTCCTACCAAGTTTCCAGTCAATTGGCCTTTCGATTCAGGAGAGGAAGTTAAAAATAGATTTTGTGGGATTTGGGGACAGCAATGGTCCATCCACAGTCTGATCAGGGACCCTCACTGTCAGTGTATAGAATCGATGGATACTACAAAATAAACTGACTTATAATAAAAGCACTGACTGCACTGCCTGGCTTAGCTGTCTAATCTAGATTAGTAACAGTGTTTTCAGAGAAAACAGAAGTCTCCCCACCTTGAATTTTCAGTTTTTCTACTGCTGTGACCTTGAAAATTAGGTCAAGGTCACCAAAATCAAAACATATTTTGTTATGTCCAATTATATATCCATGAACATTTGGTAAGAATTCAACCACTGGTTCACAAGATATTGTGTAGACAAGTGTCACACCAATGCCAACGGGATGCATACCAAAAACAACAGGTCCCCTCCCCATAGATGGGGGGACATAATGAGCCACATAATCAGAAAAGGTATGTTTCAAGCCCACTTATGATTCTCAGCCAATCAGGTTACTTGATCCATGTTGTTGATAAAACCTCAGATACAAAACAGCAAACAGTGCAGATTCAGATCAGTTGGCTTCTTCAGAAGCCAACTGATCTGGATCTACACTGTTTGCAAAGGCAGGGATATCCGGGCTCAGCAGGACAAGGGTTAAAACTTGTAGATAATGATAAGGAATGCCTCATCAAGTACATCAACATATGTTTCCGTGGAAAAATAAGGAAAGTATCAATACCTTTTGGTTGAAAAAGCATCTTATCCCTAGCAATGAAATTTTGTAGGCATGTATGGACAGGAAAGCAATCAATGCCAAATTAGAGTTGTGCTTAATTTCTCAACTTGTGCAATGTTCCTCTTAAAATATCAATAAAAATGTTGAATCTGCTCATATTCAACAAAACACAAATGAAACCAAAAACAGAGTTGCTGTAGGAAATTGCAAAGAGTACAGGCTGGTTCTGTGACATTGGATCCAATCAAATTACTGACTCCAATCAGACAAAATTTGATAAAAGGGCACTCCATTCCCTGTTTGATATTAGGGGAAAGTTAATGTCCTAAATTTTCAAACTTCTTCTTCCATAATTTTCGGCATATTTTTTTACTTTTTTATGTAGCTGTTTCCTAAAATACTTGGTGGAATGGCAAACAGTGTAGACCTGATCAGTTCCCCTTCAGGAGCATTCTGATCTGGGTCTGCACTGTTTGCATATGACATTTTGTCAGACAATTTGAGGTACAAAATTTTAGGACATTTACTGTACTAGCAACAAGCAGTGCCAGGATTAGTTTTGATTTTTGATTTTAGCACCAAAATAATATTTTTGAACAATTCTGCAAGACAAATACTCCAGGATTTTGTTATCAGCATAGCAATGGATCGTTCTGGGCGTTAGAACAATCTCTTTTCATGGAGAAATATGAAAATTATTCTGTTCACACAGAAGCAGATAAGAGGGGTTATCTACATTATATTTTTCTTTTATCTCCACAAAAGTATATACCGTATTTGACCTAATAACCGCACATACCCCTATAAGCGCACAGTCAAGAAATTCCGTAGTCTTCAGATTACAACCAGTGTACTTTTTTCTTTACTTCTTTACAAAGGCATATGTTGTGGGTACTCATTTGAATTGCATCAACAAGTCGATGCAATTCAAATGGGTACCCACAACATATGCCTTTGTAAAGAAAGTCAGAAAAAAATTGCATAGTCATCATTAAATAAGTCCTTTTCTGATCTTTTTTATAGTGTATCCTTAGTAGATAGATACATATCTGACCACAAATGAGTGCGTCCTGTAAGTTTGAAAAACCTAAGCGCACAGTGCAGTAATTAGGTTGAATACGGTACTGTGGATATTCATTAGAGGCGCATTGACAAGGCATGTGGTTTTGTGGAGAAATAAGAAACATATCATTTTGTTCTGTTTAAAAAAAGTGTCTTATCTGGAGCCACTGTTTATCAGGGCCCAGTTGTTCAAAGCTAACGACGTCGTTAGTTAACGATTCGTTAAAATTTACATCGAGTGATACGCAAATATTCTGAAATTTTTTGCTGAAAAAATGTGAGTAGCTTTTGCAGTTTTTTGCTGAAAAAATGTGAGTAGCTTTTGCAGTGCAAAAGCTACTCACATTTTTTCAGCAAAAAATTTCAGAAAATTGTATATTAAATCCGCTAAAACAGTTAACGAAATGGCCCTTAACGAGCTTGTTAAGCTAACGACGCTTTGAACAACTGGGCCCTGGAATACAACACTGATGAAGGATTACCTATACTGTTCAACAAAGAACAAACGAAACAATAACAGCTAAAAACAGAATACAAAACAAAACAAGAGGGCCGCCTGAGTACCAGATATTAGTGACCCCTGGGATTGGCCCATTTTTACCCCAGGGCTGTAATTTGAAATGATCAACTTGATACTTTCAGTGAAGTTTTGAGTCAGTTGGCCTTTCGGTTCAGGAGAAAAGATTCAATATAGATTTTCAAAATGATGGCCATGCTGGCGATCTTGAAGTTCTGGGCCCGGTTGTTCAAAGCTAACGACGTCGTTAGTTAACGATTCGTTAAAATTTACATAGAGTGATACGCAAATACGCTGAAATTTTTTGCTGAAAAAATGTGAGTAGCTTTTGCAGTGCAAAAGCTACTCACATTTTTTCAGCAAAAAATATTAGAATATTGTATATTGAATCTGCTAAAACAGTTAACGAAATGACCCTTAACGAGCTCGTTAAGCTAACGACGCTTTGAACAACGGGGCCCTGATTGTAACAATTTTAGCTATTTTTGATCTACAAATCACTTCAATACTTCCTATCAAGTTTCAAGTCAATTGGCCATATGGTTCAGGAGTAGAATTTCAAAATACATTTTAAAGATGGCAGCCATCTTGGATTTCCAATCAAAACAATTTAAGTTTATTTGTCATCTACAAGTCACCTCAATACTTCCAGTGAAGTTTCGAGTCAACTGGTTTTTCGGTTAAAGAGAAAAATTTGGAAATAGATTTATCAGATGGCAGCCATGGTGGTCATATTGGATTTCAGATCAGAACTATTTTAGATATTTTTTATTTACAAGTCACCCAGATACTTCCTATCAAGTTTCAAGTCATTTGGCCTTTAGGTTAAGAAGAAGTATTTTAAAATAGATTTTCAAGATAGCAGCTATGGCCGCCATCTTGGATTTTTGATCAGAATGATTTTAGCCCTATACTTCTAACAAGTTTCAAGTCAATTAGCCTTTCTGTTAAGAAGTTCAAAATAGATTTTCAAGAAAGGGGTGCCATGGCGGCAAACCTAGGATTTCTAATCAAAACCATTTTTGCTTATTTTATATCTACAAGCCATGGCTGCCATCTTGGATTTCCAACTGGAATTATTTTTGCTATTCTTTATCTACAACTTGCCAGCTACTTCCAACCACGTTTTGAGTCAGTTGGCCTTTAGATTCAGAAGAAGAAGAGCAAAATAGATTTTGAAGATGGCGTCCAAGGTAGCCATCTTGGATTTCAAATCAAAATGATTTTAGCCAATTTTGGTCTAAAACTTAGTTGCTCCAATACTTCCTATCAAGTTTCGAGTCAATTGGCCCAGGGATGTAGGAAGAGTAGTCTTTTAAAGCAAATTGTTGACAGTGCACCAGGGTTGACGGATGTTGACCAATCACAATAGCTTGATCACCTTGATCACTTCATGCTCAGGTGAGCATGGCAGACACTGCATGATACCCCACTATATATTGTATAATACAAACCCATTTTTCACAGGTATATGGAGGGCAGATCGGTCAAACCCCTTTGTACCATATTTGTTGATGTTATATTTTTAGTGCAATCCTATTTGTAATTATACTTGTTTGTATCATTCTCTTATATTAATCCTATTCATATTTGCTTGGTTACCATATTTACCATAAGCATTCAAACAGACAGGCCAGAGCATACAGTGTAAACCCATCAGGGTCTACACTGTTTGTCAGTCATCAAGCAATTTATAGAGACAACAACAGATTGTACGAGGGTCCTGCAAAAAGTTTTGTCACTGGGTTCGGATTACTTCAGTGCTACATTTTATCAAACATAGTTTTATTACAAAAGTTTTCAAAAGTTACCGGGCACATTTAAGGCGTGTCTTTTGCTCCACAGTGAAGCAAATGAGGTACCCACCTAGCGCAAACCTTTCTCAGGTCCAAACGCTTTTTCAGAATTGTTTGCAGACTGCCTTCTGATATGCCAGTACAACTAGCTATATCTTTGACAGAAAAACGCACATCCTGTTTGACCACAATCTTTACAGCAGTGATGTTAGCCTTGGTAACAGAGGTTTTAGGCCTTCTAGGATGGACATTATCTTCAACAGAAAATTTCCCAGCTTTAAAAGCTTCAACCCACCTAAAAACTGTGCGCATTCACATGTTCTGAGGTCCATATATACCACACAATTCATTAAATATCTGCTTTGAATCTATATTAAGCTTAATGTGGTATTTAATATAGCTACGAATTTCAGTCTTCTGGTCCATGTTCCAATGTGACAAGTAAATTTGCACAAAATAAATGGGTATCGTTACCTATTCAACACACTATTCAAGTGCAGTGAAGCAGTTTAAAATATACCTGGGATAAAACAAAGGAAGCCTATTAGTGACAGAACTTTTTGCACGACCCTCGTACATTGTATTGTTCAGTATTTAGAACAAGTTTTGCTAAGGAGTTAAGGAGTCAACATGTACAATATCTACAATGGGTATGGTAACGTGTTTAGAAGTCTGAATACTCAGAAAAAATGTAGTAAAATATCTTCCTAATATGGGCACACTTTAAAGAAATATGAGCAGAGGACTTCCTGAGGTCGTATTTTTGCATGCTGGGTAATTTTCCATGCTTTTTTGTTGTCTGGATTTTTATTTTAATTAACTTTTTCAAAAAAATATTTCAGGAATACCAGTGTCAAACAGTTTGGATCAAACAGTTTGGATCCAGATCAGCCCCGACATTTTGTCAGGCCTGAACTGGGTCCAAACTGTTTGCAAAGGTTATCAGCAGATGACAAAAGTTACCATCAGCGGGAAAAGAGTTAATGATGCTTATGTGACATTTGACAACTGTTCTGATTTTCTTTATAAAAGCATATTTTATGGGTACTCATTTGAATTACTTATTCAAGTTCATATGTGTACCCACAACATATGCTATTATAAAGAAGTAGATAACATTAAATGGACTGCAATATGAACGAAGCCTACGAAACTGCTTGACTGTCCACTTATAGGGGTATGTGCAGTAGTTAAGTGGAATACGGTACTTCTCTTACACCTGCGTTCATCAGATTACTGCAAGTCAGAACTGGCATATCCGCCATGGTGAAATGTTATTCATTTGTTACTACAATCAGGTAGTTCTATTGAGTTCAGACATATATGGTTCTGTGGAGAAATTACAAAAAGAATACTGATACTTGTTCATCGGTTTGTGGCTCAGCTTTTCTGTGGTGCAACACTTTTTAGGAATAGTTTATGACACTGGCTATCTGATATATGAAAAGACTATAAACTTATTTCCATAAAAGCAATTGAAACTCTGTTCATCTAGCTTGTTCTAGACCAGATGTTTAGAATACAAACATCACAGTAAATGAATTATATAACTAACATTAGCCAGACATTTCCATCCTCAGAAATAATTAACTTTTACCATTCTCTGGTAAATTCAGTAGACAACACTTTATGATATTTTTCTTATTATTCCCTGAAAACAGGATCTGACATTTCATGTAAATTGTCTTCAGTGGAGACAATTTACATGAAATGTCAAATCCTGTTTTCTGGGAAAATAAGAAAAATGCTCAATTATCTTGTATACTGAAATTTACGCCGCCCTCCTCCCCACCCCCCCACCCCCCCCCCCCCCCCCCCCACACACACACACACTCAAACACAGTAAAGTTTAAAGTTTGTATGGTATAATAATGTTTGACATTACTGATCATCTGGATTGTCTGCATATAGCAGATAATTGACAAGACATTACGAAAACATGCCTATTCAAATATATAGAAAATTTCACCCCAAAAAACTGAAAATTTTCAGATAAAAAACTCTGATATTTTTCATATTTCTGCTCAAAATATAGATTGTGGGTACTCATTAGAAACACCTTGGCGAGGCGGTTCTAATGAGTACCACAATCTATGCTTTGTGCAGAAATAAGAAAAATATTGTATACCCCTGGAAACCCCAGTTTTACTATATAAAAGTGGGGTTTAAGGGGGTCAAAATTATATAGGCGTGTTTTCATGATGAAATGTCAGCCTTATTTTATCTAAAAATCTAGCAGAGAATTTAAATGAAACTTCAAGCCTTATTTTATCTGAAATATCTAGGCAGATGATTTATGTAAAATATCAAGCCTTATTTTACCTGAAAAAAAAAATAATATAAAAAATATCAAAATGTCGCCTGCCGACATTTTGCTTGGCACCTTAAGGGCTTAGGCCAAAGTTTGTTAATTTTGCACCAAAACAAGAGGTCCACCAGGATACACATTGCAGGAAGTGATCTGAGACATGACAGAGTGCTAAAAACAGCAAGTGTCTTCTATAAAACCTTTTTACTCATTTTATCTGGATACTTTGTTAACCCTTGTCCTACTGAGCCCGGATATACCCTGTTTTGCAAACAGTGTAGATCCAGATCAGTTGGCTTCTGAAGAAGCCAACTGAACTGGATCTGCACTGTTTGCCATCAAGTATGCAAATTTATAATAAAAATCTGGATCAAGTAATCTGATTGGCTGAAAATTAGAAGTGGGCGTGGCATCTTAATTTATTCAGCTGGACAAGGGTTAATATATTTTTCATGTGTTTCATCTTTCTGGTATAGTCCAGAAGATATAAAACTTAACCTATTTTAGTCTAGAAACACCCAAAAAGGGTTAACTGGCAAAAAGTGCAGTACTCAGTTCAGGTGCCATGGAACAATTCCCTCATGTACCTTGTTTTCTGAATTTTTACTGAATTTGGCTGAATTTGTTTGAATCATGAATCTGGTTTGAACACTAAATTGGTGACTGAATCTAGCTGAATACAACATCCCTTCCCTGAATTTGTCTGAACTTATGCTAAAACATAACCAAACCCTGGCTGAATAGTTCAGACAGATATTCAGAAAGATTTGGAAAATGAAATTCTGCTGAACATTTCTGAACTGGTCAAAAAGGGGCTTAGGTTAGATTGACCTTTACATACTTATGAGGCATGTGATGTTACTCCATTGTAGACTAATTTCTGGTATCTAAATGTATCTGAATTCTAACTGAATATTTTTTAATCATATCTGTATATTTCTGAATTGATGCCGAATTCTTCTAGCTGAATATTTCTGAATCAATCTGTATCTTTCTGAAATGCAATTCTGAAGCAGTCTGAATATTTATGCATCAGTTCTTAATTGTTTCTGAAACATTACTGAAAATGACTGAATACTTCTGAATAATTCTGATTGCTGGCTGAATATTTCTGTATTATAGGTTTCTGAATCATTTCTGAAAATATATGAACCATAGCTTGAAATGTCTGAAACCTTCTGAAATGCCTCTGAAAACAGTCTGGAGCATTCTGAATATTTGTGCAACAGTTCTTAATTGTTTCTGAAACATTACTGAAAATGTCTGAATCGTAGCTCAAAATGGCTGAATCTGCCCAAATTATTAATAATTTTTCTGAAATGCAAGTCCGAAATTGTCTGAACTGTCTGAACCAGTCCAAAATTCAGTTAAGATTCAGAAAAACAAACAATCTTACTAATTCAGACTTTATTCAGCATATTTTCAGAAATGATTCTTTTTTTTTTTTTTTTTTTTTTTTTTTGATTTGGGTTTTACGGCCCTTTCAAGAATATTTCACTTATATCGAGCCGATCGTTCATCGAAGGTGGGCGAAAACCGGAGTACCCGGAGAAAAACCACCTGACCATCCGTAAGCAGAACTTGGCTGTCCCACATATGACCCGAGCTAGGCTCGAACCACAGCGGTGAGAAACCTAATGGATTAAGAGTCAACTCTCTTATCCACTAGGCTACGGGGGCCCGTAGAAATGATTCAGACAGATTCAGACCATGATTCAGACATGAAATTTTCATGAGGGGATGGCACCTGAGGGGGTGGCTACACTGTTTGCATTAAATACAGGAATTTCTGTAAAACGTAGTAATAATAACTGGTAATAGTGTTTTCACAGAAAACAGATGTCCACCCCACTGTGAATTTTCAGTTTTTCTACTGTTGTGACCTTGAAAACTAGGTCAAGGTCACCAAAATCTAATCAGTTCTGTGTAATGTCCCAATTATATATCCATGAAAACTTGGTAAGAACACAACCACTGGTTCACAAGATATTATGCAGAAAAGAAAGTGTGATGCCAACACCAATGGGATCCGCACCAAAAACAATATGTCCCCCTTCCGCTTAGGTGGGGGGATCATAATGAAAACTAACCAGACATCCTGGTATTGGAAATAGACTGGTTCAAAGATTTGTGGTAGAAGAATCCATTGATGTAAATGGGTTAATTATTTCTGATTACTTTCACACAATTATCTGCCATATAACAAGAACTGTCAGCTGGGCTGGATGAAGAATTTCTGGAAGTCCCGGGGTTTCATTTGGACAATTTGAGGCAAAAACTACATAACTGTCCTAAATTTTTACAAAATTCTCCAAGAAAACAAAATATATCTGGCCTGGCAATAGGTTTGACTGTCCCCTTGAACCACTCTTCAGATCAGCACCTGGCTGATAGACAATAACAGTAAAATGGACTAGTAAAATGCATGGGCATTTTACTAGTCCATTTTACTACCTGTTAATGTGATTAAAACTTGCTAAATGAGTGGCAAACAGTGCGGACCCTTATCAGACGCCACATTCTGTGGCATCTGATCTGGGTCTACACTGTTTACTTACGCTATCTGTTTGAATACTTAGGGTAAATACGGTATGTTATGACGTACATTTCTGTCTCGGGACTCTCAGATTTGTAAGCTTGCAAGTTGCTTATATAGATATCAGAAAATTTATCAATTTGGAGACTTGAGTTATTCATATCATCAAGAAAAACATGCCTATATAATTTTGACCCCCTTAAACCCCTCGTTTATATAGTAAAACTGGGGTTTAGAGGGGTATACATTTTCTTATTTCTGCTCAAAAACATAGATTGTGGGTACTCGTTAGAACCGCCTTGCCAAGGCGGTTCTAACGAGTACCCACAATCTATGTTTTGAGCAGAAATATGAAGAATATCAGAATTTTTAATCTGAAAATTTTCACTTTTTGGTGGTAAAGTTTTCAGTATATTTGAATAGGCATGTTTTCGTAATGTACTGCACAAAGCCACACTCTGCATCTGATCTGGTTTTACACTCTTTACTCATGTTTGTTTAAATACACTGTTTACTCATGTTCACCACTCATCATCACAAAAACATGCCTATATAGTTTTGACCCCCTTAAACCCCACTTTTATATAGTAAAACTACTGCATCAGGAAAACACGAAAATTTCTGCTTAAAAACAAAGATTGTTGGTACTCGTTAGAACTGCCTCACTGAGATGGTTCTAACAAGTACCCACAATCTATGTTTTCAGCAGAAATATGAAAAATATCAGTGTTTTTTTATCTGAAAATTTTCAGTTTTTTAGGTGAAAATTTTCCTATATTTGAATAGGCGTGTTTTCCTAATGCAGTAGTTTTTAGGCACATCAATTATTGGGTAGTAAAATAGTGGTGTTCAAATTTTAGACGAAGTACGGTAAGGCGTTAGGTGTTCATATTTCATCTGCTAATTCCACCTCCAGCATGCCACAAGTGAAGCCAAATGGTGATAGAATTTCCAGTAAAATTTTGCTTTCAATAAAATAACAGCTGCAGTTAAAGCCCAGTGGAGATTCAGGTGGCACTGGTCTCACAGAAAAGAACATAAAAGGTGTACAATTTACTGACAATCCATCTCATCTGTCTTAACCTTTAAAGCGCCAAGCAAAATTTGTAGCAGACGACAATCTAAAATTTTCAGTTTTTACTTTCAGAGAAAACAAGTCTTGATATTTGATGTGAATTGTCTGCTTGGCAGACAATTCACATGAAATATCAAGACTTGTTTTCTTCTGAAAATAAACAAAAAATCAAAATTGGCGTCTGCTTTAGTTGTGATTGGCGCTTTAAGGGTTAAGATAGCAGAATTGGCATGACATCAAGTATATCAAGTAAAAATGTACTTAAAGGAGACTGGTTACACTCTGCAGCCGATTCAAATGAAATGTCAAGACTTGTTTTCTTTCGAAAATAAAGCTTTTAGAATGTCGTCTGCTAGAAATTTTGCTTAATGCTTAACCCTTGTCCTGCTGAATAAATTAAGATACCACACCCACTTCTAATTTTCAGCCAATCAGATTACTTGGTCTGGATTGTTGCAATAAATTCACCTACTTAATGACAAACAGTGCAGATCCAGATCAGTTGGCTTCTTCAGAAGCCAACTGATCTGGATCTACACTGTTTGCAAAGGCAGGGTATATCCGGGTTCAGCAGGACAAGGGTTAAACAGTTAAGATGGCAGAATTGGCACATCAAGTAACAAGAGATCCATAAGCGAAACATTATACGCCCATGGCAAGTAATAAGATGTAGCACATATAAACTTAGCCTTGCCCAAGGCTTAGAAATATACATATTATATATATTTTGGCTTATTGAGCTCTGTGGCTAGTCTATAGATAATATGGTCTGGATTTCTAATATATTTCAGAGACAACCACAGAAGAAAAGTTCACCCATAGACTAGCTAAACATTGAATCAAAAAGTAGAATATAAATGAAAAAAAAAAGTAAAAAAAAAAGTGACATACTTATATATTGGCCTAGTAGCTAGGCTAATATAAACTATAAGTGGAGTTAGTTGGAAAGCAGAAAATTACAAAAATTTTCAAAGGGGCATAATGCTGCTAATATTTGGTGGACTGTAAATGCGAAATGATATGCGCTGCTCCACATCACGGTCTAACTATTTACAAAATTTCAGCTTGATTGGATGTAAACTTTAGGAGGAGTTAGCCGGAAACAAAAAGTTAACAGAAAGTTTCGAAGGGGCATATTTGGTGTACTGTAACCTTGAAATACTATGCACTGCTCCACACCATGGTCTAACAATAAATCAATTTTCAGCTTGATTGGATGAAAACTGTGGGAGGAGTTAGCTGGAAACCAAAAGTTTATGGAAATTTTTAATGGGGCATAACTCTGGTAATATTTGGTGTACTGTAACCTTGAAATAATATGCACTGTTCCACATCATAATGTAAGTATTTACAAAGTTTCAGCTTGATGGGATGTAAACTATAGGAGTAGTTAGCAGGAAACTAAAAGTTTACAGAATTTTCAAAGGGGCATAGCTCTGCTAATATATGGCGGACTGTAACCTTATAATAATATGCGCTGCTCCACATCATGGTCTTACTATAAATCAAGTTATAGCTTGATCAAATGTAAACTGTAGGAGGTGTTAGCTGGAAACGAAAAGTTTACAGAAATTTTCAAAGATACATAACTGCTATTATTTGGTGGACTGTAACCTTGAACAAATATGCCCTACTCCACATCATGGTGTTACTATAAATTAAGTTTCAGCTAGATCGGATGTAAACTGTAGGGTGTTAGGAAACAAAGTTTTAAGAAATTTTCAAAGGGACATAACTGCTATTATTTGGTGGACTGTAACCTCGAAATAATATGTGCTGCTCCACATCATGGTCTAACTATAAATCAAGTTTCAGCTTGATAGGATGTTAACTGCAGGAGGAGTTAGCTGGAAACTAAAAATTTACAGAAATTTCCAAAGGGCATAACTCTGCTAATACTTGGTGGACTGTAACCCCCGAAACAATATGCGCTGCTCCACATCATCGTCTAACTATAAAGCAAGTTTTAGCTTGATCGGATGTAAACTGTAGGAGGAGTTAGTTGGAAATAAAAAAGCTTACCGACGGACTGACGTCAGACCCTGTAACATGATACGTCCCGTTTTTCAAACGGGGATATAATAATGTACTTTAAGAAGACTAGTTACACTTAGCAGACAATTCACACAAAATGTCAAGACTTGTTTTCTCTGAAAAAAAATATTTTAGAATGTCATCGCTACAAATTTTGCTTGGTGCTTAAAAAGAGTTAAGATGGCAGAATTGGCACGGCATCAAGTAAAAATGTATTTTAAGGAGACTAATTACACTGGATGATTTACATGAAATGTCAAGACTTAGTTTTCTGAAAACTAAAAATTTTAGAATGTGATCTGCTACAAATTTGCTTGGCGCCTTAAGACTGAAGAAAGCATAATTGGCATGACATCAAGTAAAATTGTACTTTAAGGTGCCTGGTTACACTTGGTAAATATTCCATCATTTACAACAAGGGAGACAACTTTTGTGACTTCCTGTTCCCTTTCCTGCACACCAAGCCATTTCTGGAAAGGAGACTACTTTAAAAGGAAAGAATTTGCTTCCCTTGTGAGCACATTGTTAACTTTTCTTTTTGAGCAGACCCCTTTAAAAGGGAGGCATGACAGTTTAGACAGAATTGCCCCTTAACCCTAGTCCTGCTGAACCAGGATATGTCCTGTCTTTGCAAACAGTGTAGATCCAGATCAGTTGGCTTCTCAAGAAGCCAACTGATCTGGATCTGCACTGTTTGCCATTCAGTATGTGAATTTATGTCAACAATCTGGATCAAGTAATCTGATTGGCTGGAAATTAGAAGTGGGTGTGGCATCTTAATTTATTCAGCAGCTCAAGATAAGAAGGGTATATACTCTTATAATTATTCTTATTTCTGTATGCCTCACAGAGAAGAATCTGATGAGTACCTACAAAATATAAAAAAATGACATTTTCATAAGAAGAAAAATATCAAGGTTTTTATGGGTCCAGTCGTTCAAAACTAACGACCTCGTTAATTAACATTTCATTAAAACTTTGCTGATTAAATATGGTACATACACTAATATTTTTGCTGAAAAGCTACTCACATTTTTTCAGCAAAATAATTTTGAATTAGATAACTGTACTTACTAGAACAGTTAACATTTTGACCACTTACGAGCTTGTTAAGCTAACGATGCTTTGAACAACTGATCTACAGCTATGATTCAACCTTTACCAGTCTATGGACAAATACAGCAGATGACAAATTGACAATATCAAATTATGTCTTCTTATTTTCCCCAGAAAATAGCTTTTGACATTTCATGCCAATTGTCTCTATTGGAGGCAATGTGGATGGATTGACAAAAACTGTTTTCTGGTAAAAATAAGAAAAATATTTCAATCTGTCATCTGCTGAAAGTTTTACCTAAAGTGCTAAAACATCTAGATCAACTTGCAGCATGGTGGAACAACCTTCCAAATTCTTCAAGATCAAGATCACATTTTTTTTCTCATCAGAATAACTGGTAAATATTAAGACATTATACTTACTTTATTATCCTCAAATCTGAACATGCCCACATTTGTCTAAACAGTGCTAGCAAAATGGCAAACTGTGTAGAACCTGATCTGGTAAACACTGTTTGCTCATGCATGCTTGTCAAAAAAAGTATATTTTGAATACTCATTAAAGACCATTAAATGAGGTGATTCTAATACATACCAACAACATATGTATTCTTGGAGAAATAATATCAATCTGCACCGGTCAAAAAAACAAACAAAAAAAAAAATAATAAAAATAAAAGCACCGCAAGCATAATACCCCGCCACAGCAATTATTTGTTTACGTACAAGGGTGAGTCAATAGGTAACCAGCCTGTCCCATTTCCGATGGACCGAGACGGTCACGATTTTCATGCTTTGTTTCAATATATGTTTTATAAATGGGTACAAAATTGCACATGTATCGAGTCATTCCTTAATAAGATATTGAATGTCAAACATGGCTAGTGATGCAAAGGCATGCTTTTCATCTAAAGTTGAGTACCGTGCTGTAATTCGGTACTTGTATTTAAAACGTAAAACAGGCACGGAAATAAACGGCAAGTTAGCTGATGTTTATGGGTCTTCTGCACCATCTTATGCTCAGGTTAAATTCTGGGTAGGGGAATTCAAACACGGTAGAACATCTTTAGAAGATGAAGCCAGGTCTTGACGCCCACTGGATGCCACCGACGAAGAAATGTGCAAGAAAGTTCGGGATCTGGTATAACCTGATAGGCGAATTCAGGTGGAAGAAATAGCGCAAGCATTAGGCATTTCACATGGTAGCGTTTCAACAATCTTACATGATCGTTTAGGTATGTGCAAGCTAACTGCCCGTTGGGTCCCCAAATCCCTTAGTGATGAGCAAATGGCAACCAAAGCATCAGTATGCAGTGTCTTGTTGAAGCATTTTAGGTCTAAAGATGATTTTCTTTTGCATCTGGTGACTGTAGATGAGACTTGGGTTCATTATTATGAGCCAGAGAATAAAGCTCAGTCGTCAGTGGGTAGGGCCTGGGTCCCTGAGGCCAAAGAAGTTCAAGACGTAACCATCTGCTGGCAAGGTGATGGCCACAGATTTTTGGGACGCAAAAGGCATTATTATGTTGGACTTTTTACCCAAGAGAAGTACAATAACTGGAGTGTACTATGCAAACTTGTTAGACCAGCTGAGAACCGCCATCTGTGAAAAACGCCGAGGTAAACTCTCTAAAGGTGTTCTGCTGCAACAGGACAACGCAAGAGTCCACACTTGCAAAGTTGCAATGGATGCTGTAAAGCGAAAAGGATATGAATTAATACCACATCCTGCCTATTCGCCTGACCTAGCTCCTAGCGACTTCTTTCTATTCCCAAACTTGAAAAAGGATATCCATGGACTTCATTTCCGGTCTGATGAAGAAGTCGTGACGGCAGGTGAGGAGTGGGTCAATGGAAAGGACCCTGACTTTTTCAGTTCTGGGCTGATGGCATTTGAACACCGTTGGTCTAAGTGCATCACACTAGAGGGCAATTACATCGAAAAAGAAGAGGTGGATCTCAACTGGAAATAAGTTAGGCTAGTTACATATTGACTCACCCTTGTATTAAAGATATCATTGCAAAAATGTCTGGAAAGAAAATGACGGAGGGACAGGTAACAATCCTAAACCAGATCTTGATAATATCAATGCATATAGCAAGTTTGGTTAAAAGGCCTTGTTATTTACTCAAGTTATCGTCCTGAAATGAAAATATGGGCGTGTCTCAGGCAGATAATTCCGTAAAAATTTGACGAAGTTCGCCCATTAGCAATTCCAAACCAGATCTCCTTAATGTCAATGCATATAGCAAGTTTGGTTAAAATCCCTTGTTATTTACTCAAGTTATCATCCGGAAATGAAAATATGGGCGTGTCTCAGGCAGATAACTCCATAAAAATTTGGATAAATTTGCCCATTAGCAATCCCATACCAGACATCCACAATATCAATGTACATACCAAGTTTGGTGAAAATCCACTGATGTGTTTACTCAAGTTATCATCTGGAAGCAAAAAACGGATGGATGGATGGACGGAGGGACGATGGATGGATGGACAGACAGACACAGACGTCCAATGTGAAACAATAATATCCCACCACTATTGTATGACGAGGTATGAAAAATCCATTTTCATAGCTCCAGTTAAGAGAAGTATATCCACATAATATTTTCTTCATTTCTCTTTGAAAATAAATGTTCATGTACTCATTAGAAGCAACTTGGTCATGGAGAAATAATCTATATTTCTTTATGAAAACATGTTGTAGTACTCATTAGAAGCAGCTCAGTGAGGTGCTTCTAATGAGTACCACAACATATGTTTTCATAAAGAAATAAGAAAACTAAGGTGCTTCTAATGAACACCACAACATATGTTTTCATGGTATCATTACTTTTCAACTGAAAAAATACCTTACCCAGAGCTACATAATTTGAGCCTGTGGAGTATTTTCAGTGAATACCGTAATAATCCTAAGTATTGGGACAACCAATCTTCTTACCATACTTGTCCTAAAATTTGAAATAGTCCACTCAACTACCTCTTGATGTGTCTAAAATATTGCTGTATGTATGGCAAACAGTGTAGACCCTGATCAGACGCTGCGTTCTGTGGAGTTATTACGGTATTCTGACAGATAGTAGAGGCTCAGATCAAACTGCAAACAGAGTAGTTTATTTAGGGTCTGTACTGTTTGCAATTCAGTCAACACTTTCTGACATATTTACAGCTCCAAACAAGGCACTTTTTTCGATGAAATATGCTGCTATTTTTCCCATTTCTCCATGAAAACATATGTTATGGGTACTCTTCAGTGTGGTTACTCTTCAGTGTGGTAAGAACTTAACCCATTCTTGTAGAATGAATAAACTCTGCCACTGTATATGTATATTGTAAGAGTCGAATTTCAATTTTAGGTATGTAAGGCTATGTGATTTAGATATTCCTAGAGAAAAATGGCTAAACTATTTGCAAACAGTGGAAACATGATCTAACACCACAGTTTGTGGCATCTGATCTAAGTTTGCACTGTTTGCCAATTACCCTTTTAGGGGTCTCCAGACTAAAATATATTAAGCTGTTTCAGTATTTAGGACAAAAATGCTAAGTTTAAATCTAAATACTGCAATCATCCTTAGCAATGGAGTTATAGATATTATTCTGAAATCCAGAGTCCAAAGACCTCCAGAGATTTCAATAATTCATTAATTCTGCAAAGTGTGTGAAGACATTTACACCCTGCTCTGATCTGGATTATTTCTGCTGCTACATTTACCATATTTACCCAAAATATTTTTGTCATCTCCAATCTTTACTATTGTAGCTCCATAATTATAAGGGGTGTTTTTTCAAATGAACAGAAATAATATTGTTTTCCCCTTTCTCTTTGAAAACAAATGTTGTGGTACTCATTAGAAGCGCCTCGTCGAGGCGCTTCTAATGAGTACCCACAACATATGTTTTCATGGAGAAATAAGAAAAAAAAATATTAAGTGGATACCCTTCTTATCTGGAGTTATGTACCATAAATGTCCAAAAATTTGAACTTACCCATTTTACTACCTAAACGTTGCTGAATGAGTGGTAAACAGTGTACAGCCTGATCAGATGTCACATTCTGTGGCTTCTGATCTGGATCTACACAGTTTGGTCAGGTCGAAGTGTCTGAAGACTTGGAGGAAACACTGTATACCATATTTATCCTAAATAATTGGACAGACAGGCCTAAGTACACATACAGGAGCAGAATAGCCATTTGATCAGGTTTTATACTGTTTGCCATACTGTAACAATTTAGACATACCATTGGGTCGGAAGTAAAACATAGCTCCTGTTAAGAGGTGACAGCCTAGGAATACTTTCCTGATTTTTCCACGAAAACATGTTGTGGGTGCTCATTATAAGAACCTCACCAAAGCACTTCTAATAAGACACTGTCTTATCTGAAGCTATATTAAAAATGGACTTATTAAAAAATTAATATAAAACAAAATAAAAATACAAATTAAAACAAGAGGCCCATGGACCACAATTGGCTCAAAACAGCTATTGCATATCTGCAAATGCCATACAATTTAATCTTCCAGTATTGCCACAACCACTAGGATACAAATTTGACCATACTGTAAAAAGGTCAAAGGTCATCCTAATATCATCAGTTGAACAAACTTAGTAGACTTTGAGTCCCCAGTGCTATACCAAGATTCAGCCTCAAAGCTGGAGAAAAAGCTTTTTAAGTGTTTTAACATATGAGCATCATATTCCTGGCAGCCATCTTGTTCAATAGCACGGAACCATTTGAACAAATTGTCAACATCCATTCGACAGAAGGCCCCATGTGAGATCTGGTGAAAATTGTTCAAGCGGTTTTAGAGAAGACTTTTAAAGACTTCACAATTTTATACCCATACATAGCCCAGGGGCAAGGGTGGATAACCCCAAAAATTTTGGTGGTAGTTTTACTTCTTTAATCTTATGTTGTAAGTTTCAGCCATTAGTCTTTAATACACATTGAGAAAATGATTTTTCAACATTTCCCCCATACAAATATATGGGGCACAAATTTGACCTTGCCGTGAAAAGGTCAAAGGTTAACCTACAACCATTATTTGAACACACTTGGTAGACCTTGAGTCCCTAATACTTTATACCAAGATTCAGCCTTAAAAGCTTTCTTGGTTCTAGAGAAGAAGATTTTTAAGTGTTTTTACAATATATGGGCATGGTGGCCATCTTGTTCAGTGGCATGGAACCATCTGAATAAATAGTCAATATTCTTTCAGCAAAAGGCCCCATGTGAAATCTGTTGAAAATTGCTCAAGCAGTTTCAGAGGGGAGGACTTTCAAAAATTGCACAATTTTATACATGTAAAAAGCCCAGGGGCAAAGGCAGATAACCTCCGGGGAACAAAATTTTGATTGTAATTAAAAAGTTTTACTATTTTAATCATTGTAAGTTTCAGCCATTAATCTTTAATACATTTTGAGAAAATGGCTTTTCAACATTTTCCCCTACATGGGTATGGGGGCCCAAACTTGACCTTGCTGTAAAAAGGTCAAAGGTCAACCTACAATCATCATTAGAATAAATTTGGCAGACCGTGAGTCCCCAATGCTATATACCAAGACTCAGCCTTAAAGCTTTCTTAGTTCTGGAGAAGAAGATTTTTTAGTGTTTTTACTATATATGGGCATGGCGGCCATCTTGTTCAATGGCGCGAAACCATTCCAACAAATTGTCAATAACCTTTCCACAGAAGTCCCCATGTGAAATTCGACCTTGCCTTAAAAAGGTCAAAGGTCAACCTTTGATCATCATTTGAACAAAATTGGTAAACCTTGAGTCTTCAATTCTATATACCAAGATTCAGCCTCAAAGCTTTCTTGGTTCCCGAGAAGAAGATTTTTAAGTATTTTTACCATGTATGGGCATGGCGGCCATCTTAATTAATGGACCGCCACCATTTGAACAAATTTTCAATCCTTCACTAACACAAGGCTCCATGTGAAATTTGAAGAAAATTGGCCAAGGGGTTTCAGAGGAGAAGTCGTTCAAAGATGTTTACGGATTGGCGACGGACAACAAGTGATCACAAAAAAATATGCTGTGACCAATCCCATTAACCCTTGTCCTGCTGAACCCAGATATACCCTGTCCTTGCAAACAGTGTAGATCCAGATCAGTTGGCTTCTGAAGAAGCCAACTGATCTGGATCTGCACTGTTTGCCATTAAGTATGTGAATTTATAGCAAAAA
Organism: Anodontia alba; assembly: GCA_964016985.1. Lineage (NCBI taxonomy): Eukaryota > Metazoa > Mollusca > Bivalvia > Lucinida > Lucinidae > Anodontia > Anodontia alba. Next base: position 16,748,399 of record OZ024825.1, on the reverse strand, counting down.
TGCGGATCAAGTAATCTGATTGGCTGAAAATAAGAAGTAGGCGTGGCATCTTAATTTATTCAGCAGGACAAGGGTTAAAATCATATATCCTGACAAACCTTCTCTGAGGTATAGGTAGTTTATCAAGCTCTCTTGCTCTGATTGGCTCCATAGTGTATGGGCTGCCACTTACTTGACTGGCAGATGAAACAATTCCCAGGTGTATTGGAGATCATGGCATGTGTGTGCATTTTAGGGGAAATAAATCAGCTATTAAAGGTAATAAACACCAAAACAAACAAACAAACAAAAAAAATCAAGGTGCAGTTGACATCTATACAAAAAATGTTACCTACAAATTCTTCCCTTCTGAAATATTTATGCAGCATGCTAGGCATAAAGTCTAATAATTTTGAGCTTTGTAAACTGAACAACCTGTTTACCCCAAATATTAGGACAGAGAAGTCTAAGCAACCAAGCAGATCCACATCAAATTACTCTTAAAGCAGCCAGCTGATCAGGGTTTGCCATTATAATTCAACAGATTTGTTAAAAATTTAGGAATATGTTAAAATATCAACCCTTAAAGTGCAAAGGGAATTTGTAGCTGACCACATTCTATAATTGATATTGTTATATTTCAGAGAAAATAAGACTCGACATTTCATGTGAATTGTCTGCTAGGCAGACAATTCACGTTATGTCATCTTATTTTCTCTAGAAAAAAAATTCAGAGTATCATCTGCTGAATCATCTTGTGCTTTAATCTTAAATACCACTCTCTTGGCTAAATCAGCACATGACAAAGTATTGATATTTTTCTTATTTTCCCAGAAAAAAGGATGTAGATTTTATGCAAATTGTCTCCATTAGAGAAATTTTGCATGAAATGTCAATTCCTCTTTTCTGGTAAAAATAAAAACAATATTTCAATATGTTGTCTGCAAAACAATTTACCCAGAGTGCTGTGTTAACTCTTTCCCTGCTAGTGGCAACTTTTGTCATCTGCTGATAACCTATGCAAAGAGTTTGGACCGGATTTGACAAGACAAAACATCATGCCTGATCTGGATCCAAACTGTCTGACACTCTGATGGTATTCCTGAAAGAATTTTTGAAAAAAATTAATTAAAAAAAAATCTATAGGTGACAAAAAAAAAGCATGCAAAATTACCAACTTGCAAAAAATTTAAAGCTAAAGTATTACAGTATTTTATGTGATATGGTATTTTTTCATTTGATCATACCAGTATTTATTCCTATGGAGTTTCAGCTGTTAACTTAGAAGTTGCAAAACCTATTAAATATTCATAATGACAAACACCCTTCCGTCAATATAGCACCAAGTTCCTTCAGCAGAACTGCTGTGCATATAATATTTATATCCTGAACAGTTACAAGGTAAAAGGACATTAACACACACCAAACTAGTTAAAAATTCCAGCAGTGAATTTTTTGACAAACTTTTCTTTTCATTCTTTTCTCAGAAAATTCATATACATATAACATGTACTCCTGGTCATACCAAGTCTTGAACCCACGCTGGCTGTGGCCACTGTGCCTTAGCCATTCAGAGACAATGGTTATAACTACTGAGCCACTGATTGTTTGCAAAAAAAAATAAAAAAATTATATAATAAAACAAGTTTCATGGAACAGTGTTATACAAGATTTCTCTGCATGATACATCAGATTGGGTTCACTTTTTCATTGTGCAAAAAAAAGCATTCATTATATATATAAGGAATTCTGCAGCTCCTGAGGATACTGAAATTTGGAAAATAAAAATATATGTATATATAGAGCTAATTAAAAACATGTGAATATCATATTTACCATATATATTTAGCAGACACCTTGCCATATTTACCGTATGCATTGGGACAGAGAGGCCTGAGCAAACTGTACAGCCAGACGAGATTCTGCAGAATGTAGCATCTCATCGGGGTCTACATTGTTTGCCACTCATCCAGCAATTTTTAGACACAATATTGGGTAGTGAATTGTACTTGTTCAAATTTTATAACAAGTATGGTAAGGAGTTTGGGTGTCCACCTATTAATGGTAAATATGGTAACTCCTTACCACAAATGCTTTAAAACTTAAATAAATCCTTTCAACAATCTGGTGATGTATCTAAAAGTGCCGGCTGAATAGCAAACTGTATAGATCCTGATCAAACTGTTCTTTTAAGAACTATATGATCCAAGATTACACTCTTGGCCCAGACCCTGTCCCAACATGTATTATACCATATTCACCCTAAATATTGGGACACCTTAACTCCTTGCCATACTTGTCCTAAAATTTGAACAAGCAATTGACATGTTTTAACCCTCGTCATGCTGAATAACTTAAGATGCCACATTCGCTTCTAATTTTCAGCCAATCAGATTACTTGATCAAGGTTGTTGATATAATTCAAATACTGAATGGCAAATGGTGCAGATCCAGATCGGCCCTCTTCAGAAGCCAACTGATCTAGATCTACACTGTTTGCAAAAGCAGGGCATATCCAAGTTCAGCAGGACAAGGGTTAAAACTGTCAAATTAGTGGCAAATAGTGTCAACCCTGATAAGACACTGCTGTCTGTGGCCTCTGATCTGGAACTTCACAGTTTGTTCAGGTTTGTCTGTTCCAATACTTAGTGTTATTATGGTAAACACTTTTCAGACATTTTTTGTCATTTATACATAACTACAGGCTGATTCATATTTCATAAGTTGGTTTCTGAGATGCTGGAATAATTTTGAGGTTTGCAAAGTAAAAATCAGTGCATGTAACCGTATTTATACCATAGTACATCCCATATAGCTCCAGAGCGGGCATCTACATATTTTTCTTATTTCCCCACATATGTTGTGGGTACTATTAACAGTGCCTCACTCTGGCACTTCTAATGAGTACCATTAAATTTTTTTTATCAGAGTAATAAGAAAACTATCACCATTTTTGGTTAATTAACCCTTGTCCTGCTGAACTCGGGATATACCCTGCCTTTGCAAACAGTGTTGATCCAGATCAGTTGGTTTCTAAGAAGCCAACTGATCTGGATCTGCACTGTTCGCCATTAAGTAAGTGAATTTATATCAACAATATGGATCAAGTAATCTGATTGGTTGAAAATTGAACTGGGCGTGGCATCTTAATTTATTCAGCAAGACAAGGGTTAAATTAACCCATTTATGCCTGGCATCCCATAAAAGGAACATTTGCAAACAGTGTGGGCCAAGATCAGAAGCTGCAGAATGTGGCATCTGATTAGGATCTACCCTGTTTGCATGAAATACAGGACTTTCTATAAAACACGGTTATAATAAAACTAGCTAGACATCTCTTCTGTTGAGAATGGACAGGTCAAAAGCATTAAGGTAGAAGAGTTCACTTGGCATAAATGGCTATAAAAAATGCCTCACCTGGAGCTATGGGCCCTGTCTGGCGTCCCGTAAAAGGGACATTGGCAAAATGTGAAGACCCAGATCAGACACCGCAGAACTCGGCTGATCAGCGCCTACACTGCATCAAATACAGAAATTTCTACAAAAGATGGTCACAATGAAAACTAAACAGACATTCCTAATACAGGGTATGGACAAGTCTAAACAGCTGAGGTAGAAGCGTCCACTCGGTGTAAATGGGTATAAGTTGCAGTTTCACTTAAAAATCACATTTTATCTGTTTCCCTTATTGAAAAATTTTTGCGGATTTTAACTGTTAATTTATTTATAATAGCACCAAATCAAAATTTGTAGCAGACAATAATCTAATTTTTTTTTTATTTTTCAGAAAAGTAAGTCTTGACATTTCATGCAAACCAATATTCACTGTTTGCCACTCACCTAGCAGTTTTCTGACACATCTACAGATAATAAAATGAACTACTGTATTTGACCTAATTACCGCACATACCCCTATAAGCGCACAGTCAAGCAATTCTGTAGTCTTCAGATTAGAGTAGGGCGCTAGAAAACCAGAAACTAGCCAGTCTGGACTGAAAATGAGAATCTTGGACCGGTTTCAAACACCCAAAAATGCTAATAATTTGGTCCAACAGGTTTGTGCCTTGAATCCCATTTTTTCCCTAACCAACCAATTTTCATGAATCAGTGATGCCTAAAAAATCACAAATGGTCAAGTCTTCCCAAACTGATAACATCCGCGCATCTTTTAAATGCAATATTATGGTAGTTAAACAGCTCTAAATGGTCATTTGACATGTATATTGGAGAAGTCAAATGAATAACGGCAATCTACCGCAACACAAATTAATTACGTCATTATCCAAACATTGCCAAAAAATCAACACTTCACTATCCTTTTTGCAGTAAACAAGCAATTAGCATGAATCATCAGTGATGGTAGTCTGATAATTAATCTGTTTGTGTGACAGGTGCGAATACACTGAGACTGCAAAACACCAAATGCAGTCGGCATGTCCAAAAGATCAAAGGTCGCTTTAATCCCAACTGAGAGTGATTAAAGAATGCACTGCTTGACTGCACCTGTTTTTTCGTCTTCATTTTTTTCTCTTTTTTTTTTTGTTTTGTTCAACACTGTTTGCTGTTTGTTGGTCCCAGATTTGATAGATTAATTCCCAAACTGTGTAGGTCCTGATCGGACGTAGCATACAACGGCGTCTGATGTGGGTCTTATTGTTTGCTTTTTTGTTGTATTTTTTTGACGGCCGTAACACGCGAGTATAATTCAAAGTAGATTTCACAGTAAAAATAAGTAATGCACCACTTGCGCTAGACAAAGATTGGTCAGTTCTTAAAATATAAGCAGTCTGGTCAGATCCTGAAACATCGAAAACTGCAAAATCGCCCGTGGCACAGGCATTTTTTATTAGACCTGATTAGGTCCATAAAAGTCATTTCGTTCCGTCTCTCCTGTTTCCCGACATCTTCACACTTACACACAAGTTGGGAATCAGTTGTTTACCAAAGAAATAACAACAAAATCATCCGTTTTTTTTTTATTTTTTTTCTTCTTTCTTTTACATACCTGACTGCATTTATTGATGACGCCAGCTTTGATCATCCTCGTTGTACCCAGACTTCTGTGATATAACGGAGTTGAGGTGTATTATTTAAAAGGATTTATAGGACTGCCAATATATTGTCCTTAGTTTTCGTGGCAGTTGGTATTGTATTTTCACTTTGGAAATTGGCTCATTGATGACGTCATCGTCATCGGCTGGACCGATTCAGATTTCAGAATTTCTAGAGCCCTGGATTACAGCCAGTGTACTTTTTGTCTATTTCTTTATAAAGATGCAATTCAAATGAGTACCCACAACATATGCTTTTATAAAGAAAATTAGAACCCCGTTGTTCAAAGCATCATTAGCTTAACGAGCTCATTAGTGGTCAAAATATTAAATGTTCTAGTAAGTACAACATCATAATGCACAGGTATTTTTGCTGAAAAAATGTGAGTAGCTTTTGCAAATGCAAAAGCTTTTCACATTTTTTCAGCAAAAATATTGGCGGATATTCCATATTTAATGATCAAAGTTTAAACAATACGTTAACTAATGACATCGTTAGTTTTGAACAACTGGGCCCAGAAAAAAAATTCGCGAAACATTATCAAATAAGTCCTTCTCTGATCTTTTTAATAATGTATCTTTATAGGTCAATACCAGGGCTCTGGAAATGTTGAAATCTGAATCGGTCCAGCCGATGACGATGACGTCATCAATGAGCCCATTCCCCCCCAAAAAATGTGTATATCACCTATCACGAAAACTAATGACAATTGGCAGTCCTATAACTCCTTTTAAATAATACACCTCAGCTCCGTTATATGACGGAAGTCCGGGTACAACGAGCATGATCAAAGCTGGCGTCATCAATAAATACAGTCAGGTATGTAAAAAGAAAGAAAAAAAAAAAAAAAAAAAAAGAAAAAAAAGGTTTTGTTGTTATTTCCACCTCCGCAGGGTTTTCCTAAACTTTATATAAACAACTGATTCCCATCTTGTATAAGCGCGAAGACGGCGGGAAACAGGAGAGACTGAACGAAACAACTTTCATGGACCCAATTAGGTCTAATAAAAAAGGCCTGCGCCACGGGCGGTTTTGCAGTTTTCAGTGTTTCAAGATTTAATCAGACTGCTTAAATTGTAAGCACTGACCAATCTTGCCGAGCGCAAGTGGTGCATTACTTATTTTTACTGTGAAATCTACCTTGAATTATACTCGCGTGTTACGGCAATCAACAAAAATAAAAAGCAATCAATAATACCCAGATCAGACGCCGTTGTATGCGATATCTGATCAGGACGTACACGGTTTGGCAATTCATTTATCGAATCTGGGACCGACAAACCGTGTTGATCAAAACAAAAAAGAAGAGGAAGAAAACGGGTGCGTTCAAGCGGTGCATTCTTTTATCACTCTCAGTAAAGCGACCTTTGATCTTTTGGACACGCCGACTGCACCTGGATTTTTTGCAGTCTCAGTGTATTCACATGTGTCACACAAATGGATTAATCATCAGACTACCATTACTGATGATTCGTGTTAATCGCTTGTTTACTGCACAAAGGTCAGTGAAGTGTTGATTTTTTGACAATGTTTGGATAATGACGTAATTAATTTGTGCTGCGGGTAGGTTGCCGTTATTCAGCTGTCTCTCCAATATACATGTCAAATGACCGTTTAGAGCCTTTTAACTACCATAATATCGCATTTAAAAGGTGCGCGGACGTTATCAGTCTGGAAAGACTTGACCGTTTGTGATTTTTTAGACATCATTGATTTGTGAAAATTGGTTGGTTTGGGAAATGTTGGACCGATTTATTAGCGTTTTGGGGTGTTTGAAATCGGTCCAGAATTCCTAATTTCGGTCCAGACCGGCTGTTTTTCCGGTTTTCCCGAGCCCTGGTCAATACATATTTTAACACAACTGATTGTTCCCAGTAATTTTGAAAACCCTAAGCACAGTGTGATAATTAGGTCGAATACGGTAGTGCAACTAACTTAAAACAGGTGCTGTAAGGAGTAAAGATTTCCCAATATTTAGAGGAAATACAGTATATGGGCATTGCCATAATTGTGAAAACATGTCTGCTGGCATATGCCACCAACAAAGGCCAAGATCAGCCTGCGCATCTACACGGTCTGATAAGGGCCTTCACTGTCTGCTAACAAAATAATTGGATATTGTAGAATGTATGCATGGAGAGCAAAGGTCGAAGATACTTAACTGCGCATATGCAGGATGATCTAAATCTGCGCATGTTGTGCATTATTGAAGGCACTGTTTCGCTTCATGCGGTCCATATAATGTTTATGTACAACTTTTTATAAGGTACATTTTGGTTTCTCTGAGTTCCTCCCTCTCTGTTGGTGTACATTATTTATCGAACAGCGGTAAAAGTAACTGCAGTATCTTGGGCAAACCTGCCTTGAATGCTTTGCATGCTGCGTAAAAATTTCATTAGATGACATTTTGAAATGTTTTTCAAATTTTTCCCAGGAAGTAGGATTTGACATTTCATGCAAATTGTCTCCAAAGGAAATTGTCAAATCCTATTTTATGGGAAAAATAAGGCAATGAAATATTAATTTGTCATCTGCTGAATTTGCCCATGCATGCCAAATGCTAATTACTATATGGGGTGTTCCAAGAGAAAGTTATTTTTATGTTTCAGATCATCCATCACCTTTGTACAGTCTCATCAATGTCTGTACTCTGACCTGTTACATTCTACATAATCCAAGAATACTGCTATGACCCCAATGAGACTGTATGGTTGCACAGGCTGATCTGGGCCAAAGACACATTTTGTACTTGGCAAAGCTCATACACAGCATCTGGAATTAGCTACAAATAAGACTGTTTTTCACCAACAGGTATTCTCTCAACCACAACATTTTTTGTCTTATTTCTCCTTTAACCCTTAAAGCGCCAATCACAACAATTGTCGTCTGCTTTCTCATCTGCTTATGATTTTATAAGTCATTTCAGCAAACAGTGTGGACCCAGATCAGACTGCTCCTTTAGGAGCAGTCTGATCTAGGTCCACACTGTTTGCCTGTATGCTAAAATAGGTTCAAAAAGTTTGCAAGAATATTCAGCAGACAACATAAACAGACGACATTTTCAGATGCAGGTTTTCTTGGCGCTTTAAGGGTTAACACATATTAGTACAATTTACTCAAAGTCTGTACAGTTAAGAAGAAGAGTTGTCAAGGAGAGGTATATTTGCTCATAATTCTATATTTGCCTTCATAAAGCTCCTCACTAAGATATGCTGTTATGGAGAACAGGAGAAAATTATCCAAAATCCATTGGCAAATACTCCTCGAAAACTACCATATTTACCAAGACAGGCATGAGCAAACTGTGTAGCTCCAGACCAAACAATTCTTAAGGAAGCAGTTTGCTCAGGGCGTAAACTGTTTGTCATTCTGTTACAAAATTTTAGACATCTCATTGGGCTGTTAACCCTGGTCATGCTGAATAAATTAAGATGCCACACCCACTTCTAATTTCCAGCCAATCAGATTATTTGATCCGGGTTTTTTATATAAATTCACATACCCAATGACAAACAGTGCAGATCCAGATCAGTTGGCTTCTTCAGGAGCTAACTGATCTGGATCTACACTGTTTGCTAAAACAGGGCATGTCATGTTCAGCAAGAGTAGGGTTAAACTGATTTACCATATTTAACCTTATTACTGCACTGTGCGCTTAGGTTTTTCAAAAATACAAGGAAAACTTGTGTGGTAAGATATGTACACCTATACTAAGAAAAAGCTTTGAAAAAAGATCAGCAAAAGACTTATCAAATGATGCTTATGCAATGTTTTGTATTGTTTTTTTCTGAGTTTCTTTACAAAAGCATATGTTGTAAGTACTCATTTGAAATGCATCTACAAGCTGATGCAATTCAAATGGGTACCCACAACATGTAGACAATCTGAAGACTAGTGGAATTCTTTGACTGTGCCCTTATATGGGTATGTGCAGTAATTAGGTTAAATATGGTATTTAATTTTGAGGTTATGTAAGACAAGGTGTGAAGGCGCCAAATCTATAAAGTAACCACAATATTCAGATTTTGCAAACCTGTGTAAATGAGCAGGCTCTGATTAGCTTGCATCATAGCTATCTGCATCTGCCGACTGGGTACAGTTTAACACCTTGCATGCTGGGTAAAAATTTCAGAAGACAACATTTCAAAATATGTTTCTTATTTTTCCTAGAAAATAGGATTTGACACTTCATGTGACAATCTGCACAAAGTGTCAGATCCTAATTTCTAGGAAAAATAAGAAAAAATATCATCAGTTTGTCATCTGCTGAATCTGTGTTGAATTAATGCTCATTACTTCAGTGTACTGGTTAATTAGGGAAAATATAATATCAGGTGGAAGGGTGTCCCTGGATGGCTGCCACTTGAACAAGGGCCAGAATGCCCGAAATTTCTACATCTGCATATATCATGCAAAATATATATTTACAGTGGAATTACTTCAAGCAAATGACATTTGCAGGTTGTTCTAGGGAAACTTTATGTCACAGCTCTAGATAAGGCACTTTTTCAACCAAAATTTATTGATAATTTTCTTATTCCTCCATGAAAACATATGTTGTGGGTACTTATTAGAAGTGCCTCAGTGAGGCGCTTCTAATGAGTACCCACAACATATGTTTTCATGGAGAAATAAGAAAAATATTATCTGGATACTCAGCTGATCTGGAGCTATGCTCAATGCGCTGTAACATGACAGAATGGCGCTTAATGTAAACACAGACAATGAAGGCTGGATAAGTCTGCACTTTAACACAGCCTGATGAAGGTTAGCTCACAGAATAATGGGCATCACATACAACACATGTAGTTGGATACTTTAACTCCTTTAATACTAGACTTCCACCAAAATTTGAATAAGTCAAACTGTACTACCCGACGATGAGTCCAAAACCTCATTGTTATCCCAAACAGTGTAGACCCTGATCAATTTGCATAATTTGGAGTTTTATGGCCCTGTCAACATTGTCAAGGTAATTTCAAGCTGGTCAGTAAACCTATTCACACTTTTCCTGGGCAAGCTTAGTCCCCTTAGTGGTTAACAAGTCCTTGTGTATATTCTATCCCTAGTAATTGACAAATCAGTTACTAGAATCATCAGAATGGGGAGAATGACCATAGAAATGGTTTCATGATCAGCCTTCATGTAAGTTATCTAGCCTAACTGGGATTCAAACTTGTGACCCCTGAGTCTGCAGTCAGAAGCAGACCCTGATCAGATGTGGCATCTGATCTGGGTCTACACTAAGTTATTCAAACTTGACTGTCTGAATTATACAGCAGGGTAAATACAGTATATTTCTAAGCCATATATATAGCTAAGAAACCGATTTTTTACATAATAAATAGAAAGGAAGGCAATGATCAGGAATCAATACAATTACCTAACACCTTCCATCCAAGACACCAAAAGGCAAGAAGGATGCACTTAAACCAGTTTTTTGATCAAATATTTTGATATTTTTCTATTTTTTTTTCTAATTTTTCCATGAGGCACTTCTAATGAGTGTGCACAATAAATGTTATTGTCGAGAAATCAGAAACATTTTCCTTTATATCCCTTTTAATTAGAGCTCTGTGAACCATGGCTTTTTTCACCATATAATATGGGAAATGAGGAATGGTTTGGTTACTAAATCAATTAACCCTTAAAGCGCCAAGCAAAACTAGTAGCAGACAACATTCGAAATTTTTGTTTTATTATTTTTCAGAAAAAAACAAGTCTTGACATTTCATGTGAATTGTCTGCCATGCAGACAATTCACATGAAATGCCAAGACTTGTTTTTTCTACATGAAATGCCAAGACTTGTTTTTTCTGAAAAATAAAAAAAACAATAAATAAGAAATTGTCGTTTGCTGCAGTTGTGACTGGTGCTTTAAGGGCTTAAGACAGACTTATGCAGTAAAAAAAAAAAGATTGGTAGAAGATATGTATACAGACTCCTGCAAACCTCTGTTTTCACTTAGTAACCCTTGTCATTACAATACACCTGTTTTCACTACATATTATGGGGGAAAGATACCATAATATCCCTAAGTATTGGCACATCATATCTACTTACCATACTTGTCCTAAAATTTGAAACAGTTCATTCCACTACCTGCTGATATATGTATCTTTAATATTGTTGTATGTATGGCAAAGAGTGTAGACCCTGATCAGATGCTGTAGAATGCCACATCTGATCATGGTGTTCATTGTTTACTACTCATCCAGCAATTTTAGACTAAATACTGGGTAGTCAAATGGACTTCTTCAAATAAGATCAAGTTTAGGTACCTTCTCCTTATCATATTTGTCCAAATAATAAAGAAGTCCTACTTTTCTACATGTTCTTGCGTTGACGAACTGCTTGATGGATTACAAACCCATGTAGACACTGATCAGACCCTCCATTCTGCTGCATCTATCTGGGTCTACACTGATTGCCCAGGCATATCAGTCCAAATATTTAGGTTAAATATGTTATCCCCCCTATTATGTGTTCAATACCATGCTCGTTTCCTGGAGAGAAAAAAACTGTTAATTTTACCAAAACTGGTTTGCAATGTAAAACAAATCTACCAAATCATATGTTTTATTAATTTGGTAAATTGAGAGAACTATTCTAGAACAAACTTAATGGTGTGCATTCACCGACAGAGAATATAATATGCAAGCATCTTTCACTTGCTACTAAAAGAGGTGCCAAATTATTATACCGACATGTTGATAGAGCAAAAACATACTGCAGAGAACAGAGAAGTGTTCAATGATGATTCTGGGATAATTTTCTTCAGTTCTCCATAAAAATCATATGTTGTGGGTACTCATTAGAATCACCTTAGCAAGGCACTTCTAATGAGTACCCACAACATATGCTTTTATTGAGAAATCTATAAAAACATGTGGTACTCAATAGGTGTTCCCTGTTTTTTATGGAGAAGTAAGAATAATTTTATCAGAATTAACATTAAATACTCCTCCTTAACAAGATATAGTATTTGCCATAAATATTGGAAAAACTTAACTCCTTGCCATATTCGTCCTAAACTTTGAACAAACCCCATTTTACAACCTGTTGATCTGTCTAAAACCTGGTGGACTGAGTAGCAAACAGAACAGACCCTGATCAGGTGCTGTGTTTTGTGGCATCAAATCTGGTCTACACTGTTTGCTCAAGTCTCTCTGTCCCAATACTCAGGACTACTACTGTATGATGTGCTTGCTATGCCTGGTTGTTGTGCATGGAATGGTCCCTCATGCAGCTAAAGTATGCAAACAGAAAAAAAAAACAAGGATCTTTTCTAGTCAATGGTTTCTACAATATTCAAAGACTTTCCAGGAAACAGGTTTGACATTTTATGCAAATTGTCTGCAGTGGACAATTTGCATGCAATGCCAAAACCAGTTTTCTGGGAAAAATAAGAAAAAGATATTTCAAAATGTCTGCTGACATTTTTACCCAGAGTACTAAGTGTTAAGGTTGTTGTGATTTGCACCAAAGCCTATTCTGTGGCTATGGGACTTTGTTATTTTTAAGCAAAGCAATCTGAATAAAAAACAACAACAAAAAAACATTATAAAACATGATAAATTATGATTTTATCTAGAGATATCAGTACTGATCAGATTGTGCATATTGCAAATTGCCTGTTCACATGTGCTAAAGCCATTTTTTTTTTTCATGCAAAGTCTGTAGTTTGTGTCGTCCTTTGCAGGAATATGGTATTCTAACCTAAAGATTTGGAAGAAAAAGGAGCAGATGGCTCTACACTTTTTCCCCCAGCATAAATGATCTGGATCTACACTGTTTGCAAAGGCAGGATTTATCCAGGTTCATCAGGACAAGAGTTAACTTCCATTTGTCTGTGTAAAATCTACTTGCCCTTCTTTTCAACAAACAACTTACCAATAAATGATGTATAAAAACTCACAAAAATGAAAAAAAAAAGAAGTAAATCATATGTTTTTTTGTTTTTTTTTTGTTTTTTGCTAACTCATATTAGGAAGCAAGAATAGAACTAAAAATAGAGAAGGTGTCCAGGAAGGGCCATAATCACAGAACATAGCCTCACAATGACATTAAGAGGAGGGGCATACCAAGGTGGTCTGGCAATTAACTCTTATTAACCCTTATCATGCTGAATAAATTAAGATACCCTCCCCACTTCTAATTTTCTGCCAATCAGATTCCTTGATCTAGATTGTTGACATACCTTCATATAGTGCCAACTGATCTGGATCTGCACTGTTTGCAAAGGCACAGTATATCCAGGTTCAGCAGGACAAGGGTTAATTAATATATTAAATATTTTCATTATATAAACAGCCATGATACAAAAATTTCAGTCAGGAAATATGGGGTAATTTTTTTCATGGAGAAGTTCCAAGACTGATAATTTGAAGAATTGGATAAGCATGGTCTTAATAGTTACGAACAACTGGGTGAAATCCGACTTTTACAGAATATTGTAACAGCAATAAAATATTTAAAACAAATGTGAATCTGCCATGAATAATCTTACAAATCAGACAATCAAACAAATTAGCAGTTGCAAACTTCAACACTATAAGAAAGTGAAGTAACACTTTTGCAAAGGGAGACAATTTGAAGCTTTAGCACTCTCCTGACAAAAATTAGAGGCAACAAAATCATGATTGCTTCCCCAGAAAACAGGTTTTGATATTTAATGTTAGCTGACTTCAGTGGGTACCATTTGCATGAAAGATCAAGTTTTTTTTCTTCTGGGAATATAAATAACATTGCAAAATGGTGTCTGCTGTAATTATTACCCAGCATACTGTCAGGCCATAATACACTATCTCAGTTTGCAAAACTGGTAACCCAGTAAGCATTCTACATAAATCTACAGCGGGCTGTTATCGGCCCGTAAGGGTAGCTGACAGGCCGATAACGGCCCGCTATAGATTTATGTAGAATGCTAGCTGGGAACTTCCTTTGTAATGCTTAGCATGCTGGGTTAAAATTTCAGCAGACATTTCAATTTTTTTTTCTTATTTTGCTCACAATATGGGCTTTGACATTTAATGCAATTTGTCTTCTTAGGAGGCAAATTTCATTTCAAAACCTATTTTCTGGGAAAAATAATGTCATCAATTTGTCATTGCTGAATTTGCCCAGAGAATGGTAAATGGTAAAATGGTAAAGACTTATATTTAGGGGGAGCATTTTGTTTTTCCTTTTAGAGCAGACCCTTTTTTAGATGTAGGGACAAAACAAATTTGCCTCCCCTAAAAGTTTATCATTTCCCTTTAAAATCATCTAATACAGTAAATGTCCTAGAATTTCATACACCAAAGTGTCTGACTGTGTTGGGGTTTAATGACATGTCAACCCATGTGGGTCATTTTGTGTCGTCTCCCAGAGAAAGGGAGAAAAGAGACAGTAGAGGAGATGAAAGAGAGGGACAGGCAAGGAAGAGGAACAGAAATGAAAGTGAATTGACAAAATTGCATATGCAAACAGTGTAGACCCAGATCACCTGATCAGGGTCTATACTGTTTGCCATCCACTAGGTATTTTAAAAAACAACTGCACAAAAAGCAAAAAATAGGCCAAAAAAGGATGGAATAAAGTTAGAAATTTTAGGATATTTGTTTTAGTCTACTCTAAAAGTTTTACATGGAACTATAATTTTAACCCTTGTCATGCTGAATAAATTAAGATGCCATGCCCACTTCTCATTTTCAGCCAATCAGTTTACTTGATCTGCATTGTTGATACAAATTCAAATACTGAATGCCAAACTGTGCAGATCCAGATCAGTTGGCCTTTTCAGAAGCCAGCTGATCTGGATCAACACTTTTTGCAAAGGCAGGGCGTAATCCGGGGTCAGCAGGACAAGGGTTAATTATTTTGGGAGCCTACAAAACATAAATAAACAAAAACACTCACTTTTGTTCATTTTGATGACCTTCCCATTCCTCTTATGGATGTTTTCATGTGAATGATACCAATCCCTGAAATAAACAGCAAATGTCCACATTGGGCAAGTATGGATAAAGTGTATTCAAGATCATAAAAATTCCCATGACCTGAGTGAAATGCAAGCCCAAGAAATATGACTCACATCATGTGAACATTGATCCTCACAATTTCTGATCCCCATTATTTCCCCTTTTTTGCTGCTACATAACATGGCAGATTGTGTGGTTTGTCTGAATTTTGATTAAATAAAGCTTTTTATGATGGGAAATAATTATGGGTATTTTTTTGCTTGTATAAGTCTGCTCGCTATAAAAAGGGGGAGAGCCTAAGATTCACATCGGCCTGCACATCCGGGTAGTCTGATCAGACACAACACTGTCATTGTTTGAATATGGACCTAAAACATTCAATTTTCAAACAGCATGAGACATGATTAGACTGTGTGGTTGTGCAGGTTGATCAAGGTCTATGCTGGCTATCTTTGTCATTAACCCATTTTAGTCAGGAATCTCCAAATGGGTAACTGGCAAATAGTACAGACTCAGATCAGACACTGCAAAATGCAGCATCTGATTGGGGTCTACACTGTTTCCATTAAATACAGAAATTTCTATAAAACATAGTAATAATAAAAACTAACCAGACACCTTGCTATTGGAAATAGATCAGTCCAAAGAGTTTTGGTAGACATTACGAAAACACGCCTATTCAAATATATAGAAAATTTCACCTCCAAAAACTGAAAATTTTCAGATAAAAAACTCCCGATATTTTTCATATTTCTGCTCAAACATAGATTGTGGGTAATTGTTAGAACTGCCTTGCCGAGCAGAAATAAGCAAAATAATGTATACCCCTGTAAACCCCAGTTTTACTACATAAAAGTGGGGTTTAAGGGGGTCAAAATAATATAGGCATGTTTTCGTGATGCTCAGCAGGACAGTATTTCTGCCAAAATTTCTAAACAAGTCCATTGGTTATTCGTTTAAGCATTTAAATCTTCTGGGTTAGGCCATACCAAATTAATTTGTAGATTCTCATCCAAAATTTATGAAAAATTGGGGTGGGTGGAACATTTTTATTTTTTATTTTTTATTTTTCAGCAGGCTTTGACAAGCAATCCAGTGTTGGAAGATGAATTGACTAGACCATGAAATTGCATTGTTTAATGAAATAAAATTATAAACCATTGATTTATTAGTTTTATTCAATTCAGAAACAAAAAAAGGTGTAAAGATGTTGACTAGAAACTGATGACACTTAAAGTTGTTTTGTTCAGTTCTAGTGGCAGCTTATGATCCAAACTACCACTTCTAAATTCTTCGAACAAGTCGGCAAGCGTCAAATTTTCTGCACATCTAACGCCAAACCAATCTTTGACGATCTCTGCTCCTTTACGAATTCGAACAACCACGAACATATTTGCCGATTGCCGGTGGTTTTCTATCAGTATATCGCCGAATACGGTAAACTTTTGCTAGATTTCACACACCAAAAAATTCAGGATTTTATTCCGGAAATTGATCAGGTAAACAACAGGTAGATGCTCGATATCGGATATTGTACGTAGAATTAAGCGTCACAGCGACGCGGATGACTCTGCCGGACGAAATATTCGCACCGAAATAATTCGGCTATTTTTTTTTTTTTTTTTTGTGAAATAAAAAAAAATCGGGCGGGCAGTTTTGACCACGGGCAGGTGGGGATGAGAATCTACAAATTAATTTGGTATGGCCTTAGTGACAAACAATGCAGACACTGAACAGCATTCTGCTGCATCTATTTTGAGTGACCACTGTGTGCTCAAGCCTTTTTGACTCATTCTTGGCAAAGTGATATAAGGGAGAATAGTCATTCACACAGCTTTGGTAACTACTTTATGCTGAACTAGCTCCCTTGAAATAAATGGTTTTTCTTTCTTTTTATTATGAAGTAATTTGTTGACAGGTTGATATAGTGTTTTACAGCTCCTGTAACATTTAAGTAGTACTGAGATGTTTGAGGGGTGATAATAAAGAGCTCTAGATGCAATGGAGTGCCATACATAACAAGAAACGCCTATTCAAATATACAGAAAACTGCACCTCCAAAAACAGAAAATTTTCAGATAAAAAATTCTGATATTTTTCTTATTTCTGCTAAAAACATAGATTTTGAGTATTCATAGGAACTGCCACAGTGAGGCTGTTCTAATGAGTACCCACTATCTATGTTTTGAGCAGAAATACGAAAAATAATGTATACCCCTGTAAACTCCAGTTTTACTGTATAAAAGTGGTGTTTAAGTGGGTCAAAATTATATAGGCATGTTTTTGTGATGGCTATATATGCTGTTGTAGCGGGTCAAAACTGGCATAAACTGTCAATAAATAAGAAACACTTCTGACAACAGAACCATACAAGCATTTTTTTTCAAAATCTACCCATAAACAAAACAATTTCGAGAATTTATTCAGAAATTCTATCAAATTTTTTCAGGCATCTTAACCTTTAAAGCGCCAGTCATAACTGCAGCAGACAACAATTTTTATTTATTTTATTTTCTTGAGAAAACAGGTTGTAGGTTCAATCTACAGCTGAGTCATACCAAAGACTTTTAAAATGGTATTAGCTGCTCTTTTGTTTGCACTCAGCATTGAGAGAGCAGAACTGCTTGGCCCGATGTCAGTATAAAGTGATTGGGTGGAATGTCACGTCATGTGTCTGGGTATGATACAAAAGTGAGCATCGAGCTGTCTGTCACATCCAGATACCATTGCAATATGACTGAAAGATTGATGAAAGCAATGCTAAACCCAAATGAAATAAAAAATCAACATTGGAACTTTCTTTTTTCAGGTTTAAATCTGTCTGATGGATTAAAATTTAATGTTAATGCCCTTTTCTAGTATATATATATAAAAGTATTGTCTGCTGAAGTTGTGATTGGCGCTTTAACCCATTGTATACCGAATAGACTCTCCCACACTGTATATTGGAAGAGTCCAATTTCAATTTTAGGTACGTCTGGCTATTAGATTTACATATTCCTAGAGAAAAATGGCTAAACCATTTGCAAACAGTGGAGACCCTGATCAGATGCCATGTTCTACGGCGTCTGATCTGGGTCTGCTATATTTGCCAATTACCCTTTTACGGGCCTCCCGACTACAATGGGTTAAGGATTGGAGAGGTGTTTGGAAAAAAGATGTGTTATTTTTGCACAAAAATATACATTGTGAGTATTCATCATCCCAGCAATTCAAATGACATACTAAATTATCACGAAATTCATGAACATGTGTGCATAATGTGCTTGATGTGCATGCATACATGTGTGTGTGTGCATGCATGTGTGTGTGTTTCTGGAAGAGGTCAATGCTATCAAATTAAAATGCTATCATATTGTACAATATTTTTTTCTAGAAAACAGCATTCAACATTTCTCGAAACTGTCTTATCTATTTGCATAAAATGTCGAATTCTATTTTAGGAGGGAAATATACAAAAAACAAAAAGATGTCAAAATGCTGTCTGCTGAAATGTTTACTCAATATGTAGCTCTGACATTAGATTTAGAGTTTTTGTTTAACCCATTGTGGCCTGGAGCCCCTAAAAGGGTTAAGGGTAAACAGTGCAGACCCAGATCAGATGCTGCAGAACATGGCATCTGATAATGGTTTCGACTGTTTGCAAATACAAGTAGTTCAACCATTTTTCTCTAGGAATATCTAAATCCTGACATACCTAAATTCTAAATTAGAATCTTTCAATATATAGTGTGGGGGAGTTTATTCAGTCTACAATGGGTTAACAGTATGTCAACCAATGTGGGTCATTTTGTGTCGCCTTCCAGAGAGAGGGAGAAAAGGGACAGAAGAGCTAGAAGAGAAGAGAAAAGAGAAGAATAGGAGAGGATGAAGGAAAAAGCAAATGATGCACAACATGTGAAAAAAGCCCTTATGCCATGTGCGAGCAGAGACGGTCCAGATCAGCATGAACATTGGTGCAGTCTGATATAGATAATTTCTGTTTGTCAACATATACTTCAATATCCACTGATTCTGTAAGCAGACAACGTAGGTCCTGATCAGCCTGCGCATATGTGCAGACTGATCAGGGCCTATGTTGTCTGCAAATTGCATAATCCTTTTTGTGCATTGCACATCAAATGACAGTGCAGAAACAGGAGAAATACTAAGATGCCTTTTTCGCACATCTGCTGCAAGTACAGCTGACCCTTACCACGGACACGTGAAAAAAGTATACCCCACCACAAACACAGTCTGTAGGGGTGGGGGGGCCTTATCTAGAACTATGGCTTAACCATGTTCAAACATACCATAAGTACTGAAAGGTGGCCAAAGCAATCCCCAGGATACAGCATACTAAACAGATCACTACCCACATTATAATCTCATCGCCATTCTCTGCTTTCTGTACTGGACTTGTGTCTGAAATGATTTTATAGAAAACTAGAAAAGGTTTTTTAGAAAAAAAAACAAATGTCCCCCAATCCCGCCAGAGTTGTCATTCTTGTACGCAACACGTCATCTCGTCCTGTTCTACATTTGTACCAAGCATCATCAAAATATTCCATGTTACAGAGCAGAGACAAAAAATCAAATTCAAACACAAGGAGGGGAAAAATCTCAAAAGTGAAAAAAGCCAAAGTTGTCATTCTTGTACGTGACATGTTATCTGGTCCTGTTCTTCATTACTACCAAGTATCAACAAAACATTCCAAAGAGTGTTCGACTTATATAGCGGACACTAAATCAATGCATAATCAGTGTCAAATATAGCAAAGTGAGATAACAGCAAAAGCAAGGAAGGCAGAGTTGTCGTTCTTGTAAGGAAAATGTCTTCTTGTCCTATTCTACAGTTCTACAAGGTACCATCAAAATATTCTGAATGGTATTCCAGTCACAGAGCAGATGAGAAATCTATTTCAAACAAAACAAGGGAAGATAACTCCAAAAGTAAGAAAGCCAGAGTTGTCATTCTTGTATGTGACATGTCGTCTGGGCCTGTTCTACATTCCTACCAAGTATCATAAAAATATTCTAAAGGGTCTTTGACTTACAGAGTGGACATGAACTCAATGGATAATCACTGTCAGACACAACAAAGGGAGATAATGCCAAAAGTAAGAAAGCCAGAGTTGTCATTCTTGTACATTAAACGTTGTCTGGTCCTGTTCTACATTTCTACCAAGTATCATAAACATATTCCAAAGGGTCTTTGACTTACAGAGCAGACACTAAATCAATGGATTATAACTGTCAAATATAACAAAGGGAGATAACAGCAAAAGTAAAGAAGGCAGAGTTGTCATTCTTGTAAGGAACATGTCATCTTGTCCTATTCTACAGTTCTACAAGGTACCATCAAAATATTCTGAAGGGTATTCCAGTTATACAGCAGACAAGAAATCTATTTCAAACAAAAGAAGGGGAGATAACTCCAAAAGTAAGTAAGCCAGAGTTGTCATTCTTTTACGCAACACGCTGTCTGGTCCTGTTCTATATTTCTACCAGGTATCAAAAAAATATTCCAAAGGGTCTTTGACTTACAGAGCGGACACAAACTCAACGGATAATCACTGTCAGACATAACAAAGGGAGATAACGCCAAAAGTAAGAAAGGCAGAATTGTCATTCTTGTATGCGACACGTTGCCTGGTCCTGTTCTACATTTCTACCAAATATCATAAAAGTATTCCAAAGGGTCTTTGACTTACAGAGCAGACACGAAATCAATGGATTATCACTGTCAAATATAACAAAGTAAGAAAGGCAGAGGTCATTCTTGTATGTGACATGTTGTCTGGTCCTGTTCTACATTTCTGCCAAGTACCATCGAAATATTCAAAAGGGTAATTGAGTTACAGAGGGGACACAAAATCTTTTTCAAATAAAACAAGGGGTGATAACTCCAAAAGTAAGAAAGCCAGAGTTGTCTATCTTGTATGCAACATGTCATCTAGTCCTGATCTACATTTCTATCTAGTATCATCAAAATATTCCAAAGGGTATTCAAGTTACAGAGCGGACAAGAAGTTTTATGCTGACGGGATCCGTCCCAAAAACAATATGTAACCACCCCCATCACCACCACCACTTTGGTAGGGGGGGGGGACATAATGACGGGGTAAATGTTAAACTTCAAACAGTAAAAATCTGAATTTCAACAAAAAATTCAAGAATAATTAATGCAAAATCCAAAGAAAACTTGAGATATAGTGCCAGCAAAATAAAAATAAAACTTGGATAATGTTTGGAGATTGCTCTAATTGACAGAATTGTCACCAGAGAGGTAAGTCTATTTAGGGCTGGTAAGAAGAATATTTAAGATGAGTCCCATTCTGTGAGATCATTCTTGCAAAAGTGCCCTACTCAGCATTCCTCTGCTCTATAATCCTATATGGAGCCCCTGAATATGCTTTTGCTTTAGGTACTCATTAGAAGAGCCTAAATGAAGAGCTTCAAATGAGTAACCACAGCATGTTTTTTCAGAGAGTTTAAGAAAATTATCTCAGAATTATCATCAAATAGTCCTCCTTAACAAGTTCTATGCAAAGCATATGAAATGTGAATTCTTTCTGGTTAAAAACACTTAAAGGGAATCAAATAGATACACTTTCCAGGGGGGACTACTCTGTCCAAATTGTTGTTGCATCACAAAAACATACCTATGACCCCCTTAAACCCCACTATTATACATGTATTGTAAAACTGGGGTTTACAGGGGTATACATTATTTTTCTTATTTCTGCTCAAAACATAAATTGTGGATACTCTTTAGAACCACCTCATTGGGGGAGTTCTAACAAGTACCCACAATCTATGTTCTGAGCAGAAATATGAAAAATATCAAAAATATTTATCTGAAATTTTTCATTTTTTTGGTGGTAAAATTTTCAGTATATTTGAATAGGCATGTTTTCGTAATGGCCTCCTTTCTGCAAAGAGAAAAACTTGCTCCCCTCTTTTTGGGGAGAAAGTCTGTCCTTTTAGAATACACCCTAGTGGGGAGTAAATTCTTTCCTTTTAAAGCAGAACCTTTTATAGAACTGCCTGGTACGCAGAAAAGCAAATGGAAAGTTACAAAAGTTGTTTCCATTGTAAATCAAGGTGTAAACTTGATCAAGTTTACCCAGGGCCCAGTTTTTCAAAGCATTGTTAGCTTAACAAGCTCGTTAGTGGTCAAAATGTTAACTGTTCTAGTAAGTATGATATCTAACTTGCAAGTATTTATGCTGAAAAATGTGAGTAGCTTTTGCATTTGAAAAAGCTACTCACATTTTTTCAGCAAAAGTATTGTATATATGCCATATTTAATGATCAAAGTTTAAACAATATGTTAACTAAAAACATCGTTAGTTTTGAACAACTGGGCTAAATTTGAGTTATGATTTACCTGTTGCATTAGGAATGCTATAGTTGTCCAAGGTACTGTGCTGTAAAGTAGAGATATTGAGGGCTGAGGTTATAGTAGGAGACATCCCAGTCAAAGCCCCTGAAACAGGTGCCATACTGCATCAGCTAGGAGGGAATCAACTCTTGCTCTCCTGAAAGATTAATACAAAATGAAATGAGACAATGCCCTAGGTTCTGACAAAAACAATGTATTTAAGGTAAACATGCATGCACGCACACACACACACATGCATGCACACAGGCACACACACAGCTTCAATACAATACACACACAATTAAAATCAAAATATAATTTCTTACCTCACATTGGCTATCTATATAACAATTATCTACATTAGTATTTTTTTCACATCCTGTAAACAACTACTATGAGAAAAGATGACATAGTACAAAATAAAAACACTAAAGAAGAAAAAAATGTTAAATAAACCTAAAAATATATATATAAAAAGGGACCTTCATACTGATGCAATGAGCAAAGGTCCACAGATCAGACTAAACATCTGCACAATTTGACCAGGGCATTAAGTAATTCACTGGACAAAGAATAAGCAAGGCAAAATTAGAAGAAAGGCCCTTATTGGACTGCCTTCTTTGGACCATTCCTGGTCTTATATCAGAACAAATACAATAAAGTTCCCTTTTCATGTGATAAAACTAAATGGTGAGGTATACAGAGTTCACACCTCCAGATAAGTTGTTGTTTTTTTTTCTCCACAAATGTTTATTTGTAATTTTCCTCTTAAAGTTTATGTTCTGGGATCTCTGACACATTAGCTCATGGAGGTAAACCTAATGCAATAAATAAATAAATTAAGCTTAGGCTGATAAAAGATAAAGGGGTATCAGGAAAATATTTTTCTTATTTCTCCACAAAAACATATGTTGTGGGTACTCATTAGAAGCACCTTGATGAGTACCACAACATGTTTTCTTGGAGACATAAGAAACATATTAAAAAATTTTAGGTTAAAAAATGCACCTTACTAAGCATGGAGCAATAAAATAAATAAATAAATAAATAAATGATTTTATCTACATACCTCTATAGAAGGTACTTTTATCATTTTTTTTTTTTTTTTTTTTTTGATACTTTCCTATTTCTCCACACCAAAAAAAATTGATACACATTTAAAGCATCTTGGTGAGTGTGTTAGCACTGTAGCTCCAGCTCCAAATAAGGTGCTTATTTTCAACTAAAATATACTGATTTTTCTTCTTATTTCTCAATAAAAACATATGTTGTAGGTACTCATTAGAAGTGCCTCTGTGAGGCACTTCTAATGTGTACTGCCAACATATTTTTATAGAAAAATGAGGAAATATTCATCTGAATACTTCTTTTATCTGGACGTATGTCTTGTACTATCTACTTATCAGGGGCACTGAAAGGTATGGACAATTTTGAATTACCTGAGGGAATCTCTTAGCAACATTATAAGAAATTGCCAAATTTCCCTTTATTTTTGCAAGGCTGTGTCAACCAAGCATGATATCACACTAGTAAATCTAGAATAATTGTGTCTCTTATGCTAAACAGATTAGTGGTTAAACATGGTTAAATGCAACCAGACCTTTTTATCACTGTCATTATGTCTGCTAATTTACATAGACACAGCTCTAGATAAGGTGGTGTTTGGGCATAGGTCCAGAGATAAGTGGGTATCAGGTCAGTATTTTCTTATTACTCCATGAAAACATATGTTGTGGGTACTCATTAGTAGTGCCTTAGGAAGATGCTTTTAATATGTTTTCTTGGAGAAATAAGAAAAATATCAGTGCTACTGGATTGAAAAAAGCACCTTAACTAGAGCTCTGAGTCTGGGTCTTAAAATGTGTTTTATTTCTCCATCAAAACATAATGTTGTAAAGCTTCAGCGAGGGTCTCCTATTGTGTTTTCAGAAAAATATCTTAGAAAAAAGGGCTTGACATTTCATGCTAATTATGCCCACTTACATCAAGTGCACTCTTCTACCATGACACAAAAGACCCGTTTATATCCAATAGCAGGGTGTCTGGTTAGTTTTTATTACAGGTGTCACATTCTGCTTTATTCTGCAGCATCTGATCTGGGTCTACACTGTTTGCCAATTACCCTTCTAGGTGTCTTCAGACTATAAGGATGAGACGATTTGCATGAAATGTCAAATCCTTTTTTTCACATATTTTTTTGCCAAGAAATAAGAAAAGAAACATATTTATCACGATACAAGTTTTATCTAGTGTTATGTATGCAGACGCTTAGGATAAAACTGTCCATTTTATACCTGTAGTTGTGTCATAAAGACTACTGGATAAGCGGCAAACAGTGCAGGCCCTGATTCCATGCCACAATTTGATCTAGGTCTTTGCCTTTTGCTCAGTCTGTTTGTCCCAAAAAACTTAGGGTAAATACAGTATTTTAAGAACAGGGCTCCATATTATTATCATTATTACATTATTACACTGATGAAAATTTAGATGGAAGTTCTATGTCTGAAAGGGCTTTAACTCTATCAAAAATAGCCAAATCAAAAATTCAAAATCAGGTGTACTCCTTCAGATCATAGGAAGTAAATCAGTAAAATTCAACAAAAATCTGAAGAAAGATATAGGACTTAATTGTGGACACTAGCTTTGCAGATGGAAACTAGAATTTGTTTTCCTTCAAAAACACAGACGTCTCCCCCTTTTTGGTGTCATATTGTACTGTACATTCAGCAAACATTTATATTAACTAATGGGATTCCAAGGGAGTAACTCAAAAAGTATAAATACAAGAGTTATGGTTCTTGCACTTTGCACTTTGTCTAATGTTGATTGATATTCATATAAAGTTTCGTGAAGATATCTTGAATGGTGTTCAAGTTATAGAGCGGACACATTTTTTGTGACAAAGTTCCAAGGGGAATAATTCAAAAAGTACAAATGCAAGTGTCATGGTTCTTGCACTCTGCACATCCTCCAATGTTGATTGATATTTACATGAAGTTTCTTGAAGATGTCTTGAACAGATTTCAGATTTCAAGTTACAGAGCGGACACAATTTTGTGTCAAAGTTCCATGGGAAATAACTCAGAAAGTATAAATGCAAGAGTTATGGTTCTTGCACTCTGCACATCATCTAATGTTGATTGATATTTATATGAAGTTTCCTGAAGATAGCTTGAATGGTTTTCAAGTTATAGAGCAGACACGATTTTGTGATAAAGTTCTAAGGGAAATAACTCAAAAAAGTATAAATGTAAGAGTTATGATTTTTGTGGGCTTCATGTCATCTAATGTTGAATGATATTTACATGAAGTTTCCTGAAGATAGCTAAAACAGTTTTCAACTTATAGAGTGAACAAGATTTTGTGACAAAGTTCCAAGGAAAATAATTCAAAAAGTAAAAATGCAAGAGTTAGGGATCTTGCACTCTGTACGTCACCTAATGTTGATTGATATTTATATGAAGTTTTCATGAAGATATCTTGAATGGTTTTCAAGTTATAGAGGGGACATGATTTTGTGACAGACAGACAGACACCCAGGAGGGAAAACAGTATGTCTTCTTACCCTAAAGGGGGGAGACATAAGTACAAAAAAGCTGTAACTGTCAAAAATAGCCAAATCAAAATCCCTTAATTATGTGGTATCCGGACAATATCCCCTCCGGACAAAATCCCCTCTGCTCATTTTTGCATAGGTGGACGAAATCCCCTTCATGTTTTTTACAATGTGGACATAATCCCCTTTGAAACTTTTTACAGGATGGACATAATCCCCCTCGTGATTTTTACAAGGTGGACAAAATCCCCTCCATAAGATGGACAAAATCCCCTTCGGACAAAATCCCCCTTGCTGATTACTGCCATAGAAATGGTACGCAAATGGTAGATGAGACTGTGTCCATCGGTCATACACTCTGTTCCCTGAAGACTGAAGACTGATAGAATAAATTTAAAACTTTCATTTTTGTATATAAGCTATACATTTTTTCTTTGAATCGTGTTTTATCCAAAACCATTTTAAAACAGACCGTTTCTAAATATATGGTTAATGTGGATTTGTTAAGGATTCTTGGCTTCAAGTTTCCCTGGTTTTTGAAGAAATCAAATATTTGCAGTATCCTCCATACCTTTATGTATGCGATTCTACTTTTAATTTTTATTCTTCTTTATACCTTCGTATTTCTTCATAAACCAGTAATTGCTGCCCATTATCTTCAACAGGAATGATATGATGCAGAGAATTAAAACAACAAATATTTTCTATGATTTATTAAGCTTTCCATCCAATAAATTTATATACATGAAAGGTGTAGCAAATATACAACAATGATCCTAAGTGTAATTAACAGTGCAGACCCTGATCAGATCTGATCAGGATCTTCACTGTTTGCTATTTCATCTACATTGGATTACTGCAATGTGAAATTACTCTTTTTTAATATTCTGAAATAATTACAGTGGCTGTTTGGATCTGTCTGAAATTTTAGGATTTTTAAGTTATTAAATTTATTTATCAGTGATTATGAAGTTTGTATGATGGTACATGTAATCAAACATTTCTTGATAATTAGCATATTCAATCATTTAATAATTATAAAAGAGTAATTACATATTTTTATCACTTGAGGTGAAATTAATCAGTTTGTTTTCAAACATAATTATCAAGTGCAGTCCTTAATTTGAAAATTTGAGCATATACACATTTAATTCAATTACATGTGATTAAAGGGTATAAAAGATCAAAGCATGAAAGAGAAATGCAAACATTGCAGTCAATTAAATAATTCAAAAAGCACATTCTTTGTAATGAACACCCCTGGGCATGAGTTACCTTTACCTTTAGTAATCCAATGTAGATGAAATAGCAAACAGTGAAGATCCTGATCAGATCTATTAATTACACTTAGGATCATTGTTGTGTATTTGCTACACCTTTCATGTATATAAATTTATTGGATGGAATAGCTTAATAAATCATAGAAAATATTCGTTGTTTTAATTCTCAGCATCATATCATTCCTGTTGAAGATAATGGGCAGCAATTACTGGTTTATGAAGAAATACGAAGGTATAAAGAAGAATAAAAATTAAAAGTAGAATCGCATACATAAAGGTATGGAGGATACTGCAAATATTTGATTGCTTCAAAAACCAGGGAAACTTGAAGCCCAGAATCCTTAACAAATCCACATTAACCATATATTTAGAAACGGTCTGTTTTAAAATGGTTTTGGATAAAACACAATTCAAAGAAAAAATGTATAGATTATATACAAAAATGAACATTTTAAATTTATTCTATCAGTCTTCAGTCTTCAGGGAACAGAGTGTATGACCGATGGACACAGTCTCATCTACAATTCGAGAACCATTTCTATGGCAGTAATCAGCAAGGGGGGATTTTGTCCGAAGGGGATTTTGTCCATCTTATGGAGGGGATTTTGTCCACCTTGTAAAAATCACGAGGGGGATTATGTCCATCCTGTAAAAAGTTTCAAAGGGGATTATGTCCACCTTGTAAAAAACATGAAGGGGATTTCGTCCACCTATGCAAAAATGAGCAGAGGGGATTTTGTCCGAGGGGGATTTTGTCCTACACTTATGTATGTGCAAATCTTAACATCAGAGGAAGAAAATCTGCAAAATTTCAAAGCTGTTGGAGGAGTTGTGGACAAAAGATTTTGGACTGACATACTATCGCACACATCACACACATATACAAAAGGATCAGGGTCATTTCTTTAGTTTCCCTCTGCCTGGGTCACATAATAAATAAAGGTAACTGCTTCGAATTTAATACAAAATGCAACTATTAAAGGACTGAACTCATCACCTACCAATATTCCCATATTGTAACAATTTCTCCTAATTTCTGCTATAACTTAATCTTGATGACCCTTGAACTATGCCTATCACAGTAGTCCTTAAACTTGCTCGGCATATCCAGCCAACAAAAAATAGTATTGGTCAAGCAAGAATTGCCTCCCTTGCATTGTCGAGACATTAATTTAAGTATATATAAAGACTTGCATGGTTATCTTTTCTATGTTGTTGTTAAATTTTACACTAGTGTAGAGATTATTGTGATAATGAGATAGGAAATTGAAATTATGACATTTTTGTTACTTACTAGTAGATATTTGGCATTTTTTTTTTTCTAAATGAAGTTGAACTATTCGATATTAAGTACAATAGGTATCTCGTCTGGACGCTAGGTTACTTTTGTTAAGTATAGAAGTACTGACACACAACAAAATTTGTATATAAAACAGGTCAGAATCAAACTAGGTATACCAAACATTATATCTAACAAAAAATCAAACTGTACTAGTATATGCACATCGAACACTATCTAACACATTCTCCAAAACATTAAACCTTGTCCTGCTGAATAAATTAAGATGCCAAGCCCACTTCTAATTTTCAGCCAGTCAGATTACTTGAGGTTTTTACTCCAGGTTTTTGATACAAGTTCACATATTAAGTGACAAACAGTGTAGATCCAGATCAGAAGCCAACTGATCTGGATCTAAACTGTTTGCAAAAGCAGGGTATATCTGGGTTCAGCAGGACAAGGGTTAAGATGAAACCTCTCAAAAGTGGATAAAATAATCTGATGAAAATACCAAAATTACGTGCACATGTCCAGACCATGTCCACAAATTCTACAAAGTTTCAAACTGACGAGTCAAATACTGTCGATCTATGTAGCTCCAGATAAGACATTTCTTTTTCAACAAAAAAAGTACTGATAATTTTCTTATTTTTCTGCAACAACATTATGTTGTGGTACTCATCAGAAGTACCTTTCCTATTGTTTCTAATGAGTACCCACAGCATATTTTTTCATGGAGAAATAAGAAAAAAAAACTATTAACTGGATAGTTGATACCCCTCTTATCTGGAGCTTACGCAGGAGTTGTGTACACTAGGCCATCAACTCATTTACTTAACCAAACAAAAAACCTCAAAAGTCATTAAAAAGACCAAGTCGAAAACCCAGAAAAAAAAACAGAAAAAAATACAACAAAAATACCCAAATCACATGCACATGTTCATGCAATGTCCAAAAACATCTGCAAAGTTTCAAATTGATGCCTATATAATTTTGACCCCCTTCAACCCCACTTTTATGTAGTAAAACTGGTGTTTACAGGGGTATACTTTTTTTTTCTTATTTCTGCTCAAAAACATAGATTGTGGGTACTTGATAGAACCGCCTCATTGAGGCGGTTCTAACAAGTACCCACAATCTATGGTTTGAGCAGAAGTGTGGTAAATATCAGAAAATTTTATCTGAAATTTTCAATTTTTGGTGGTAAAATTTTTCAGTATATTTGAATTGGTGTGTTTTCGTAATGAAACTATAATTTCATATGCATCTGATGCAAATTATTATATTGATATATAATAAATCTATCCTAATATGTGTAACAGACCAATCCAAATGTATAGTGCAAAAGGGCAAAGGACCATTACGAAAACATACCTATTCAAATATACTGAAAATTTTACCACCAAAAAATGAAAATTTTCAGATGAAAAATTCTGATATTTTTCATATTTCTGCTCAA
This sequence comes from Anodontia alba, assembly GCA_964016985.1. NCBI lineage: Eukaryota > Metazoa > Mollusca > Bivalvia > Lucinida > Lucinidae > Anodontia > Anodontia alba. Next base: position 16,718,466 of record OZ024825.1, on the reverse strand, counting down.
AACATTGATTGTAGGTACTCGTTAGAACTGCCTCGATGAGGCGGTTCTAACGAGTACCCAAAATCTATGTTTTGAACAGAAATAAGAAAAATAATGTATACCCCTGTAAACCCCAGTTTTACTGTATAAAAGTGGGGTTTAAGGGGGTCAAAATAATATAGGCATGTTTCTGTGATGACTACATAATGTGTTATACAATAAATTTGGAAAGTTTTGTTGAAAGAATTGTATATCACTTTCTAGACACAGACCTGACACTCCAGACCATGGCATCTGATCAGTGTCTACATTGTTAGCTACTGCTCATTCAGCAGTATTTAGATAACTCAAGAGACAGTCAATGTCCTTGTTGAAAATTTAGGAGAAATAGGGTAAGGAGTTAAGGCATGTAAATATGGTATGTAATGACCACAAATGCTGCTTAACCTCTCTAATCTGGGTAACACTATATTGGCTTTGACACAGCTGTCTAAATATTTAGTGTACTGTATCTTTTACTGTATTACCGTATTACTGTATCGGAGGCCTAGTATAATCTCTCGATTTTCGGGCCCGTTCTTGTCTTCTTTCATTGAACTGGTAATGGCTGGCATGTGCAAACAGGTTGGAGTAACAGTCCGGTTCAAATTTGGTTGCTTTGTTTTTCCAAAACTTATTCAGTCTCAACTTAAATTGATTTATGCTACCAGATAAAATCACTTCCTCCAAAAGACTGTTCCATTCATCTATAACTCTTTGTGAGCAAAATTGTTTCTGCAAGTTCAATTTAAACTGCATTTAAAGAGCTTTTGACTGTGACCTCTTGTTCTCATATTTACAGTATGTAGTTGGAGCCTGAGACAGGCCTAAGCAAACAGTGTAGACCCAGATGGTGGTGTCTCATCAGGGTCTACACTGTTTGCCACTCATCCAGCAATTTTTTGACACATCAACATGCAATAAATTGTATTTGTTAAAAATTTAGAACAAGCATGGTAAGGAGCTGAGGTGTCTGAATACTTAGGCTAAATATGGTATTCCAAAGGCAGTTCAATAAGCACCATATTGACCCTATAACTACTGAGAATCTCAGAGCTGAGAACCCTTAGTGGCCTTACCATACTTGTCCTAAAATTGGAACAAACCATACTTGTCCTAAAATTGGATCAGTCCATTTTACCTACTTGTCAAAAAATTGCTGGGAGTGACAAGTTCTGAAGTGTCTGATCTGGGTCTACACTTTTTGCTCAGGCCTGTCTCTCAAAACCTGGAGTTATACTTTTTTGTCGTCATCCAAAATCTACTATATTTCTTATTTCACCACCACCCATTACCAAAGCATGCCTGTATAATACTGACCCCCTTAAACCCCACTTTTATATATTAAAACTGGGGTTTACAGGGGTATACATCTTTTTTCTTATTTCTGCTCAAAAAAACATAGATTGTAGGCACTCGTTAGAACCTCCCCGTTGCGGCGGTTCTAACGAATACCCACAATGTATGTTTTGAGCAGAAATATGAAAAATATCAGAAGTTTTTATCTGAAAATTTTCAGTTTTGGTGAGAAAATTTTCAGTATATTTGAATAGGGGAGAGCTAGGTACCACAGCTTCTGGTGTATGAATGTCATTAGACGTATCACAGTAAACATTCCGATTCTGAGTAGACGTTTTCTTAATGACCAAAAAAACCTGATCAGGGTCTTTAACTGTGCCGCTCATCCAGCATTTTTGACAAAAGGACAGGAAAATGGGTTTGCTCACTGTTCTGGACAATTATAGCAAGGAGTTGTGGTGGCGGAATACTTAGGGTTCATGGATTCATACTTCTTGGTTGAAGTTTACCTCCGTACACTTGTCTTGTTTTCCCGCCATCTGTCAAGCGGTTCTGTTTAGGGTAAAATCCGATTCCATGTGCCAGTAGCTAGAACTCCAGTCCCAAAGTCAGTACTTCTTACACGACCAGCTTTTGGAATCAGTTGCAAGTTCCAAGTATTTGGGTGTGGAGATCAGCAGCAACCTGTCCTTCAACGAACATATACAGAACATAACCACTTCAGCAAGTCAGTCATTGGGCTTCCTAAAGAGAAATATTAGACCCCAAAACCCAGCCTTAAGGGAAATGGCATACAACTCTGATCCGTCCTTTGGTGGAATACTCCTCCCCAGTTTGGAGCCCTTACACCAAAACTAACATTGATAAAATTGAGATGGTGCAGCGTTTGAGCTGCCAGGTGGACACTTCATAATCATTCACTCGATGCAAGTGTCACAGAGATGCTCCAACCCCTCGGCTGGAGATCGCTCGAGTAGAGAAGATCCGACTCCCGACTATGTCTGTTTTACAAGATCGTTTATGGTCTTGTAGCTGTTGACCTGCCACCGTACGTTGTGCACCTATGAGACCCCTCAAAAGCTCACACCCAATGTCCTTCCGTCAAATGCATACTACAGTTGACTACTACAAATACTCTTTCTACCCCATCGCAATCGTGCAATGGAACCGGCTATCGGCAAGTATTGCATTGCTGCCCACATTTGATTCTTTCAAGAGGGCAGTGTGCACAGTCAGCCATTCATTGCCTTAATTGCCAGCGCGTTGTTTTTAACATTGTAGTCTGCACTGTCAGTCTACTTCTGACTTTTAACATTTTAACTCTGTCATCTTTATTTCGCCTGTACTAATATGTCTTATGGGAATTTTTTTATTTTTAACATATCCTCTACTAACATCGCACAGACGCAGACCTGCACGTAATCCCCGCGAGGGGGTAATGCAGTATGAATAGATAGATAGATAGATAGATAGTAGGGAAATACACTGGCTAAATGAGACGCGCTTAGTAGTACAACCTAGTTTTTATATAGGACAAACTTTCGTTCTTTCGTTCTTTAGTTGACTGGTTATCTTTGTGGCATTGTATCGCTGCCTATAATCTCAATGTTCTAAATCAAGTATAAATCTCTTCAGTGCTTTTCTCATGGTACTTTTACGTTCATTATACTCTGTGCGCATGCGTAGGATTATGTATTTAGTGACCAAAACATTGGTAGTGCACTAACTAGCTTTTTCCTTGCTTCTCGCTATCGCATTGTTGCTCGCTAATGTCCTTTAGTCTAGCGCACTGCAACATACTCCCGCCCTTCTACTATCTTCTGCAGTGCATCATTCTCTTTTTCATATCTGTCACAGTCATATAGGAAATATTCTATTTGTTTCTGCGACTTTACACGTGGAGCACAGCTCTGACACATTCGGACCAATCTTTGCTCGGTGGCCGTTTACAATTGTATAGCCTGCCAGCATCTGGTAAGTCCCGAGAAGCTTCTTCTGTCTTTCTTTCTTGACTGCAGTTTGTTGGATTACCCACCAGGAGCTTAAGAGTCAAAGACTTAGCCTGTAAAACTTTATTCAGAACCCAGGCTGAGTATGTCTCCACTGTTTGCAGCCCTTCCACCAAGCAGAATATACACATACGTACTTCAAACGAGAGCTACCAGATTGTTGACAAGAAATTTGTCCCACAGTATTGCTGAGATGTTTTGCTTTTCTTGCTTATCAGCAAATTTGAACAAGTTCGGATTAAAGATAAAAGTACTTGTACCTCTAAGGTGATAGGTGCACTCTGGCCAGATTTCGAACTCGTGAGATACTTTAAATTATGCATGTCATGGTTGTCAGCAAATTTGACAAAGCTGTCTAAAATGAATTCACTATCAATCAGGCAATATATTCGAACTCATGAGATATATTATGCATGTCATGGTTATCAGCAAGTTTGACAAAGTTCTGCATAAAATGAATCCACTATCAATCAGGCAACATATTCGAACTCGTGAGATATATTATGCATGCCATGGTTATCAACAAGTTTGAAGAAGGTCTGACTACAAATGAAGTTATTATCAATCAGACAACCTATTCGACTCGTAACATATACTATGCATGTCATGGTTATCAGCAAATTTGACAAGGTTCTGACTAAAACGAATTCACCGTCGATCAGACAACTTACAGTCGATTCTCGTAATCTCGACTTCGCTTATCTCGAATAATCGCTTATCTCGAAGTGAAAACCCGGTCCCTGTTTATGCAAGGAAATCTAACAACAGACAACAAACTGTCGTGGAAAAGAGGAGCGATCAGGGTCTACACCGTTTGCCATTCATCCAGTAGTCATCACGAATACATGCCTATGTAATTTTTACCTCATTAAACCCCACTTTTATATAGTAAAACTGGGGTTTACAGGGGTATACATTGCTTTTTCCCTTATTTTTGCTCGGAAACGTAGATTGTGGGTACTCGTTAGATCCGCCTCGCCGAGGCGGTACTAACGAGTACCCACAATCTATGTTTTGAGCAGAAATATGAAAAAAGATTTTTTTTTATCTGAAAATGTTCAGTTTTTTTAGGTGAAATTTTCTATATATTTGAATAGGGGTGTCTTCGTAATGTTCATGGGATAATAGCAATCAAACTATGCACCTACACAGGTATTATACTCGTAAACTTTCTAAAATATTTTATAGGTTTTATCGCCGTCCTTCTGAATTTCGGTACTAGTTTGCCCTACGTATTTGGACACTACTAAGCTTGTCTTGATATTTGATCAACATCACGAAAACATACCTATATAATTTTGACCCCCTTTAACCCCACTTTTATGTAGTAAAACTGGGGTTTACAGGGGTATACATTATTTTTCTTGTTTCTGCTTAAAACATAGATTGTGGGTACTCGTTAGAACCGCCTCGTCGAGGCGGTTCTAACGAGTACCCACAATCTATGTTTTGAGCAGAAATATGAAAAATATCAGAATTTTTATCTGAAAACTTTCAGTTTTTGATTGTGAAATTTTCAATATATCTGAATAGGCGTGTTTCCGTAATGAAGCCCGTTGTACTACTATTGATGCGTCTAAAATTGCTTTCTAGGTGGCAAACAGTGTAGACTCTGATCAGACGTGCTGCGGCGTCTAATTAGGGTTTCACTGACGGCACAGGCCTGTCAGTTCGCATCCTCGGTAACCCAGGTGTGACCCATTACGTTACTCTCCATTCATCAATGAATGGAGTGTAACGTAATGAGTCACACCTGGGTTACCGAGGATGGTCAGTTCGACTGGTTAGTGTAAATACAATAATTTCTGAATACATGAACCTCAATAGCTCGAACACCGGTGGCACGTTTAACATGGCTGATTCGAATTTGTTTTTTTTTTAATCCCTGCGAAATTCTTCCGTTAGCTCCAGAAAACAAGTATATTTCTTATTTTATCATGAAATTGTATGTTGTGTGTAATCATTAGATTCTACTCATCGAGGCAATTCTAACGAATACACACAACATACCATTATTGTATAGAAGATGGAAAATATTTCCCTAAGATATCGACAATTATCGCCATTTGCTTCCTGACCTGGCACCATGATTAACCCTCATAGATTCGAACTACCCATCTACCCATGTCTCGAACAATTTTCCATGGTCCCAAAGATGTTCAAGCCATTGAAATTCACTTGTACAATGTTGTCTTGACACTTCTCAGCAAGACGGACCATCGGAGCTTGAATTTTAAGTGGACTTAATTAGTCCGATTGTTGGCAATACTGGGTTCTCGGAACAATTAAAAAAGATCGTCACTCGTTACAAAAAGATAGGTTACAAGATAAATATTCTGCAGTAAACTGCATGCTTGGTTGTTAACCCTATTATGGTTGATAAATATGCTTCCCTCTTTAATTGCATGAATGACGTTTTTTCATTACGAAAACATGTCTATTCAAAACTATTGATAATTTCCCCACCAAAAACGGAAAAGTTTCAGATAAAAAATTCTAATATTTTTCACATTTCTTCTTGTTTTTTTTTTTTTAAATCAACGTCCAGCCTTCTTTCTACACCAGCCATGGGTGAAGACCTGACTGCTCATCAAAGGGCCTACTACACCGCTCTGGATAAGAAGATCACAACAGGTCGCCCGCAGAAGAACATCATCTCGTGGGTAGAATTTCTGGAACGCTCATCAACGATCCAGAGGGAAGGTTTCGCTCCACAAGATAGCGAGAGAAGACAGCTAGACGCGTCCTTTAGAGAAGACATCCTTTCCGGCGATGACCTACTCATCTCTTTCGGCCGACTGTCAAAAGTCTGTAAGTTACAGACTGGACTCATACTTCACGCACCGTGCCCGGGTAAGGTAACCTAGCTATTATAATTAGGCTCGTTTCAAGCCAACTCAGGAGTCCAATAAAACTAACCCGGATTTCCGGCGCTGACTGTGTGACTCAGTTGCCTGGAAGTGTTAAAAATCTGCTTGATTGATTGATTGAAAGCAAACCGAAATCAAATCTGAAACCCGAAGTATTGTGGAAAGTCACGTAATGATGTAAACTCCTGCTTACCCCTATTTTGACTATATTATAGACATTACGAAAACACGCCTATTCAAATATACAGAAACTGAATTTCACATCCAAAAATTTGAAAAATTTCCGATGAAAAACTCTGATATTTTTCAAATTTCTACTCAAAACATATATTGTGGGTACTCGTTAGAACCGCCTAGGCGGGGCGGTTCCAACGAGTACTCACAATCTATGTTTTCGAGCAAAAATATGAAAAATATCATTCATCTGAAAATTTTCAATTTTTGGAGGTGAAATTTTCTATATATTTGAACAGGCGTGTTTTCGAGGCGGTTCTAACGAGTACCCACAATCTATGTTTTCGAGCAAAAATAAGAAAAATAATGTATACCCCTGCAAACCCCAATTTTACAGTATAAAAGTGAGTTTAAGGGGGTCAAAATTATATATATAGGTATGTTTTTCATGATGGGAATATGGGGATCAGGTCTCAGACTTGTTACCATAATGCTCTTCTTATTGTCAGCAGTATTTATACACAATAAGAACAAATAACATATATAAATAGGCCAGTTATAAGGGGCATGTTCAGAGAGTTTTTACAGTAAACTAATAACGAAATGGCTTGGTCTTTGTAATTATTTACACGAGAGATTATTCCTTTAAACCTTTGCCACTCTCTGGGCAGATTCAGCAGAAGAAAATTTAAAGTCATTTTTTTCTTATTTTTTCCAGAAAATAGTTTTTGACATTTCATGCAAATTATCTCCTTTGCATGGGAATAAGAAAAATTTTATGTCGCCTGCTGAAATTTTACCCAGCATGCTAAGAGTAAACAAAAGTACAGACGACCGGTAATGAATACATGTAAAAGAACTCGTATTAAAAAAAAATATTGTATCGCGGCTCAGCACTTACGAGTTTTAGTTTTCCTCGTATTTTATTGGGCCTTGTGGCTGCTCGACGCGGGGCTTTTTTCGATGTTTTGCCCAGTTAAGGGGAATTGATACATTTGGTAGAATTTCCGCCATTTTGTATAAGGGAGACAACTCTTATGACCTTCTGTTTGCCTCCCTGCGTTCCTAATCCTTTCTGAAAAGGGATCAGCTCTTAAAGGAAAGAATTCCCTCCAAAGGGGAGCGAATTCTTTCCTTTAGAGGGGCCCTTTTCAGAAGAAAGCTAAACACTTTTGACAGAGTTGTCTCCCCTGAAAGTGTATCCACGTTACTGCCTTGGATTGTGATAATCTCACTGGTACGAAGTCAGTTCGTTCTCAAGACAATTCGTACTTAAGTCAATTCGCTCTCATTTTGGCCAACTCGTACTCATTTTTAGGTCAATTCGTACTCATAGAATTTTTCTTCAGTCAACTGGTCCTCATCTGGCCAATTTGTACTCATTTTTGTCAAGTCGTTCTCACGCTAAAATCGACTAATTTCGAAGGAAAGTTGACTGGGAACCTTCCCACTGCATAAAAGGGAGCTTGTTGCTTTCCATCACGAAAACATACCTATATAATTTTGACTCCCTTAAACCCCACTTTAATATAGTAAAACTGGGGTTTACAGGGGTATGCATTATTTTTCTTATTTCTGCTAAAAACATAGATTGTGGGTACTCGTTAGAACCGCCTCGGCGAGGCAGTTCTAACGAGTACCCACAATCCATGTTTTGAGCAGAAATATGAAAAATATCGGAGATTTTTATCTGAAAATTTTCAGTTTTTGGAGATGAAATTTTCTATGTATTTGAATAGGCGTGTTTTCGTAATGCTTTGGTTTGTAACTAGTATCCCCGTCCGTCGTAGATTGTTTGCTCTCCCTCTTGATTATTGGTAGGCTATGTTCTGGGATTGAGACATTTTCTGGATATCTTCTTTACTATCTGGCGGATTTAGCTGGGGATGCAATGTATACCATACAGTTAAACTTCAATGACTCGAACACCGATCGCTGGTTTACCGTGGCTGATTCGAATTCGTTTTCGAGTCCCTAGGAACTTGTTTTCCGATAGCTCAAGAAAACACATATTTAGATATATTTTAGGGAACTCTTATCATTACGAAAACACGCCTATTCAAATAAAAACTAAAAAAAAATCAGATAAAAAACACTGATATTTTTCATATTCCTGCTCAAAACATAGATTGTGGGTACTCGATAGAACCGCCTCGCCGAGGCGGTACTAACGAGTACCCACAATTTATGTTTTGAGCAGAAATAAGAAAAATAATGTATACCCCTGTAAACCCTAGTTTTACTATATAAACGTGGGGTTTAAGGGGGGTCAAAATTATATAGGCATGTTTTCGTGATGTTTTATCATTAAATGTACGAGTGTTCTCATTAGAATCGCCATCGAGGCGATTCTAATGAGTACATACAACATACCATTGATTTATATAAGATCGAAAAGATATTCCTTATTTATCCCATGTCCAAAAGATATAAGAGACATAAAATTCGACTGCAGATGGCTTTTGTTCATACCGGGTTTATCAGTTATTAATGGACTTCCTGTTTGCTTTCCTGGCACAAAACCCTACTAAAAAGAACTACTCTAAAAGAAAAAAAAATGTTCCCAGCCTTCTAAAAAGGGGTCAACTCTAAAAGAAAAGAATTTGTTCCCCATAAGAACAATTTTTTTCCGTTTAGAGAAGAGCTCTTTGAGAGGGCGGCAATTTGTCAAGAGTTATCTCTCTCTGTTCTGAAAGACGTCTTTAGGACCTCGCAGGACACACACTGTGTATTCAAACAGAGATCCGTGTTTGTCTTACAGAGATCTGTGTGTGTTTCCGTCCGTCTGTAATAAACACGTACTTACGAGGTAACACACAAGCCAGTCCGAGCACACTTGTGTGTACATGTACATCTGAGCACACCATCTTTCCGAGGCCCAATCCGACTACTTACCGGGTTCCGGAGTCCTCCCAAGTACCGGGTTATTTTAACTCCTAGTTGGACATACTACCCGAAAACGGCCGGCCTCGGTGGCTCAGCTGGATGCGCCGTCCGACTGGAGACCAGGAGGTCGCGGGTTCAACTCCCGCCGAGGTCGGCAACATTCTTTCGTGGAGATTGATCATGAAGTATTTTCTACGGTCATTCTCTCCCTTCCGCTGATTCAAGAAGGGCAGTTGTCAGTTTCTGGCGAAAGAAGGTGCATACTACTGGTTAACCGCTTAGAGGACTAAGCCTGCCCATTAAACGTGTGGTTAGGTAAACTGACCGCGCTCGACATGACCCCATTGGGTTGACTGGACCGTAAAACCTCAACACAACAACACAGCTAACCGAAAACGAGGCAAAAGCGAAACGAGGTCCAAATGTTGGAGCTCGCTTTAACAGGACCTCACTTATTTCGGACCTCGAAAAGTGGTTAAAACAGGTGCACACACACACACACACACACACACACACACACACACACACACACACACACACACACACACACACACACACACACACACACGGAAGAACGAAAAGGAAATCTTGTGTGTGAAAAAGGTTTATTCCACATAATATCCTCATATAATTATTACTCCTATCGCAACACAGAAAACAAGAAATGGAGAAAAGCACGGGGTTGAAATCTTCTTCGTGTTTAGCAGCCCCCTTTACAGAAGGAAGGTAGAACAGTTTTTGCCGGCCTAACTCCTCTATGACTGTTACCATTGCCCTTTACCTGTACCATTCTCTGGGCTAATACAACAGACAACAAATTCATGGCATCTTTTCTCATCTTTTCTTATTTTCACCAGAAAATAGAATTTGACATTTCACGCGAATTGTCTCCATTTGCCACTCACCCAGCAATTTAACACACATTTCACATGTAGTAAAATGAACATCTTGAAAAGAAGTATAAGGTAAAGAGTTAGTGTGTGGGTGGGGGGAGGAGGAACGGGACTGAATATTTAGGGTAAATACGATAATCAAGATTTATCAAATTTATCCAAACTTTCCCAATGAAAATGACATTTTGAGTCAAAGGGGACTGACCCCCCCCCGGCCCCCGAACCACCTCTGAATCCGCTCCTATAGCTGATGACTGTATTAACCCTTGTCCTGCTGAATAAATTGCTACGCCCACTTCTAATTTTCAGCCAATCAAATTACTTGATCCGGTTTATTGCTATAAATTCACATAATGGCTAAAAGTGCAGATCCAGATCAGTTGGCTTCTTCAGAAGCCAACTGATCTGGATCTGCACTATTTGCAAAGGCAGGGCATATCCGCGTTCATCAGGACTAGGGTTAAGATTAAGGGCGAGGGCTGGGCGTCCGTGGGCAGCGTTCAGAGGTGCAATTTGACATGGATTCATTCTCCTTTTGGTGCTCGTCATTTGGTAGAGTGATCTTGAACAAGCGGCCACTTCCTTTGCACTTCTGAAAACAGACGATGTGAAAGCTCCACCCACCACCCAAAGGTTTTCAGGTCATTTTTTTCCGCCGCAGTTTCTCTGCATTTTCTCCTTCTTTTTCTCGATAACGTGTTATTTTGTGTTCTCATTTTTTATATATATAAATTTTAAACACTTGTGCATTGGTTGATTTGAGTTGATTTTACACGCGTAGTGCACGAGACTTGTTTGTGATCTTGAGGCGTTTCCATGTTGACATGAATAAAAAAAAAGTAAAGTGCTGTATCATTTTGCAAAGAACACCTTTCATTTTATACCCAACATGCACTCAAGGTGGAACCAAAATCGTTTCCGGTTTAGTTGAATCAACTTTGAGATGACGTTTTAACTATATATTTGAAGCTATGTATGTGACCGTCGTTTCAATGTTAATTCAGCGTCCTAGAAATTGAATGTTGTAACGACGTTGTTTCAACGTTGTGTTCCCGCTAGGTCTAAAGTTGCGCAACATAGAATAAATGTCCCTTACGTGGACAGCGAAGGTATAGGTCAGCTGATCATGAACTTTCTCTGATCGTCGACATATTCCACATTCCTCCCAGCGGGCAACGTTGAATCAACATGGACGTTAAAGAAACATTGTATAAACGTAATGTGCCCGCTGGCCTTAGATTTCGTAAGCAAATGAACAAGCTGGTCAGGGTTCTTACTGCCCGCATACAATGTATGTGTTAAGAGTCCTGTCCTTTTATAAACACAATAACCGAATATCAAACAATTCTTCTTTTGTGATTTATTTGACGGGTCTTAATAAACTACCGTATTAATAAAACACCCTATTTGCCCTAAGTATTCGGACAGCCAGTCCTGGGCAAACAGTGTAGACCCAGATCAGACGTGAACGCGGCATCTGATCAGGGTCTACATTGTTTGCCACTCTCCCTGTAGTACATTACGAAAACACGCCTATTCAAATATATTGAAAATTTCACCACCAAAAACTAAAAGTTTTCAGATAAAAAATTCTGATATTTTCATATTTCTGCTCAAAACATAGATTGTGGGTATTCGTTAGAACCGCCTCGCCGAGGCGGTTCTAACGAGTACCCACAATCTATGCTTTTGAGTCGAAATAAGAAAAATAATGTATACCCTTGCAAACCCCAGTTTTACTATATAAAAATGGGCTTTAAGGGGGTCAAAATTAGGTATGTTTTCGTGATGTTTAGAACTACAAACAGGTAGCAAAATAGATTTGTTTCAAAATATTGGAGAAGTATGTTAAGGAGTTAAGGCGTCCGAGTATTTAGAGTAATAATGTAAATTGTTTCTTATTCGGACAGAGAGGCCTAAGCAAACAGTGTAAATCCAGATCAGACGCCGCAGAACGCGGCGTCTGATCAGGGTCTACACCGTTCGCCATTCATCCAGTAGTCATCACGAATACATACCTATATAATTTTGACCTCTTTAAACCTCACTTTTATATAGTAAAACTGGGGTTTACAGGGGTATACATTGCTTTTTGTCCCTTATTTTTGCTCGGAAACGTAGATTGTGTGTACTCGTTAGATCCGCCTCGCCGAGGCGGTTCTAACGAGTACCCACAGTCTATGTTTTGAAAAATATCAGAGTTTTCTATCTGAAAATTTTCAGTGTTCGGAGGTGAAATATTGAGATACAGTCGACTCTCGTTATCCGGAATTCCAAGGGACTCTCTGAAATAATTCGAGATATCCGTACTTCGACATATCAGATTTGCAGAATTGAGGAAAAAAACTAATTCGATTAACCACATTTAACAAATATATGTGTAACTGGACTCTTGAAGTTAGAGATATATTGAAAATATTGTGGAAAAGAGGAGAAATTGCTCCTTAGGAGCAATTTCTCCTCTTTTCGACAATCCTAAGGAGCAATTTCTCCTCTTTTCCACAATATGAGAAATTGCTCCTTAGGAGCAATTTCTCCTCTTTTCCACAATCCTAAGGAGCAATTTCTCCTCTTTTCCACAATACTTTTTACATTCTGTTAGATTTTCATGTTTAGGCAGCGGCCAGATTTACACTTCGAGTTAAGCGGTTATTCGAGATAAGAGAGGTCGAGATAACGGGAGTTAACTGTACATAAACAGGTATTAACATAAACTTGTTCAACTTATAGGAGAAGTATGGTAAGGTGTTAAGGTATCCGAATATTTAGGTTAAATATGGTAAACTAGTAGTTCCAGGAAAAGTTCCGTCCTATCGCTACAAATAACTTTTCGTTGAAAGGTTTAAAGTATTGTTGGAGTCTTAGTCTGGTGAGATTCGACATCAAAGGATGTGGCCTTCCCTTATCCTTACTCATGCAGCCATTAGTCATATTTCCTTGAAAACGAAGACAATAGAACTTTTTATCAGGGTTATACACAAAATGATCTTTAGAGAAGTATGTTGAAATACCTAGGTACTTTTCAAGTTGATGTAGTTCCGATGCTGGATCCTCAATGAATTTATCTCCGTCTACAAAATATATGTTATTTAAACCATACGTTTCTAACCATTGTTGTAGTCGGTCGAAGTAAACGGACTGTCGAAACAAAACGCTAGCAGAACCTTTCGGTTTATTTTCATCCATTAAGGACTTAATACGAACATCAAAATCTTCAACTGGTTCTTTCTTTCTGGCAATACGATGAATATGATGTGACAATGCGCGTTCAACAGGCTCTCTGAACATTGCTATTAATTTAATATTTGGAACTGCTTTATAGGCCTTTCTGGCAATTCCATAAGTAGAAATTTTCTCAAGTCTAAGTTTTCCATCTGGTGTACATGACATGTTTCTTGTAAACTTCTCTATAGATTGGAAGTTATGCGAGTTAAAATAGGGGATGCTTAAATTCGTGTTTGTAATATATATCTTTGGATGGCTGCCCAAATACGTTCTGAGTGTCATTGTACCACACTTCTCAAATCCGATTATAAGTATGTCGGGCAACAGTCGGCATTCGGATGAACTGTTCACTTTTGTGGTTCTATCTCTAATGAAAGTCGCTTTCTTCAGCACTTGTAATTCATCCAAATGATCAAATTTACTCTTACTGTAATCTAACGTTCGTGGTATTTGTTTTTGAAACGTCCTAATTGTAGTGACACTCTGTTCATGTGGTAACACGGTGGTCATTCTTATCACTGTACCCTCTAGAACTAGCACGGTCATGCATAGTCCAACAAAAATAATGAACAGTTTTCGTAGAAGATAATACATTTTTCTTCGTGGCCACATAATTTTTCTCCGATGGTTTAGATGAAAACTGCATGTATAGTGTATTAAGCTGGAATAGAATTTATCATTTGTTTTGATCCAACAGCGAGCATAGAATTCAACATTTACTCTGTCAAACGGCGAACAAGGAATTTATCATTTACTTTGATCCAAAAGCGACCAGAGAATTTACCATTTGTTTTGATCCAACATCCAACATATAATTTATCATTCTAGCGAGCACAGAATTTACCATTTGCTTTGATCCAACACCCAGCATAAAATTTATCATTTACTTTGATCCAGCACCGAACATAGAATTTATCATTAACTTTGATCCAAAAGAGTGGCATTACGCATTTACTTTGATTAAACAGCTATTAATATGTCACCGCTTTTATAGTGTTTAGACCTGCACAGGCTAAACAGTTTCAAGTAAAAAAATCCCAAGTTTATCACCCATATGAATGTAAAAAGTTTGCTGCAAACTTACACCATGTTTTATTTTTCAAACTATATAGACATTTTATTCCTTCCACATTTGCATACAAAGCGTCATTGTTTTATTAGATGTCTTTGGATTTATTTCTACTTGTATCTTTGAAGGGACTTCATAGATAGTCCACCATTTCCTAAAAGGGAGATAACTTTTGTGACTTCCTGTTCCTTCTGAAAAGGGGTCTACTCTAAAAGGAATGAATTTGCTCCCACGGAGCAAATTCATTCCTTTTAGAGTAGACCCTTCTTCAGAAGGGAGGCAAAAACAACATTTACAGAGTTGCCTTTCCTGAAAATGCACCCTTTATGTATCATTAAACAATGAACAAAGTTGTTACGCTGAGTTTCGTGTCAAACAAACTGAGCAAAAATGATATTCCTATTTTGCTGATCGCGGTCATTTAAGACACTGACTTAATTCCACGTATAGTCACAAGGCGAGAATGTACTTTATGAACTTGTGTGGCAAGTGAAGACTCATATCGACCTGCGCCTCGGACAGTCCAATCAGTTTTCACTATCCGCGTGACGAAGACTTCGAACTCAAGCTCAGAGCGCCTAGCATCCGCACAGTCTGATCTGAGTTCGGCGGGCGTTTATATCACGACGATAAAATTTGTTGGCGGACGAAGACAGTGATAAGATGGGATCTTTCCTTTGTAGCTTGAAAACCTATGAATACAAATGTATATGTATAGCGAGCGACGCCCCAGATCTCTGAGGGAATCTTATTGGAGACAATGAGGTGGCTGAGGTGGGGTGGGAGATTGTCCAAAATATTTATAGCATTATTGTTACAAATGTATACAGTCGAACCTCATTATCTCGAACTCGCTTATTTCGAATTACCGCTTATCTCGAAGTGAAAATCTGGTCCCTGTTTTGAAACTATGACAACAGGTAACAAAATAATGTGGAAAAAAGGAGAAATTGCTCCTAAGGAACAATTTCTCCTCTTTTCCACATTATTATATATATATATTTCTAACTTCAGGAGTCAAATTACTCATTCATTTGTTAAATGTGATTGTTCAATTTATTGTTTTCCTCACTCTCTCAACTCTGATATGTCGAGGTACGGATATCTCGAAGTATTTCAGTGAGTCCCTTGGAATTCGAGATAACGAGAGTCAACTGTATTTTAATTGTTATTCTTGGGTGTTTCAAAGCACCGCGAGATGTTTCCCTAGATCCGTCGTTTTTCACAGTAAAGACTAATCCTGCGTTGATAACTAGTGTCAACACGCATTGTGTCACAATAGCCCTCATCAATATATGAAATGGCTATAAAAAGACTAACAACATACAATGGTAGGACAAACAAACTTTCACAAGGTCGCTTGTAAATGGACTACTCACGTGTAACAGTAATGGTCATTGAAAAAGCAGACAGACAGTAGATTTTCAAAGTTGCCTGGCACTTTAGCCACAAAGAAGCAACGCCAGATTTTCATGGACCCCGGCTTGAAACGGCTTCTGCGCATAATTTATACGCAGAGAAATCCCTCGCCGACGGACCTGATGCTAGGGACCTGGCCTGTAAGTTTCAGAATTCGGAGCAGTCGGTCAAATAAGAGCTTCAATACGTGTGTATTACCAATGCACAAAGTAATCTCACACTTGCTCAGTCGTGCTACCAGACCGGGAGATCTTGGAAAAAGATACCAAAAAAAAAAAAAAAAAAAAAGCACTTACCTTTAGTTCCGGCCTGTAGCTCCACCTCGTCGTCACACCAGCAGCAAACATAGGGTTTCCTTACCTGAATCCCTAACGGCTCTAGTTAGGATCATTCAGCCATGGGTCTTCCTCGTCGGAGTCAAGGAGTTAGTTGAGTTACCGTCGTTCTAACAAATATCCAAAATATATGTTTCTTTAAAGTATTAAATACAATATTCTTGCATAATTTGTGACCAATTGTCACTGCTTAAGCGAAGGTTTCGTGACAGTCAAATTGTCATTATAACGAATTTTGTCGTTGTATCGAGTGTCGGTATAAAGAGGGTTGTCTGTAGTTTTCTTATTGACCGCAGAAAATCGGGTATGACATTTCATTCAAATGATCTCTTATGGAGACATTTCCATAAAATATCAAACCCTATTTTCTGGGTAAAAAAAAGAAGAAATATTTAAGATGTCGTCTGCTAAATTTTGCGCAGCATTTTATCGTTAGAGTGTTAAAAGGTGGCCTGAATATCACACGAGAAAAGGGCTTTGGCCGCATAGGAGCGCGCGAGTGGCGATTGGGGGCGGACGGCAACGACTGTCCAGATCAAACTGCGCATTAGTCATAACTATATTGGAGACTATGTTTGGGTATGATCTCTTTGTGAAATGTGCAGGCTATTAGCTCATTTATTTTTCTGTTTAATAAGTGGGATGTTGGAGGGGATCTATCATTTTTCTTATAAAATCATTTTTCCTTATTTTTCCTGTGGGGCGGCGGTGGACCCTTCTTCTCCCATATTTAGTACAATTTTACAATGCGTGCTCTAAGAAAGTGAATGTTGCTCGAAAGCGAGAATAGCAAAGTTGTGATTTTAAACACAAAACAAAAGAATTTAGGAAACACGTTGGGTATCACATGCAGGAACATTCGTTTTTTTTTCCAATCCATTTTATATACAGACAGATCAAGACCAATGCAAAACTTTTCAAAATAAATAGTGATGATAATTAAAGGATAATTGTCTGAAATTCTCTAAGGAAACGGCACAAAGCATATGTTGTGGGTAATAATTAAAATTGCATCACCGGACGATTTTAATGAATCTCACACGTTTTTATGGAGAAATATGGAAATTTATTTCTAACTTATCACCAAATACCAACCCTTATCTGTTTCTCTTTTATTTTTTTAATTATTTTGTCAGTATGAAATGTTGAATATTTAAATTTCCAGTGAAGAATGTTCGTAATTGCTGAGGTCAAATATGTATTACACTTCTTGGTATTTCATGTTCTGATATATATTTATATTTCATAACCAACAAAAGAACAAGAGGAATTATTTACTTCATTTATTGAATACATAACAAACATAACGCAATACATGTATATAGTTGGCTCCTTCTTTTGGGGCTACTCACCCGATGATCATAAACATTTCCTATGTGAATTTACAGGAGTAATTTCCTATGTGAATTTACAGCAATAATTTCTTATTTAATTTTACAATAGCAATTTCCTATGTGAATTTACAGGTGCAATTTCCTATGTGAATTTATAGCAGCAATTTCCTGGACTATGATTTCCCATTTTTAACAAAAAATATTTTTGGTAGTACTGGATTCGGAAAGAATGCTGAAATGATAGGGGTTAAACTACATATTGAGACTTTATCATTAACAGTTAATCATTATTTATTTATATATAATCAAATAAATAATATTAACGCAGTAAACATTTCAACAAGGATACATACTTTTTTCCCATATAGTCCGCCATTTTGGTTGTGCCAGTTTGAGAATAGTTTGGGATATTCGCTACCACCCACCGAACACTATCATAAATGAACGAAAAGTTTACTTTTGTTTGCGAGAGTAACTGAAGCCCAGCTATGACAGAAAGTGAGAGCAATTGTTTTGCCCTGGACCCCTGCTCCTCTCAGCGCTCGTCATAAGGTACTGGGATCCAGGGTAAAGCACTCGCTATCACTTAGCACTTCTGAACGCAGCCCAGCCCGGCGTCTGATCTGGGTCTGCATCTCCGAGGCGGTTCTTACGAGTACCCACAATCTATGGTTTGAGCAGAAATATGAAAAATATCATATTTTTTTTTTTTTTATCTGAAAACTTTCAATTTTTGGTGGTGAAGTTTTCAATATATTTGAATAGGCGCGTTTTCGTAATGCAGGTCAGGAGGCAGATGGGGATACTTTAGGGATATCTTTTCGATCTTCCATAAGAAGACAATTCGACTGTCATTACATATGGTCGCTTTCCTTAAGAACGAAGCTCCTAAATCCGCAAACAAAAATACTGGTCAAAGCAGCGAAATTTCAAAAAGTAATTACTTCACGCATGTTCAAAAAAATCGCGTCACATTCGTGAACGTACATGTAGGAAGCCAGTTTTCCCCTTTAGCACAAATACCGTTTAAGAAGATAGGCAAAACGATTTTGACAAACTGTCCTCCTCAGAATGTGTCTTTTCCCGATAACCATTTCTAAAACAATTTACTAGACTAAGTACTTTTCACCAAGAGTGGTCAAGAGTTGGATGGTCCTAATGCCGAAAATTTGAGAGGATTGGTCCTGCCGTCACTCGGTTTTGGCAGGAAGGATTTTGCCTCACTTGATGCAGGGATGGTGTTTGCAGCACCAAAGGCAACAATGCACCAATGGCAACAATTGTTGCCTTCGGTGCCAAAACACTGCACCAAAGGTAAAAAGAAGTTATACATGTACCGATGACAACAATTTTTCACTTTTTTTCCCTTTAAAACACTTTTGCACAAAAGACCTCGATCCTGAAGTTTTGTAAGTAGCTTAAGTGTATTTTTGCAACAAAGGCAACAATTATTGATGCAGTGTAAGTGCCTTTAGTGCAATTTTTGCACCAAAAGCTACATTTTGCATAGGCATTTTAAAGTAATGCTACCGCTCGGGGGTGGAGGGGGGGGGGTGGTGGGGGGATGGGGTGGTAGCTTCCTATATATGGCATAGTACGGATGTGCGTGCCGAATGACCCCCTTTTTCAGCGCTGCCAGGTATATGATTAGCCCCCTTTTTTCAACAAAAGGTATATGACTAGGTATATGAATAGGTCAACATTTCGTATGACCTGTAAATGGGTCCGTTTTTTCAAAGGCCAGGTATATGAATGGGGTAGGTTTTGAAATACTGGCTCGCACACCCGTACCAAAATATCCCCCAAGTTACTCTTCCCCCACCCCCACCCACCCACAGTGCTACCGTGTTGCTGCAACAACGGCATCGTGATAAAGAGAGATCAATTCGTTCAGCACTGTTATTGCCTGTTTATCTATTATTTGATCAGGACGTTTGATCAGGACGTTTAGCTTCTATGCAGTTCTGAATGGTTAAGTCGGAACCAGACAAAGTAAATATGATTCTAAACTTGGGACCAGGACGTTTCGGGCCAGACAAGATCAAACTTAACTTTAAAGTTGAGACCGGGACGTTTCGGGACAGACGAAATGAAACTGAATATACAATCTGGACCGGTACGGGCCAGACATAGTGAAACATGATTCTTGAGGTGGTTCCGAGGCCAGACAAAATATAACTTAATTTAAAAGTTGAGACCGGAACGTTTCGGCCAGACAAATTGAAACTGAATCTGAAATCGGGTCTTGGACGTTTCGGGCCAGACAAAGTTAAACATAGCTCTTAGGCTTGGTCTTGGACGCTTCGGACCTGGCAAAAAGAAACTTGATTTGAAAGTTGCGACCGGGACTTCGGGTCAGACAAAGTGAAAAATGATTCTTAAGGATCAAATTCATTTTGTTATGTCCAAAACGTCCAAGACCCAACCTAAGAACCACGTTTCACTATGTCTGGCCCGAAACGTCCCGAACCCGATTTAAGATTCAGGATCACTTTGTCTGGTCCGAAACGTCCCAGCTTTAAAATCGCTCCCGATACCGTATTCTCACTTGTAGTTTCGCCCCAACCAAAATAATGGGGAACAAGGAATATTTATGGTAGACTAGGGTTGGGTGTATAGCGTACGGTAGGGTTTGGGTGTAGGATAGTGGGATGGAGTAAGGTACGGAAGGAATGGGTTTAGGTATGGGAAGGTAGAGAAGTATGGAGGTATGTGACATTCTCAGAAATAGAAGTGCACGGTCTGTGTGGCGCCACTTCCTCAGTACATTACGCATAACAAGTCTATGCAATGAAGAATTTGAAACCGACACGAGCGATGCTTTTTCTAATGCATCAGGGGCGGATCCAGAATGATTTCTGAGGGGTTCGATTGGATCAAATTATTGTACTTAATCAGCGTATATTCGGACAAACAGGCCTGAGCAAACAGTGTAGACTCTGATCAGGCGTCGTGGACGTGGCATTAGATCAGGGTCTACAATGATCGCCACTAATCCAGCAATTTCACATACATTCACAGATAGTAAAATGGACTTGCTGAAGAGAAGTTTAAGTAAAGAATAAGGGGTGTGAATATTAAGGGTAAAAACGGTTACCCAAATTTATCAAAAGTTTCCCCTGAAAATGAAATTTTGAGTAAAAAAGGAAATGGGGGAGGGGTTCCACTGAACCCCCGAACCCCCTCTGATTATCCCCAAGTTACCCTCCCCACCCCCAACCCCCACCCCGAGGTTCTCACACCTGGTTTGCCTGCGTTTACTCATCGGTAATAAAATATAATTCACTTCATTTCTTTTCATTCCAACTGGGTCAAAATTACATTGAAAATACGGGTAAGATAGCTCATTTTAGAAAATTGCGCGAAGAAAATAGTTCTGAACTCATACTCAGTGGATTTATTGAAGTATTAATTCCTTGAACGGTTTTCAAATAGCTCTCGACCAATCAAATTTCTCTAAATAAGGGTAAGTCTGCAGTGTTGGAATTATTACATTTACATAGACTTGATAACATAATTCATTGGACATGTATTTCCTTCGAGCATTTGCCTTATAAAATCTAATTTCATTTGCTCTACATCACATTCTCAAAATAAGTCATAATGCACTCACTTCTTTAAATTAAAATTATTCCTTTTGGGCAAATTGAATGTCATTTGATTTTAGTAATGATAAAAGATTAAAATCAAAACATGCATGAGCTGCATCGTCAATAAATTAACCTTTGGATATCTGCGCCTAGCGAAGATTCAGATCAGAGGGCGCATTTGCGCAGTAGTCTGATCAGAACCTTCACTGGGCGCATTTTGGATAGCCATTACGAAAACACGCATATTAATACATAGAAAAATTCACCTCCAAAAACTGAAAAAATTCAGATAAAAAAAAATCTGATATTTTTCATTGTTCTGTTCAAAACATAAATTGTGGGTACTCGATCGAACGGCCTCGGCGAGGCGGTTCTAACGAGTACCCACAATCTATGTTTTTGAGCAGAAATAAGAAAAATAATGTATACCCCTGTAAACCCCAGTTTTTCTGTATAAAAGTGGAGTTTAGGGGGTCAATGTTATATAGGCATATTTTTGTGATGCAAGAATGCGCGGGCTGGTTTGAGTCTTCGCTAGGCGAACATGCCAGAAAGTACGTGTTCTGAAGTGCGAGGCATATTAAACGTAAAAAAGGCCATACTAGATGTCGTTCCATGTTCATTTCAAGTAGGTGAAATCATCAGCTATGACAATACGAGGTACGCATGCAGAGATATTTTTTCTTATTTTCGCAGAAAATAATGATTGACATTACATTCAAATTGTCCCTTTGGAGATAAAAACGACTATTTGAATAATATGGCGGCTGATTTTCTGTGAAAAAAAAAAAAAAATTTAAATATCTGACTTCGTTTATAGTCAATAGGTTAAAATCTAAGCGTTCAACTTCGGAAGCTGTCTAATATGCTCATGCAAAGTAGGCGCCACACCTTTTCAGTGGGCGGTTGAATAATGATAATAAAAAAAAAATGTTTCCCAAATTATTCCAAGCCAAGGAGTAGAATAGGGTGGACTCTGAGGTTTGAAACACAACCATAAAATAATTAGCTTCACTTATTCAAGTTTGCGGCAAATCCCTCATTGCACCAAATGATAGTGAAAAAGAGGAATTTATGAGGTTTTTAACTCTTTCACCTCGAGTTACTGAGGTTGGGTCGACCCTTTCGTCTTTGTAAAAAACAAAAAGAAAAAAAACAACATTATTCTAAAAAGGGGTATTAGTAAATGTTTAAAGACGGAATTCCAAACAGTGTAGATCCTGATGAAATGGCTCATTATGAGCCATCTTATTCAGATCTCCAATGTTTATAAAAACATCTCTTTTTGTTTACAGGGCCGCAAGGTGACTAGATACACGTGGTAGATTTTCCGCCATTTCTAACAAGAGAGTTAACTTTTTGACTTCCTGTTTGCTTTCCTGTACACCCATCACGAAACATACCTATATAATTTTGACTCCCTTAAACCCCATGCACTTTTATATAGTAAAACTGGGGTTGACAGGGAGTAGATATTATTTTTCTTATTTCTGCTCAAAAACATAGATTGTGGGTACTCGTTAGAACCGCCTCGCCGAGGCGGTACTAACGAGTACCCATAATCTATGTTTTGAGAAGAAATATGAAAAATATCAGATTTTATTATCTGAAAATTTTGCTTTTATTGTTGTAAAATTTTCAATATATTTGAATAGGCGTGTTTTCGTAATGAATCTCCTTCTACATGTAAAACGGGTCTACTCTATACGTATAGAATTCGCTCCCCAGATTGTTTCCTTTTAGAGAATACCACTTTTCAGAATGGATATCAAGTAATTTTGGCAGAGTTACTTCCCTTGAAAATATATTAATTTCCCTTAAAAGCTACAAACATCATGACGTTGCCGCGACGTTGTTGCGACGTTGACAGATCGTGGGACAAGTATGGTAACGAGTCCAAATGTTTAGGGTGACGTCGATACCGTCCGCTGGCTTATCATCGGCTGATTCTGCCTTCGGCGTGCTTATACATATAATAACTAACTATAATTGAGCCGAACGTCAAAAAAATATACCTTCGGATACGTACGTGCGTCCAGCGAAGATTCAGATCAGCCTGGGCACATTTTGTAAAACCCAGGATGCAAAGTTTCTTCATGCAGACAACGAAGACTCTAATCGGATTGCGCGGATGCGCAAGCTGGCCTTAATCTTCGTTGGGCGCACATGTCAGAAGGTACATTTTCTCACGTTGAGGCTCAATTTGTCCGCAACATGAGAAAATGGTCATTATTTGAGACAAACAACGAAAGCCCAGATCCTTTAAGCATCCGCGCAGACTGATTAAGGTCCTTCTCTGTTATTGATGTATTCTAAAGTAGCCAATATTTTTTTGTATACGGACGGTAAATGTCATGGCCAGACTGTGCACCTGCTCAGACTGGTATGTGTCCTCGCAGCTGACAGGTGTCATAATTACCATTTTTCTGTGATTAGACCCATTAAACTGAATTCTTGTTGTAAGTAGGGTTTTACTCTGCATTGTCTCATTGGTGTCATTGAGCAGAAGGGATGTATTTTACAATAGGAAAACGATTTCTTCTAATCTTGGTTTGTTGTTTTGTTATGTTAATGCTGGAGCATAAAATGTCAAAATTCTCTCATTGGAGTTATACCAGATCGTCTAAATCATCGGGGGATGGAAGACCATTAAACAATGAAGTATATTATAATTGGAGCCTATTATCAAATCAAACAATGTTTCAGCAGTTTCTGAATAATAAAAATGATGGAGAATATTCGAATAAGATGAAGGACGTGCACAATCTTGATGAGGTAAATGATGCACATTTTAATAAGATAAGCGATTTACAGAACGAGAATGCTACAAATCATGTGCAATACGAGAATGAGATCAAAGACGTGCACTACGAGAATTTGATTAAAGACGTGCAATACGAGAATGCGATCAAAGACATGCAGAACCAGAATGAGATAAGTGATGCACAATATCACTATGAGATAAATGGTGAACAACACCAGAATGAGATATTAGATACACAATACCATAATGAGATTAATGGCGTGCAATATCAGAATGAGATAAATGATTTACAAAATGGTACAAATGATGCAAAATATCATAATGAAATAAATGGTTTACAATACAATAATAAGACGAATGGCGTGCAATACCAGAATGAAATAAATGATTTACAAAACCTAAGTGAGAAAAATCATAAGCAATTCCATGATGTGATAAAAGACGTAATATATCAGGAGATTAATAATGCACGGGCCAATGATATCAACAACCCAAATAAGAAATATGTTCCTACGCACTTGAATATGACAATTAACGAAGTAAAGACGTCTCCAAATACAACAAGAAAACGGATTGACTATGAAAATCTATTAGGTTGCAGGAAACTCCCTGACATCCTGATAATTGGTTTTGAAAAGTGTGGAACTGTAACGCTGAAATCCTACTTGGGTATTCATCCGCAGATTTTCTTTCCTAATTTGCTTGTGAATTATAAATTGTTCGACAAATCTAAAAGGATATCTGTAAAAACATATACACGTAACAGGCAGTGCACACCTCATGGTAAACTGCGGCTAGAGAAACTTGCAACAACAGGAGTGGCAAGTAGAGCCTATGAAGTTGTTCCTGATATAAAGTTAATTGCCATAGTTAAGGAACCTGTGGAAAGATCGATGTCACATTATGTTCATAGAATCGCAGAAGGAATAGAGAAGAAGCCGTATAATTTTGACTCTATGATAGGATCAATAATGGACTATGACAGACCTTTCACTCTCAAGTCGTCCGTATTGTTTCGACAGTCGAGGTATATAGATCGTCTAGAACCTTGGATTGCGCATTACGGCATAGATAAAATACACGTTATTGATGGGGATGCTTTTGTGAAGAATCCGGCAGCAGAGTTACAAAAGGTGGAAACTTTTCTTGGTTTAAAACCCTTCATTTCTGAAAATCATTTTGCATATAATCCTGTGAAAAAGTTTTATTGTCTGAAGCAACCAGGAAACGAAGGATGCATGACAAGTAACAAAGGGCGACCACATCCAGAAATGTCAAATGCCACAAGAACGAGACTTCAGGAGTATTACAAACCGTATAATCAGAAACTGTTTGCCACTATTGGGCGAACTTTTCCTTGGAATTATTAAATTAACTTCAAATTGTCTTAATCCTTTCAGCCATACGCAGACCTAACCAATTGTTTTACAAACAGTGTAGATCCTGATGAGACGGCTCATAACGAGCCGTCTCATCAGGATCTAAACTGTTTGCCATTCTGTTTTGATTTTTGACTGATACCCTCTTTGGAACAATGGTTCTGACCAGATTCAAAGAGGGAATAGTCCACTTTAGAAACTCCGGAATGAAAGGATTAAACGTGTTCTTAAAGTCTCTAAAGGTAATATTAAGTTTAGGGGAATGAATAAACAGTAAAGGGAAAACTTTGACTTGAAACCTCTGGCCATTTCCATTGGAGACTACATGTACATTTAACAGAAATAGTCTGCTCCCTCAGCGAGCAAATTGTTTTCTTTAAGAGTATCTTCCATGTTTGAAAGGTTTCTTTTAAACTAGGGAGGCAATGTCCTGTCTGGAAAAAGTTCCTTCTTTTAAAAGTAGACACTTTTTTGAAAGTTTCCGATACTGGGGATGCAAGTTTCTATCTACAAAAGTTTAAGTCCAATACCAAAATGGCGGATAATCTCTCAGGTGTAACCATTAACTTAATGGGGTATTGATGCACTTTCAGGGAAGGCAATGCCTTAAAATTGATCTTACCTCCCTTTTGAAAATGGGTCTACTCTAAAAGGAAAGAATTTGCCTAGAGCAAATTCTTTCCTTTTAGAGTAGACCCATTTTCAGGAGGGAGGCAAATTCTTTCCTCTCCAGAGCAAATTCTTTCCTTTTAGGGTAGACTCTTCCGTAGGCCACTTCTGAAAAGGGGTATACCTTAAAAGGAAAGAAATTGCTGTCTCAAATTCTTTCCTTTTAGAGTAGACCTCTTTTCAGAAGGGGCTTGATGTACACCAAAGCAAACAGAAAGTCACAAAAGTTGTCTCTCTTGTAACAAATGGCGAAAAATGTACCAAGTGTACCAAGGCCCATTAAACGGAAACTATTATAATTAGGGCAAGCTGAGACTATGTTACTAGGTAAGCCGCATTACTCAAAAGGGGCTAGGCGCATGTGCAAACTTGGCAGTCAAGGACCCGATGAGCTTGCGCAACTACACAGTCTGATCACTGCTTTTACTGTTAAAGATAAAGATTATATGAGAGCCGTGCCATTGTGAATGATACTTAGATGCATATGTGGACAACGAAAATCCAGATCAGCTTGCGCATGCGCGCTGTCTGATCAAGACCTCCTTTTTTCGCTTACAGAATAACTTGAAATTTTTTGATATATCGACAAACAGTCACGATAGACAGGATTATGCAGTGTCACTGCATCACGAAAACATGCCTATATAATTTGACCCTCCCACTTAAACCCCACTTTTCTATAGTAAAACAGGGTTTACAGGGGTATACATTATTTTTCTTGTTTCTGCTCAAAACATAGATTGTTGGTACTCGTTAGAACCGCCTCGCCGAGGTAGTTCTAACGAGTACACACAATCTGTTTTGATAAGAAATACGAAAAACATCAGATTTTTTTTTATCTGAAAATTTTCATTTTTTGGTGGTAAAATTTTCAGTATATTTGAATAGGCTTGTTTTCGTAATTGCTGCTCTGAATCTTCGTTGTTCACGTGTCATGAAAATGCCTCTACCCCCGGCTCACTTTTTAAAATAGTGACAGCTCTATTAATTGGGCAAAGGGAAAACTCATCAAAATTTGTGACTTGCGTTTCATTTAGCTTTAATGTCGTATATTTTCCGTTTAACTTTACTCTCATGAGGTAATGAGCAGAATTGTTTATTGAAACTGTAGAAATGTATTGATTTGAACGACAAATGTCACAAAGTGGCAAATAATTATGTCCTTTGAATATATGTCAGTATGTTCTGAATTGTGCAAAACATATTTATAAAATATAAAATAGAACTGCATTTTGCTTTCTTTTACCATGCACATGTGTATTTTGTCACTGTTTGTTAAAAGATTTTCTCACCTCTATTCCCGGCATCTCATGAACCTCAAGGGGGTGGTCGGGTGTGGCGAATGTGTCGTGTATCTTACGTCACCGGGATGTCCAACTGATATTTGCTTACAGCTGGGCAAAGCCTGCTATCTTTGTAGCAGGTAAGGGTAGAGGGGGTATGTTTTTATTTCTTCTGTTTCTTCACTTTCATTCATGTTCCTCTTTCCTCCCTGTCCCTCTCTTTCATCTCCTCTACTATCTCTTCTATCTCTTTTGTCCCTTTCTCTGGGAGACGACACAAAATGACCCACAAGGGTTGACGTGTCATTAAACCCCAACAAATTCAGTCATGAAGCCCAAGGAAGATTTACTTGAGATTTCGGGTAGCCAAGGTTGCAAAGTCTCTTCATGCAGACAACATAGACTGATCAGACATGCACATTTGGGATAGCCAAGGATCAAAGTCTCTTCATGCAGACACCATAGACTGATCAGACATGCGCATTTGGGATAGCAAATGATCAAAGTCCCTTCATGCAGACAACATAGACTGATCAGACATGCGCATTTGGGATAGACAAGGATCAAAGTCCCTTCATGCAGACACCATAGACTGATCAGACATGCGCATTTGGGATAGACAAGGATCAAAGTCTCTTCATGCAGACACCATAGACTGATCAGACATGCGCATTTGGGATAGACAAGGATCAAAGTCCCTTCATGCAGACACCATAGACTGATCAGACATGCGCATTTGGGATAGACAAGGATCAAAGTCTCTTCATGCAGACACCATAGACTGATCAGACATGCGCATTTGGGATAGCAAATGATCAAAGTCCCTTCATGCAGACAACATAGACTGATCAGACATGCGCATTTGGGATAGACAAGGATCAAAGTCCCTTCATGCAGACAACATAGACTGATCAGACATGCGCATTTGGGATAGACAAGGATCAAAGTCTCTTCATGCAGACAACATAGACTGATCAGACATGCACATTTGGGATAGCCAAGGATCAAAGTCTCTTCATGCAGACACCATAGACTGATCAGACATGCGCATTTGGGATAGCAAATGATCAAAGTCTCTTCATGCAGACAACATAGACTGATCAGACATGCGCATTTGGGATAGACAAGGATCAAAGTCCCTTCATGCAGACAACATAGACTGATCAGACATGCGCATTTGGGATAGACAAGGATCAAAGTCTCTTCATGCAGACAACATAGACTGATCAGACATGCGCATTTGGGATAGACAAGGATCAAAGTCCCTTCATGCAGACAACATAGACTGATCAGACATGCGCATTTGGGATAGACAAGGATCAAAGTCCCTTCATGCAGACAACATAGACTGATCAGACATGCGCATTTGGGATAGACAAGGATCAAAGTCCCTTCATGCAGACAACATAGACTGATCAGACATGCGCATTTGGGATAGACAAGGATCAAAGTCCCTTCATGCAGACAACATAGACTGATCAGACATGCGCATTTGGGATAGCCATGGATGCAAAGTCTCTTCATGCGGACAACGAAGCCTCTAATCAGGCTGCGCGACCTGATCTGAGTCTTCGTTTGGCTCTGACGTCCGAAGGTACATTCTTTGACGTTGTGGCTTGTGTGTTATTTAGGGATTTTTAGGGGTCTGATACAGTCGAACCTAAATGGCTTGAACATATCTGGGACCATGGAAATTTGTTCGAGACATGGGTAGTTCGAGCCACTGAGGGTTAATCGTGGCGCCAAGTCAGGAAGCAAATGGCGATAATTTAGGGAAATCTTTTCAATCTTCCACACAATAAAGGTATGTCGGGTGTATTCATTAGAATCACCTCGATGAGGCGATTCTAATGAGTGCACACAACATACAATTTCATTATAAAATAAGAAAATTTCCCTAAACATTTGTTCTCTTGAGCTGTCAAAAAAATTCGTAGGGACTCAAAAATGAGTTCGAATTAGCCATGATACATGTAAACAGGCTATCGGTGTTCGAGCTATTGAGGTTCGACTGTATTTTGAAAGCGCATGATAAATGCTGTTATCGGAAACGTGTCAACACTTTAACCATTGAGGTGTACCTGTTAGATCCAGTTATAGACTGGCATATGTTTGTTTTAGTTGGGTTTACGGCCCAGTCAATCCATTAGGGTCATGTTGGATGGGGTCAGTTCACATACTCGCATTGTTCCGGGGCAGGCTTAGTCCTCTACGTGGTAACCAATATTTGTGCACATACTTTCGTCAGTAACTGACAACTGCCCTTCTTGAATCAGCTGAAGGCAGTAGGTGGCGGTGGGGAGGGGGGAGGTTGTGGGAGGATGTGGTATGACTGTAGCAATAATTTCACGATCAATCTCCACGAATGTTATTTGGGTCAAGCTAGGGTCGTACTTGCGACCCCTGGATCTGCAGTCAGACGCAGCAGCGACGGCACCATGGAGTACGGCCATTATGCAATCTATTAGTAGTTTTGCTTTATTTTTATAAAAACTCAAAAAACAAAACAAAACATGTTTTTCTTATTCAATTCGTCATTTTACGTCGCTAATCAAAATGATAAAAAAATCATAACCGTAGTAACCCTAAGTTTGGGGATAGACAGGCCTGAACAAACAGTGTACCCAGACCAGACGCGACAGAATGCAGCATCTGATCAGGGTCTACACTGTCTGCCACTCAATCCAAAAGTTTTAAACGCATCAACAGGTAGTAATATGCACCTGTTCAAATTTTAGGATAAGTCTGGTAAGGAGATAAGGTGTTCCAATATTTAGAGCAAATACGGTAATATTTTCATCAGCAATGTGAA
This sequence comes from Anodontia alba, assembly GCA_964016985.1. Taxonomy (NCBI): domain Eukaryota; kingdom Metazoa; phylum Mollusca; class Bivalvia; order Lucinida; family Lucinidae; genus Anodontia; species Anodontia alba. The sequence continues at coordinate 16,688,438 of OZ024825.1, read as the reverse complement.
AAAGGTTTATTGAATATTTTATTATATCATCTGTGCCAAAATATCCTATCAGCACAAATATTTCTTTTCATTAAATTAATATGCCACGCCCACTTCTAATTGGCAGTCAGTTTCACATACTTAGTGACAAACAGTGCAGATCCAGACCAGTTGTCTTCAAAAACCAACTTATCTGGGCATATCCGGGTTTAGCAGGACCAAGGATAACTGTTAAAATGGCTCCACTCTGAAAGGAAAGAATTTGCACCCGATGGTGCAAATTCTTTCTTTCATAATGGAGCCTTTGTTCAGAAGGGGGCCGTAAAGCACACAGTTTGACACCTAATGCAGGAAACACTTACATGTGCCGTGCTCTCGGCCTTACCTTCAGGTAACATGAGATCCTTGTTGGCTCATTCCATTTCTGACATAAGCTTTTCATGGAAATCTAATGAAAACATTGGTTTATGTCAATCTATATAAGGTCCTTTAAACTTACAATGGGAAAAACGCTTTACATCTGCATAACTCCTTCAGTTTTATTTGGATCTTCCTGAAACTTGCAAATAAGGTGGACATGGATTAAATATTAGATAATTTCGAAAACTGGCCAAATCAGATGATTAATCTTAGAGTTACGTCATCTTGATTGCAGTAAAAGCTTCTGTTTGACTGTTATCCGCATAACTCACTCAGTTTTGATCGATTCTTCCTGAAACTTGCAGATAAGGTGCACATGGATACAATCTCGGATGAGATCGAAACCTGGCCAGATCGGATCATTACTCATAAGAGTTACGTCCCCTTGATTGCTGAAAAAGGCTTCTCTTTGTGACTTTGCCATCAGCATGACTCCTTTAGTTTTGATTGGATACAGTTACAGTTTACAGATTTTTAACGCTGCCAGGCAACTGAGTCACATAGAGGCAGCGCCAGATAAATCTGGATTAGTTTTACTGGACTACTGGGTTGGCTTGAAACGGTGTCTATTTATAATTCATAACTAGGTCACCTAGCCCAGACACGGACACCGTGCATACAAATAGTCGTCCAGTCTGTAAGTTACAGAATCTTGAGCGTTTTGATTGGATCTTCCTGCAACTTGCAGATAAGGTACACATGGATAAAATCTCGGATGCGTTTAAAACCTGGCCAAATCTGACCGTTTGTCTGAGAGTTACGTCCCCTTGATTGTTGAAAAAAAGCCCGTATTTTGACCATGCTCAGCATAACTCTTTCAGTTTTGATCGGAGCATCCTGAAACTTGCGGATAAGGTAGACATGTATGAACAGGAAGAATTTGAAAGCTGTCCAGATCAGATTATTTATTTTAGAGTTATGTCCCTTTAATTGCTGTAAGCTCTTCATCACGAAAACATGCCTATATAGTTTTAACCCCCTAAAACCCCACTTTCATACAGGAAACCTGAGGTTTACAGGGTATACATTAGTTTTCTTTCTGCTCAAAAACATAGATTGTGATACTGGTTAGAACCGCCTCGCCGAGGCGGTTCTAACGAGTACCCACAATCTATGTTTAGAGCAGAAATATGAAAACTACCAGAATTTTTCATCTGAAGGTTTTCATTTTTTTGGTGGTAAAATTCTCAATATATTTGAATAGGCGTGTATTCGTAATGTTTTTGACCTCTCATCAGCATAACTATCTCAGTATTTGTCAGATCTTCCTGAACCTTACATATAAGATCGGGTTGAAACTTGATGGACAGTTAGACCGTGGTCTGAAACAGCGAATAATGTTTTAAGGTTTAAGTACACCAAACCCGGATAACTCCTCCAATAGTTTTCAAATCATCGAATGGGGTTGAAACTTGGTTGACAATTAGACTATGAGTCGGTACAGCGCATTTTAATCCGAGGTTACAGTACACCAAATTTTCAAGTTGATAGAGTTATGACTTTTTAAAGATTGTGCAGATATGACTTCACATCCGGTGAACTCCTTCTGTTTTCATCGGATCCGTTTGTAACTTGGACAGTTACACTATGAGGTGGTACAGCGCATAATAGTTTTAGGTTACAGTCCACCAAATTTTAATAGAGTTATCGCTATTTTTTAAAAAAAAAAAATAATCAGACATGACTTGGTTTCCGGATAACTCTTACTATAGTTTTCATTGAATTAGGTTGAGGAAACTTGGTGGAGGTGGTACAGCGCATACTGTTTCGAGGTTACAGTACACCAAATTTTGGAAGAGTCATTATGCTCTCCAAAGATTGTTCAGATATGACTTAATTTGGACTATTTCTAGGTTACGGCACATCAACTTATAGAGCTATTACTGTTTAAAGATAGTTTACACATGACTTCATTTCCAACCAACCCCTTTTACAGTTTTCACGAATCAAGCTACACTAAACATTAAGAACGGTAGAGCCATTTACAGATCCTTAGACATGATCTTGTTTCTAACTAACTACTACAATTTCATATAATAAATGTGACATTACATAGATACTGAGACCATGGTGTGTATATTATATTTAAGTCAAAATCCACCACCTTTCTGCCCCCATTAATTTGATTTTCTTAAACTTGCAGATGAGGTGGGGTGGGATGGGGAGGGGGGTTGGGGGGGGGGGGGGGCATGGATAAAATGACTAATGAATGTTGTGGACATTGAGTGGCCGTGACTTACTTTTCAGCATATATGCGCGCTAAGTACCACCATGGTCCTCTTGTTATTAATATTACTGTATTAGACAGGTGAAAGTAAGAAATATAGGGCGTATCGTATTGACCCTAAATATTGGGACATCTTAATCCTTACCATAGTTGTCCTAAAACTTGAACAAATCAATTTCACAATGGACTACATACTTGTGTGTCTGAAAAAACTGCTAGTTGAGTATCAAACAGTGTAGGCCGCAGAACGCGGCGTCTGATCAGGGTCTACACTATTTGCTCAGGTTTGTCCGTCCCAATGTTTAGTTTTTTTACGGTATCGAAAATATCCAAACGCATGATATATTGAATTTACAATGTATTAGCAATTCAATGTAGCCTGTTGGTTTGGCATTTGACTAGCTCAATATATAGGATAGCTTATTCTTTCCGTTTAGAGTAGAACACTTTTTAGAAGGTGGGGTGCGGGGGGGGGGGGGGGGGGGTGGTTTGGTGAGCAGGAAAGCAAACTAGAACTTGTCACCCTTTAAAAAAAAAAAGAAAACGGCGGAAAACTTTCCAAGTATTTCCAGTTGCCTTAAATAAAAAATGCTTAGCATGCTGAGTGACAAAAAAAAACAACAAAAAAAACAAACAAACAAAAAAAACAACAAAAAAACAAAACAAAAAAAAAAACAGGTGACACAATCAACCCTCTATATGCCGACACTCGATACAACGACAAATTCGTTATAATGTTAATTTGACTGACACGGAACTTCCATTCAAGAGTTGCTGTAATTCTGAAATTATTGAAAATTAAATTAAATTATTTAATATTTCAAGAAACATATGTTTTAGATATTTGTTAGAATCGCCTCACTGAGGCGATTCTAACAAATATCCAAAACATACGTTCCATGAGAAAAATAAAAATAAACCAATGTTAATTTTACATATCATTCTGCTGATTAAGGATTCTTTGCAACAGCAAATTGATTTTAATGACAAAATCCTTGGGAACAAATGCTGGCATTGTAACGAGGGTTCACTGTATTTCGAATAAAAACATAAAGAAAAAACAAACAACACCGATTTTTCGCAAAATTTGGGCTTGACATGTCATACAAATTGTCTCTTTTGAAATAGGTCTGACATTTCTTGCAAATTGTCCCCTTTGAAGGCAATTAGCACGAAATGTCAGACCCAATTATGTGGGATAATTAAGAAAAAGATCGTCAAATTTATCTTCTGCCGAATTTATCCAGAAGGTATCAAATGTTATAGCTTCCCTCCAGGGCGAGAAAGTATTTTGATTATTGATGTGATAAATGAAAGAGATAATAAAACTTGAAGAAAACGTTCGAAATGATAAATTAAATATTTTAGGAATACATTATAATCGTGCCGCCTTGAATTCGGCATAAACATGAGATCATTGTTTATTTCAGCAGGGAAAATTATTCTTCTAATCATAGGTGGATACATAGGTATACTTTTGCTGCAGAATATAAGGGAAATACGCCATCAAGAGACTTACACTGTGCCATCCAAGTTTTCTTTCGATGACGTAAGTAGACTCAGTAATAAAACACATACTGAGGCAGAAGGGGGATCTAATGTGGACGAGAAACACACTAATGGTGTGATCCAAGAAGTCGATAAGCTAAGCGAACTTGACAACACGCTACAGTCTGATTGGAAATATGATAGTGACGAAATGCAAAGAAGTGAAGAAGAAACTGAAGATGATAATAAGTTTATAATTGACATGGAAGATAAAACTGAAACGAGACGATACTTACATGAGAAAAAATATACACAACAGAAGCCTGCCAAAGCATCTGGCAAAACCGTGAATATTAAGGGATTACTAGGCTGTCGAAAACTTCCTGACATACTTATAATTGGTTTTGAAAAATGTGGAACCGTCACTCTAAAGTCGTTCCTGGGAATTCATCCTAAGATTTTCGTTCCAAATTTACTTACTAATTTAAAAGTATTCGACAAAGGTCGCAAAACAACAGCAGCAGCGATAAAACAGTATATGAAGAATCAAAAATGTACACCGCAGGGCAGACTGAGATTAGAGAAACTTTCTACGAGAGGTTTGGCAAAAAAGACATTTGCACTCGTACCTAACATTAAATTAATTGCAATTGTTAAAGAACCTGCTGAAAGATCAATGTCACATTATGTTCATCGAGTGGCAAAAGGTATAGAAAAGAGGGGTTATACTTTCGACTCCATGATACGTTCGATAATGGATCACGATAAACCTATTCCCTTGCAATCATCTGTTTTGTTTCGACAGTCGAAATATATTGACCGTCTGGAACCTTGGATATCGACCTACGGTATGGATAAAATACATGTTGTTGATGGAGACAATTTTGTAAAACATCCAGCCGATGAGTTGCGAAAGGTGGAAAAGTTCTTGGGATTAGCTTCTTTTATTTCCGAAAACCATTTTGTGTATAACCCAGTGAAACGGTTTTTCTGTCTAAAACAATTTGGAACACAGTCGTGTATGAGTAATAATAAAGGGCGTCCGCATCCAACAATGTCAAAGGAAACCAGAAAAAGACTTCAGGTTTATTTTAGACCGTACAACGAAAAACTCTTTACGACAATTGGACGCAAGTTACCTTGGAATTATTAATGTTAAACCCATTTTAGATTGAATAAACTCCTTAACACTAAGAATCCAATTTCAATTTTAGGTATGGCAGGCTATGTGATTTAGATATTCCTAAAAATGGCCAAACTATTTGATAAAAGGGGAGACCCTGATCAGATGCCGCGTTCTGCTGCGTCTGATCTGGGTCTACATGGTTTGCCAATTACCCTTTTAGGGGTCTCCAGACAAAAATGGGTAACGTTAGCCCTAAATATAGTATGTGTATGGTATTCAAAATATTTTATCCTGTATGAATTCAAGAAGAGCAGTTGTAAGTCTCTGGCGAAAGAGATGTGCACAATACTGGTTAACCGCTTAGAGGACCAAGCCTGTCCAGTAAACGTGTGGTTAGGTAAACTGACCGTGCTCGACATGATCCCATTGGGTTGACTGGGCCGTAAAACCTCAACACAACCAATTTTCTCCTGCGCGCTTCAAGCTAAATGCGCCGCATTTGAGAAAACGTCTCTTATGACGTGCGTCCAACGAAGACTCAAACCAGACTGCGCATTGTTTCCGCATCAAGACTCCTTGCATCATTGACTATCCAAAATAGGCCCAGTGAAGATTCTGATAGTCTACGCGCAAATACAGGTTGATCTGAATCTTCGCTGGGTGCACCTCTGAAGGTACGTTTTCTGACGTTGATGCTTGAATTCTGAAGGGGTTTATGTAGTTAATGAACGCCATCCTGTTACCTAACCTGGGCGCATCAAAATGCCAAAAAGCCAAAGCTGTGATCAGACTGCTCAGATGGGTAGTGTGGACTTACAGGAAATTGATACATTCTCAGGAGCGACAACTCTGTCAGAATCATTTGCCTCCCTTCTGTAAAAGGGTCTGCTCTAAAAGGAAAGAATTTGCTCCCTGTGGGAGCAAATTCTGTCCTTTAAGAGTAAATCCCTTTTCAGACGGGGAGTCATGCTAACTGCATTTTATCTATAAGTTTCTATTTTATTATAGTTGTTTTGAAAAAGGGGGCATAATTCTGCAAGTGCAATCTGTCGGAAAAGATTAAAAGTACGAGTCGGTTAATTTTTCATGTGAATTCCACGTGGAATTAAGACAATTGCATACATGTTTCCTAAATTACGAAACATATGTTATGTGTTGTGGACGGCCAGACAGACATGGCAGAGGAATTACGCCCTCCTTCAACTTTCCAAAGTTTGGAGTATAATGAACTGTCACGACTTCATGAGGTCCCGTGTTGGACTGCCAAATACATGAAATTATACTCATAGCTAAATGACAGCTTCCTCCTCACTTAGTTTCAGAATAGAAGCTCCATTTGGCTTCACATGATCTGAATATTACAACAACGTATATCAATGTCTAGGAGCTTTTGCCATAGGCGGTGGGGTTCGAATCCTCGCTCTGACCGGAGTACTCATAGCTAAATGACAGCTTCCTCCTCACTTAGTATATATATATATATATATATATATATATATATATATATATATATATATATATATATATATATATATATATATATATATATATATATATATATGAACACACACACACACACACACACACATATATATATATATATATACGCACACACACACACACACACACACACACACACACACACACACACACACACACACACACACACACCACACACACACACACACACACACACACACGTGTGTGTGTGTGTGTGTGTGTGTTCATTTCACAAATTTCATATAAAATGACCACGAATAAAAGATTCTGTTCATCATATGAGTTGTAATCTGTATTTTATGGCCGAAATATTGAATCGTTTTTCAACAGAGAACAAGACTTTGTTACGGACAACGCCATGATATTACGCGCCAGTAACCATATATAGGGTGTCCAATGATTATGATGATTAAAGGAGCGGACAGTCAAGGCCCTGATCAGACTATGCGGATGTACAGGCTGGTCTAGCCCTTCGCTATTCGCATATACCCTAAAAGTTACAATTTCCCATGTTACAACTTTACGCCACAAATATACACTAATTACATGTTGAAACTGAGACTTGTCGGAATCAAGGATTTGTAAACTTCTTAAAACATAAACTTTCGTGACGGCTTGTGGTTGTCACTATTGTCTATTAGTTTCGGTGAGCTGTTCCTTTCTTTTCTCAATAAACAATATAGAACGACAGAAAATATTGTGGCAATGATAAGCAAAATCCCAAGAACGACGGCAAGAATCCAGAATTTGTAGCCTTCTTCACAGAATGGGAGATCTACTTGATTAAGGCTGGAACCTGATAATAAAAAATCAGAATATTTTGTTAATACATTACGAAAACATGCCTATATAACGTTGACCCCCTTAAACCCCACTTTTATATAGTAAAACTGGCGTTTACAGGGGTATACATTATTTTTCTTATTTCTGCTCGAAAACATAGATTGTGGGTACTCGTTAGAACCGCCTCGCCGAGGCGGTTCTAACGAGTACCCACAATCTATGTTTTGAGCAGAGACATGAGAAATATCAGAGTTTTTTATCTGAAAATTTTCAATTTTTGGGGGTGAATTTTTCAATATATTTGAATAGGTGTGTTTTCGTAATGGATCTATAGTCCAAAAATTCCCCGTTTTTGAGGACATGCATTTCTGCCTCCTATGCAAAACGTGTGTGGTTCTCAATAACAATTAACCACTTATAAACAAAAGAAAAAAAAATATTATTTTGAATTTACCCAGTAAGCATTCTTTATAAATCTACAGCGGGCCGTTATCGGCCGGTCAGGGTAGCTGACGGGCCGATAATGGCCCGCTGTAGATTTATAAAGAATTTTTACTGGATACAGTCAGAAAACCGTCAGTTTGAAACAATTTTTGAACGGATTCTCAACGTTGTAGGTCGCCATTTCTTTTTGGATGGCGTCATGTACGCCAAGTGCTAGTGACGTCACAAGTGAACATCGACGTTATTCAATTACTTGCAAATAGGTGACTTGTTTTGTTATTATGTTCATTTCTATTTTGCAATTCTACTTATTTTTTGTTCAAAATTTTAACTTATCATATTAAGTTAATAAACATTAGAGTCTACTCTCATTGTCTCAAACACCAAGGACTTGACTTGGTCTATATTGGTTTGAGTTATCAGCGTTTGAGATAATATAAGTCAACCGTATTTGCTCCATCAGGATATTTATTACTCCTAAATTTCATAATGGACCATGTCATTATTTTTTTTTCACTTAAAACTTGCCATATACTTACAATGTCGATTTTGTATAGAGAAGAACTATATAAGCTTGTATGCCGCCGTTCTAATCCTGTGTTTTAGTCTTTACAATATTGATGTTTAAATTGATACTTTTGAATAATATATATATAAACCAAATAGGTGATTAAGTGTAGTAATACAGAAATAAATGCATGTATAGAAAACAATTATCTTTAAGGAACTCAAAACTACTTACAGCAGATATAGTCTGTGTGGATAACGACTCTGAATCAGACTATATGAGACATTACCAAAACACGCCTATTCAAATATATAGTAAATTTCACCTCCAAAAACTGAAAATTTTCAGATAAAAGAACTCTGATATTTTTCACATTTCTGCTCAAAACATAGATTCTGGGTACTCATTAGAACCGCCTCGCTGAGGCGGTTCTAACGAGTACCCACAATCTATGTTTTCGAGCAAAGATAAGAAAATAATGTACACCCCTGTAAACCCCAATTCTACTATATAAAAGTGGAGTTTAAGGGGGTAAAAATTATATAGGCATGTTTTCGTGATGAAAATTTATTCTTCCTGGACTGTAGTAGACCGGCTACCCAGTAAACACAAAACGACGTCGCCGCGACGTCGGAGCGACGTTGTGCGTTAGTTGGGTACCATTTAACAGATATATGAATAAGCATAAAAATGATTTAAAACTTTACAAAGATCCTATCTTTCGGATTTTTTTTTTCATTCTGATTCTGCCGGGTAAGGGAGACGCTATATGTAGAAAAATAGTCAAGGGGGAGTATTTTACATTTGTTAGATTTTAAATAAAACTCATAGCCAGACTACGACTGTAGCTAAGGTTCTGTTTTTCAAGCACAACATTTTGATATTTCATACGTTGCAGAGAAGGGCCAGACCATCCTGTGCATTCACGCCGTCTGACTAGGGCCTTCGTTACCCGCTCATAGAATCGCTTGATACTCGCTACGAAAACGCGCCTATTCAAATGTATTGAAAATTTTACAACCAAAAAAGGATATTTTTCAGATAAAGAAAATAAAATATTTTTCATATATCTGCTCAAAACATAGATTGTGGGTACTCTTTAGAACTGCCTCAACGAGGCGGTTCTAATGACTACCCACAATCTATGTTTTTAGCAAACTAACAAAAATAATGTATAGCCCTGTAAACCCCAGTTTTACTCTATAAAAGTGGAGTTTAAGGGGTCAAAATTATATAGGCGTGTTTTCGTGATGTGTAGAATATATCAACAAACGTAAAAGGCGTAGATCAGATTGTGCGTATGCGCAGTCCGATATAGGCCGTCTCTGTTCGCATACGGGAAATACGGACTTGTTTTTCATTCAGTATTTAAAATATTAGGCTGTATTCTTGACCCCGGGCTCCTAGAAAGAGGTGAAATGAATTAACCTTTACCAGTTTCTGGGCTAATTCAGCAGACCATAAATTGATAAAATCGGAATGGTAAGGGTTATATTTTATAAAAAAAAAGTTTGACCCTGTGATTTGACAATAATAGATGAGACTGATTGATTTTCTGTCAGTTTTGCATAAACATTTTCTTTTAATTACAGGCCAAGTTTAGAATTGTCAGAAGCATATTTAGTGTGTTACAGTTGAAAGAAAAAGCCCGGTTATCTTCTCCTTTGCTTGTTTATTCTTCATCTAAACGAGGGTGCATGTATTCAAGGGCAGAAAAGTATCAACGCGTGCTGATAGACTCCTTTTTTTCCGTGATGTATCTTGTCAGTCTAAGGCTAACCTTTAGTCAAATTTGGAAGTCATGGAATATTTTGAAGGTCAGAATTTAGCCTAATGATATAATGGAAGCTTATGGAAAACTATAATTAACCCATTTATACCTGGCTTCCCATAAAAGGGACATTGGCAGACAGTGTAGACCCAGATCAGACGCCACAGAACGCGGCGTCTGATCAGGGTCTACACTGTATGCATCGTTTAGAGATTCTACAAAACATTATGATAAGAACTAAGCAGACACCCCTTATATGGGAAATGGATCTGTCTAAAGAGTTAAGGTTGAAAATTATGCTCGGCATAAATGGGTTAAGCCCCTGGTCCCTTTAAAAGTAAACACCGCAAATACGATACATTACGAAAACAAGCCTATTCCAATATATTGAAAATCTTACCTTCAAAAAACTGAAAATTTTCAGATAAAAATCACCGATATTTGTCATATTTCTGCTCAAAACATAGATTGTGGATACTCTTTAGAACCGCCTCGGCGAGGCGGTTCTAATGAGTACCCACAATCTATGTTTTGAGCAGAAATAAGAAAAATAATGTATACCCCTGTAAACCCCAGTTTTACTATATATAAGTGGGGTTTAAGGGGGTCAAAATTATATAGGTATGTTTTCGTAATGAAAACTAGATATGTTTGTTGTCCTCACCTCGTTCAGGACCATAGCTGATTTGGATGTTCAAGGACGCATTTCCGGCGGTCGGCGCATCTCCTGCGGAACGTTTTCTTCTGACGGCGTCAGGTGCACTACAAAATTCCTATCAAATGAACCAACATTTCAGTTTTATTTTTCTATATTTCAATTACATCGAAAAAGAAGAGATCGATCTCACCCAGAAATAAGTTGGGCTGGTTTTTTACTGACTCGCCCTCGTAATATAAACCCCTACGTATTATACACACCCATGTTTCCCGTAATATACAGTGAAAACGGTTATACAAGGGTATACTTTATTAGGCATTTTTTTAGAACTGTGTAGTTTTTTGAACTGATATTATATCTATTAACTCTTTCACTGCCACAGGCGACACTAGTTGGCTTTTGCAAACGGCATAGAACCAGATGAGACGGCTCATCTGGATCTACGCTGTTTGCATCACGAAAACACGCCTATATAATTTTGACCCCCTTAAACCCCACTTTTATATAGTAAAACTGGGGTTTACAGGGGTATACATTATTTTTCTTATTTCTGCTCAAAAACATAGATTGTGGGTACTTGTTAGAACCGCCTCGACGAGGCGGTTCTAACGAGTACCCACAATCTATGTTTTTAGCAGAAATATAAAAATTTCAGAATATTTTATCTGAAAATTTGTCATTTTTTGGTGGTAAAATGTTCAGTGTATTTAAATAGGCGTGTTTTCGTAATGTTTTCGTAATGTTCATTAATCTTTCAACTATACATATTAACTCTTTCCAAACGATAGTTTGTTAAAATAAAAAAAAAGCAGACGTCAAAAGTCGTCTGAAATTTGGCGCCGAAAGAGTTAGTAATTATGTACTGAAAAATCTGTCCTAAGTTGACTGAATAAACTTGATAGACTTTCTGCCATTTTCTAAGGGAGACAACTTTGGTGACTTCGCATTTGCTTTCTTGCACACAATGTTCCTTCTGATATGGGGTTTATTCGATAAGGAAAGAATTTGCTCCCAAGGCTAGCCTTGGGAGCAAATTCTTGCCTTTGAGAGTAGACCTCATTTCAGAAAAAAGACAAGAGAATTTTAACAGAATTACCTCCCTTGGAAGTGTATCCACATGCCTTCATAATTGTGGCAGCAAACCAGCACTCTAATGTTTGAGAAAGGGACATAACTTAAGTCTACAATTACGAGAGAAAGAAAGGTACGGGTAAGAAAAAATTTAGTGTTGATTTACATACGAGTTTTAGATATCAACAAGGACTCATTTAGGCTTAGCGTCCCATAAAAGGGACATCTGAAAAAAATAGACCCAGATCAGACGCTGCAGAACGCGACGTCTGATCAGAGTCTACACTGTTTGCATTAAATACAGTAATGTCTATAAACTACGGCTTTTCGGTTATCATAAGTACCTAAGTGTGAATATATTTTTGAATATTAAAGTAGCGTCATCCATTACGAAAACATGCCTATTCAAATATATAGAAAATTTCACCCCAAAAAACTGAAAATTTTCAGCTAAAAAACTCTGATATTTTCCATATTTCTGCTCAAAAAATAGATTGTGGGTACTCGTTAGAACCGCCTCGGCGAGGCGGTTCTATCGAGTACACACAATCTATGTTTTGTGCAGAAATAAGAAAAATATTGTATACCCCTGTAAACCCAGTTTTACTGTATAAAAGTGGTGTTTAAGGGGGTCAAAATTATATAGGCGCGTTTTTTGTGATGGTCAGTAATAAAGACTGCGTTATCTAACCGTTACCAAAATAGTCGATACAAATTACTAAAAGTATACCAAAACTGAGCTTTCTAGGTCGACATATTCAAAACTTTGAAGAAAAAAAAATCCAAGATCGAAACAGGGCCATAATTCAGTTAAACGTACTCAGAATTGACAGTGAAATGAATCAATTCATTTACACTTAAACCTGAAACAGTTAGCTACCATTACGAAAATACGCCTATTCAGATATATTGACAATATCACAACCAAACAAAAAAAAAAAAAAAAAAAAAAATGAAAATTTTCAGATAAAAAATTCTGATATTTTTCATATTTCTCGAGGCGGTTCTAACGAGTACCCACAATCTATGTTTTTGAGCAGAAATAAGAAAATAATGTATACCCCTTTAAACCCGAGTTTTACTATATAAAATGGGGTTTTAAGGGGGTCAAAATTATATAGATATGTTTTCTTGATGACGTATTCAAATCTAGCTCTTATGCTTGTCATCAAATCCATGTTTTCTTGATGACGCATTCAAATCTAGCTCTTATGCTTGTCATCAAATCCTGGTAACAATTTTAACATTTAAAAAGGGGCATAACTTTGCAAATACAAATTCGATGGACAATAAAAATATTGCTCAGCTTAGTTGTCATTTGCAACGCAACCCAAGTATCAAATTTCAAGATCGTAGCTTGAGCTTGCATTGTTCTTTTGTACATGTAATGAAACATCTCTACAGTGTTAGGGGAGACGAACATGACCAGGGTTTTCCCTGGCTCGCATTTCGGCAGTTTTTACTCCCAAAATCTTGTTCTGGACCATCAAAAGTTAGAAGCAAGGGTCCTTAGTAATATATATATGATCAATCCAATATCAATTTTATTAGTCTTTTGTATTTGTCCTCATTCTATTTGTGACCTAAAGAGTAATAATTATCATTTTTGGGCAACAGTAAACCCCTAAAGCGCTCAGCAAAGGAGTACGTGCATTAACCCTTAAAGCGCCAAGAAAAACTGCATCTGAAAATGTCGTCTGTTTACATGTATGTCGTCTGCTGAATATTCTTGCAGACTTTTCAAACCTATTTTTGCATACAGGCAAACAGTGTGGACCCTGATCAAAAGGAGCAGTCTGATCTGGGTCCACACTGTTTACAAAAATTACTTTTAAAATCACAAGCAGATGACAAAGCAGACGACAAAAGTTGTGATTGGCGCTTTAAGGGTTAAGGCATTTTGAACAGCTACACATCTACATATTTTGTACCTTTATCTAAGCCTATATTATCAAATATAAATGGAACTAGAAACGTGTTTGTAAAAAATATGCCCAAAACTCAATGTTTGACAATACAAAATGTTAAAGCTAGAAAGGGGCAACGCTCTGAAAAAACAAATGTCGTAAAAGCGCTAAAATGCTAAAATCTGAAAAGGAGCATATTTTGGATAAAATGCGAAAACACGCCTATTCAAATATGCTGAAAAATTTACCATCAAAAAAATGAAAATTTTCTTATAAAAATTCTAATAATTTTCATATTTCTGCTCAAAACATAGATTTTGGGTACTCGTTAGAACCGCCTCGGTGAGGCGGTTCTAACGAGTACCCACAATCTATGTTTTTGAGCAGAAATAAGAAAAATAATATATATCCCTGTAAACCCCAGTTTTGCTACATAAAAGTGGGGTTGAAGGGGGTCAACATTATATAGGCGTGTTTTCGTGATGACATATTTTAGAATCTCACCAAAAATTAATCTACACAGTGATCTCTGATTGCCTGCAAAATGTCATGAGACTTAGCTCTAGGGGTTTTTGAAATATTTTGCTTACAAGATTTTCCTGTGCTTAAATACCTTAGTCTGAAAAGGGGTTAAATCTAATCAGATATTTTCAAAAAAGTTCACCAAAATTTAATAAGGTCAGCTACCGACTGCTTTCAAATCGCTTGCAAAATTTCATTAGCCTAACTCAAGTAGGTCCTTAGATATTCTGCTTACAAGATTTTTATTTACTAAAATGTCCAAGTCTGAAAAGGGGCATAATTTGATCAAATATTTATGATAGGTCACAGAATCTCCGTATGGCACACATGTCAGAAGGTATGCTTTGTTGAACCGTAAATTTCTCAATTCGTAAATTTCACACCCATAAGAAGAATTGGTACCAATACGTCACATTTGCCAAATGTGAAATTTACGTATGGTCAATTTCGATAAATTTTGGGATCTAAAATTTGTGCTCAAATTTCTCATGTTAATAATTTCTGACATGTGAAGAATTGGTAAGTATTCGTCACACCTGTGAAGAACTGGTGCGACTTTTTCTCGGGTGTGAAGAATTGGTACTAATTCCTCACACATGTGAAGAATTGGTACCAATGCCTCACACATGTCTAGAATTCGTTGATAATTTCTGACGTGTAAAGAATTGGTAAGTATTCGTCACACCTGTGACCTGTGTTTTTGGGGGTGTGAAGAATTGGTACCAATTACTCTTACATGTACATGTGTGAAGAATTGGTACCAATTCCTCTTACATGTGAAGAAATGGTACCAATTCCTCTTACATGAACATATTGCTACGACCAAATGTACGTTGATTCCAGTACAGCAGTTGTCAGCTGATGGAGAAAGAATTTTCACTAAGTAATGGTTAACTGCCTCCGGGAGGCTTGTCTAGGAACAGTGTGGTTAGGTCAACTGACCGTCAATAACCTTAGCTGTTGATTGTAGACGTCAAACACTAAATCAAACAAACAAACAAAGCAAAAAAAAAAAAAAAAAAAAAAAAAAAAAAAAAATAATAATAATAATAATAAATAAATAACAAATGCGCAGAATAGCTCCGTAACCACTCAGAAGAATCAGCGCATTTCTTTTTCGTTGCACTAATTAAAGAATATATCAAGTTTCTAAATCTGAAGTTAAAAATAATTATATGGAATGCCCAGGGAGTGTCACAATAAAACAAAACGCAGCCTATCCCAAGCACCAAGAGGAAGAGGAAGCCCCTCCGAACAGAAATCACATATTTACAAATAAACATTAGCAAAAAAATTAGCTCTTGCTAAGACTTGCTTTTATAGTTACACAGGCTGGCGGGTCTAGTCGGAAACACCGTGGAAAGGTTTTTTCGCGACTCGGCTCATCTTAAGCATTCTAGCTCTTGTCCCAGAAGTTCCAACAGTAAAACATTGGAATTTCCTTCCATGTTTATAAAATTATAGTATGCGTGTGAAGAATTGGAATCGAATGCAAAATGCAGCAGCTTTGGGGGGTATTTTATCGATGTGAGGAATATGCATGATTGCAACTGAAATTTGACTACGTGCGTATTTCTCTCACACGTGAGAACTATTGGTATGAAATCCGTGACGTATTGGTACCAATTCTTCACGCGCTGTGAGGAATTGGTACCACTTCTTCACGGCGTGAAATTTACGAAGTGTGAAATTTACGGTTCAATGGTTTTTCAGGTTGCGGCTGAAATGTATAGAAACTTAACACTATGCTTAAACATGTCATAGAAACTTAGATACTTGCTTCTTTGCTAATACATCTGTCACAGAAATTTACCATTATGCTAATTTTGTTTGTGATGAGGATTTACGGCCCAGTCAACCCATTAGGGTCATATCGAGCGCGGTCAGTTTACCTAAACAAACTTTACTGGGACAGGCTTAGTCCTCTAAGTAGCGTGCACATTCTTTCGCTAGAAATTGACAACTGCCCTTCTTGAATCAGCGAGAGGGAAAGACTGACCGTAGAAAAGGTTTCATGATCAGTCTCCACGAAAGACTGTTGCCGACCCGGCGGGGAACGAACTCGCGACTTCTTGATTACCAGACGGACGCGCATCCGACTGAGCCACCGAGGCTGGCATCACTATGCTTAAAAAATCTATTATATTTACCAGTATGCTTAAGCAATTATCATAGTTACCACTATGCTAAAACATCTGTCATAGTTACCACTATGCAAAACAATATGCCATAGTAACCACCATGTTAAAACATGTCATAGATACCACTATGCTTAAACATCTGTCAAAGAAAATTACCATTATGTTCAAACATCTATCATAGTTACCACTATGCTAAGACATCTATCATAGTTATCACTTTGCTAAACAATCTTTCATAGTTACCACTATGCTAAAACATCTATCATACGTACCACTATTTTAAAACATCTATCATAGTTACCACTATGCTAAAACATATATCATAGTTACCGCTTTGCTAGAAAATCTATCATAGTTAAAATCTATCACAGTTACCACTGGCTAAAATATATATTATAGTTACTACTATGCTAGAAAATCTATCATAGTTACCTCTACGCTAAACATCTATCATAGTAACCACTATGCTAAAACTTCTATCATAGTTACCACAATGCTAAAATATCTGTCACAGAAACTTATCTCTAAGCTAAAACATGTATCATACCTATCACTATGCTAAAACATCAAAAGAGTTACTACTATGCTAAAACAGCTGTAATAGAAACTTATCACTTTGCTAAGACATCTATCATAGTTACCACTATACTAAAACATCTGTCACTGAAACTTACCACTATGCTAAAACATCTTTTATCAGTCTGTTCAAAACAATCGACGGCGTACTCAATTCCTATAAACAATACGGTAGAATTTATTGGTGCAACAAGAAGGAATATACCACTGTATGCAACATATTTGTCGGTCACGCTGGCATCGTACACAAATCCAGAGGTAATGTACAATGCATTATTACTATCTGATGTAGTAGGACACCTGAAAAACATAATAATTGGTTAAGCGAAAAAGTCCCTTCGAACATGCGCAAAATACGGAGATTAACCCATTTATGCCGTTATGCCGAATGGAATCTTCTACCTTCACTTTTCGGACCGGTCCATTTCCAATGCAAGGGATGTCTGATTAGTTTTAATAATACCATGTTTTATAGAAATTCCTGTATTTAAAGCAAACAGTGTAGACCTTGATCAGACGCCGCGTTCTGCGGCGTCTGATCTGGGTCTACACTGTTTTGCCACTGTCCTTTTAATGGGACGCTAGGCATAAATGGGTTAAAATCATCCTGCACATGCGCAAAGTTGCTCTCCATTCATACATTCTGTAGTATCTGATTCTGGTAGCGGACAGTTAAGGTCTTGATCAGACTGCGCGGCTGTCCGCATAAGCCCGAAGACACGTTTTTGCAAGACGCGGCCCACAATACCCAAAACATTTTAGAGATCTCCTTTGGTCAGAGTTCATTTATATTTAGGTTTACGAGAGATTTCCTACAAAGTTGCTGTCGGGAGGGAGGATTAAAAAATAAAATAAAAAAATATATAAAAAAGCGCGAAAAAGCTTGGGTCGATCAAATAAAATATATTTTAAAAGAAATGGGCATGAGCATGTACAATGTTTCGGCACCAAATTTGAAGGGTATGAACAAAATGAAACTAGAGGCCCAAGTGGGCCAGAAATCGCTCACCTGAATTAGGCTGATCATGATATGTTACATTGTGCCATGGTGGCCATCTTGGCTATCATCTTGGCTATCAGATCAGATTGCTTTTAGCAATTCAGAATCTGATGTTGTTTGAAGAGTTTCAAGATTGCCACCATGGCCGTCATCTTGGATACTGGAACTGAAAGATTCAGTAATTCTGAATCTTCATTTAATCCCGATGCCTTCCATCAAGTTTCGGCTCAACCTGACTTACTGTTTGGGAGGAGATGTGATTTGAAGAATTTCAAGATGGCGTCCATCTTGGACATTGGAACAGAAGAACTTTAGCAATTCAGAATTTCCATATCACCCCAATGCCTCCCATCACGTTTAAGCTCAATCAGACTTATCCTTCGGTAGCAGATGTGAATTCAAAATTTTCAAGATGGCTGCCATGGTGGCCATCTTGGATATCAGAACGGAATCATTTTAGCAATTCTAAATCTCCTTGCTGTCCCGATGCCTTCCATCAAGTTTCCCCTCCATCCAACTTACTGTTTGGGAGCAGATAACAATTGAAGACTTACAAGATAGCCGGAGGAGATGTTCTTCGAAGATTTTTAAGAAGGCTGACAATTTTAGCAGTTCTGAATCTCTCTGTGGTTTCGATGCCTCCAATCAAGTTTTGACTCAATCAGACTTATGGTTTGGGAGATGGCGTTTTAAGAACTTCAAGATGGCCGCCATGGTGGCCATCTTGGATATCTGAACGGAAGAATTTTAGCAATTCTGAATCTCTGTGTCACTGTGATGCTTCCCATCAAGTTTTGGCTCAATCCAACTTACGGTTTGGGAGATGTCATTTGAAGAATTTGAAGATGGCGTCCATGGCGGTCATCTTGGATATCGGAACGGTACAACTTTAGCAATTCTGAATCTTTATGTTGCTCCAATGCCTCCCATCAAGTTTTGGCTCAATCCCACCTACGGTTTCAAGTATTTCAAGATGGCCATGGCGGCCATCTTGGATATGGAAACAGAACGATTTTAGCAAGTCTTTATAACTCTCCAAAGCCTCCCATCAAGTTTCAGCTCAATCTGACATTGTTTGGGATTAGATGTTGTTTAAAGAATTTCAAGATGGATATATATAGCGGCCATCTTGGATACCTGAACGGAACGATTTTAGCAATTCTGAATCTCTGTGTCACTGTGATGCTTCCCATCAAGTTTTGGCTCAATCCAACTTTCGGTTTGGGAGGAGATGTCGTTTGAAGAATTTCAAGACGGCCACCATGGCGGCCATCTTGAATATCGGAACGGAACAAAGCAATTCTGAATCTCTATGTCGCTCCGATGCCTCCCATAAAGTTTCGGCTCAATCTGACTTATGGTTTTGATGGCTGTCGTGGCGGCCATCTTGGATATCGGAACGAACAATTTTAGCAATTCTGAATCTCTGTGACACTTTGATGCTTTAGCAATTCTGAATCTCTGTGTCACTGTGATGCCTCCCATCAAGTTTCAGCTCAATCGGACTTAGGAATTAAGAGGAGATGTTGTTTGAAGAATTTCAAGATGGCTGCCCTGGTGGCCATTTTGGATATCGGAATGGAACGATTTTAGCAATTTTTAATCTCTGTGTCACTGTGATGCCTCCCATCAAGTTTAAGCTCAATCGGACAGCGTTTAGGAGGAGATGTCGTTTGAAGAATTTCAAGATGGCCACCTTGGCGGCCATCTTGGATATCGGAACGGAGCGATTTAGCAATTTTGAATCTCTGTGTCACTGTGATGCCTCCCATCAGGTTTCAGCTCAATCGGACTTAGGGTTTGGGAGGAGATGTCGTTTGAAGAATTTCAAGATGACGGCCATCTTGGACATCGAAATGGGACGCTTTTAGCAATTTTGAATCTCTGTCACTGTTATGCCTCCTATCAAGTTTCAGCTCAAGCTTAAGAGGAGATGTTGTTTGAAGAATTTCATGGCGGCCATCTTGAATATCGGATCGGATATCGGATCGGAACAATTTTAGCAACTCTGAATCTCCATGTTGCCACAATGCCTCCTACTAAGTTACAGCTCAATCCAACATGGTTCTGAAGGAGATGTCGAAAATGTGAAAAGCTAACGACGGACGGACGGACGGACGACGGACGACGGACGGACGACGGACAACAGGCCATTGCATAAGCTGACCTGGAGCACGCTCCAGGTAAGCTAAAAAAATAAAATGCAAATTTTATCTTTCTAAGGGTCTAAAATCATAGGGTTGGCTCTCGAGTAAACCTAAACAAGAAAAATGCCTAATGGCATAATGAACGCTTTTTTTCTTCACTGAAGAATAAAGGTAACGTATCACGTTGAAAAAAGGTTAACCAAAAGGTAAACCTTGGACGATATCACGAAAACATGCCTATATAATTTTGACCCCCTTAAACCCCACTTTTATATAGTAAAACTGGGGTTTGAAGGGGTATACATTATTTTTCTTATTTGTGCTCAAAACATAGATTGTGGGTACTCGTTAGAACCGCCTCATTGAGGCGGTTCTAACGAATACCCACAATCTATGTTTTTGAGCAAAAATAAGAAAAATATCAGATTTTTTTATCCGAAAAATCTTCATTTTTGGTGTTAAAATTTTCAGTATATTTGAATAGGCATGTTTTCGTAATGGACGCCAGACGCCGACCGGCCCGGACATCGCTATTTTAAAGGACTGAATTTTTACGTGAAAAACCCGTCGAAATGCACTGGCCTTACAATACTTGAAAATATTCTAAAATAAGATGATTCGTCATCTTTATGGACTCTAAAAAATGGCTGTTAAATAGAGGTGGTTTCTTAATACAGAAGGTCTTTAAGACACGTTTAAATAGTTTTTGCTTCTTCTGAACATTCAGCTGCTCTCAGCAATTTGAGTCGCAACGTCAGAAAACGTACTTTCGACCATGTGCGACAAGCGAAGATTCAGATCAGCCTGCGCATTCGCGCAGTCCGATCAGACGGATCTTCACTGGGTGCATTTTTAATAGCTACGGGTGCAAAGGTTCTTTATGAACGAAGACTCTGATCAGACTGCATGGATGTGCAGGCTGATTTGAATCTTCATTGAGCGCACATGTCAGAAAGTACGTTTTCTCATATCGCAGCTCAGTTGTACAGGAATAACTTGACAGAAATATTACAATTGATGCGTAACGTACGAAATAGGCCCTTATGTAAATTGTGGACAACGCAATTAGCAATTGCCTCTCATACTTTATATCCGCAGGCTCACCATCACGAAAAAACACGCCTATATAATATTTACCCCCTTAAACCCCACTTTTATATAGTAAAACTGGTGTTTACAGGGGTATACATTATTTTTCTTATTTCTGCTCAAAAAAATTGATTGTGGTACTCGTTAGAACCGCCTCGCCGAGGCGGTTCTAACGAGTACCCATCATCTATGTTTTGAGCAGAAATATGAAAAAATATTTGTGATTTTCATCTTAAGATTTTCAGTTTTTCGAGGTGAAATTTTCTATATATTTGAATAGGCGTGTTTTCGTAATGCCGACTCTCATGGCGGACAGAACCTACAGCTATTCTCAGCTAGCGTTAATAATCCATTCGCCTGAGGTATTTTCCCAGTCTCTAAAAAGTTTTTTTTTTTTTTATTATAGCTAAAACACATATTGTAATATATGAACTGGCATGGGATGACTGGCCAATAATGTTACCGGTGTTTAAAATCATGATTCCCCACGTTTTTGAAACTACACCATTTCATAACGAAAACACGCCTATATATTTTTGACCCCCTTAAACCCCCCTTTTATATAGTAAAACTGGGGTTTACAGGGGTATACGTTATTTTTCTTATTTCTGCTCAAAACATAGATTGTGGGTATTTATTATAACCGCCTCGTTGAGGCGGTTCTAACGAGTGCCCACAATCTATCTTTTGAGTAGAAATATGAAAAATATCAGAATTTTTTATCTGAAAATGTCCATTTTTGTGGTGGTAAAATTTCAGTATATTTGAATAGGCATGTTTTCGTAATGTTTAGAAGCAAATCTTTGTGATTGTTGCTTTTTGTCTACGCTCATGGGCGTAGACTATATAGACATGAGGCGAGGCACGGAAGTAAATGAATTATTGATGCATAACTGACCTTATATCTACAGCTACATGTAAATCCCGGAACTACCTGGAGCACTGAACATAACAGAACAGAATAATATTTATTGGAAACGCACATATACAAGTGTTCTCCATTCACTTGCACTATTTCGGTACACCACACTCATGCAGGTATTCTAGTTGGTTACCATTGCAGCAGATTATCAAAGGTTACGGGATAAACATTAAGTTTGACAATTTTACTTTTAAAGTAGACGGATGCATTGGTACTGTTAAGAACAATTTATAGCATTCTTGGGACAGAGTAACAAACAAATTTGATATTCTTTACTACTTAGTAAAGTTTTAACGAGATAATCCTAAACGCGAAGTGAAATTAGCTGTATTTATTTTTTAACGCGAGGATCATTCTTGTAGAAGCCAACGGGACAAGATCTAATATAGTCCTTTTGAAACCACATTTTGCAAGATGGAATTTAGACGAATTCGTCAAGACTATTCTGTATTAAAATCAACCTTAGTAATTGTTGTGTGCTAAGCATAGACCAGTCTTTTTCGCGAAAGCTTATACTTGTTCTCTTTATAATCATGGATACCTATAATGGGTTCGGAAAGTGCATAACGTAGCGGGAGTAGGCCACTTCTTTGTCTTTTCTGAGGCAAACTATTATTAATAACTTTGAAGATAGAATAAATAAAAAAACACACACACACTAAAACAGAAATGTACATGTACGTTCCAATCACAATGCATGGGTTGCGGCCGAAAGCCAAAAATAGCTGAAGTATTCGGGGTTGGGGCTAATTACAGCAAACTATGACGTTACCGTTACACAATGGTTCTTTATCACTGAAATAACACCACAACTACTAATCCAATCAGACATGGCTAGTAAAAACCCAACCTTCCCACTCTTTATTTTAGACTTGAACCTCAAACACATCTTCTTTTTCCTTGGCCTTACTCAAAGCCGCCAAAAGACTGTACAATGGAAATAATTGTGGTTTTAATTAGAAAAGAGTTTCGAAAATCAGGTAATACTCACCCACGTTCGTTTAAAACATAGGCCGCATCGGAGTAATCGCTAGTGCTGGCAAACACCATGTTCATCACCTGAACACCTGCTGCAACTGGAATGAAAACATATAACATGTATATTGAATCGAGGCACTACAAAAAACCTACAATATGACCTGTGTTACCAGCAAAGTCTCAGATCAGCCTGTTCATCCACCCAGTATGCCAAGGGCTCTCGTTTATCTACTTTGGACAGCCCGGAGGCTGTAGAAGGTACATGCGATCAGCAAAGAATCTGATCGGGCTGCTCTGATGCGCAGAATACTCTGCGTCTTCGCTGGTCGCACAAGTCTTATTGCAGGTTTTGTCGTGCGCTGGCTTATACAGGCTTACCACATCACGAAAACATGCCTATATAATTTTGACCCCCTTAAACCCCACTTTTATATAGTAAAACTGGGGTTTACAGGGGTATACATTATTTTTCTTATTTCTGTTTAAAACCTAGATTGTGGGTACTCGTTAGAACCGCCTCGCTGAGGCGGTTCTAACGAGTACCCACAATCTATGTTTTGAGCAGAAATATGAAAATTGTCAGAATGTTTTATCTGCAAGTGTTCATTGTTTGGTGGTAAAATTTTCAGTATATTTGAATAGGCATGTTTTCATAATGAAGTGATAGATACACAAGCTGGAAAAGGTCTTATGTTATATGCGAACAGGGATAAACCAGATCAATCCGTTTGCGCGCAGTCTGATCTTGCTAACCCTGTGTGCCGATTTACGTATTTGCTTTGTTTTCGCATATAAAGCCCTGAGCAAGAATATGTGCAGATACCCAGGAAATGCCACAAGCACGAAACGCAGGCCTTCTGAGGCAGAAAAAGAAGGAGAGATGACGAACAAATAAAGACAAAACGAACGCCACATAAAAAACCATAGACACACAAACAAAGAAGAACTGTAACAGAGGAACCACCTTAGAACGGTCAGTAGGAGCTTAAACAAGTTTTACAAAACAAAGCGTCTGTTCGAGGATAACATTATTTGACCGGCGCGGAAATCGCAGCGGTCTCTTACTATAGCTTTGGATTTTTACATATGAGAGCGTGTTCGATTAGCTCACTAAGGACTTTTATATTTGCCGGGATCGTCGGTTTGTTACAATCCCGGCAAATATAAAAAATCTTATCACAAAGTGTGTTATAAACAGATTAATTTCTATGTTATTTTCATTTCAATCAAGAAATTTCATAAAGCTTAATAAAAGCAAAAATTAACTCTTTCGGTGCTAAATTTCAGACGACATTTGTCGTCTGCTTTTCTTTTTTAACAAATTATCGCTTGAAAAGAAGTTTATACGTAAAGTTGAAGGACTAAATGTCAAACAGCGTAGATCCAGATGAGACGGCTCATATGAGCCGTCTCATCTGGATCTATGCTGTTTGCAAAAAGCCTATTATTACCGCCTGTGGCTGTGAAAGTTAAAGAATCACATTGTTGTTCGATTTTACCTGTTACATTGAAAATTTGTTAAACTTTAGTATACCCTTGTTCTATATCTCTATGTAAACAAAATTTGCGCCGGTACTTAGACGTTTACGTCTAAATATTTTGTCTTGTTTGGCACTCATATAGCAATTTTGAACACATCCACAGGTAGAAAAATGGACTCCCATTTTCTTTATTATACGAGCCACCACATTACAAAACCAATAAAATGAATGTGCGCCCAGCGAAGACTCAGATCAGCCCGGACATCCGCCAAGTCTATCCACTTATAGTATGACAAGAGCTTGTTCATCTCTCTCTGGATAGCCTAGAGACTGTAGAAGGCACATGCGATCAGCGAAGACTGATCAGACTGCGCGGATGCGCAGGCTGATCTGAGTCTTTGCTGGTCGCACAACTCTTATTGTAGGTTTTGTCGTGCGCTGACTCATATATAAATAGATTGTCCGATTTTTCGAGATAACGGTGTTGATTACCAGCGGATTTTCAACACTGATTCGTCAGCATATTGCCCTTGTTGATAATTTCGTTTGAGGTTTGTGGAATTTTGTTTGCTTTTTCTCTGATTTTTTTTTTAATTTAAAGACAATACTTTATCCAAATGTCCCCAAAGTAGATGCACTTTCACTAATTTTCCACATACAAATTGTAGCTGAATCTTTCACCATTTTCAACCTATAAACAGATCAAGTGGAAACTATGCGCTTTTATCGGATAAATTCGACATATTTGTTGGCACAGCAACTTAAATTAATGCGTTATGTTGATTTTGTTCATTCATTTGTGTTTCAATATTTGACAACTATGAAACTAACAAGTGGATATGCTTTTAATTACATTGTTCTCAGGTTGCTGCCATACAATTGATTAAAATCAAGCAATTTTACAATATGTCATGTGGTGTATTTTTGTGGTCATAGCAACCATAACGGTTCGTTTCCAAACCTATTGTTCTTGTTTTTGAAGATGTCCCATGTTGACTTATTTATCATTACGAAAACACGCCTATTCAAATATATTGAAATTATTACAAACAAAAAAGGAAAATTTTCAGATAAAAAAAAACCCTGATACTTTTCATATTTCTGCTCAAAACATAAATTGTGGGTGCTCGTTAGAACCGCCTCAGCGAGGCGGTTCTAACGAGTACCCACAATCTATTTTTTGAGCAGAAATAAGAAAAATAATGTATACCCCTGTAAACCCCAGTTTTACTATACAAAATGGGGTTTAAGGGGGTCAAAATTATATAGGTGTGTTTTCATGATGTTAAGTTTTCATCAATATATTAAACAAGGCAGACTTTTGTCCATCACGAAAACATATTCTGATCCTTTAACCCCATTTTTTTATATAGCAAAACTGGGGTTTACAGAGAAATACACTATTTTTTCTTATTTTTGCTCGAAAACATAGATTGTGGGTACTCATTAGAACCGTCTTACCAAGGCAGTTCTAATGAGTACCCACAATCCATGTTTTGAGCAAAAAGTATGAAAAATATGAGAGGTTTTTATCTGTAAATTTTCAGTTTTTGGAGGTGAAATTTTCTATATATTTGAATAGGCGTGTTTTCGTAATGATTTGTGAACCGAGCCCTTTTGTATTCAAGGCTTTAGGCTCATCGGTGAACTTATAGTATAGGTACATATAGGCTCCGGCGCCCATACTCTTCGAACATCTCAGAAAACGCTGGGTCAATCCAAACCTAATTTCATATAAAGCCTCAAAGGCATTGGGGAACAAACATATATTAAATGACCCAGTTATGTCATCAAGATATCCGCCATGCCCATATACAATGTTGTATCTGGAAGGGGCCAAGGGTCCAATTCCCCACCTAAAATCATGAATGGGACAAAAGGCTGTGATGACCCTCAAAATTAAGTAGTGTTGCTAATATTTAACGTATCAGAAACTCTCAAAATAGTTGATGGCCTTTAACAATGGTTATGGGGGCCAAAAAATGGCCCCATCATTTTGGTCCTAGCGGCAACGTTGCATCAAAGGGCCACCGCATTGCAAAATCAACAAAATGACGTGCGCACCCAGCGCAGACTCGGATCAGCCTGGGCAACTGCCCAGTCTGATCAGTCTTTATTGTTAGATTATCAGCAATCTATTGACTGCACAGCGAAGACTGATCGGACTGAGCGGATACCCATGCTGATATCTGACTCTTCCCTGTGTACTCAGTCATTTTGTTGGTTTTGTCATGCGCTGGCTTATATGGTAAGTACCGTGAAAAATCAGTAGGCTAATTATCTTTGAATCTACCGGTGCCGTGGCTCAGTTGCTAGAGCGTCCGCTTTGCGTCTGGTAGGTTGTCGGTTCGATTCTCGGCCGAGTTTTACCAAAGACCCTTCTCTTGCTAAAAACATCATGCCCTGTCTTTGCAAACAGTGTAGATCCAGATCAATTGGGTTCTGAGGAAGCCAACTGATCTGGATCTGCACTGTTTGTCATTACATTGTACATCACGAGAACATACCTATATAATGTTGACCCCCTTAAGCCCCACTTTTATATAGTAAAACTGGGGTTTACAGGGGTATACATTATTTTTCTTATTTCTGCTCAAAAACATAGATTGTGGGTACTCGTTAGAACCGCCTCGGCGAGGCGGTTCTAACGGGTACCCACAATCTATGTTTTGAGCAGAAATATGAAAAATATCAGAATTTTTATCTGAAAATTTTCAGTTTTTGGAAGTGGAATTTTCTATATATTTGAATAGGCGTGTTTTCGTAATGAATATGTGAATTTCTATCAAAAACCCGGATCAAGTAAATTGACTGGCTGGAAATTAGAAGTGGGCGTGGCATCAATTTACTCAGCATGAGAAGGGTTGAAAATAGTGTCCGGCCCGGTTTCAATATAATTTGATTGGGTGGAATGTCACATCATCTGTCTGGGGCGTGATATTTTAGTGAGGCTGCACTCTAAAAGTGAGCATTGAGCTCTCTGTCATATCCACACTCCGTCGCGATATGACTGAAAGATTATTAAAAGCGACATCAGACCCGAATCAGATGATATTTGTCCAATGGATCAAAATTCAATGTTATACCCGCGCAAGCTTTTTCAGCTATATGGTGGTAGTATTAATAGAATGGGCAAGTACCATACCTGTTCGACCGTATGTCACCTTTAACTGAACCCTCTGTCCAAGGTTGGCTATTGCAGTGATAAGCGAACCATCGTCAGCATTAATAAGTTCAAGGAGCAAGTCTTCATGCTGTTCCACTAGGGTATCGTCTTTCTTTATCAAATCTTTAACACTGAAAGCAAAATACAGAAAAAATTCAATTACTCGAATACCGAGGTTTACTGTGGCTGAATCGAACGCATTTAAAAACATACCTATTCAAATATACTGAAAATTTTACCACCAAAAAATGAAAATTTTCAGATAAGAAATTCTGATATCTTTCATATTTCTGCTCAAAACATAGAAGATTGTGGGCAGAAATAAGAAAAATAATGTATATCCCTGTGAACCCCAGTTTCACTATATAAAAGTGGGGTTTAAGGGGGTCATAGTTATATAGGCATGTTTTCGTGATGGCGTTTCTAAGTCGCTAAGAAATTGTTCCGACAGCTCAAGAAAACAAATATTTAGGGATATTTTGGGGGAAATTTTATTATTATATTAGGAAATGGTATATTTTGTGTACTCATTAGAATCGCCGGATCGAGGCGATTCTTATGAATACATACAGTATATCATTATTTTATAGAAGGTCGAAAAGACATCCCTAAATTATCCGTATTTGCCTCCGGACCTGGCGCTATGATTAATCCTCAGTGGCTCCAACTATTAATGTCTAGAACAAATTTTCATGGTCCATAAGATGTTCGAGCCATTGAAGTTCTACTTTACAAACTTTAACCCTTAGAACTATACAAAAAAAAAAAAAAAAAAAAAAAAAAAATCAGAAGTCGACAAATTAGAAATAGTTCATTTTCCGCAAAGATATACGTATATATTTTTAAACTTTAACTGCCCCCTACCCCCATTTTTTTCAAACTGGGGCTATTATAATATCAGCGCTGTAGCCAAGCAAGAGATGCCCTTTATGAAAAGGAATATACTTTATACTTAAAAAAGGACGATTTTTTTCTGTACAGTTTGTCAATATGGCTATAACTCTTCAACCTTTTGGAATATTTTCAATTTGTTTCGCATAGAGACTGACATAGAAACCCTCGCCAGAAGGCTTACCAAATACTATTTTTTTTATCGCCCGAAGCTAAGCCGTCGAGACCAAAGTTGTAAAAATACAAGTATGAGGTTTCACAAAATCTTGGTCTACGCTAAGCATACACTGTGTGTTAAGCGTAGACCATGATTTTTTATGAAAGCTAAAACTTGGTTGTAACAAGAATTGTTTTTCTAAATGAAAGCATATATCTCTTCCTTTTAGAGTACTGCTTTTAACAGTTAGTCAAGGTTATTAATACACAAGAACGACAGAAATGGTTTGAGTGTTCTGCGTGTCATCTCACAGAGCTCAACATTCCTGTAAAGTTTCGTGAAATAACCTGGAATCGTTTAAAGTTACAGAGCGGATACAAGTTTATGACCGAAATCACTTTTCACAATGTTCAAAAGGCCATAAGTCCACAAGTATGTAAACCAGAATTATGGTTCTAGTGTTTTGCATGTTGTTTTATGGTTTTTAACATTTCTTTAAAGTGTCATGAACTATCTGAAACAGGTTTTCAGGTTATAGAGCGGACTGATGTATATGGCCGTAATCACTTTTTAGCAATGTTCAAAGGTCAGTAATGCAAAAATAGGCAAACAAGAGTTATGGTTCTTGTGGTTTACATGTCGTCTAATGGAAATTTTTAATGAAAATATCTCACACGTTTCAACTTACCATGCGGACATGAGTTTTCATAACACTGTTCATTTACACTGTTCAAAGGACTATAACTCCCAAACTAGGTAAAGCACAGTTATGGTGTTTATTTTCTGCACGCTGTGGCATGGTGTTTAACATTTCTATAAAGTTTCGTGATTATATCTCCAACGGGCTTCAATGTGCAGATCGGACATAAGTAAACGACCAAAACCATTATTTACTATGTTCAAAGGGCCATGACTCTTAAAGTAGATAAACCACAGTTATGATTCTTACATCACGAAAACATACCTATATAATTTTGTCCCCCTTAAACCCCACTTTTATATAGTAAAACTGGGGTTTACAAGGGTATACATTATTTTTCTTATTTATCTAAAAAATTTTTCAGTTTTTGGAGGTGAAATTTTCAATGCATTTAAATAGGCGTGTTTTCGTAATGCCACTATTTACTATGTTCAAAGGGCCATGACTCCTAAAGTAGATAAACCACACTTGTGATTCTTAAGTGCTTCACGTCGTCTTACGGTGATAAATATTTCTGTAAAGTTTCGTGAAAATATATCAAACGGCTTTTACGTTACGGGGCGGGCACGATTTTATGATCAAAATCACTATTTATAATGTTCAAAGGACCAGTACTCCAAACGTAGGTAACCACAGCTATGATTCTTGTGTTCTGCACGTTGTCTCATGGTGGCTAGCATTTATGTAAAGTATCATAACAATATCTCGAACGATTTTTAAGTTACAAGGCTTACACGATTTTGTGACAGGCAGAAAGACGTCTATGGCAAAATCAATATGTCTCTCGACGTGAAGTGGGGAGACATAATAAGGTTAAACAGTCCATGGAAAATAGCACCAGTCAAAAACCTTTCATAAAGTGTTTCCGGAGCATTGACAAATACAAAGATTCGTGGGCGTAGTAATAATAGATCATGCACTTCTACTAAAGCTTGATTACTTCTGGAGTTTTAAACACATCTTATATCTTTATTTCCTTTGGAATCATTGAGTCCATCCGGTTACTTTTAGGGGTGGTTGGGTGAGGCAAAGGTATCGTGTATCTTACGTCCCGGGGCGGTGTCCAACTGATATTGGCTTACAGCTGGCAAGGCCTGCTATCCTTGCAATAGGTAAGGGTAGAGAAGGAATGTTTTTATTTCTTCTGTTTCTTCACTTTCACTCATTTTCCTCTTTCTCCGATGTCCCTCTCTTTCATCTCCTCTACTATCTCTATCTCTCTTCTCCTTTTCTCTGGGAGACGACACAAAATGACCCACAAGGGTTGATGTGTCGTTAAACCCGATCAAAAGTCCGGTTTCTTTGAAAATTGAATACCGGTTAAGCCGGTGCTGTGGGCGTACACGGCCTCGCAAACTACATAGCTGTATACAGTGAACCCTCGTTACAACGACAGCATTTGTTCCCAAAGACGTTGCCATTAAAATGAATTTGCTGTTGTACAGAATACTTAATGGGCAGACTGATATGTAAGAAAGGGCTTGTTTTGTTCTTATTTCCTCACAGCTCATAAGTTTTGGATATTTGTTAGAATCGCCTCAGTGAGGCGATTCTAACAAATATCCAAAACATATGTTTCTTTAAAGTATCAAATACAATATTCTTGCATACCATTACGTAAACACGCCTATTCAAATATATTGAAAATTTTACAACCAAAAACTGGCAAATTTTCAGATAAAAAATTCAAATATTTTTCTTATTTCTGCTCAAAACATAGATTGTGGGTACTCGTTAGAACCCACAATCTATGTTTTGAGCAGAAATAAGAAAAATTATATATACCCCTGTAAACCCCAGTTTTACTATATAAAAGTGGGGTTTAAGGGGGTCAAAATTATATAGGTATGTTTTCGTGATGCTTTGTGACTAACTGTTCCCTCTTAAGCGAAGGTTTCGTGACAGTCAAATTGTCAATATAACGAATTTTGTCGTTGTATCGAGTGTCGGTGTAAAGGCGGTTGTCTGTATGAAGAGACTTAAATAAAAACCGAGTATCCGATCTTCTTTTGTATGTTTTTTGTTTTGTTTTTTTCTTTTGTATGTTCTTTGTTTTTAAAGGCAATCTTTTACATTTTAATTTTTACTCCACTCCAGCTAATGTTAAGTGCAGCGTGGCGGCCGTTAAACGGCTCTCCGTACTTCACTATAATGAAGGTTATATTTCTATTTCCCTTGGAATCATTGAGCCGATTCTGAAAATCGAATATCGCTTGTAGGTGCTACTAGGCGTATTAACCCAGTAAGCATTCTTTATAAATCTATAGCGGGTCGTTATCGGCCCGTCAGGGTAGCTGACGGGCCGATAATGGCCCACTATAGATTTATAAAGAATGCTAGCTGGGCAGCCTACAGCAGTTAACTACATAGATGTATATGGAAATACTTAAATAAAAACCGAGCTTTTGTGTGTTATAAAATAGTGGTAACCTCCTGATTCGACAATTATATAGGAAAAACAAGCCAGCACGTGAGAAAAGTGTACTTGTCACATAGGCGACCAGCAAAATGTTCAGACGAGCCTACGCATCAGCGCAGTCTACACGTAGTAGAGCCGGCTTCGGTGTCTCAGTTGGATGCGCGTCTGACTGGTGATCAGGTGGTCGCGGGTTCGACCCTACCGGGTTGGCCACATTCTTTCATGGAGATTTTCTATGGTCATTCTCTCCCTTCCGCTGATTCAAGAAGGGCAGATGTCAGTTTCTGGCGAAAGAACGTGCACAATACTGGTTAACCGCTTAGAGAACTAAGCCTGCCCAGTGAAAATGTAGTTTGGTAAACTGACCGCGCTCGACATAACCCAATGAGTTGACTGGGCCGTGAAACCTTAACCCAAAACAAAAACGTAGCAGAGAACTTTAGGAAGCTTCAAGCACAAAAAAAAAAGAAAAAAAAAAAAGAAAAAAAGAAAAAAAAAAGCATGTCTGTAGCCCAAATAGAGGACTGCGCATGCGCATCTAAGGAAGCACAAATCGGAAAACCATACGGTCCCTTTTTCGTGTGCCGGCTCAAATATGGAATCGGGAGCCCCGAAAAGCAGGGTGGATAAGGGATAGGGGTTCAGATTACGTGATAAGGTAAATGTCCTAAAATTTCGAGCACGTTATTCCATACTTTTTTGGACTAAATTTTTTTTTATGCAGCTGTTTATTAAAATATTTAGTGGAATGGCAAACAATGTAGACCATGATCGGACTGCTCCTTCAGGAGTAGTTTTGTCTGGGTCTGCTATGTTTCCATGATTTATGCCATTTTATCAGTAACGTTGATGTACGGAATTTTAGGACATTTACCGTATACGCTTGCTTGTTGACTTACCTAACCTCTAGTCGAGCTTCAATGAACCCCTCCTGAGACTCCGGGCTACAAGAAACTGGATAATAAGTATCGTTTATCTGTATATACTTAGGATCCTTCAACGCAATAATATTGTATGAGACGGTAACTTGCTGAAAGAAATAAAAAGATGAGTCAATCAAACCACTGACAGCACTAGTGAGTCGATTGTCTCTGTGTGTAGGCTAGGAACATGGTCCTAAACGGGGACTTAAGACTGTTTCATTTAACCTAAACTTCTTGTAATTTAAACAAACAATGCATAGCCCGATCAGACGTCAGACGTCAGACGTCGCGTTCTGCGGCGACTGATCTGCAATATAACTCAGATTCTTTAGTACTTTTGGGTTGATTGATAAACAATCGATTTATAAACAATCTACCCAAACACAGTTTTGAAAAAAAGTTCTGTTTGGGAACAGAATTCGGCTCAGAGACAACACGTTGTGGGTTTCATATCGTGAACGATTGGTTGGTCCGTCTAACGCGCGGTTGATTTTATATGGTCAATGATAATTACGTGGGCAACAACCTTAAAGACACTTTGGTGTGTAAATTTTGGATCGGTTGTAAACAAGCAACCTAGTCGCCCCAAAACTGAAATTCGGAATTTTAGCTCGCATTGCTTGATGAAAAGCATTTGGCTATTTTAATGTCTTTGAATCACAAAGGCTTCTCGGAAACAATAAAACAGACTAATGATCGGAAAGAATTTTCATAGTCAACTTATCGGAAAATTCTATTTTTGGAGCATATGTTTCTCACCTTTTAGTTTAATATGCAAATTAAAAAAAAAATACTTAGCTGTCTAAAATTTTTTTTTTAGTTTGCTTATTTTAGAATTTTTATGTGGACATTTGGTAAAAATATCATTTCTTCAGACACATCACGAAAACAAGACTATATAATTTTGACCACCTTAAACCCCATCCTTAAACTGAGGTTTACAGGGGTATGCATTATTTTTCTTTTTTCTTCTAAGAAAACATAGATTGTGGGTACTCGTTAGAACCGCCTCGTCGAGGCGGTTCTAACGAGTACCAACAATCTATATTTTGAGCAGAAATATGAAAAATATAAGAATTTTTATCTGAAAATTTTCAGTTTATTTTGAGTTTGGTAAAATTTTCAGTATATTTGAATAGGATGTTTTCGTAATGAGGCACCGTTTCCAACCGAAAAAAACAACAACAACAACAAAAAAAACAACAACAAAACAACTGGTATTTGTCTCATTTCTCCATGAAAACATTTGTTGTGGGTACTCATTGAAAGCGCCTCGGAGCTTTTAATGAGTACCAAAAAACATATATTTTCATGTAGAAAGAAGTACCTGGAAGCCGGCTAAAATAAGAATGAATATATTTTCTACAAGTTGACTATAAGTCAATGGCCAGTCAGGTTGAAACAAGAGTGCCCAGAAGGCCCTAATTCGCTCACCTGAGTGTCATTGTCACCAACCATAATCAGTTACATCAACAATTCAATGCAACATAGTATATTTTAAAAGACTATCATCTTCTCTTCATATGACTCTCTATGCTTTAATAGCCAGTCATCCAAGAAACATTTCTGTCGACTTATTTCAAAATCTGGCTAATAGTTTAAGAGGATGAGCTTATTTGCCACATATTTGTCTATGTAAAACTACTGAACCTTCGGGTGGGGCCATTTTTGACCCCAGGGATCTAATTTGAACAATCTTCTTAGAGGTCTGCTAGATAAAGCTACAAACCAAATTCTGTAGATTATAAAGATCGAAGCAAAATTGTGGCTTCTAGAACATTCAAAACAATGTTTTGAACAAATCTGACCTAGTTTTTGATCCGATATGACTCATATTCAATTTGTCTAAGATATAATCAAGACAAACTTTTCGGTGTAGTATCATGAAGATTGAAGCAAAACTGTGGCCTCTAGAGGGTGAACAAGATTTAAAAAAAATGACCTAGTGACCTAGTTTTTTATTCAACTTAATCCATATTCGAACATGACCGAGATATCATCCAGACAAACATTCTAGTAAAGTTTCATGAAGATTGAAGCAAAACTGTGGCCTCTAGAGGGTGTGGCCTCTTAGGTTTTGAAGAAATTTTATCTAGTAACCTAGTTTTTTATCTGACATTATCCATATTCAAATCTGACCTAGATATCATCTAGACAAACATTCTGGTAAAGTTTCATGAAGATTGAAGCAAACTTGTGGCCTCTAGAGGGTAAACAAAGTTTTAAAGAAATTTGACCTAGTGACCTAGATTTTGAACCGACATAACCCATATTCAAAACTAACTAAGATATCATCCAGACAAATATTCTGGTAAAGTTTCATGAAGATTGAAGCTAATCTGTGGCCTCTAGAGGGCGAACAAATTTTAAAGAAATTTGACCTAATTACCTAGTTTTTGACCTGACATGATTCGTTATCAAATTTGAACAAGATATTATCCAGACAAACATTCTGGTAAAGTTTCATGACGATTGAAGCAAAACTGTGGCCTCTAGAGGGTGAACAAGGTTTTAAAAAAATTTGACGTGATGTAGTTTTTGATCGGACACGACCCATATTCGAACCTGACCTAGATATCACCAAGACAAACATTCTGGTAAATTTTCATGAAGATTTAAACAAAACCATGGCCTCTAGAGGCACGCTATCAAACCACTGGACTCGAAATTCGCAGTAGTTGCGGGTTGGCTGCTGTCGACGAGGGCAGACAGAATACATTTTTTTGTTTACCGGGTCCTATAAACGAGTAATTCTTTACAAGTATTTATTGTCACGATGGTGTTTTCATTTGGAATTATCAGTCAAATAAATTTGTGCATTCTGGCTCAATTAGAGCCTTCAAAATCTAAAATTAGCTGAGTACCAGCCAATTTCAGGCGAACTGGTGGAATTTTATGTGTACGAAATGGTTTGTTCACAAAATTTTGCTCTATTGACGCCAATAATTAATATATTATTGTATCAAACATTATAGAATACAAATAAGAGAGAAAAAAAGAAAGTTTGATATATTTCTGTTTATTGCTAGCCAAGTTATACTCAATTTTGTTGCTGTACGCCCAATTTCAGGAGTCGCGGGCACTGTACCAGTAGTCAGGTGTCTAAACGTGTAATTTGTACCCAGTCGTCAAGTTATGCATCACGAAAACACGCCTATATAATTTTGACCCCCTTAAACCCCACTTTTATATAGTAAAACTGGGGTTTACAGGGATATACATTATTTTTCTTATTTCTGTTCAAAACAAAGATTGTGTGTACTCGTTAGAACCGCCTCGCCAAGGCGGTTCTAACGAGTACCCACAATCTATATTTTGAGCAGAAATATGATAGATATCAGGATTTTTTATCTGAAAATTTTCAATCATTATGGTGGTAAAATTTACAATATATGTGAATAGGCGTGTTTTCGAAATGGACTGGGCGCAGTCGATGTGAGCACAAACGGCTATATAGGACTCATCGAAACTCTAGAAGGATATAGATAGACTTAGCATGTTCGGATAGAAAATGGGGTGAGAGATTTTAGCCAGTTAAATGCAATATAATGTAGATAATTAGGAAGAGAACAAACTAAAATTGAGGCTTCTTACACTTTAGAGGTTACGGTCCTCGAAAATGTGTATTCCATTAAATACCTAGGAGTAACAATCATACATGACTTGAAATGGAATACACATATTCGCAACATGTGTACTAATGCAAAATAGAACACTTGGTTTCCTAAGACGAACTCTTTATCAATGTCCTCAGATCTAAAAGAGGCAGCATATAAACCCAGCTAGCATTCTACGTAAATCTACATCGGGCCGTCATCGGCCCGTCAGTTACCCTGACGGGCCGATGACGGCCCGATATAGATTTACGTAGAATGCTGACTGGGAAGGACTTGTTCGCCCGTTTGTTTGTTTTTTTTTTTTTTTAATATGGCAGTTGTGTTTGGAATCCCTAAGGTAGGACTCTTCAAGAAGAAAAAAAATCAGAATACGGCTGCTAGGTCTGTAACAAGCAATTACTGCTTTGAAACTGAGAGTATGACTGGAATACTGGAACAACTAAGATGGGAGTCTCAAGTAAAGGAGGAGAGACAGCTATACTGGACTGCTCAGGACAACTGAGGAGGTGTGTGGCAC
This sequence comes from Anodontia alba, assembly GCA_964016985.1. Taxonomy (NCBI): domain Eukaryota; kingdom Metazoa; phylum Mollusca; class Bivalvia; order Lucinida; family Lucinidae; genus Anodontia; species Anodontia alba. Next base: position 16,651,310 of record OZ024825.1, on the reverse strand, counting down.
AACTCGGCCACACCGTTGGCGCCGTGAAACCTGGTGGTAGAATGAACACGTGGAAAAGGCCATTGCTGCCAAGCTTTCAAGTCTTGAAAGGCTGGTAAAGGTGCTAGGACATCATACGATGCAGCCAAACGAAATACCAGACATGCAGTGCACCATGCTCGTCAAGAAGCCGACAAAAAGGTCTACGAGAATATTGACCCCAAGTCTTCAGAAGTCCGCCGATTTGCTAACCAGTTTAGAAGAGAGAACACTGATGTTGTTGGTGACAAACCTGTGAGGAATGACGCAGGAGAGATGTCAATAAGCGAAGACTCAAAGCAGAAGGCCTGGCTAGAGCACTACCAAAGGCTTCTCAACGTTGAGTTTGACTGGGACCCAGACCACCTGTCTTATCAACCACCAGTGGAAGGCTTGCCCATCCCAATCACCATTGATATGGTTAAGAAGGCTATCTCACAGATGGAGGCTGGCAAAGCACCGGACCCATCAGGCATAGTGGTGGAGATGATACGAGCTGCCGGTGACATGGGCGCCTCCATGATCCGTTACCTCGCAGCTGCAAGGGGGGGGGGGCGCATTGGAAAGTGGCAACTACCGCGGTCTTTAGCTGACAGAGCAGGTTATAAAAAACCTGGAGAGGACTGTGGACAGCCTCATCAGACAGTTGGTGTCAATCGACGATTCCCAGTTAGGCTTTGTCCCAGGCAGAGGCACTACAGACGCAGTCTTTGTTGTCAGGCAGCTACAAGAGAAATATCTAGCTGCCAACAAGAGACTCTACATAGCTTTCGTAGACCTCGAGAAGGCGTTTGCCCCTTTTTTCACAAAATACAAGCACATGCTTGCATAATTCGGGCGCTGCAAAGGCTATCGCTTAACTCACATGTCTGTTGTTACAAGTAGGCAAATATAAGGTTGGATATATAAGTGAAAATTATCAGTGAAGAATACTTCTCAATGTAAAATATTTAAGAGTACAAAACATTTTTTAATATCTCGGTAAACAAATAAAAATGTACAATTTCTGCACTCGTCGACTGCAGCCAACCCTCGACTACTGCGAATTTCGAGTACAGTGGTTCTTTAGCGTGAGAGGGTGAACAAGCTAAATGTTGGCGACGCACGACGGACGACGCAAGACGCACGTACGACGGACACAGCGTGATCACAATAGCTCACATTGAGCACTTCGTGCTCAAGTGAGATAAAAACCGATGATCGACTATGAAATACTGGCCGATTCCCAACACGTCTAAAGTGTTTGTCACAATACTTATAGCCGGTCTCGGTGGCTCGGTTGGATGCGCGTCCGACTGGTGATCAGGAGGCTGTGGGTTCGACTGCCGCCGGTCGGCAACATTCTTTCGTGGAGATGATCATGAAATATTTTCTACGGTCGTTCTCTCCCTTCCGCTGATTAAAGAAGGGCAGTTGTCAGTTTCAGGCTAAAGAATGTGCACATTACTGGTTAACCGCTTAGAGGACTAAGCCTGCCCGGTAAAAGTATGGTCAGGCAAACTGACTGCGCTCGATATAACCCCGTTGGGTTGATTGGGCCGTAAAATCTCAAACAATGGTGACCATTTCAGCATTTTTGGTCCTGACAAATGATACATTACGAAAACACGCCTATTTAAATATACTGAGAATTTTACCACCAAAAGACTGAAAAATTTCAGATAAAAATTCTGATATTTTTTATCAAAACATAGATTGTGGAGGCGGTTCGAGATCGACGAGGCGGTTCTAATGAGTACCCACAATCTATGTTTTTGAGCAGAAATAAGAAAAATAATGTATACCCCTGTAAACCCCAGTTTTACTATATAAAAGTGGGGTTTAAGGGGGTCAAAATTATATAGGCATGTTTTCGTGATGGAATCCATTCGCGCAGTCTAATCAGAATCTTCACTTGGAACATTTTGGATAGCTGAGGATGCAACGTTTGTTCAGGCGGACAACGATGACATTACTCAGACGTTGCTGATGCGCAGAATGATTTGTGTCTTTGTGGTGTTATATATTAAATGTTTAACCATTTAACCCTTGCCTTGCTGAATAAATTAAGATGCCACGCCCACTTCTAATTTCAAGCCAATCAGATTACTTAATCCGGTTTTGATAGAAATTCACATATTTAATAACAAACAATGCAGATCCAGATCAGTTGGCTTCTTCAGAAGCCAACTAATCTGGATCTACACTGTTTGCTAAGACAGGAAATGTCGTGTGTAGCAAGAGAAGGGTCATTATTTTCATGTTTACTGCAAGTTTCCATAGAACTTTCTGGAAAATCATGCTTACAATAACACGTTGTTTTATTCCTTTTAGAACTTTCTGGAAGAATGGAATATTCATCAGTTTTCTTGAAGCTGGAAGGAACTTCTTTTATAGAAGATCATGGAAGCTTTTAGAACACTTTGTAAAGTCCTAGAACATTTTGGAATATTTAGAACCGTTTAGATTTGAGCTATTTTGGCATGTCATAGAACATTTAGTAGATTCTAATCTAAAACTAGAAAATGAGTGATGTCTCTGACAAATTCTTTCTCTAGAATGTGCTTTCATAATATATAAGGAGAAAAGATTTTCAACTGGGCATCTTTGTATACTTTCATTGGAAATTACTCTATACTCGTACTGGATGCGCGAAATATCATCAGGGTCTTTGCCCTCCATTTATACATTCTGCGGATAGCTGAGACCTTGAGCAGACTGTGCGGATGCGCAGGCTGATCCGGATACTCTCTCTCCGCAAATACCTGAAGACACGATTTCGTATGGCGCGGCCCATATAAACCTACTGTTTATATAAACGCAACACACCAAACACACAACGCGATTACAACGCCTTAAACGTTAACAACGTCACTTGAACGTCACGCAAACATACACCATCGCAACAACGTCGTTACAACGTCACTGCAACCTCGTGACGTTGCAGCGACATTGTAACGGCGTTGTAACCGCGTTGTGTGTTTGCTGGGAAGATTCTACGGAGGACAAGACGATATTTATCTAAGTATACAAGGACTTCTAGCAAATGTGTTCAGACCCCTCTCCACTCCATCATGTTTGTTCTACAATATGATCTTTCGTCCCTGAGTTTTCGAAGTGGACTCTTCCGTCCTTGAATTTGGACATGTCCATTGATGAAAATCGGGGTTTAGTATAAAATCAATAACAGAAAGTCAAACAGTGCCATATTCTGTTATTGACAGATTCTGATCAGACGGTTCGTTACAAGCCGTCAGTAGTATCGGGTGTCATCTGGGTCTACACTGTTTGCATAGGTATCTGCTTTGGTCTACCGAGCTGAAAGGGTTTAGCCAGTACATGTAGTTTTCCTATATCTGTTATGAATGTATCTAATGTACTGGATGAATGGCAAACGTTTAGATCCTGATCAGACACCGCTTTATGATCTGGGTCTACTGTGTTGTCTACCCGAAAACTATGGTTAAACAGGGCAAACAAGGGTAGTAATCCAAAACCAAATCGCTTTCACTGGCTGCATTAATAGCACAAATAATATAGCACATCTTAACACGAAGATACAATAAATGAGCCACCGTGCGAAAACGTGCCTTCTGACGTGCGCGCAACGAAGCACTCAAAGCAGCCTGCGCATGCGCGTAGTCTGACCAGAGTCATCGTTGTTCGCATGAAGAAAATTTGCATCTTCGGCTATCCGAAATGTGCCCAGTGAAGATTCTGATCAGACTGCGCGAATGCGCAGGCTGATCTGAATCTTCGCTGGGCGCACATGCCCGAAGGTACGTTTTCTGACGTGGCGGATCCAATAATGATAATCAATCAATTAGCAACGCAACTGAAGGACAGAAGTCTGTCAATATGTTTCCAAGATCTTTTCACAATCACTGATGTTGAAATAATTTATTTACTTCGGTGTATACAGCAATTTTCTGAACAAGGCGTGGTATTTATTTCAAATGTGACGTAGCAGCTGAGAGAGAGAGAGAGAGAGAGAGAGAGAGAGAGAGAGAGAGAGAGAGTGAGAGAGAGAGATTTACTTACTTACTTAAGGGGAATGGACAATCTTTCACCTTTCAGGGGTAGGTTACTTTGTCAAAATGTTTGCATCCCTTCTGAAAAGGGTTTACTTACTTACTTAAGGGGAATGGACAATCTTTCACCTTTCAGGGGCAGGTTACTTTGTCAAAATGTTTGCATCCCTTCTGAAAAGGGTCCGCTTTGGGAACATTTGTCTTCCAGTTAGTGTATTCGGCATTCGAGCTCGCAGTCTAATATGAATTTTAGCTCGGCATATTTTGGATTATCAAGGATGCGAAGTTTCTTCGTGCTGATAACATAGACTAAACTCAGACTGCGCATGCTAATTTGAGTCTAAGCATGTCAGAAGGTACGTTTTCCCATGCTGCGGTTCCCATTTAAACTGAACACTTCTTAGCCATATATGTAGGTTATGGATCATTGTCAATCGAAAACATTTATCTCTTTCTCCTCATATATAATGGGTGCTCATTAGGTTTTTGATTGATTGTGTTGGGGTTTAACGACACGTCAACCCTTGAGGGTCATTTTGTGTCGTCTCCCAGAGAAAGGGAGAAAAGAGATAGAAGAGAGAGTAGAGGAGATGAAATAGAGGGACAGGGAAGAAAGAGGAACAGGAATGAAAGTGAAGAAACAGAAGAAATAAAAACATTCCCCCTCTACCCTTACCCACTACAAGGATAGCAGGACTTGCCCAACCGTAAGCCAATATCAGTTGGACGCCCCAGTGATGTAAGATACACAGCACATTCGCACCACCCGACCACCCCCAGGGTGCTCATTAGGAGCGACGCTCAAAGACTTACTAATGGGTACCCACAATATATACTTTTTTTTGAAGAAATAAAAATATTAATCTGAATACTTCTTTTATCTAGAACCATATAAACATGGCAATATGAAAAATGAGGAAGAATTGATTGTAATACATATTAACCCTTGTCCTTCTGAATAATTTAAGATGCCATGCCCGCTTTTAATTTTCAGCCAATCAGATTACTTGATCTGGATTGTTGCAATAAATTCATAAACTTTATGGCAAACAGTGTAGATCCAGATCAGTTGGCTTCTTCAGAAGCCAACTGATCTGGAGCTACACTGTTTGCAAAGGCAGGGTATATCCGGGTTCAGCAGGACAAGGGTTTTAACTCTTGCGATGCCGAATAAATTAAGACGCCACGCTTCTAATTTTCAGCCAGTCACATTACTTGATCCAGGTTATTGGTACAAATTCACATGCTTGATGACTAATAGTGCAGATCCAGATCATTTGGCTTCCAAGTGATCTGGATCTACACTATTTGCAAAGGCAGGACCATTCCGTAATTGGAAGGCTTGTTTAACCCATATAAACCTAGCGTCTCATAAAGGGGACATTGGCAAAAGTGTAGATCCAGATCAGACGCCGCAGAACGCGGCGTCTGATCAGGACCTACACCCGTTGCATTAAGTTCAGAAATTTCTAAAAACATGATAATAATAATAAAAACTAACAAGATAACCCTGATATATGAAATGGACCTGTCCAAAAAGTTATATTATAGAGTCCACTTGGCATAAATGGATCAAAATTAAAAAAAAAAAAAAACAACAACAAAAAACAAAAAAAAAAAAAAAAAAAAAAAAATAAAAAAAAATAAACACACACAAAAAAACAACAACAACAACAACAACAAAAAAAAAACAAAAACAAAAAAAACACACCATATATACCCAATATGGGGAGAGTGTATATATATATATTACACAGACTTGCAAACAATGTATTAGTGAACAGAGTAGAATCAGGCAGGACTGCTAGGATGCAATATGGATCTAGATATTCGCTGGCAATTCCAAGGTTGCATTTCTTCAAGTTGCCTGTATGTCTGTTATTTTAATGTGCTATTTCATCATGAAACACGCCTATATAATTTTTAACCCAACTTTTATATAATAAAACTGGGATTTACAGGGGTATACATTATTTTTCTTATTTCTGCTCAAAAAACATAGATTGTAAATACTCATTAGAACCGCCCCGCTGAAGCGGTTCTAACGAGTACCCACAATCTATGTTTTGAACAGAAGTATGAAAAATTTCAGAATTTTTTTATTTGAAAATTTTCAGTTTTTGGAGGTGAAATTTTCTATATATTTGAATAGACGTGTTTTCGTAATGATGTCTATCAATTTAATGTGCTATTTCGTCTTTCAGTGCCTCGTAATAAAGCCTTTATCGAGTAACTTTGATAGTTGTATGCGAACTATGTTTACATTTCATGTATGGAAAAATAAGACTAACTGAAAGGACACTTAATTAACGACAAATTGATGCAATACCTCACAATAACTCTATGGATTCAAAGCCAAGCTGTCAGACTGTCGCGTCATCTGTTTTCGCGTCACTCTTCGACACCATATGTAATGTGATGAATACACACTAGAGCCGGGACACAGCATTTTCCACAAGGCTGCATGTGCGCTCAGCAAAGACTCATATCATCCTATGTAGGCTGATCAGAGTCTTCCCTGTATGCATGAAGACACATTGAATTTTGGACTACCCAAAGACTGCCCTGCGAAAACTCTGATCAGGCTGCGCGGACGCGCAGGCTGATCGGAGACCTCAATTGGCGCACTTACAATCTTGTAGGAAATGCTGTTTCCCGACTCACAGTTTAAAAGTAATGCCGGGCTACAAGAGAACCGCGTCTGGGATAACCGACAACCCATCTTTTCGAGCATATGCGAAATGTGCATGACCAGACAAGACAGTACTTTTGCTCAGTCCCATTACGAAAACAAACCTATTCAAATATATTGAAACTTTCACCATCAAAAACTGATAATTTTCAGATAAAAAAAACTCTGATATTTTTCATATTTCTGCTCGAAACATAGATTGTGGGTACTCGTTAGAACCACCTCATCGAGGCGGTTCTAACGAGTACATACAATCTATATTTTAGAACCGCCTCATCGAGGCGGTTCTAACGAGTACACACAATCTATGTTTTTGAGCAGAAATAAGAAAAATAATGTATACCCCTGTAAACCCCAGTTTTACTACATAAAAGTGGGGTTTAAGGGGGTCAAAATAACATAGGTATGTTTTCGTGATGACTCATGACATACGGACAGTTCGCTTTTAAACGTCTGCCTGTTAGAAAGAATGTAACTCTAGTCTATCTTTTTGTTCGTGGGAATAATCTTTACAACCGACGAGAATAACCTATTTTAGTCCGGAGACCCCACGAAATGGTAATTGGCAAACAGTGTAGATCCAGATCAGACGCTGCAGAATGCGGCATCTGATCAGGGTCTCCACTTATGCCAATGTTTCCATCTTTTTTTCAATGTCCAGGTATCATCGTGATCCTGTTTGTCGTTTTCTCGTGTTCGGGTTTCAGATCGCCATTGAATCTTTAGCTTTGTTTCACCACAATGTTTTGATTATAATTATGTGTTTCAGAGTGATGATTCAAAGATGAGGTAGACTGAACATATACAGTCGACTCTCGTTATCCAAGGGACTCTCTGAAATAAATCGAGATATCTGTACTTCGACATATCAGATTTGCAGAATTGAGGAAAAAATAATTCGAACAACTACATTTAACAAATATATATGTAATTGGACTCATGAAGTTAGATATATTGAAAATATTGTGGAAAAGAGGAGAAATTGCTACAATATTTTTACCTGTTGTTAGATTTTCATGTTTAGGCAGGGACTAGATTTTCACTTCGAGATAAGCGGTTATTCGAGACATCCGAGTTCGAGATAACGAGAGTCAACTGTATTTGTAACTCAAAATTATGGGTGCGGTTTCGCGCGAGTAAACCTGGTTCATTTACAATGTTTTCTTTTAACAATTATGTATGTTAAAGATACAGTGAACCCTCGTTACAACGATAGAATTTGTTCTCAAAGATGTTGCCATTATAATGTATTTGTTGTTGTAAAGAATTCTTAATGGACAGAATGGTATGTAAGAAAAGTATTGTTTTGTTCTTATTTCCTCATAGAACGTATGTTTTGGATATTTTAGAATCGCCTGGCTGAGGCCATTCTAACAAATACCCAAAACATATGTTTCTTTAAAGTATTAAATACAATATTCTTGAATTATTTGTGACTAGCTGTTACCTCTTAAGCGACGGTTTTGTGACAATGAAATTGCCATTATAACGAATTTTGTCGTTGTATCGAGTGTCGGTACAAAAAGGGTTGTCAGTACATTCAGTTAAGTTTGGGTAACAGAGCTGCACCTTTTTTGGAAAAGGCAGATAACTCTGCTAATACTCTGTTCTTTAAGTGACTCTTTAGTTGTATTTGTTGGTGTCTCCCTTTGATTTTGAGAACTTGATGTGGATTTGGTTTTTATCAATTTCTGGGTTCACTCTTTACTTAGCCACCGAATAAGTCGACTCTCGTTATCTCGAATTTCGAGGGACTCTCTGAAATACTTCGAGATATCCGTACTTCGACATATCAGATTTGCAGAATTGAGGAAAAAGTAATTCGAACAACCAAATTTAACAAATTTATATGAAGTTAGAGATATAGCGAAAATATTGTGGAAAAGAGGAGCAATTTCTCTTCTTTTCCACAATATTTTTCACCTTTTGTTAGATTTTCATGTTTAGGCAGGGATAAGATTTTCACTTCGAGATAAGCGGTTATTCGAGATAATCGAGTTCGAGATAACGAGAGCCAACTGTAGTTTTCTTGCTAGCAGTTCCAAGGCGGTTCCTCTATTGCAATTCTTCTTGTGCCACGGGAGGGCGATTGCGGTTTTTCCTTGGTGTCTTCACTTACAGTTGACTCTCGTTATCTCGAACTCGCTTATCTCGAATAACCGCTTATCTCGAAGTGAAACTCTGGTCCCTGCCTATACATGAAAATCTAACAACAGGTAAAAAAATATTGTGGAAAAGAGGAGAAATTGCTCCTCTCCTCTTTTCCACAATATTTTCGCTATATCTCTAACTAACTACATATTAATTTGTTAAATGTGGTTGTTCAAATTATTTTTTCCTCAATTCTGCAAATCTAATATGTCGAAGTACGGATATATCAAAGTATTTCAGAGTGTCCCTTGGAATTCGAGATAACGAGAGTTGACTGTATATTCAGGTTGGTTTGAAAATACCTTTACAAGAAGATCTGTACGAACCTGAATTTTATGGCTACTTAGTGTATAAATTCCAAATAGATTGTTTGCTAAACTGGTTTTTCGGAACAAAAGATTGTCTTACGACATGAAAGTCGTAACAAAGGAATGAAGCGTAGCTGAAAAAAAAAATCCCGCCTATCGTCGGCTTGTCCGGTCTGTCCAGATAAAAATCCAATGCTCTAACCACCGAGCCAAAGAGTGGACTCCCTGACGCAATTGTCAGAGACTGAATATATACCTACAAGCTATGCGTAATCTGCCAAACAGATAATCGAAGGTAGGAGTGCTAGGCCGTAATACTCCCCATTTTCAAGGAAGTCATCATTTATATGATGACGTGAACCCATTTTCGGCGAAGTAAAAAATCAAATCACGGACGAGACCCCCATCTTACGACATGAAAGTCGTAACAAAGGAATGAAGCATAGCTGAAAAAAAAATCCTGCCTATAGTGGGATTCGAACCCGGTCTGTCCGGATAAAAATCCAATTCTCTAACTACTGAGCCAAAGAGTCGACTCCTTGTAAGAGATTAAATATAACTCCTCCGTCAAGTCACTTGACCATTTAACTGACAACCACAACTGACCATTCAAAATAGCTAATAAGGTAATTGTCAATGTTTTTAGTTAGACAAACAAATCAACACGTGCTTTTTACAGGTAAGCATAGGTATATCAATACAAAGTTTGTCTGAGGAAATTCACGTAGGCGTGGTTATAACTGCCTGACGGAGGAGTCAGTTGCCATTCGCAACATTGATATTCTACGGTGAATTGCATGCATGGCTGTTAACCAAGTTATGGAAGATAACTGTTTTTCTCTTTAATTGCACGACGGACGGTGGGTCCGTCCTCAGATTAAATGACGGCCCGCCTCAATCTGTATAAGATACCGTATTCGACCTAATTACCGCACTGTGCGCTTAGGTTTTTCAAAATTACTGGAAACACTCATTTGTGGTAAAATATGTATCTACCTATTAAGGATACACTACAAAAAAGATCAGAAAAAGGACTTATTTGATGATGATTATGTGATTGTTTCTGATTTTCTTTATAAAGGCATATATTGTGGGCACTCATTTGAATTGCATCGACAAGTCGATGCAATTCAAATGAGTACCCACAACATATGCTTTTAAAAAGAAGTAAAGAAAAGTTACACTGGCTGTAATCTGAAGACTACGGAATTTCTTGACTGTGCGCTTATAGGGGTATGGGCGGTAATTAGATCGAATACGGTAGTTGGCGCCTGACTATCAATGTCTATAGTTGGCATTACGAAAACACACCTATTCAAATATATTGAAAATTTTACCACCAAAAAATGGCAGTTTTTCAGATAAAAAAAATCTGATATTTTTCGTATTTCTGCTCAAAACATAGATTGTGGGTACTCGTTAGAACCGCCTCGTCGAGGCGGTTCTAACGAGTACCCACAATCTATGTTTTTGAGCAGAAATAACAAAAATAATGTATACCCCTGTAAACCCCAGTTTTACTATATAAAAGTGGGGTTTAAGGGGGTCAAAATTATATAGGTGTTTTCGTGATGGGCTCATTGTGGTCCAATTAGTGTGTGTGTGTGTGTGTGTGTGTGGTGTGTGTGTGTGTGTGTGTGTGTGTGTGTGTGTGTGTGTGTGTGTGTGTGTTTTGCGGTATGGCTTCAAATCACAATTCAGGTCTATGTTCTTTTTCATTAAAGCTTTTGTGGTTATACATATAGGATGTATGTGTTTCACTGTGTTATTTCACAGATAAGTAGAGGATTGCCTATGCGAACTGAACATATGTTAGTAATTGAGAGTTGCATCAGAATTTAAGGGAAACGCAATGTATGTAAAGACTGTATTTAAATTGAAAGACATTGACCAATTATGCATTTTGGCGCGAATTCTATTAAAACCAGATGAGAAATAAGGACCTGAACAAGATTTTAGGTTACGTACATCGAAACAATGCTTTTATATGCACTGCAAAGTAAAAGCGGTTTAAGCCACACCCTCCCCTTTCCCTTGCCCCAACCCGCCACACACACACACACACACACACACACACACACACACACACACACACACACACACACACACACACACACACACACACACACTTCAGTTTTCTTACAAGCCGGTCCAAGGCGGATCCTCAGTTGCAACTCTTATTTGTCTGTGTGTCTGTAGTTTAAAATTTGACGTTTATTTTCATTACGAAAACACGCCTATTCATATATATTGAAAATTTCACCACCAAAAACTGAAAATTTTGAGGTGAAAATTCTGATATTTTTTTTCAAATTTCTGCTCAAAACATAGATTGTGGGTACTCGTTAGAACCGCCTCGGCGAGGCGGTTCTAACGAGTACCCACAATCTATGTTTTTGAGCAGAAATAAGAATATAATATATACCCCTGTAAACTCCAGTTTTACTATATAAGTGGGGTTTAAGGGTGGTCAAAACTATATAGGCATGTTTTCGTGATGGTCCCTTTTTGTACCTCATCAGTCCCCCTTTCGGCGCCTCGGGGTTGCTGTGCTTCCAGATTGTGGCATTTCCTGGGTATCTTCACCTATATTTAGCTCAACTGAACCGACGGCTCGAGGGGCGCTACTGTGAACGATCACCGTCCGTTGTCGTCGTCCGTCCGTCAATAATTTCTTTAAACATCTTCTCCCAAACCACTGAGCCAATTTTAACCACATTTCACACGCATGAGTCTTGGGTGATACTGACTCAAAATTATTCAAAGATTTGGAACCCTTGCAGGATTCTGAATGGCAATAAGTTAAAGGTCTGTCCCTAGATGTTATGTCCATACCGTTACAACTTCATCTAGATCTTGTCTTGAAGCCCCTATATTTGCATTGGACCCTGGCTGGCACAATTAATCGGGTAATCGATTAATTGATCGATAAATTCCTGAAAACTGATTATCATTACAGATTTGCTAATAATCAATCATTCATTTTCTGTGTCTCTTACTTTACCGTATTTACCCTTAGTATTCAGACACCTCAAGTCCTTGTCATACTTAATCTAAAATTTGAACAAGTACAACTTACTACCCAATTTTGTGTCTAAAATAGCTGGATGAGTGGCAAACAGTGTAAACCCTGATGAGACGCCGCGTTTGCGGCGTCTCATCTGGGTCTACACTGTTTGTTCAGGTCTGTCAGATCAAATACATACAGTAAAGTACAACATACGGTAAGAGTCATGCTCAGACAGACAGGAAAAAAAATTAGGACACACCTTCAGTGATTACTAATCGATTATCGATCGCAATGGCAGGACCGATAATCGATTATCTTTTCAGTTCTGATTAGCCAGCCTTATTGGACACGGTTGAACGTCAACAACACTTCTATAACTGCATTATTCAGTTTACAGGTGGAAACGCATTCGAAGACCATTAAAAATATCAAGAAAAATGACTATGGAATAAAAACATTTGCATGTTAGATTTATTATGCGTCTACACCGTTCATTTTAAATTTCACGTGAACTACATTTTTTTCTGTGAAACCATTTTGACCTCATTGGGGATAATATAAATTGGGTGTTTCTCACTATGGACACCGCTCTCTCTGTTGGGACGGCATAGATGGAGTTTTCATCATAACGAATACTGAAATGTTCATACCCTTACTATACGGTATATACCGTTACTTTTTACGTCCACACCGTTACTCTAGTGTGTAACGGTGCAGACATTTCCATGTTTATTTTCTTGTCAAAGTTATATCTGATCAACAGGTTTATCATCAGTGTTTTTCAATTTAATGCCAATTCAGGGATACCCATCCCGTTTGTAACTGTGTTCATATTATGTTTTTGGATCACATTAGGAAAACACGCCTATACAAATAAATAGAAAATTTCATCTCCATAAACTGAAATTTTTCAGATGAAAAACTCTGATATTTTTCCTATTTCTGCTCAAAACATAGATTGTGGGTACTCGTTACAGGCGGTTCTAATGAGTACCCACAATCTATGTTTTTGAGCAGAAATAAGAAAAATAATATATACCCCTGTAAACCCCAGTTTTACTATATAAAATTGGGGTTTGAGGGGGTCAAAATTATATAGGCGTGTTTTCGTGATGAATAATTTTGTTGCCAGCGTAAAATATGTCCTGAAGCCCTTATCCACTGAAATAGAGTAAAAGGGTCTGAGACATTTACGTTTAACAGGCCAAAATGCCATCTTAGAGTTACTATATTTTTACCGTTACGGTTGTCATGTACCGTTACGACTGTCCGTTCCGTTACAAATGAAAATAACTTGAAAATGAATGGTTTCAAACAGAAATATTTTCTACTAGGTTTCCTTTCATGACTAAACAGGCGTATACATAACGGCATGTTGACCACAGCAAGTGTGCCTTTACAAAACACCGCTTTTGATAGTCACTATGTTGTCTAAATCTCACTTTACTTATAATTGTCCATACCGTTCATGCATTTTATGTACTAAAACCTGAAGTAAGAAACATTTCTTTCGATATTTAATAAGTATTCATTATGAAAACACGCCTATTCAAATATACTGAAAATTTTACCACCAAAAACTGAAAATTTTCACATAAAAATTCTGATATTTTTTCATATTTCTGATCAAAACATAGATTGTGGGTACTCGTAAGAACGGCCTCGGCGAGGCGGTTCTAACGAGTACCCACAATCTATGTTTTTGAGCAGAAATAAGAAAAATAATGTATACCCCTGTAAACCCCAGTTTTACTGTATAAAAGTGCGGTTTAAGGGGGTCAAAATTATACAGGCGTGTTTTCGTGATGTAGAATTTCTCCGCAGCCACATTATATATTTATTCAGCGTACATACAGCTTGAATAAAGAAAGTCAAAGTACCCCGTACCGGGACTGGACATTGTACCGTTACAGGGCACTTGCGGCTGCAATGGAAACCCTAGCTTGTATTAGAAAAAGTGTTTATTTAAGAATATTGTACTTCAAGTGTCATATTTTCATATTTTACATCACGTAAACAAGCCTATTCAAATATACTGAAAATTTGACTCAAATAATGAAAATTTTCAGATAAAAATTCGGATAATTTTTCATATTTCTGCTCAAAACATAGATTGTAGGTACTCGTTACGAGTACCCACAATCTATGTTTTTGAGCAGAAATAAGAAAAATAATGTATACCCCTGTAAACCCCAGTTTTACTATATAAAAGTGGGGTTTAAGGGGGTCAAAATTATATAGGCATGTTCTCGTGATGACATCGGAAAATTGGAAACAAATAAGATGATTTAGCAAGTAATATATGTGAAAAAGTCCTATAATTAAATATTCACCGACGTAACTTTACTCAAAATGGCTCCGACAATAGTACATAATTGAAGATGCCTTCATAAACAGTTTTGCAATTTTATGTCTGTCACCAGGAAACTTTGAAGAAATAGACCTGTATTCAAAATATTATTTTCTTTCCTGTTTAAGTGATACAGTCGACTCTCGTTATCTCGAATTCCAAGGGCCTCTGAAATGCGTCGAGATATCCGTACCTCGAGATGTCAGATTTGCAAAATTGAGGAAAAAATAATTCGAACAACCACATTTAGCAAATATATATGTAACTGGACTTGAAGTTGGAGATATATTGAAAATATTGTGGAAAAGAGGAGAAGCAATTTCTCCTCTTTTCCACTTTATTTTTTTTACCTGTTGTTAGATTTTCATGTTTAGGCAGGGACCAGATTTTCACTTCGAGAAGCGGTTATTGGAGATAAGCGAGGTCGAGATAACGAGATTCAACAGTATTTGTTATTGACCGCATTTGCATAAGAACCTGAAAGGCATGTGCTCAAAAACGGTAAATTAGGCTACAGGGTAGTATACAAAATGTAAAATCAAAGTACTGACATCACTTGTGGGTACAGTGAACCCTCGTTACAACGACAACATTTGTTCCCAAATATGTTGCCATAAAAATAAATTTGCTGTTGTAAAGATTCTTTAATGGACAGAATGATATGTAAGAAATGCCTTGTTTTATTCTTATTTCCTCACAGAACAATATGTTTTGGATATTTGTTAGAATCGTCTCGTTGAGGCGATTCTAACAAATGTCTAAAACATATGTTGCTTGAAGGTTAAATGCATTATTCTTGCATAAATTCTCCCTAACTGTAACCTCGAGCGAAGGTTTCGTGACATTAAAATTGTCATTATAACGAATGTTGTCGTTGTATCGAGTGTCGGTATAAAGAGAGTTGACTGTAGATTGTATCTGAAAGTAGGCTGAGAAAATGGTCCTGAAACGGGACGGCGGCGTCTGATCAGGATCTGCACTGTTTGCCAATTTCCCAGTCCAGGTTAACATGGCACTCTGACGTCACAGTGACAAAGCGTGGTTATAAATAACCTTTACCTGGATTTAAACAGAACGCGCGGTTTGATTCCATTGTTCAATGATAATCAAGTGGACAACAACATTAAGGAAATTTTGGTGTATGTACACTTTGGCTCTATTGTCAACAATCGACCCCAAAACGTTCAAAATTTCTTGTTCGGATATAAACCGAAGCCACAGAGAATTATTTAATTATTTCAAATAAAATGGTTGACTTTAACATATAAAATGTTAGAATGAAATGTCACAGAGAGCCGTGATAGAAACACCGATAAATGGACATCAGTTACCGCGAAAACTATCAAATGATCTGATGCGAAAAGCATGAAAAAATCCCTTATGCAGTTTGCGGACAACGCTTTTCTGTTATTAATCTCCTTCTGAAGAAGGATATTTCCTTTTAGAGTAGAGCCCTGTTGGGAGCAAACCTTCATTTTAGAGCAGACTCCTTTCAGAAGGGAGCAAAGTCATCCATTTAAAGTAGACCTCTCTTGGGAACAAATTAGTCGACTCTCGTTATCTCGAATTCCAAGGGACCCTCTGAAATACTTCGAAATATCCGTATCTCGAGATGTCAGATTTGCAGAATTGAGGAAAAAAAATTAATTCGAACAACCACATTCAGCAAATATATATGTAATTGGACTCTTGAAATTAGAGATATATTGAAAATATTGTGGTAAAGAGGAGAATTTCCTTTTCCACAATATGTTTTTACCTGTTGTTAGATGTTGCTGTTTCATGTTAAGGCAAGGACCAGATTTTCGCTTCGAGATAAGCGGTTACTGGAGAAGTGAGGCCGAGATAACGAGATTCAACTGTATTTCCATACAGAGTAGACTCCTTTTCAGAAGGGAAGCCAAACCATTTTAAGGCCTCGGTGGCTCAGTTGGATGCGCCAGACTGGAGACCAGGAGGTCGCCGGTTCAACCCCCGCCGAGTTCGGCAACATTCTTTCGTGAAGATTGATTATGAAATATTTTCTACGGTCATTCTCTCCCTTCCGCTGGTTCAAGAAGGGCAGTTGTCAGTTTCTGGCGAAAGAATGTGCACAATACTGGTTAACCGCTTAGAGGACTAAACCTGCCCAGTAAACGTGTGGATAGGCAAACTGACTGCACTCGACATGACCCCATTGAGTTGATTGGGCCGTAAAACCTCAACACAAACAAACAAACAGTTGTCTCCCTTGACAGTGTAAAGATATCCCTTATATACAGTCAACCATCTTTATACCGACACTCGGTACAGCGACAAAATTCGATATAATGATAATTAGAATGTCACGAAACCTTCGCTCAAGAGCAACAGTTTAGAAATAATGCCATAACATTGTATAAAAACTTTAAGCAACATAATGTTTTGGATATTTGTTAGAATCGCCTCGCTGAGGCGGTTCTAACAAATATCCAAAACTTATGTTCTCTAAGGCAATAAAAATGAAAAAAAGCCTTTTCCTGCATCTCAGTCTGTCCACTAAGAATTGTTTACAACAGCAAATTCATTACAGTGGCAACATCTTTGGGAACAAATGCAGTCGTTGTAACGAGGGTTCACTGTACAGTCAAACTTCAATAATTCGAACATCTTTGGGACTATGAAAATTTGTTCTAGACATTGGTAGTTCGAGTCAGTGAGAAGTTATCAAAGCGCCAGGTCAGGAAGCAGACATGGATATTTTAGGGATGTCTTTTCAATCTTCTATAAAATAATGGTATGTTGAGTGTGCTCATTAGAACCGCTTCGATTCTAATGAGAACACACAACATACATGTTTATGTTAAAATAAAAACAAATTCCCTAAAAAATCACTAAATATCTGTTTTCTTGAGCTGTCGAAGCATTCCGCAGGGAGTCAAAAAACGAGTTTGAATCAGTCGCAGTATACGAGCTATCGGTGTTCGAGTCAGTGAAGTTATATTGTATCTGAACATTCGCTCTTGTATAAAGCTATCATTACGAAAACACGCCTATTTAAATACATTGAAAATTCCACCACCAAAAAATTTTCAGATAAAAAATTCTGATATTTTTCATATTTCTACTCAAAACATAGATTGTGGTTATTCGTTAGAACCGCCTCGCCGAGGCGGTTCTAACGAGTACTCACAATCTATGTTTTTGAGCAGAAATAAGAAAAAATAATGTATACACTTGTAAACCCCAGTTTTACTATATTAAAGTGGGGTTTGAGGAGGTCAAAATTATATAGGTATGTTTTCGCGATGTGTAGATACTCACATCGTCTGTTAGTATCAAATAACAGTCATTTTCTGGAGCAGGATCGGTTTGTTCACGCACATTATTTGTCGTAATTTTTATTTCTAACCCATCTTCGACAGGGCTTGACCGGCAAGTATCAGATGCTCTCCCTTTTACAGGATCGAAAGCAGCTAGTGCTAATACGTTAGGATTTGTCGTTCGCATTGCCATTTCCATGAAAAGTGGATCCGACGTGTCGTCCGTCCTCTTAGCGCAATAGAATTTGGCTGTAAAGATACAAAGAAGGAAACTAATATTCATCGTTACGTGACCTTACACTGACAATTCTTCTATTAACTGGTAATTCTATTCCGTATAAATGCAGCGTGTCAATATTGTGTTTAACAATTAGCACTCTCATATTCAAATTAAGCAGGCGATAAATTGGCTATATATATATATATATATATATATATATATATATATATATATATATATATATATATATATATATATATATATATATATATATATATATATATATATATATATATACTCTCTCTCTCTCAGAATATCACGTTTGACATTTAATGCAAACTGTCAGCATAAATTCCGAACTACATTTCAAATTTTATATACCTGGGCCTTCTGGTTTTAGAAAAGAAGATTTTTAACGTGTTTCCTTATATGAGCCTATGTAAAAGTTGTGACCCCAAAGGCAGGGCCCTTTTTTGACGGCAAAGCTACAATTTAAATAATCGTAGTAGAATTCTACCAGATGAAACTGCATAAAATATCAAATGAGTGGCTTATGCATCTGTGCAAAAAAATGATTCACAGAGCGAGGCAATTTTTGCATTACGAAAACATAACTATTCAAATATACTGACCAAAAAATGAATCAAATGAAAATATTTTTTCACATTTCTGCTAAAAACATAGATTGTGGGTACTCGTTAGAACCGCCTCACCTCAAAACATATTGTGGGTACTCGTTAGAACCGCCTCACCGAGGCGGTTCTAACGAGTACCCCCAATCTATGGTTTGAGCAGAAATAAGAAAAATAATGTATGTCCCTGTAAACCCCAGTTTTACAATATAAAAGTGGGGTTTAAGGGGATCAAAAACATATAGACATTTCGTGATGGGCATCGGGTTATAATTTGACCGCTTTTGGTAGAGGTCCACTAAATGGGTCAAAATACCAAATATCAAAGGTTTCTTGTTTCAGACAAGAAGATTTTTTAAGTTTTTCCCTATATGTGTCTACGTAGAACATGTGACCCACGACGAGGGCCATTTTTGACTTGAGGACTATAATTTTAATTATCTTGGTAGAGATTCACTGGAGGAAGATACATACCAAATAGGGTATGTATCTTTTTAGTTTTCGATAACATTTTTAAAGTTTTATCCTATATGAGTTTGTGTAAAACAAGTGAACCCCGGGGAAGGGCCAATCTTGACCCTAGGGCTATAATTTGAACATTATTGATTTAAAATGGTTTATTTTAAGCTCTCAGACACCGAACAGCATTATGAAAACACGCCTATTCAAATATATAGAAAATTTTCAGATAAAAAACTCTGATATTTTTCATATTTCTGCTCAAAAAAGATTGTGGGTACTCGTTAGAACTGCCTCGGCTTGGCGGTTCTAAAGAGTACCCACAATCTATGTTTCTGAACAAAAATAAGAAAAATAATGTATACCCATGTAAACCCCAGTTTTACTATATAAAAGTGTGAATCAAGGGGAACAAATTATATAGGCATGCTTTCGTGATGGGTAAAAAACTAGTAATGCAATAAGTTTTTCCTCTGGCACCGAATGAGTGGTTTTAAAAGCTTGAAACCGTAATTTGATCAAATTGACATCTTGTGTTTGACAACGCACAAATTCTAGTTTTTTGTTTTTCTTGCGTTGATACATATTTCTGTATTCTTTGGCACAAAACTGCTCCCATACAAATCTTTCTTTATCTTTGCCTAAGCGATTAGAGAAATGTTACTTTACGAAATCTGATTAGATCATTTGTCCCCTAATGTACCTTAAAGCGATGATAAATCTCATGAAATGGGTACTTTTAGCCTTTGTTTCAACTAATGTGTGCATTTTAAAACATCGTTACAATATGTTTTTAAGATCAGGCCAAAGTCAAGTTTTGAAAATAAAAAAAAACCTCCTCTATTTTGAATAACAATTTGACATAATTAATGATGTACATTGTACGAAGGTGCTTTCGTATGAAACGATAAATGATATGCCCATTTGCATCGATTTCATGTCTGCTGAATTAGCCAAGGGAGTGATAACGGTCAAGGTGAATGGTAGCTATTCCGCCATGTGTTTTACAAAGGAAGCCAACCTTGTAATTTCCTGTTTGCTTTCCTGCCATGGACACCAGTTCCTTCTGAAAAGGGGTCTATTCTTGCAGGAATAAATACTCCTACGTAGAACAAATTCTTTCCTTTTAGAGTAAATTCTTTTCAAAAGGGACACATAAATCATGTAATTTGGACATAGTTACCTCCCTTGGACGTGCATTCCTTCCCATTAATTCATCAACTGATCATTGTCTTCTAATTCATAGAAAATATGGCTTCATTCCATTTAGAATCTATGTTTTTTTGTTTGTTTTTTGTTTTAATCTACATTTGGACTCTGGTACCTAATGACCTCTTTTACATTACGAAAACACGCCTATACAAATATATAGAAAATTTCACCTCCAAAAACTGAAAATTTTCAGATAAAAACTCTGATATTTTTTCATATTTCTGCTCAAAACATAGATTGTGTGTACTCGTTAGAACCGCCTCGGCGAGGCGGTTCTAACGAGTACCTACAATCTATGTTTTTGAGCAGAAATAAGAAAAATAATGTATACCCCTGTAAACCCCAGTTTTACTATATAAAAGTGGGGTTTAAGGGGGTCAAAATTATATAGGCGTGTTTTCATGATGTAGAACGGGGTCTTTACTGGATATGGATTATTCTCATTTAGGCACTCTTTTGCATAAAAGCATTGACAATATTTAGTGCGGTGGGCCCATTGTCTCTCAGTGTAGGTTGGAAAAATGGTCCTAAACGGGGACTTAAATGTTCACTAAACGACCATCGATCTGACACCAAACAAGGCCTTGAAAGTAGGCTGATCACCGTTTGATCTATGTGGGGACAGAGTCATGCCTCGAGGTTATAAAACTTTTTTTCTCGCACAGCTCAGCTGATCATGAAATTTTCTCTGCTAATATATATGAAATATGGCATTTTCATATTATATTAGCAGAAAAAAATTCATGCTCAGCTATGTTTAGCAAGAATGAATTTGCAATTGTTAGTATGTACTAGCAGGGCAATATTATGCTCAGCGGAGTTAATCATGAAAAAAAAAAAGTTTTATAACCTCGGGGCCAGGTTTGGGAGGCAACGAACAAACAGACAGAACAAACTCCCCAACAATGTATGTACATTGCAAGAGTCAAATTTCAAGTTTAGGTATGCAAGACTAAGTGGATCAGATATTCTTAGAAAAAAATGGCTATATGCTAAAGTGGAGACCCCAATCCGACACTAATCCGACACCACATTCTGTGGCCTCTGATCTTTGTCTGAACTGTTTGCTAATTTCCCTTTTAAGGGTTTCCAAGACCAGACTAAATGGGTTAAAGACAGATTATATATTATTTGACTCTATAAAATGCAGATTAGGCTCCATCACGAAAACACGCCTATATGATTTTGACCCCCTTAAACCCCACTTTTATATAGTAAAACTGGGGTTTACAGGGGTATACATTATTTTTCTTATTTCTGTTCAAAACATAGATTGTGGGTACTCGTTAGAACCGCCTCGCCGAGGCGGTTCTAACGAGTACCCACAATATATGTTTTGAGCAGAAATATGAAAAATATCAGAATTTTTATCTGAAAATTTTCATTTTTTTGGTGGTAAAATTTTCAATATAGTTGAATAGGCGTGTTTTCGTAATGCCATGTTTTAACCCTACACCTTTCTGGGCTAATTCAGCAGACGACAAATTAATGATATTAGTTTTTTTTTCAAGAAAACGGGAGATTTGACATTTCATGCAAATTGTCTCTCTACGTAGAAAAATATTTCAATATGTCGTCTGCTAAGAATTTTACCCAGAGTTTATTATCGACACTTCGTATCAGCTTAGTACTGTATCTTCTGTGAAGAGGGCTCCTCTGGAAGCAAAGACCCATGGATAAATCAAAATTAGCAGACTCTATTTTACTGAGACTTCCATGAACAGGCATGTAGAAATAGGTTTCTTTTAACGCCCTCTATCCAGTTATAGAGACGCTAAAATCTGTTTAAACTAGGCTGGTAAACTAGTCTGGCCCAGAAATCTTCGAAATTGTGTTTTTACTTGTGCGGGTGAGCATTGCTCTCATGGATCGTTCGTGTAAGAATTTATTTATCTTCACTACAACTGATGTTTGTGTCGTGTGTAGGCCGTTTAACGTCTCCTCGTACTTCGCTATAGTTTAGTTTATATTTGAGCCAACGCATGACAAACCCAACAAAATGGCATCCAACCAGTCTGATCAGAGTTTTCGCTGTGCGCTCAGTGGGTAGCTAAGTACCCAAAATTTCTTCATGCGGACTGCGAAGACGCTGATCAGGCTAAGCGGATGCCCAGGCTGATCTGAGTCTTCGCTGGGCGCACATGCCAGTTTGTTAGTTGGCTCATTTTCTAGTTGTATTTGATCATTGCGCCTATTCTCGAAGTTTTGAAAATGTAATTGACCAAAACTATTCCTTTTGGCCCAGAAAACTTCGTACATTTGTTTCCGTGTGTACGTGCATTAGTGTGTGTGTGTGTGTGTGTGGGGGGGGGGGGGGGGGGGGTTGCGAGTGCGTGCGTGCGCGTGTGTGTGTGTTCATTGATATCAATGGCCATTCCTTATAGAATCTATCTATTCATCACGAAAACATGCCTATATAATTTTGACCCCCTTCAACCCCACTTTTATATAGTAAAACTGGGGTTTAAAGGGGTATACATTATTTTTCTTATTTCTGCTCAAAAACATAGATTATGGGTACTCGCCTCAGCGAGGCGGTTCTAACGAGTACCCACAATCTATGTTTTGAGCAGAAATATGAAAAATATCAGAATTTTTTATCTGAAAATTTTCCTCTTTTTGGTTATAAAATTTTCAATATATTTGAATAGGCGTGTTTTCGTAATGTTAAGCAAATATGTTTTCGAAAGGTACAGGAATTATGGGCATGAAAGTCTCTCTGTTACCATAATAATAATAATAATAATAATAATAATAATAATAATAACAATAATAATAATAATAATAATAATAACAATAATAATAATAATAATAATAACTAAATTTCAAGAGGATAACATATTTGGCACGAATGCCAGTCTAACATATGGTCCTCATCACGAAAAAATACCTATATAATTTGGACCCCCTTAAACCCCACTTTTATATAGTAAAACTGGGGTTTACAGGGGTATACATTATTTGCCTTATTTCTGTTCAAAACATAGATTGTGGGTACTCGTTAGAACCGCCTCGCCGAGGCGGTTCTAACGAGTACCCACAATATATGTTTTGAGCAGAAATATGAAAAATATCAGAATTTTTATCTGAAAATTTTCATTTTTTTGGTGGTTAAATTTTCAATATATTTGAATAGGCATGTTTTCGTAATGTCACTGTTAAGAATGACCTGTACAATTGTAAATATTCAACAAACAGACGTAAAAACATATAAACAAATGTTAGCAATCAGACGTATGTTAAAACATATAGACAAATGTACACAATATTAAAAGCAATTGAAGTATCAGAAAAGTTTTAGAAGTTACAAATTAAATCTAAAACAGACTATTTAGAAGATGTTCGCTGTAAAAAGAAAAATTAATTGTAGACTTTGTAAAAATAATTTCACTCTAATTTAATAATTAAGTTGCAAATTAAATCTAAAGCAGACTATTTAAAAGATGCTCGCTGTAAAAATGAAAAATAAGTTATACACTTTGTTAAAATAATTTCACTCTAATTAAAGTCTGGTGTATTCATCATGAAAACACGCCTATATAATTTTTGCCCCCTTAAACCCCACTTTTATATAGAAAAACTGGGGTTTACAGGGGTATACGTTATTTTTGTTATTTCCGCTCAAAAAACATAGATTATGCGGGTACTCGTTTGAACCGCCTCGACGAGCCGGTTCTAACGAGTACCCACAATCTATGTTTTTGAGCAGAAATATGAAAATTATCAGAATTTTTATCTGAAAATTTTCATTTTTTGTGGTAAAATTTTCAGTACATTTGAATAGGCTTGTTTTCGTAATGGATATTGGCGTGACTCTTAAGATGCATGGATTAATAAGATGATTCTATCACAGGTCTGTTATGGCCGTCCTGGTTGACATATATATAAAGACAGACTATTAAAATTATATCACAGAGCTGCAAATACAAAATATTCAGATAATGCGACCATTTACATGTAAAATCATAGTTCCGTTCATGTATACTGCCCACTAACTGGCTAAAGTCGTAGCAATCACGTGACCTTCTGCCATTAATGCACTTAAAACACTTGGTAAAATTTCCGTCATTCTATACAAAGGAGAATTTTTTGTGATTTCCTATTTGCTTTCCTGGACACCAAATCCCTTCTGAGGAGAAATCTTCTTTAACATCAAGTAATTTCTTTTAGAGTAAAGGGATCTACTTTCAAAGGAAAGAATTTGCTCCCGTTGAACAAAGGCTTTCCTTTCAGAGTAGACCTTTCTTCAGAAGTTTGGACATACTTTTCACTGAAAGTATGTCAGCACTTCTTAACCCTTTCAGTCAGGCACACCAAAACAGATACCCGTGCAAACAGTGTAGATCCCAATGAGACGGCTCGAATGAGCCGTCTCATTGGGATCTATACTGTTTGCCATTTAGTTTTTGAGTTGCGACTAAACCCCTTTTTACAGCAGTGAATATGTCCTAATGGTTCATGATCACTCTTCACGAAAGGATGTTGCCGGACCCAGAGGGGATCGAACCCGCGACCTCCAGTCCTAAGATCACCAGTCGGACGCGCATCGGACTAAGCCACCAGGGCTGGCTATCCATAAGATAATCAACTAATCGGTACGCACTCACACTCGCACAAATTAATTTGTGAGCCGCGCCATGTTAAAATGTTTTTTTTTTTTTTTTTTTTTTTTTTTTTTTCAGGGCATATTCGGACTGCTAAAGCCCAAATCAGCCTTCACATCTGAACGGTCTGATCAGAACCATCTCCATCCGCCTACAGAATGGGTTGATACTGTAGAATATATTGATGTATACCAAAGACCATTAAAAGCATTACGAAAACTTGCCTATTCAAATATACTGAAAATTTTACCACCAAAAAAATGAAAATTTTCAAATAAAAAATTCCGATTATTTTCATATTTCTGCTCAAAAATAGATTGTGGGTACTCATTAGAACCGCCTCGATGAGGCGGTTCAAATGAGTACCCACAATCTATGTTTTGAGCAGATATAAGAAAAATGTATACTACATAAAAGAGGGGTTTAAGGGGGTCAAAATTATATAGGCATTTTTCGTGATGCTGTGTTTACTTTCACTTTCTGATCTGGATATTTAATGTAAGAATATACCACGAAGAAACATTTTCTCATAGGGCGACGGTTTATGTATAAAATGTATATCTTACGTCTCTGGGCACTGGCTCTTCCCTGCAAAATAAAAATAAAACATCACGTAAGAAAAGGGTTGCAGGGGAGAAACATATCCGTAGAACCTAACGACAAGAAGCAAAAGACGTGCGCATTACCTTAACACACCTATGTTTAACACACCTATATAAATGTAAACTTTTTAGTCATTGTTTTAGATAAGGATTAAAAAAAATCCATACTTTTGTTTTATTTTGCCACAAAAACCAGTCTCTGGGAGGCGCTTCTAAGGAGTACCCACAATATATGTTTCTTGTTTTCCCATGCTTTAGTGATGGGGATATTGTTAACGCCTCCGTCTGTCTGTCCGTCCGTACACACAAATGAGTACTTACGTGGCGATATTTGACGGATAGCTTCAATGCATTTAAATGGGATTGATTCCTTAGACACATAAACATTTTGAATTGTGTGGCTAAAAATGTGGGGCTATAAAACAGTCACGGAAGTATCAAAATTCCCCATAAGTACCTATTCTTTTGAATGTCCGTCTGTCCGTTCGTGTGTTACAATATCTCCTCCTAAACCACTGAGCAGAATGTAACCAAACTTGCTACATGACTTCCCCTCATGGTAAGGGTGTACGAAATCGTGTCCTTTCGTCGGTCAGTCACGCTATCAGCAACATTAGCACGGAGCGTGGGGATTTTGAAATGACGGGCCATCGACTATACAGTCTAGTTTGTTTTGGTTTTGAGAAATAAGAGCACTATTTATCGTGATACCCCATGTATCCAGAACTATGTAAGTGATGGCATTTTCATCATATCATATGAAGAATAAGGAAGGTTGTATTATTACTGCAGGTACATTAGGACAAATTTAAGCCTTGCCAAAGGATACCAAAAGTAAGAACTTGAAATGCTTGTTTTAAACTGTATAATTCTGCAAATCCGCCAAATAATGTTTGCCCCTGTATAACCCTGGTTTTAATATTATACATTAAAGGGGTACATGGGGCATACATTGCATAGAACAGACATGCTAATATTATAAAGACCTTGGTTAATTTGGTTGTGTTCAAATGTGCGAGATTCTCGCGAATGGGTTGTTCTAGATTTTTGTAGTTCACAACGCTTTTCAGAAAGGAGGCAAAACAATGTTGACAGAGTTGCCCTCTCTCCATCCCCACCGCCCCCAGCCCCCTAAAAGTGCATCCATTCACGTGAAGGGAATAGATACACTTTCAAAGGGCTAACTCTGTAAAATCGTTTTTATTCTTCTTAAAGGGTCCTTTTAGAAAGGTGCTCTACACTCTAAGGAAATAATTGGCTCCCAAAGTGACAACTGAACTCATGTCGCACTAAACCAAGCTCCGAAGTTATAAAACCTTTCTCATGCTCATCTCAGCTGAGCATGAAATTTGTCTGCTAATAAATCTCAAATTACTGACCATTACAAATTCTAACTAAATATAGCGGAGTATGAAATTTTCTCTGCTAATAATTATAAACAGTCAAACTTGTGTTAAGCAAGCACCTCAGGGAAAGCCAAACAGTGGTTGCTTAAGACAGGTGCTTGCTGAATACAAGTAAATTTCTACTGTTTAACCTTTAATGGGATCTGAAATAGTGGCCTTTTAAGACAGGTAATTGCTGAATAAAAGTGGCCTTTAAGACAGGTTTCATTGTATTTGTGGTATTCAATAGCAGAGAAAATTTCATGCTCAGCTGAGTTGAGCATGAAAAATATTTTATAACCTCAGGGCCAGGGGTGCTTATGGTGACAGGATACACTTGATAAATATTCCGCCATTTTGACAAGGGAGACAACTTTTGTGACATCCTGTTTTGCTTTCCTGCACACCAAGATCCTTCTAAAAAGGGCTTTACTCTAAATTCTTTTCTGCCTTCTAAAAAGGGGTCTACTCTAAATTCTTTCCTTTTAGAGTAGATCTCTTTTCAGAAGGGAAGCAAACAATTTCATCACGAAAACATGCCTATATAATTTTGACCCCCTTAAACCCTACTTTATATAGCAAAACTGGGGTTTACATGGGGTATGTATTATTTTTTCTTATTTCTGATCAAGGGCAAGGCGGTTCTAACGAGTACCCACAATCTATGATTTGAGCAGAAATATGAAAAATATCAGAATTTTTTATCTGAAAACTTTCAGTTTTTGGAGGTGAAATTTTCCATATATTTGAATAGGCTTGTGTTCGTAATGTGACATAGTTGCCTTCCTGGAAAATGTATCAATTTCTCTTAAAGTGCTGCCGGGTGGCATGAAACATATTGCACAGTTTAGTATCACTTATGAACCGATAGCACATAAATTCTTTTCAAAGCTTGAGTAGTCAGGCTCTTGTCATCTCAACGCTTATTTTTGTTCAGCAACAGCTGTCTGTTAAGGTTTGTGTGGAGGTCATAAAAGGACCTACCAGTTCTTTAAACCATCTATGCCTAGCGTAGAATAAAATGGACATTGACAAACAGTGTAAACCAAGATCAGACGCCGCAACACGCGGCGTCTGATCAGGGTCTACACTATTTTCATTTAGGAAAGAAATTATTTTAAAACATGGTACACTAAATCTAGACAAACACACCTTATACAGGAAGCGAACAAGTGCAACTAGTTAATGTAGAAGAGTCCACTTGACAAAAAGGGTTAAAGATTTAGTGTTGTTAATATAAATATACTGCCTGATCCTTTGGGATTATTGAGCTCAACATTTCATTTGAAACTAGGAAAACGGATAGCGCGCTGAAAGGCCCCGAGGTTATAAAAATTTTATAAAACTTTTTTCATGCTCAACTCAACTGAGAGCTGAGCATGAAATTTGTCATGCTAATAAATCTCAAATTACTGGCAACTGCAAAGTCTTTCTTGCTAAACATAGCTGAGCATGAATCTTTCTCTGTTAATAAATATGAATATACCAGCTATTGTTGGCATTTTCAAATTTGTTGGCAGAGAAAATTTCATGCTCAGCTGAGTTGAGAGAGAGAAAAAAAAAATAGAAGCTCGCGTCTAGATGGCTTGAGGGTGCTGAAAGGTTCAGTATTTCATGTAGCACCCATCTACTGATACATGACAAATGAGAGTTTGGAAAAAATGTAAATGCTCAGATAAGACAACAATTACGAAATGTAGTTCTCCCAATTGCCAAAGCTACACAAAGAGAAGGGAGGGAGGAAAATGATTTTGAGACGTGAAGGAGTGAAACTTAATCGAAAACAGAAAATTAACCCTTGTTCTGTTGAGCCCGTTTATACCCTGCCTTTTGTAAACAGTGTAGATCCAGATCGGTTGGCTTCTGAAGAAGCCAACTGATCTGGATCTGCACTGTTTGCCATTTAGTATGTGAAGTTATAGCAACAATCTGGATCAAGAAATCTCATTGGCTAAAAATTATGTGGGCGTGGCATCTTAATTTATGCAGCAAGACGAGTGTTTAAATGCATTGTACATGTACCGTAACAGAAACACCACCTTGTATACTCTTGGAACAGTCAACAGCAGTACCGTTGTACTGTATGGGATGGGGATGGTGATGGGGTGGGGAGTTTGGTGGCGTAAACATCTATTGCGTGTACTTAATCCTTATTTCCCGAAATAGTACAAATAAAAAATAACTGTTCGGTCCAACACAGAAAAGATACGCCAATGTGTGATGGGCTCGACTATATGTACAAGCTGAAAGTTCGATCAAAAGACAAAAAACTTATTGTTCTTATATATTCTTATCGGGTCTTCCAGTCAACATTTCCCCTAAATGACTGAAATACTGAACATTACACGTTAACATGCTGCATCATTATAGACATAAGTTTTTAAACAACTCACTATTTTCTTAAACAATAAAGCATAACTTCCATATTTTCTCTGTCCCAAAACCAAACTTTACATCACGAAAACATACCTATATAATTTTGACCCCCTTAAACCCCACTTTTATATAGTAAAACTGGGGTTTACAGGGGTATACATTATTTTTCTTATTTCTGCTCAAAAAATAGATTGTGGGTACTCGTTAGAACCGCCTCGCCGAGGCGGTTCTAACGAATACCCAGAATCTATGTTTTGAGCAGAAATATGAAAAATATCAGAGTTTTTTTTTATCTGCAAATTTTCAGTTTGTGGAGGTGAAATTTTCTATATATTTGAATAGGTGTGTTTTCGTAATGTATTATTGCTTATCATGACCAGAGAGCTCAATTCAGCAGAATTGCGATAATTATGCAAGTGAACTGACTGGATTATACAGTGTTCTGAACAGAGCATCGAGGTACTGGTGATATATTATCATTGATGTGCAAACAGAAGGAACTGTAAGCCATCACGAAAACATGTCTATATAATTTTGACCCCCTTAAACCCCACTTTTATATAGTAAAACTAGGGTTTACAGGGGTATACCTTATTTTTCTTATTTCTGCTCAAAAACATAGATTGTGGGTACTCGTTAGAACCGCCTCGCCGAGGCGGTTCTAACGAGTACCCACAATCTATGTTTTGAGCAGAAATATGAAAACTACCAGAATTTTTCATCTGAAAGTTTTCATTTTTTTCGTGGTGAAATTCTCAATATATTTGGCGTGTTTTCGTAATGTTAATGCAAATATCTAAAGCTGCGATCCTAATTCCTATGCGTCAGCGTCGACTAAATCAAGACTTTCTGTGGCTACATACGCGTATATATCACTTATCCGCAGATTTAATGAACAGGCAAAGAAGGCTGAACGAAAGTTTATAGTGAACTGGGCCGTCGTGTTAAGTATATGCCATATATCATAAAGTCCCTTTTCTCGATTTACCCATCAAATGAGCCGCGACATGAACAAAGGTGTCTTCAGGCTTAACGCAAATAGTAAGGGTCCAGATCAACCAGTGGAGATATATATTCTGATCAGGAACTATACTTCCTTATGTTCTACAGTACCCAATATTTATATCAGCGGGCAGTGAACATTACGAAAACATGCCTATTCAAATATACTGAAAATATTACCACCAAAAAATAAAAAATTTCAGACAGAAAATTCTGATATTTTTCACATTTCTGCTCAAAACATAGATTTTGGGTACTTGTTAGAACCGCCTCGACGAGGCGGTTCTAACAAGTACCCACAATCTATGTTTTTGAGTAGAAATCAGAAAAAATGTATACCCCTGTAAATCCCAGTTTTATGGTTTATTCTACGAGGCGATTTGTTTTATGTCTTACCTTATGTTATTTTGTTCATATGTTTTTCAGTCCTTTTAGCATTGCGATTACCTCGCTTGGAGAAGAGAGAGCTAATCTTAGTGCTTTTCGTACGTTTGTTCGATTTGTGCTTGTTTTGTTTTGTCGGTTTCCTCTTCCTCTTGGTGTCTGGGAAGAGTTGCGGTTTGTGATTGTGGCACTCCCTGGACTATTCTCTTACCATTTTTTTTACTGTATAAAAGATATATAATCGGGTCATAATTATGTAGGCATGTTTTCGTGATGAGGTCTTGCGCGGATGCGTGGGCTGATCTGGACCCGTTTTTTTTTTATGGCGTGGCGCAAATATAGTTATGATTTTGTTGAAAACAGAATTGTTTAGTTTTGTTTTTAAGAAATATAAGCTAGCACTAACAACTAATAATAAGTGCGTCCAACGGGAACTGCGAACGGCGTGCAGACGCACTACTATAGACTACCGATGTGACCAGTGATGTGTGTGACCAAAAATGTGATGGTCCAACAAACGCTTTGCTGGTTCGGTGCTTATTCTGAACAAGAGCTCTGCCACGCGGGACATTATACGCCCGTGGCAAGTAATAAGATGTAGCACATAAACTGGCTCCTGTATAATTCAGTGCTCCGGATATAAACTGTAAGTGGAATTACAAAAAAAAAAAAAAAAAAAAAAAAAAAAAAATAAATAAAAAAAACAAAAAAATAATAACAAAAAAAAACAAAAAAAAAAAAAAAACAAAAAAAAAAAACAACAACAATCATTGGGGCATAGCTCTGCTGATATTTGATGAACTGTAACCTAAGGATCCAAGCTGGCCCAGAAATTAAGGGAGAAGTGACTTCTCCCTCCTGGGAAAATAGGGAGAAGTTTGCTGCTTTCAGGGAGAAGTGCCTCCCGACGGTAGACACACGCCAGAAGCATTGCTATATTATAAGCTCATATCGAGGGTTGATCGCAAGACTGTAGTAACTCAAACATATCTTTGAAACCCTTGTTTAGGGGCAACTTTGATCCCTTTGTAAACAATCCAAATTTAGGTGCCGTTGCTCATACGAGCAATGGCACCTAAATTTCCATTGTTTACAGAAAGAAATGTTGTAATCTTCATAACGCCTTCATGGTGAGGAGATTAAGTATTGGGAAAAACAACCATCTGACTTGCTACAGTCTTGCGATCAATTCTCGATATGAGCGTTTGGCTGATTTGTTTTTCCTATACTTCAATATCGGACCAAATAATAAAAAAAAAAAAAAAAAAAAAAATGCTGCAAGAATTTTTTTGTAAAGCTTCAACTTGTTTTATACTGATTTTATTTTTGTTCTTCAAGGGAGCCAACTCAGAAGAGTATTAAAAAATCCAAAAAGAATTATATCTATAAGTTTTGATATTAGTCAAGCTTCTTAATTCTGTACCATTTTGTAAATGTATTTGGTCTAACTAGGCCTATATACCAAGTTTCAGCTTGTTCGGATGTAAACTGTAGGAGGAGTAAGCCGGAAACGAAAAGGTTTACGGACGGATGGACGCCATACACCGTAACATAATACTCCCGTTTTTCAAACGGGCGTATAAAAACAATAAGCGTTCCGTGATTTGGCAGAGACTATTGACACGGCGGCCGTGCCGATAATAGAAACAAAACAGTCAATAACGTCAAGTATTCCAATTGCAAGGGGTTGAATCACGAGACTTATGACGTCAGCCTACAAAATTTGCGATCGCGGCCATTTTGAAATTTGTCTTCAC
Source organism: Anodontia alba (assembly GCA_964016985.1). Classification (NCBI taxonomy): domain Eukaryota; kingdom Metazoa; phylum Mollusca; class Bivalvia; order Lucinida; family Lucinidae; genus Anodontia; species Anodontia alba. Next base: position 16,618,857 of record OZ024825.1, on the reverse strand, counting down.
TTCGAATTTGATTTCTGTTCGTTCTCTATCTATTACAAGCTAAGCATGATTCGTTTTGTGCATAAGGTACACTTTGATGTAGATTTTTAGAAAACACACAAACTTTACGCTCTTTTCACGTGATCTTAAAAAAACTTAGACACAGGTAAGCGAACGATAGTATATGGTCGTTATATCTGTCATCGGCTTACACTAGTTTTCGGTATTCGGAAAGCATGGCCCCCGCCCATCGGGGCCCGCGAAATAGATGGGCTGCCTAAAGCCTCCATGGCAGAGCTGCTAGTAACTAAGCAGGACCCGAATTCCTGTGATCTGGTCGGGGTAAAAGTCCCACTATTTTAGAGGCAATGTCTGTGAACTACTGAAATATTGTTTTGGACTTTATATCGCAATTTATGCAGTGGATTAGAAGTCAAGCGTGGTCTGAAATCACTGAACACTACCAGGAATTATCGTACTACAGGAACTGTCACTCAGGTTATCGATATTCCAATTTAGATCGGTTTCGATTAATTCCCTTTGACTGGAGGCCCGTAAGCGTCGTCTTACCTGTGTAGCTAGTGTGTAATCAACCCAGTGTCACACACCTACAGTACTACTACAATTCAGATTAAATCATGTGTGGATGCATTGCTCTTGGACCCAATATACACTGGAATAGGTCCGAGTTAGAATGAATGAATGAATGAATGTCAGCAGATTATTCAGTATGATTTTCAAAAGAATATCAATTGTTTAACCTAAGAATTGATTGATAATGATAATAATAAAATTAATTAATTAATTGATTAAAATAAATTATTATTAATATTATTATTATTATTATTATTTCATTATTTCAAATTGAATAAAAAGTGTTGTATTTAGTTATAGATAATTCAATATGATTTTTAAACGAATTTAAATAGTTTAACCTAAGAAAACAAAAGCAATTAATAAATTAAAAAAGTGTTATATTTAATGAATGGTAATTCAGTAAGATTTTAAAATGAAGAACAATAGTTAATCTAAGAGAACAAATGAGTTGATTAATTAAGGTTGTATTTAATTACTGATGATAGTTTGGTACAATTTTTGAAAGAAAAACGATCATTTCACCTCGAGAAAACAAATGGGAAAATTTAATTAAATATAAGTAATTTGAGAAAAAATGAATGAATGAATAAAAAAAATTACTTTATGATAACCATAAACTAAAGAAAGAAAGAAAGAAAGAAAGAAGCCTATGGATAATGAATACGGGAGAAAGACCTATGTCATCCACTTCTTAACATCATAGGACAGTCTGCGTACCTCCGTTATTAAGTTATCCTAAGACATTTGTTGTTACAATACGAAAGAAAGAAAGAAAGAAAGAAAGAAAGAAAGAAAGAAAAAAAAAGCATATGGATAATGAGTACAGGGGATAGGCCTATGTCATCCACTTCTTACCCTCAAAGGGCAGTCTCCATACCTCCGTTATTAAGTTAGGTTATCCTAAGACATTTGTTAGTACAGTAATTAAAGCTACCTACTCTTTAAGGTGATCTAGGTAACCTATTTCACATCAGTACTATCACCACAGATTAAAGAAACCTATTAATCAGAATGCAATCAAGTGTGTTTAATCAATGCTCACCAGACACCATGATATGCGGCGTCTGATCTGGGTCTAAAGTTCTTATCTATTTGTCAATATCCCTTTTTTAGCATAAATGAGTAATATCAAATATTACTGTGTTTTAAGCAACCTTCAGGTATGTGCCCTTTGTGGACCAAGACCCCATTGCGCTTTCTGAGCAAGGTTATGCTCTTTGCTTAATGTGTGTTACAGATCTGATTGTTAAGATCAGTATGTGCAGATGCTTATGCTAAATAATCCTACTGGCCATTCTGTGCCTGAGCATAGTAGTAGTATTAGGGTACATACATGATTAGAAAAAAAAAACACACGCAAATTTAGAGGTTTAAATTATTGGTAATTTGATAATTTAGTAGTTTGAAACCAGTCTGCAAAGCTCACACAGACCATCAGCTGGACAGAGGTATACAAACAGGACATTTCTTTCAAGAGAGGTACATAAATAGCTTTGGGATATTTGTTCACAGCATAAAGACAATTAGCTATTTCATAAACTTAGGACCCATTGGTGGCGCGAATTAGCATAGTACTTATCAGTTAGCACTTTGGGTAAAAGTTTTGCAGACAACATAAATATGGGACAATTTTCTCCAGTTCTCCATTAAAACATATGTTGTAGGTATTAATTTGATGCACCTCGGTGAAGCAAAAACATGTTATGAGTACTCATTTGAAGAACCTTGGTGAGGCTCATCTAATGAGTACCCACAACATATGTTTTTATGGAGAAAAATACAATCACCAAATACTTATCCTGAACAATTTTCCTCTGTATGTTTTATTTTCAAAACAGGATTTGACATTTCATGAAAACTGTCTCCAATGAAGACTATTTGCATGAAGTGTCAAATCCTATTTTCTGGATAAACTAAGACAATAACCACTTTATCGCATGCTGAATTAGGCCAGAAAGTGATAAACGTTTAGGGATCAAATATCACCCCCACCCCAAAAAAGGAAATGGTTTGACATTTCTTGCAAAGCATCTCCATTGCAAACAATTTGCATGAAATGTCAAATCCTATTTTCTAGGGGAAAATTCAACAAATATCACCAGTTTTTTGCTGCTGAAGTAGCCGAGAGAGTGGAAAAGGTTAAGGGTTAAAATTTTTACCCCTCCCCGACCCCCACAAAAAAGAAAACAATAAAAAATAAAGTTTGACAGTCCATACAAACTGTCTCTGTTGGAGACAATTCGCATGACATGTCAAAGCCTACTTTCTGGGAAAAATAAGAATATCATCATCACTTTTCCCTTGATGCATGAACGTTGTTTAACAATCATTTAAACTTAAGAAAAAAAAATAGACAAACTGTCAAAAAACTTTCATAAAAATTAATGTAGAATATGCTATTTCTAGTTTTATCTTATCATCTCAAGAATTGCAGGACCACGTGACCTGTCTCAGATAAAGGGCAGTTGTGTCAGATTATGAAAAAAGGGAAATTATGTATTATGCAAACACTAAAGATCCAGATCAGTCTGCGCATCTACACACTCAGATCAGGATTTTAAATCTTAATCAATATATTCTACAGTAATTAGTGTTTATTTAGTTACACGGTTAAAGATGGTGCTTTGTTTGCCCATATTCCTTGATCATAGTTATAATGGTCCTTTTCAAATGTTGATGTTCATTTGATATTTTGACCACTTTGTTTTTATTGCATGAGGTATAGATTAAGCTATTATTACAGTGTCCAGTGGCCTGAGGCTTCTAGTTCCCACGGGATAATAATAATAATAATGGTAGACAAATGGAACCAGAAAATAAACAACGTGCTGTTATTTCACTTGTATTTATATATGTTTGAACAATTTTTTTAATGCTAATATAAATGAAAGTAAAATGTTTTGTTGATCGTTTCAAGAACTTTGAGATGTCTTCAAGTAACATAAGAAACAATTATGATTGAATCTTTTTCAAAAAAAAAAATGGGCCTTATGAATTATGCGATCAATGCAGACCCGATTAGTCTGTGTGTCTGCTGAAATACATTGATCAGTCTATACTGCATGTTGATTACAGCTTGCACAATCTATCAAAGAAAAATGTATGCACATGCTGATCTGGAACTACAATGATTGCTGCTTTTATTTGGAGAGACTCGTGTTATTTTTGTGTTGGGTAATTAGCAAATATGGATAAAATGTCGTTTTCCTTGGATTATGACTGTTACTACTATCCTAGATTTTTAGACAGAGACGTCTGTGCCAACGGTGTAGACCCAGATCAAATGTCACATTACGCATTGTGTGTTCAGGGTCTACACTATTTTACACTTACCCAGCAATGTTTAGACAAATCAGCTGGTTCTGTAATGGCATTGTTAAAAAGATAGGGCAAGTGTTGTAAAGAGTAGAACTTGATCGAATCATCTGGTATCCAAGGTTTGTTTTTGAAACAATTGTCTTTAGAGTAATGTTTGAATAGGTGTGTACTGAACAATTTTTTGAATCTGACTGAGAAAGTGGTTTATAGTATTTAACCTCGGGATTCTGATAAACACACCATAAGAAAAGGCAGTGACCATGATCAGACATTACATCACAGATTATCTTAACAAAGGTCTACACTGTTTGCCACTCAGATAGCAGGTATAAGCTGTGTCAATAGGTAGCCAAACGGACTTGATCAAATTTCAGTATGATAGTAATTTAATGTGTCTAATAGGGTTTATACGGTAATTACCAATATTTTACCCCTAAATACACATGAACGATAGTATAAACTGTCCATGTGGCTATTTTACAAATAAAACATTTCGAATATACCGGCTTAATAATATTTATTCTTCGGAATTGTGATGTACAACATACTAATAATAATAGTAGTAGTAAATACTACTACTACTACTACTACTACTAATAATAATATCATTAGTATCATTATGTTTTAATTTCCTAGATAACCATTTTATGAAACAAAATTTCTGAAAATAATATCAATTATCATTTTGTTTTAATGTATTTTGTTTTAAATATTATATTTTTTTATTAAATATACATATTTAACACCGCATGTTGAATAGAGCTTGCACATTCTATCAGAGAAAAAAATGTATGCACATGCTGATCTGGAACTACAATGGTTGCACGTCATATTTAATGCTGCTTTTATTTGGAGAGACTCTTGTTATTCACAGATTTAGAGAACGTTTGAGAGAGAGAGAGACTCAATCTCATTCATTTAGTCCTTATTTGTGTACAGGAATCTAAAATGAGCAAATCGTGTCAATTAAAGTGCTAGTTTATGCAAAAAGATCAAATACTGGATTTGATTCTGTTTGTGCAATTAAAATTGCGCATAAGCATGTATGTCAATTATGTAAAAAGTGATTTCGTTGTTTTCTTTTGTCAAGATAAGGACATAATTGGCATTCATTAGCAGTAATTGTTATTAAGAAAACATCGCAAGAGTGGCCGCGCATTTAGGTATTTTTCTTGTATCCCGACAAAGCATTTTTTTTCATCATTAAACAAACAAAAAAAAAAAAAACACAAAAAAACAAAAAAAAAAAAAAAAAAAAAAAAAAAAAAAAAAAAACAAGTAATTAAGCAGTTTGTAGTTTTCCTATGGTCAAAAGTAATTATATCAAATTTTCATTAAAGCTTCAATAAATTGCCGAATAAAAACATAATTCGACATAAACAAAAATTAAATAAATAAGTTTATATTATCATAAATATATATCTTTGTTTTCCTTTTTGAAGCTAAATAATCTTTATAATACTATCAATGGATACCAATTCTTTTTTATTTTCCAATTCTTACAACCTCTTTTGCAATTCATGCTAGTATCATGTGTACACAAGACCTGTGTCTGTGTAATCATTACACATTTTCTCTCCGCATTTTTAAAATATAGCTATATTCTGCAACCTGTGGGCCATTTTTAATAAAATAATTTATTCAATATTTTATTACATAACTATAGATATTAAATAGATCTATCGAATGAGAGGTTATAATAAACGGAGAAATTTTAAAAAATATGACTTTTGGGCGATTGAATCAAGGCAATTTTTCATTTTTGTTGTAAAATACAAAGACTTAATAAGGAAAAACCCTTGTAGCATTCATTACAATCTGGGCCATTTTAAAATTTATCTTATTTCAACAAATTTGGTATCAAATTGAAGCAGATACATTTTCCCATCTATTGCGAGGTTATAATAATATCTTGTATTATTGAAAATAAATGATTTTATTAGTTAAATGATGGGCTCCTATATAATTCTATACATTTCCACACTAGTACCTGTCTGAGAACTAGCGACATGCTGTGACGTCACAGAAGGGACCGATTGGTGCGGATTAGTACCTGTAGTACGAGAATTCCTGCATATGATTCAATTAGATCTGGCCAACCCACCTATGAAGCATGTGATGATAATTTGGATGCACAGATATAGATAGCACCTATTAAATTCATATCATTTGGAAAAAAAGTGTATTTTAGTCTAGATCTGGTCTGGCCAGAGTAAAAGGGCGTAACACGCGTATGTGCCAGATCAGAGCAGGCCAGGCTGAAATTCGAACAAGCCAACAACAGGATATGCATAATTCAGTGAAACAAACTGTTACTACCAAGTAAAATAAAACATTTAACCCATTAATGCCTAGCGTCCCAAACAATGGGACCTTGCACGGCGTCTGACTAAGGTCTATTATGGTAGGATCAAACATAATTTCTGTGAAGGGAATGTTAAAAATGATCAAAACCAGGCTCAGACGGTGCTGTACAAAAAGGTGGTCGACGCATCCACTGGGCAATATTGCTTAAGTATTATTTCTGGTACAAACGCTATTTCCTTCCTTACTTGATAAAACCACTTTCTTTGAAATTTGCTTCTCACCATATGTATCAAAGTCGCAAACAAGATAACAAAACTAATACTATCACCGAGATTAAGCAATCGATAGTCTTTATACGACATGCGTCAGGTAAAAAGGGATCTGCGAACTGCGCAGTTTCAGATTATCAGCGCCATCAGCCCTGTCTTATAAGGGTCTTTACTTCCTGTTGATATATTTTACAACAAGGAATTGTTCTGTATACGGAAAGCAAAGCTTTTGAATAGACTACGCAAGCGCTAAGTCTGATCAGGACCTGTACTGTCCATTTGTGCCACTAACACACCATTTCTCTTGGCGGGACGCAAATAAGATGCGTTTTGCATGAAATGCGTGATGTCGTGCAGTTTACGTTAGTTGCAACAGAACGGAAACCTGAACGCTATTAATAAAACGCCTTTCTTGCATAAATGCGGACCTTGAAGGGCCAGAAAAAGCTTCACATTTACGCCTTCTGGTAAGGGCCTCCGTCTCGACGTAAACTGTAGAATATAGACTTAGAGGAGGCACAGGTATAATTGCGCTTTCGCTGTTCGCTTGTAGCATAAGGGTTTTTTTCTCGAAGCAATCAAATAATTGATATAATGCTGAACAAAATAGACTTTATGAAATAATGGTGTATGAACCAAATGTTGCATCTGCATGATAAATGATGATACTAGATTTGAATAAGCTTTGCCACATTTATCAAGGGATGGGCGGGCACAGCCGCACTTGAGCAACGTCATGCGCTAATATACTTTCGGAATCCGTGCGGACAGCGAAGGCCCAGATCAGACTGCGCATCTGCGCAGTCTGATCTGGGCCTTCACTGTCCGCTAACAGAATTGTTGAATACTGTAGAATTTATCGATGTATAACAAATGTCCTTACCAGATTGTGCAGCTTCGCTAGCTGATCTGAATCTTTAATGTTCCCATATGTCCCGAAGACTTATTTTTTTTTCTGGGCGCGGCCCACTCAGTCAGTTAACATATACAGTTCAAAATTTGCAAAGCATCAGTCCCTAGCAAATTCCATAAAATATTGTGAATACACACACTACGCCCCCCCACCCCCCCCCACCCCCCACCCCAAGAAAATGCACACGTTTAAAATAGATTTTGAATTGGTTGGAGAACAGTTTGGGAGAAAAGTGTTTGTAAAAGAAAAATGTTTTGTTGACAAACACTCTGACCGACTAACGAAGATTCGTTTTGTTGGGTTAGACATGCATTTTTCAGACGTCTAATCCGTTTGTAGTAAATTGTTTTATAAGAGAAATGCAAACAATACAAATAGAGCCCGAGCCTCACCCTCTGTCACTTTACTGCTTTTTGGTTCGTTCCACCTCGTAACGCGCCATTTCATCAGGATCTATACTGTTTGCCTTTCTATTTTTGATTTTGGACTGACACCCTATTTGAAACAATGGAGGTACCCGAACTGAAAGATGGGATAATTCTCTTTAGTAACTTAGGGTCGAAAGGGTTGAAAAGGTAGGAAACGAGTACGCCCGGAAGTATTGTGAAACTAGATTCAAGCGAAAACGCCCTGTACTTTAAGAGCCCCAATAACTTCAGTTGCATTCCATTTAGCTGAATATACTTTATCAAGGTATATTTAAGAAATACTTTTTCTATTGTGAATTATCGCGAATAACGCATGGTGTTGGAGGGCAGATTGCGAAGTATTAATTCACGACGGCGAAGCCGGAGTGAAGTAATATTCGCATCTGCCCGACAACACCATGCGTTGTTCGACGATAATTCACAGCAGCGTTGCAATGTTTTCCAAAAAAACTGTTTTGCAGTGGACGTCGACAAAAGTAAATGTTTACATGCGACGCAATCATACGCGCCCTTATGCACGCACTACGCTGACGACGTCTATTATCTATTATTGTATGATAATGTTAACGTTTCCATTCGGCTCAATGGGAAAACGTTAACGTCATGTTAGAATAACGTTTAACTCTACAGGTGTTAATTTCAGCAGACGACATTTTGAAATATATATATTCAGAGAAATAGGCTTTGACACTTTATGCAAATTGTCTCTTTAGGAAACAATTTGTATGAAATGTCAAAGCCACTTTTCTGGGAAAAAAGAAAAAAATATAATCAATTTGTCATCTGCTGAATTTGCCCATAGAGTGGCAAAAGTTGAAAGAAACTTACCAAGAAGAAGACGACGCATATGCCAAGGATAATGCCTTCCCTCGCCATCTGAAACCAACACCAAAACGAAAATTTTAATTCGTACTTTTACAGACCATCGTTGTATCAAACTTATGAGAAAGTGAATACATCTAAACAATCGCACTAGATAATTTTTTTGTAACCATACTGTATTAATATATACTGTTTTATTATTCCACAAAAACATATGTTGTGGGTACTCATTAGAAGCGCCTCGGGGAGGCGCTTCTAATGAGAACCCACAACATATTTTTTTCGTAGAGTAATAAAACAATTAACGTCTAATTGTAACCCTCTTACCTAGAACTTTGTAAACCATAGCAATTTCACTATATAATATAGGAAAACAGGAAGATTTTGCTTTTCAAGCAAATTCAGACAGATTTACGCAGTACATATACGGAATGGTTGTTAGAAGTGACAAACAAAATAAAAAAAGATATTTATAAATTGCGCAATTCTGAAAAGTCTCTGATAATTTAGTCCCCTACATACCCACAATTTTCACTATATATTATAGAGAAACATGAGAGCATACATTACACAGACTTGGTAATGTAATAATTAGGCATTTGTTTTGATGTGTTAGGACAGTCTGAGAATTTGCGATGTGCAGCTAAGGTTTCCTGTTTAGATACAACACATATTCTGACCAGACAACGCTAATCCACAGGCTGATCTAAATCATAGTTCCAAATGAAGGTGATAATTAAAACTAATTGATAGACTTTGTAGGTTTTCCGCAAGTCTTGACAAGGGAGACAACTTTTGTGACTTCCGGTTTGCTTTCCTGCACACCAATCCCCTTCTGAAAAGGGTTCTACTCTAAAAGGAAAACAATTACTCCCTAAGGGAGCAAATTGTTTCCTTTTAAAGTAGAACCCTTAATTTGCTCCCAATGGGAAGAAACTCTTTCCTTTGAAACCCTATTCAAAGAAATTGAAAATTTCACCACCAACAACTGAAAGTTTTCAGATAAAAATTTTGAAATTTTTCATATTTCTGCTCAAAATATAGATTTTGGGGACTCGTTAGAACCGCCTCGCCTCGATCGAACCAGGAAAGCTCGAGAGAGCTATTGGATCCGATGTCTGAACACTCTACGGTCATGGTATCAACAATGGCGACCAGTGGAGGGAATCAGGGTATGCGACAGCTTATGTGGAACGTTTTGTTCATACTATTTTCCGAAATTACCGCGTAAGATGGGCCCATTTTAATTAAGTATTGGTGAGAAACACTCACTTTGGCGTATATCCCTTTCGATGTAAGGTTTATGTGCATTGTATACATTGCGTATATGGGCACAGTGGTGTTGTCAGGAAAGATAAGCATTTTACTTTTTGCACGTTGTGTTACGCGTAATGTTAACATTTTACATATATCCAAACACGATCAGTTATCATGTCGCAGCGGGCTACATAACATGGGCCAGGAAAGGGCATAATCTGTTTTCCAACTATTTCAACTCATGTACTTTTATTTGTAAATTTTACATTTTTATTTCCTTTTTTTTAAAATAGAAACCCTCTGAAGAAGGCAAAAGCCGAAAGGCTTCAGGTAATCAAATCATTTGCATGGTTAATGATTAACTCTCAACATGTAATTTAACGCCTATCATTTCAGCATTCCTTCTGGATCCAGTGCTACCAAAAAGATTTTTGTTAGACGTTATGCTTCTTCTCCCAACTTTCCAAACAGAAAACAAGAAGCATCCAAAAAAGAAGATAAGTGACGAAGAACAGCAGATAATTTTTTTTTCAATATCATAATAGAGGTTCTTAAAACGAACTCCACTTTACACTCGAAACTTTGACAGTTTCCTTGTTAAAGTCACATCCCACTCTGTGTAACGCTGGATATGAAGTTGATATCTCATCACGAAAACATGCCTATATAATTTTGACCCCCCTTAAACCCCACTTTTATGTAGTAAAACTGGGGTTTACAGAGGTATACATTATTTTTCTTAATTCTGCTTAAAAACATAGATTGTGGGTACTCGTTAGAATCGTCTCATCGAGGCGGTTCTAACGAGTATCCACAATCTATATTTTGAGCAGAAATATGAAAAATATTACAATTTTTTATCTGAAAATTTTCATTTTATGGTGGTAAAATTTTCAGTATATTTGAATAGGCATGTTTTCGTAATGTACTTTCACCGCGGAAAGCACCTTTCTTTGCACGATAGCTTCTCCTTGTCATACCGCAATTTAAATCTATGGAATGACTGACGCAATCCTTAAATTCCGAGGACGCCTGGTTGCACCCTTTCTTTTGGGATCCGTGTCTGTTCATCTAAACATTATGACTTGTCACTGGGCCAACATTTTATGAATGTTCTATGGCATGGATACGTAGATCACATTTGTCTTGGTGTCTACAAAAAGGCCTTGTCACTTTGCACAGTTGCAAGTTTCAGAAATTCCTTTTCTCTGAATTAGGGTCTAGACATACTTAACCATACTTAAACAAATTAAGCAAACAAAATTTCTTCGTTTTATCTTCTGACGTTGAGAACTTTAACTAAAAGTCCCGTCATAATTTTGTCCCCTTTGATTTCCAGCTAGGTTCGGCAAATAGGCAATTGATTTACACTAGAACCACCCAAACCATAAAAAAGCAAAAAAAAACAAAAAAAAACAAAACAACAACAACAAACAAACAAAAACAACAACAACAAAAAACAACAACAAAAAACAACAAAACAACAACAACAACAACAAACAAACAAACAAACAAACAAACAACAACAACAAAACAACAAACCAAACAAACAAAAACAAAAACCGAGTTCATGTGTTTAAGAAAAAAGAAAAAAAAAACAACGTCACATGCAGGTCCAGTGGAGAACAAAACGGCCTTACGTGTTATTATTATTATTATTATTATTGCAAAGATCCTGCTCAAACTGCATGGTTGCACATGCATATGTTGATCTGGAATTTTGGTGGTCATATTTGTTTTCTTGGACACCGTCCCTTATTTCATGTAAGTCATTTTTTTCTACTGTAAAGACCCAAAGTACTTGATCAGACTGCGCAGGTGCATATGCATGCACATGCTGATCTAGAACTTTGCTGGTCAAATGTTTCTTGGGCATCACTTTATGTTTCATTTACGTTTTTCTTTTTTTTTTTTTTTTTTTGCAAAAGTCCTGACCGGCCCATATTTCACTTCCGTTTATCTGTTGCAAAGACCCAGATCAAACTGTGTGGATGCTCATTATACTGAGCTATCAAACACCTTTGATACCCAATTCCACATGAGATAATAAATAAACATAAACACAGTAATTTAGAGTGAAAATAAAGTAAGTGGTTTGATAAATAAATTCGTTTGGGGTATTTCGGGTTTGTTTGCGGTGGCTTGGTGTGTTTCGACGGACTGAGCCTTTTTTTTTTTTTTTTTTTTACGAACACCTTCGCGCCATGTTTATCATTAATTCTATCGTATAGTTATTTTAAACCGAGGAAGTTTTCTTTGATTTTCAAAACATGAGTTTGGCGTGAACTTTTAGATCATATTGTTAAGATGATTTAGAATGCACACAATAAAAGCTGAATCAAAATGTTTAACATAAACAACAATTTAATGAGATCTATCATCGCTTCAAGGCACGTACATTCTTCCATATAGAGGCTGACAGGCTTACTAGTAGGTCACATATGATCTTATAAAATTCGTTAAAAATGATATTTCTTTCTTCTGGACCTATGCAGTGAATTCGCTGAACATTAACGTACAGGAAATTGTTTACTTTGCCATAAACGGGTCATATATTAAAACTGTCCTCTGTTTAATTACCGTCCTGTCGCAGACAAAAATCTTTAAAAAGTGTATGAAGTTAGCTTGGAGTTTGAAGTATGGAATTTGATATTCGATTTATTCCGTAGTAGTAAAGTATAGTAAAGTAACGGTTATGATTGGTCAAAATCGATATGCCAAGCTGTGAATCCCTAGCCAACTTCACACACTTTGCTTTAAAGAATATCTTCTGCCTTCTCTCGGCCTTACTACGCTTTCGACATCGTTTGGAAAGACGTTTTGCGCTTGACATTATAAGTGCGTCCAACGGGAATTGCGAAGCAGTTCCTCGAACCGCGAAGCGGTTCGGCATGCAGACGCACTATTGTAGACTACCTATGTGACCAGTGATGTGTGTGACCAAATATGTGATGGTCCAACAAACGCTTGGGTGGTTCGGTGCTTACCCTGAAAAACAATAAGCGTTCTGTGATTTGTCAGAGACTCTTGACACGGCGGCCGTGCCGATAATAGCAACAAAACAGCCAATAACGCCAAGTATTGCAAGGTATTGAATCACGAGATTTATGACGTCAACCTACAAAATTTGCGATCGCGGCCATTTTGAATTTTGTCTCCACTTCGAACTTTATTTCTATCCATTCTCCGTCTATTTACAAGCTAAGCATAATTCGTCGGGGAAAAGGTATCTTACAAATGCAATATCTCAGCTAATAATTTTGATTTACTATTTTTTTTTTACAGAAAAACAATGTTTGCTTTTATTTTTATTGCTGTTTCTTAACAATATCGTGAAAACTTTAAAAATTTTGAACAAGTAGAACCCGTTGAAATTGTGACTCCAAACTATCTACCCTGTCGAGTTTTGCATAATTTGCCAATATTTTTCAAAATGCGAATTCTTTTTTTAACCGCTGAAAATATTAAAACTGTTGGTACATCTGTAGTTACGACATGTTTTTACAGTTACTGATACCAAACCTTTGCAAAGTTACTACTTCTGAGTACAATGAAAAGCAATAAACGACTTTCTTAAAGATTTCTAAAGCAGCATAATTTGTCATTCAGAGGCAGAAAAATCTTTTTACAGGAACACAATCGGCTTTAATTATCAACCAAACACAGGCAAGATACTTTAAAATGCCTTTTTATCCAAATTAAGAAAATGTCCTCTGCCGTAACTTATTACACCTATGCGAAATGTATACACCTTAGCCATTACGAAAACACGCCTATTCAAATATATGAAAATTTCACCTCCAAAATCTGAAAATTTTCAGATAAAACACTCTGCGAGGCGGTTCTAACGAGTACCCACAATCTACATTTTGGAGCAGAAATAAGAAAAATAATGTATATCCCTGTAAAAACCCCAGTTTTATTACACAAAAGTGGAGTTTAAGTGGGGTCAAAATTATAAGGGCATGTTTTCGTGATGTTTTCAGCCAAGAAAACATTTTCTTATTTGTCCACAACCACCCCCCCCCCCGCCGAAAAAAAAAAAAAAAAAAAAAAAAAAAAAAAAAACATGTTGAGGGTACTCATTAGAAGCGTCTAACCGAGACGCTTCTAAAGAGTACCCACAGCATATGTTTTGGAGAAGAAATAAGAAAATATAATCTAAATATTCCTCTTGTCCAGAGCTCTGTGGGCTATGGTATTTTTACTATATAATACAGAGAAAATTGGTGTTAAGACAGACTTACTCTGTGCAAAACTGTAAAGAATAACAAACATCTTGGCATGGGGTTTAAAAACTGACGAGTTCTGAAAATGTATCAAACACACACATATATATATATATATATATATATATATATATATATATATATATATATATATATATATATATATATATATATATATATATATATATATATATATATATATAATGTGTGTGTGTGTGTGTGTGTGTGTGTGTGTGTGTGTGTGTGTGTGTATTAGATGGGAATATGGGCGTATATATCACGTAGACCTGTAAACATAATTTACCATTTGAGCAAAGTAAAAATGCCTTAAATATCCCTGCTGAAAATCCATTCGCAGACAAAATACTTAATCGAATGCCCTCTGTCTTGACCCATTTATGCCGAGTTGACTCTTCTACCTTAACTCTTTGAACAGTCCATTTCCTATGTAAGGGGCGTCTGCTTAGTTTTAATATTATCATGTATTGTAGAAATTTCAGAACTTAAAGGCACCGTATTCCTCCAAAACAGACATTTAATTATCCAAGAAAGGTTTATTAAATTGATATATGGTATGAATACAATCATAAAATGTGGCATCTGACAACCTGTAAAAATTCAGCTAGTCTCTCGTTCTTTAAATGAATTGATTTTTATCGTATCTCTGAATGAATATTGCCAACATTAATTCAGAGATACGATAAAAATCATTTCATTTTCGATCCAGCTAAAAAACGAGAGACTAGCTGAAATTTTACAGGCTCTCAGATGCACATTTTATGATCGTATTAATACTATATATCAATTTATTAAACCTTTCTTGGATAAAAAAAATGTCTATTTTGAGGAATATGGAGCCTTTAAAGCAAACATTGTTGACCCTGACCAGAAGCCGCGTTCTGCGGCGTCTGATCTGGGTCTACACTGTTTGTCAATGTCCCTTTTATGGGTCACTAGGCTTAAATGGGTTAATTATCTTCTGTCTCAGAAAATGCCTTAACTAAATTATTTTCTGCCTTATTTATCATACAACAACTGCAGACCAAATACTTGAATGAATGCCCTTTGTCTCAGTAAAAAAAAAAAAAAAACAACAAAAAAATCAACAAACAAAAAAAAAAAAAAAAAAAAAAAAAAAAAAACAAGAAAAAAACGCTTTAATGAATGTCCATAATTATCACACGTTGACAAAACACTAGGAATCCTGTTCTTTTAAGTTCTGGGCAAAAAAAGTGCGTCTTTTGTGAATGTGCTGGGCTATAGCTGTCATCTTATGCTAGAAAATGATTTTTTTTTTTTTATAAGTGAATATCGCCTACCTTAGTTACCACCCAATGACAGACTTTGTTCTCTGCTTTTTAATTATCTTATAGTCACAGAAGAAATATCTAATCCGCCACCTTAACTAGCATCCAGTTACAGCTTAATTGACACCCAATGACTGACTGACGAATGCATTTATATTTCTTTATAGGAAAAGATAAAGATGCAATTCGATGTTATTATAGGCATACATATATTGCGCATTTGATGTTATTTGTCGATACCAATATAGACTGGTTCCTGTCTCCAGTGACTCAATATTTATTCTTATAATCCTGTTTGATAATCCACTGAAATAAAACCTAAATAATATCATGACTATAAAGGCTGGTCTACTGACCAGCCTTTATAGTCATGATAATATTTTGGTTTTATTTTAGTGGATGTATCAAACAAGATTTTAACAATAAATATTTTGTCACTGGAGACTGGAGCCAGTCTAATACTTATTCTGTAATATTTCACTTATGATATATGGTTGCCCTGGGAACATTTCTGAATTCATCACTTCTGACTTCTAACTTTACGACTTCTTTCTTCTAATTTCATTACTTTGTACTTCTAATATGTCCAACTTCTTACTTCTGACTTCCAGCCTCTTACTTCTGATTTTTACTTTCTTACTTCTAACTTCACGACTTCTTATCTCTAGTTTCTTGACTACTTACTTCGTATTTCTCACTTCTAATTTCTTATTTCTGTCATCTATCTTCTTACTTTCTACTACCATTCATATGGCGTTTCTGCATTTTTCGTGCTCTTGAACCACTGATACTCATGCAACAACGTATCCTCGAAATGGAACTGATGCACTTTCAGGGGAGGCAACTGCTTTACTTCTTTCTGAAGAGGGATATAGTATAAAAGGACACAATTAATTTGCTCCCCTTTGTTTCTGTCAGTACTCGGCAGCTATATTCCATATTCCATATTCGCATCCAACTATTGATCATAGTCAAACCGACGTTAAGCAAGCCCAAATAAGAAGGCCAGCAGGTGGCTGTTCTCGTATGCTTGCTAAATAAAGTTAGATTTCATCTGTCTGTCTTCGACGAGATTGAAACCCTGTTTTTTATAGTATGTGCGTTATAGGCGTCCGGCTAAGTAGTCCCTAAAACCAAAGAAGTTTCGTCTGTTCGATTCACCTGAAATATCAACAAAAATCTAAAAAGAAAAAAACAAAAACAAACAAACAAAAAAAACAAACAAAACAAAACAAAAAAACAAACAAACAAACAAACAAAAGAAAACAACAACAACAAAAACAACAACAAAAAAAAAAAACAAAAAAAAAACAAACAAAAAACAAAACAAAACACACACACACACACACACACACACACACACACACACACACACACACACACACAAAACAACAACAACAACAACAAAAACAAACACACACACACACACACACACACACACACACACAAAAAAAAAAACAAACACACACACAAAAAAACAACAAACATAAAGAACGAAAATCGGAGACCCGGTTTTAATATTTAAGTCTCTTAATTTGCAGATATGTAGCTTAAGAGGCTGCAAACGCCCCCTAGCACCGGCTTAAGTGGTATCCGTTTTACAAAGTAACCAGAATGTGCTCAATAATCCGAAAAGGAAATATAATCTGCACTATGGTGAAGTACGCGGAGACGTTTTACGGCCGCCACACACGAAACGAAACACCAGCTGCAGTAAAATAGATACAAGAGTATCATGATGGTCCTTATTGCTCACCTGTGCTGACAGGTAGGTCAAGGTCACTCTGTCTGCAACATTTATTCACATAACGATAACATGCCTATATAATGTTGACCCACTTAAACCCCACTTTTATATAGTAAAACTTGGGTTTACAGGGGTATACATTATTTTTCTTATTTCTGCACTAAACATAGATTGTGGGTACTTGCTAGAACCGCCTCGCCGAGGCGGTTCTAACGAGTACCACAATCTATGTTTTGAGCAGAAATATGAAAAATATTAGTATTTTTATCTGAAAATTTTTATTTTTTGGTGGTAAAATTTTCAGTATATTTAATAGGCTTGTGTTTATAATGACTAATCTGAAGGACACAGCTCCAAAATATCAATGTCCTTCACACCTGTCAGTTTAAGGAAAATCCAATTAAAACTGACGGAGCTATGCAGCAAACTAAAATGGTTATTTTTTTTTTTTAGCAATCAAGGGATGTAACTCTATTTATCAGATTGTGTAGGTTTCCAAACTTTTTTGAATAAATCCAAGACTTCATCCATGTCCACCTTATCTGCAAGTTTCAGGGTGATCTGATCAAAACTGAACAAGTTATGCTGATGATAAAGTCAAATTTAGACTTTTTCAACAATCAAGGGGATGTAACTCAAAGACAAATGATTCGATCTGGCCAGGTTTCATATTCGTTCGAGATTCCATCCAAGTCCATCTTGTCTGCAGTTTTCAGAAAGATCCAGGCGACACTGATTAAGTTATACCCAGCTAGCATTCTACGTAAATCTACATCGGGCCGTCATCGGCCCGTCAGCTGCCCTGACGGGCCGATGGCGGCCCGATATAAATTTACGTAGAATGCTGACTGGGTATTGATTACAAAATCAAAAAGAGGCTTTTTTCGGCAATCAAGGATATGTAAATTTATGATAAATGATCTGATCTGGTTAGGTTTTGAACTCATCTGAGATTTTATCCATGTCCACCTTATCTGCAAGTTCAGGAAGATCCGATCAAAGCTGAATACTTTATTCTTATGACAAACAGAGGCTTCCTTAGCAATCAAGGGGGCGTAACTCTAAGAGTAATCATCCGATTTAGCCAGTTTTCGAACTCGTCCAAGATTTCATCTATGTCCAACTTATTTGCAAGTTAATGGCAAATCCGATGAAAACTGACTGATGTGTGCTGACGACAAAGTCAAACAGAGACTTTTCAGCACTCAAGGGGGTGGGGGGTGGGGGATGGGGGATCGAAATTCTTATGGCAGTTTTCGAACTTTCATTCATATGAGTTACGCTGGCGACAAAGTCAAACAGAGGCTTTTTTAGCAATCAAGGGAACGAAACTCTAAGATCAATGATTCGTTCTGGCCAGTTTTCATATTCGTTCGAGATTTAATCCATGTCCACCTTATTTGCAAGTTTCAGGCAGATTCGATCAAAACTGAACGAAGTACGCTGATGACAAGCATTTTCTCATTGTTAGTGTATGGGACCTTGCGGTTGCCATAGCAACTTAAGTTTTTATTAGTTTTTCATGAAAAGCTTTTGTTATCGATGCCCCGTCAGAGGCATATGCTAGACATAGAAATGATTGAAATCAGCCTGCAGACTCTCAATGTGGAGATATAACTTGCCAAATGTGTGGACGGAGTCTTCGGCCCAGGTGAGCTAATACAAATCTAAAAGGTTGCCTTTTGGAAACACAGAATACATAAAAGAACGAAAATCGGAGACTCGGTTTTATTAAATCTCTTCATATGCATGATGTAGTTTGCGAGGCTGCATATCAAGCCTTATTTTCTTTCCTTTTAGAGTAGACCAGCAACATCCCTTTTCACAGAGTTGTCTCCCTTGAAAGTGTATGAAATCCCCTAAGGCACAAATGAAGGAGTCACCATTCAACAGTTTACTGTATTCTAGGGTTTTCTCGAAAAGGTTGATTCCCGACCTGCTCCAATGTAATTACAGTTTCTATGCCCTGTCCTGTGTTCGAGTTGTCAATCACTACGACTTTATAATATTACACAGCGAGAACTTTCCTTGAGCATTTGACCGATCTAGCTTCATACCGGCCTCATCATTCGAAAACGTGTCTTTGAACATGTGCGGACAGTGAAGTCCCAGATCAGACTGCGCATCTGCGCAGTCTGATCAGGGCCTTCACTGTCAGCCTGTAGAATCACTGTGTACGGGAGAACATAACGAATAGTAGCAAAGGTCCTGAAAAGACTTTATATCGCCGCCAGCTGATCTTTATTACAGTCGAACTTCAATGACACGAACATCTTTGGGATCACGGAAATATATGGGTAGTTCGAACCACTGAGAGTTAATCATAGCACCAGGTTAGGAGACAAATGAAAATAATACATGGGTGTCTTTTCAATATTTTAAAAATAAAGGTATGTTGAGTATACGCATTTGAAACGCCTAACTGAGGCGATTCGAATGAGTACACACAACATACGCTTTCATGATTGTATAGGAAACATTCCTACAATATCCCTAAATATTTTTTTCTTGAGCTGTCTGAAGAATTTCCTAGGGACTACAAAAACGAGTTCGGATAAGCCACGGTAATCGAGTCATGGGTGTTCGAGTCATTGAGATTTTACTGTACAGTTGAACTCAATAGCTCGAACACCGATGGCTCATTTACCATGTTTAATTCGAACTCGTGTTTGAGTCCTGACAAAATTCTTCCGATAGCTTAAGAAAACAAAAACTTAAGGATTTTTTTCTTATTTTAATGTGAAAATGTATGTTGTGTGTATTCATTAGAATCGCCTCATTGAGGCGATTCTAATGAATGCACTCAACATACCATTTTTGTCTAGAAGATCGAAACAAATTCCCTAAATTATCGCCATTTGACTCCTGACCTGGCGCTTTGATAAATCTCAGTGGCTCGGTCTACCTCGAACAAATTGCGATGGTTCCAAAGAGGTTCGAGTCATTGAGGATTTACTGTATTTGCAATTACCCTGAAAACGCTTTTTTTCTCATGTCGCGATTCACACAATATCTTTCTGCTTTTGGCTTTTTATGATGAAGTCCCTCCACTCCGAATGTCCGACAGTTTCTTGTGTTCAGAAAATATTTGTTTGACAGCCCGGTAGGGTGTGAACTTTCCGATACTTTTCTACCATTACGGGAATACCAACGCCATCGTGTGAACTGCCTCATACTTTCTCACCCTCCCCGGTTATCCCTTTTTACTATATAAAGTGAAGAAAAAGGATTGTTTTTTAATGTGTTTAAACCCTCAGAAACAATTAAGGATCCACTATTAATAGGGCGGAGCCTAACTGACCGGCGGTCTCTTTTTATATAGCTTTGGACTTAAATATATGGTAGAGTATTCAATTAGCTCACAAGTATTTTTATAAAATATAAAAAATCTTATAACAGACTGTGTTATAAACAGATTAATATTTATTTTATTTTCATTTCAATCAAGAAATTTCATTAAGCTTAATAAAAGCATATAATAAAGAATCACAGATTGTTATTCTTTTTTACCTGTTATATTGAAAATTCATTAAACTTTAGTATATCCTTGTCCCATATCTCTAAGTAAACATGAAGAAAATTTGCGCCCGTACTGAGACGTTCACGTGTAAATATTTTGTCTTGTTTTGCGAAGTTTTGAAGCTGAAAGCTTTTATAATGTCTTTCTGATAGGGTTGATCAGTTGCTGCGAGGTAAGGGAGATAATATGTAGAAACAATAGTCAAGGAGGAGTATTTTACCTTTATTAGAAAACTGAAAATAGGCTTTTTTGGGTAGCTGACAGCGAACACCGTCTTTGATCGTAATGTTGGGCGCAATGAGAGATCGCAGCAGTATTTTCTATTATCTCCATTGACAGGTAAATTCCAAGGTAGATCAAATACTAACCAGGTCCTTCTAACTGGAATCCTATGCTTTTATCATAGGTCATCAGTGGAATTTAACAAATTATTAACTTTACATTTCTCCATATCGACATGGAAGATTAATTAATGTTATATATATATATATACGAGTATATATAATTTAAGATTTAAACAAACTTCAACAAAGAATTCCGACCCAGGATCAATACTGATGCAAGTACTTCAGAAAAAAAGTGTATAAGAAAAAATATGAAATACCACTGGGCTGAGTGAGACTCGAACCCACGCCGGCTACGACGGCAGCGCCTAGCCTTTCAGAGTCAGGAGACATAACCACTGCACCACTACGCTTGTTAAGAAACAAGTTTCATGGAACAGTATTATGCTGGATTTCTCTGAATGACCCGTCGGATAGGGTATATTTTTTGGTGCGCTAGCGCACTCATTATATACAAGGAACTCTCTGGATCCATAGGATACTGAAGCTTGAAAACATTAACCACATATATATATATTTAACCTTGTTAAAATTAGATTTATTAAGGAAAAGGAAGTGATACTTAACGGAAATACTAATGATAATTGGACCTGGTTATTTACAGAAAGTAATCAAGGGAGTTAACTGACCGCTTTCTCCTATTGGCTATTTAATCAACTTTATCACTCTCTTGCCAAATTCAGCAGACGACAAATAGACATATATGCTTCTTGTTACCCCCCCCCCCGCACCTCCCCCCCTCCCCCCCCAAAAAAAAAACAACAAAAAACAAAAAACAAAAAAAAAGATATACAGTCGAACCTCAACAGCTCGAACACCGATGGCTCGTTTACCATGGTTAATTCGAACTCGTTTTTTTCGATAGCTCAAGAAAACAAATAATTAAGGAAATTTTATCATCAAATTGTATTTTATGTGTACTCATTAGAATCGCCTCATCGACCACTCAACGTACCATAATTGTCTAGAAGATCGAGAAAATCGCTCAATAATCGCCATTTGCCTACTGCCATTGCATAGTGACGTATGATAAATCGCAATGGCTCGAATTACATGTACCCATACCGCGAAGATGCTCTTTGGCGAAGATATTTCCCTGACATACTTTCGTAATATATATGAATATATCGGGTCGGTAACTTCTGGCATAGTACGGATGTGGGTGCCGAATCTCCCCTCCCCACATCCACGTTTCAGCGCTGCAGGTATATAATTAGCCCCCTTTTTTTCAACAAAAAGTATATGACTGACCCGATTTTTCTTGATTCGTATGTGGAAGGACCCACTTTTTCTGACATCCCGGTATATGCGTATATTTTTCGCTCAGAGATTTTTCGAGGCTGCTTGTTTTCTTTGTATTCAATGAATTGACTGCGATATTTGTCTCACTACCAGCTATAAATGGGTATAAAAAATCAAAGGGCAGTATATGAATAGGTCAACATTTTGAATGATCAAGTATATGAATGGGTCGATTTTTTCAAAGGCCAGGTATATGAATAGGGTAGGTTTCGAAATTTTGGCTCGCACACCCGTACCACAATGACCCCAAAGTTGTAACCCCCACCCCCGAGATATGAATGGGAACTTGGGTCTAGGGGGAGTAGGGGGAGGGGGAGGAGGACATATTTTTATAACAACTTTTATGAAACGCATTCAATTTTGCAATTTAACCGGAAATGAGAAAGAGAATTCAAGTCAGATATACCAGACACGCGCACAGACTGTATCCATTTATCTTTTATTATTTCCAATCAGTGTTGTGTTATCGAGAAAGGTAACTAAATGTAATTCCCGTCGCTTTGAACATGGTATTAATTTAGGAGGGTTTAGGGTGGGTAAACAGGACTGAAAAATGAGCTAGAAGCGTAAATTACTTTCTGTATGATTCAGACATCGGGCTTCCGGAATATGTAATAAAAAGTTGAATATTGTAATTTCTGAAATCTGGTCTTCAACACCTGAGCCAGTGTGTGTGTGTGTGTGTGTGTGTGTGTGTGTGTGCATAATCCAATACCCTCGAACTTTGTTACACACGGTGTGTAGTGATTCAGCAGACGACTGATTGATATTTTTCTTATTTTTCCAGAAAACAGGATTTGACATTGCATACAAACTATCTCCATTGGAGAAAATTTGCATGAAATGTCAAATCCTTTGTTTCTGGAAAAAAACATGAAAAATATTTCAATATGTCGTCTGTTGAAAATTTTACCCAGAGTGCTATTAAAGCGTTAGCAATAGGCCTATGTAACGTGTCAATCGGCAACTAGGTCATGGTATTTGACAATGTGTAAAGTGTAAATCTTTACATAGGCAATTTTGACAAGCTATAATTGCACAATGGATGTTTATCTTATTCTTCTGTTTGTGGTGGTGTTCTTGTTATCATGTGTCTTTCTCTCTAGACCGAGAGGTGTTCCACCGGGTCCACCATCACTTCCAATAATTGGTAGTGTTACATTATTGAATCAGTTGAGAAAAGGTATTCCACACGTTGTGTTTACGGATGCAGCTAAAAGCTATGGAAATGTCTACAGCTTTGAATTAGCATGCCAACTGTTTGTTGTGTTGAATGGTTATGATATGATTCACCAAGCTTTTGTAAATCGAGCCGAATCCTTCAACGATAGACCTAATTTCTTAAGACTTTTTAAAAGCGCTCTAAAAGATGGGAAAGGTTTACTATTTCAGAGTTATAATCACCAGTGGAAGATAATGAGAAGATTTACCCTGCGAACATTGCGCGACTTTGGAGTTGGGAAATCATCAATAGAAGAGAAAATCACAGACGAAGTAAAACATGCTTCTAAAGTTTTACGAGCGACGAAAGGGGAAGCAATTGAAATTTCGCCACTTGTTCAAAATATTATTGGAAATGTTATACACCGTATCATCTTCGGAAATCGGTACAATTACGATGAACAGGAATTTCACATGATTCGGAAGATGATTGACATTCTTGTTAAGGGACAGTTAGTAAGTCCAGCTAATTTCTTCCCAGAATGGTTCATATATAGGTTTCGTAATAACAGATTCTTCAACGAGACCTACTTGCTGCTGGATAATCTGGAGAAGTTAAAACAATATGTACATAAAATGAGAGAACAGCATGAGGAGACGTATGACGAGAACCACATTCGTGATTTTATTGACTTGTATATACAGGTATCACGTGACAGTAAAGAGGATGAGCTTGAAGTTTTCACGAAAGGTAATATGTTACGAGTTATTATAGATTTGTTTTTAGCCGGTTACGAAACGACGTCAAACACCTTAGACTGGGCTTTCCTGTTCATGTCTGAATACCCAGAAATACAGAAGAAATGCCAAGAGGAGATAGATGATGTATTAGAAGACAAGCAAGTGGAATACGCAGACAGAGGAAAGCTAAAGTATGTTGATGCCACTCTGATGGAGATTCAAAGATTGGCCAATATAGCACCACTGGGAGCTCTGCACAGCACAACCAAAGACGTGAAGCTGATGGGATATAATATCCCAAAGCACACCATAATCATTTCGAACCTGTATTCCGTTCTTATGGGTCCTGCTCATTGGAAAGAACCTACCAAATTTGATCCAGCACGCTTTATTGATGAAGCTGGAAACATAATCAAAGATGAAACTTTTATTCCATTCTCAGTGGGTCCAAGAGCATGCCTTGGAGAGCCGTTAGCTAGAATGGAACTATTTATCGTCTTTGTCCATATGCTACAACATTTTCAGTTTGCAAAAGAGAACGAGGAATTCAAGCATTCAATGGAGTCAAAACCGAATCAACTCACATTGGCACCACTACCGTATAAACTCAAAGTGAGCAAGCGTTAATGCGGCCTGTGGTATTACATTGGCCGCGCCATGCATAAACGTGTCTTCTAGCATATGCGGACAAGAAGGCCCAGATCAGACTGCGCATCCGCGCAGTCTGATCAGGGCCTTCCGTGTCCGCTAACAGAATCATTGGGTTCCAATAATGTATGAATTGGGAGCAAAGACTCGGATGATACTTTGCGCATGCGCAGCCCAATGTATATACATATTTTAGCTATATAAGGGGACTGGATACATGCAGTAAATTTTCCGCCATTTTACAAAGGAAACAACGTTTGCGACATCCTGTTTTGCTTTCTCGCTCACCGTCTACTCTAAAAGGGCAGACCCTTTTCAAAAACGAGGTTAAATCAATTTGAAATTTTGACAGAGTAACTGTCACTGAAAGGGTGTGCGTTCCTCACCAATTAGGCTCAGAGTGGGAAAGAGCGCTATAGCAAATGCCCGGAGTAGCTTGTTCATCCGGGCAGTCTGAGCAAGGCCTTCGATGTTCGCTTACGGAATCATCTGGGCCCAGTTGTTCAAAACTAACGATGTTGTTACTTAAAGTATCGTTAAAACTTTGATAATTAAATATTGCATATTGATATACGGTAATATTTTTGCTGAAAAAATGTGAGTGCAAAAGCTACTCAAATTTTTTTCAACAAATTCCTGTGAATTAGTTATTGTACTTACTAGAGAACAGTTAACATTTTGACCACTAACGAGCTCGTTAAGCTAACGATGCTTTGAACAACTGGGCCTTGATTTTGTAGACTATGTCGACGAACAGGGCAAGCATTGATCAGATCGTGCGGCTGATGTCATTACGAAAACACGCCTATTCAAATATATAGAAAATTTCACCTTCAAAAACTGAAACTTTTCAGATAAAATACTCTGATATTGTTCATATTTCTGCTCAAAACATAGATTGTGGGTACTCGTTAGAACTGCCTCGCCGAGGCGGTTCTAACGAGTACCCACAATCTATGTTTTTGAGCAGAAATATGAAAAATAAAGTATACCCCTGTAAACCCCAGTTTTGCTATATAAAAGTGGGGTTTAAGGGGGTCAAAATTATATAGGCATGTTTTCGTGATGTGTGTGTTTAGTCAATATTGCTTAGCTGAAATCAGATCACAAACTGGCTAGGAAATCGAAACTCTGTGTGTCTCTTCTGGGCAGTCTTGTTACAACCCAGCGGACACATGACGTTTTTACAACGTCGCATCAATGTCGATGCAACGTCATGACGTCCATAATGTCGATGGGATGTTATGGTGTTTATACAACGTCGCATCAACGTCGATGCAACATCATGATATTGTATCAACGTTGATGCGACGTTGTTTCAACGTTGTGTGTCCGATGGGAAGTGACCTTATCTTTCGTGATGACTTATTTGCATGCGCACAAAAGGCATAATGGCCATGTTGTATACTGGTAAGAGAGAAAATAATGAAAAAATTACTGATTATAGAAAAATAATCTGAAAAAAAATAAAGAATAGCAGAAAAAAAATGAGAAAACTGATTAACGAGAAATAAATATATAAAGACAAAGCCTTAATAAAGATATAAAGTGTGTTAGATGGCTTCTCTTGCATTCTAGACAATCATTTTTGTTTTCAGTGGAAAAACCTTCGCCACCCCCCCCCCCCCACCCACCCCCCTTTGACTCTGACAAGAGCATACATGACATGAGTCCTCAGTTGGAATTCAGGAGATATATATCTTAAAAAAACTTTAACATAAAACATAGGATCAGCTGTCCATTCAACAGTCTATCTTTAAAGCTCATATGATTGTGCACTAGTGTTCTCAAAAATGACAATACGGTTAAACATCAAGTTAGTAAATATAATGCCTTGTTTCTTGCTACATTCTCTGAGCTTATCCTGGTTTTTGTCAGAACAACGAAATGGAAATCGACAGCAACTTACCGATTTGAAAGGGTGTTTTTTACTATTACTTATAGTCTTTTTCGTTCTAATCTGTAAAATAGGTTCTTCCCCTTGATATAGGAACCAAATCCATCAAAGTTTTGGAAGTAATGACGTCATAAACACTTTCACTTAAAACTTTGCATTAAAGAGTTGTTTTCTTCAAACCTGTCTGCAATGGATTTTAGACAGAGAGAGAGAGAGAGAGAGAGAGAGAAAGAGAAAGAGAGAGAGAAGAAAACAGGCCTTTCTGCAATCTAGCAGTCTGATCGGTTCCTTTTCTGTTTCCATACAGAAAGGCTGCATGCTACAGAGTACACTAAAAACGCTGATGGTTCCAGTTATCCCATTTATGCTGAGTGGATTCTTCTACCTTAACTCTTTGAACAGGTCCATTTCCTAAATAAGGAGTGTCTGGTTGTTTTTTAATTATTATAATGTTCTGTAGAAATCTTAACTTAAAGTAAACAGTGTAGCCCTTGATCAGACGCCGCGTTCTGCGACGTCTGATCTAGGTCTACACTGTTGCCAGTGTTCCTTTCATGGGACGCTAGTTGTTATGACTCTAGTACTCAGTTTTTGCTAACCTACGCATCGGAAAGATATACGATTTATTTCGATACAGGAAGAAAGCCTAGACATGTCTGTATATAAAATATCTGTATAGGAGATATGCATATATTGCATTTCGCAAAATCTCGCACGTTTCTATGGAGGCCGAATTGCTACTTAACAATTTCTAAGTATACAATACCTTGTGTATTCAGGTTAAAACCATAAAGAAAATAAAGAAAAATGCTCAAAACGGAAAGCAGCATGTTTATTTTCTCATGCAATTATGCAAACATGACGTCAATAGTGACACTCTGATTGTTTTCTGCAATTAAGGGAGAGTACCCCATTTTCCTGTTTGACATTGTTTTTTTTTTTTTTTAATTTCGCATGCAAACTGCGTTTCAAATAATCCTTCTACCGTTTCCTATAGCCTATATTAGAAGTATACAGAAATGGATTAACACCAAAGAATGTTGAATTTACATCCAATATGGCCGCTACAATAAACCTGCAAGAAATCGTATGATTGCAAATTCAATGATACCATTTTGAATGACACATTTAAAATTTTACCAGACATCTTTCGGGTGTTCGTCCTTATGGGTTTTCCATAAAAAAAATATTCGTATAGAACCTTGTATTGTTTTTTTTTTTTTTTTTTTTTTTGATTTGGGTTTTACGGCCCTTTCAAGGCCGTAAAACCCAAATCAAAAAAAAAAAAAAAAAAAAAAAAAAAAAAAAAAAACTGCGTAAGTCTTAAACTGTTAAACATGCATGTTGAGGGGAACCGCCCATAATTTCAAAACTTTTGTTGGCGAACTATACTTTGTAAGAATGTATGAAGACCAAACATAATATTTGACGTTCTTTCCGCAAACTAAAATGATTATCAAAATTTCATAAAATACATGCCGTTTTAGAAAACGCGACAAGAATTTTAAACGATCAGTGCTGACTCCTCCGTCAGAAGGCTATAACCACGCCCATGCGTAAATCCTTAGACAAACAATATCGTGACACCTGTATTTGTCAATGAAATCTGCATTCGTACCTGTATTTGTCAATGAAAAAGTACATAGGTAATATTGTTTGTCTAAGCAATAACATTAACCGTTAACTGGTAAGCTAGTTTGGTTGGTCAGATTTTGGTGTCATTTTCTGGTCAGGTGAATTCACGGAGGACTCAAATATATTCAGACATCAACTGTACAGTTTAATTTATCGCGAGTTGGGTGTATATTTGATGTAGTTTACCTGTTGCGAGTAGTATATACATGTGTACTATACGTTTAAAGGCTCCATATACCTCAAAAAGACATTTTTTATCCAAGAAAGTTTTAATAAATTGATATATAATATTAATGCGATAATAAACGTGCACGTGCATCTGACAGCCTGTAAAATTTCAGTAAGTCTCTTGTCCTTGAACTGGATAAAAAATGAAATGATTTTTTTTTATCGTATCTCTGAATTAATGCTGGCAACATTAATTCAGAGATCCGATAAAAAATCCTTTCATTTCAAGAACGAGAGACTAACTGAAATTTTACAGGCTGTCAGGTGCCACCTTTTATGATTGCATTAATACCATATATCAATTTATTAAACCTTTTTTGGATAATAAAATGTCTATTTTTCAATAATATGGAGCCTTTAATAGAACTTACAGTTGCTTGGCAAAACTCTAAACCAGTACATATATCATGCAAAATACATGCGTTTCTCCAAAATGCAATTAGTTTTGCATTGCTATACAGTGGTTTTGTATGAACCAATATCCAAGCCTTATATATACCAGCCGTTTATCTTTCCGATGCTAGGGTTACGTTTTTTGCAAGGTACAGGAATTGAGAAACCCGACTCTAGGCGTATATATAGAAGATATTTACTCTTTTGCTGTGAATACCATAAATATTTTCATCGAGTGTAATGTAAACATCAGTATTTTTACGAGTGCGAGGTACGAGTGAAAATTTGACACGAGATGAGAATTTTTGTGGTATTCACTGAAAAAGAGTATTTTTTTTATTTTATTGTTTGCACGCCAATGCGCGCTTCTGGCATCATAACTAATGTCACCGCACATAACATGAACGTCATGGCGTCGACTTTCAGTGCTTAACATGTGAAGCGCTGGAGAGACAAAAACATAAAATGTCGGCAAATTAATCTTGTTACCAAAATGTTTCTTTTATTCTAAGAAAATGCATACCAGCACTTGATAGTTTTGCTAAGAAACAAAGAAGTTAGAGGAGTTAGAAAATGATAACAATAAACCACGAAACCATTCACCCGTGACGCTAGCCATCCAAACTGGTTTATTTTTGAGGTTCAGTATATTAGCCGTTTAAAAGTACGACCGTCATGACACGGGTCATTCTGTCTCCATGCCTTGAAACAAAAAATCAGTTTGTCCATGAAGGTGCAGATCAGATTTTACTGTAATTATTTCGTATGTGCTTATAGTAAGGACGCAAACCATACTGCGCATTCATGCAGTCTTGTCAAAGCCTTCATTTTAGGCTGTTTAAATTCATTACGAAAACATGCCTATTCAAATATATTGAAAATTTTACTACCAAAAAATGAAAGTTTTCAGATAAAAAATCTGATATTTTTTCATATTTTCTGCATAAAACATAGATTGTGGGTACTCGTTAGAGCCGCCTCGACAGGGCGGTTCTAACGAGTACCCACAATATATGTTTTGAGCAGAAATAAGAAAAATAATGTATACCTCTGTAAACCCCAGTTTTACTATATAAAAATGGGGTTTAAGGGGGTCAAATTATATAGGCGTGTTTTCGTGATGATTGCACCGTTGGTCATTTTGTGCGGGCGGTTTACTTTTGTGTCTCTGTGGAGTATTTTGCTTGTCATTTTCATACGAATTTTTTGAGCAGAAATAAGAAAAATAATGTATACCTCTGTAAACCCCAGTTTTACTATATAAAAATGGGGTTTAAGGGGTTCAAAATTATATAGGCGTGTTTTCGTGATGATTGCACCGTTGGTCATTTTGTGTGGGCGGTTTACTTTTGTGTCTCTGTGAAGTATTTTGCTTTTAATTTTCATACGACTGTATAGTTTTCTTGTTTTGCTCTGCTCTGTTCTGCTGGCTCTGCTCCGCTCTGTTCTGTGTTTTTCTTTTTGAGTGGTTGTCGTTTTCCGTCTGTTGGCGTTTTGAAATTATTTTACTTTTTTAATTTATCTAATATGTTTTTCTCGTTTTGCTGATCCATGAGTTACCACGTGATAACTAAAGCACCAATAAAAGCCCGCGCACGGGCTTTAGTTGTTGTTTCAGTCATTAGGACGAGCATAATGCCCAACCATGCGGTAAACCTGCACAATATATAGGCATTAGGACCGAACAACAACGTGTACTCCGAAAGAAAATATACTCAAAAAAGGATTTCATTGGTTATGGTGATCATTGTCCGCCCGCCCAGGTTAAATGATTAGATGTATCACTGTGCATATGCCAATCAATGAAACAAGAGAACATTTCATGAAGTCTTCATGCCAATGTTGCAGACGAAGCGAATTGTCGCGTGCTTGTCCATCAGAAGCATACGCCAGCAGGTATTCTGAATGATGTGATTCTTGCAAAGGGTATAGCTGTATATGAGGACTAAAACTAATAATTAAAAATGCAAGTTAATATGATGCAGCATAAAAATGACCAAAAACATAAGAATTTCTGCGTTCTGTCTTCCACGAGGTCAAGCATCACGGTCACCGATCTTGGAAAAAAAAGCCAACCGACATTCCTGCCTACCTCAATAGCAAGGCTATAGAAGTGATCTGTACATCTATAC
Organism: Anodontia alba; assembly: GCA_964016985.1. Lineage (NCBI taxonomy): Eukaryota > Metazoa > Mollusca > Bivalvia > Lucinida > Lucinidae > Anodontia > Anodontia alba. The sequence goes on along the minus strand of OZ024825.1, from coordinate 16,587,683 downwards.
CGTCTCCTTGACTTCTTCCTCCCCACCCACCCCCACCCCCGCTACCATTTCTGATCTCGGCAGGAACCTCTGTAACGCCGCCTATCCCTGCATATCGGTGTCCAGAGATTCCATTGCACATTCCACTGCTGCCGTCATATGTCATGTTTTTCGATCAAGCATCGCGGTCACCAAACCAGGGCTGCGTTCAATATAGCAAACTATTCGCGGTCACTCGTTAACTACTGCAAACTTTCCGTTCACTTGTAACAGTTTTCGAGTATAGCGAGTATCCGCGAACAACTCCTCGGGCTGTCTTTTGGCACAACTAAAATGATTGCTTATGCAAATGAAGCTTACATCTGCTCTTTTGTAATATAAATATGGAACTGTTTACTGAGTTATAAAAATAACAATTATTGATATAAATGATGACGTTGGATCGACGATACGGCATTCCCTGGACTTTTCTCTTACCTATTTTGAATAAACGTCATGTGTCGCTGGTTGAGACGGGGTTTAAAATAACCGTTCAGAAGATGCAACATAATTTGCGAAAAACATCTGCGAGTGTTTTGCTTTTTGTTTTATTGAGCACAGCCCAGGTACGAGGTATGATCAAGCAGTTCTCGGCCTGATATACATGTATTTAGAATTGATAAATTGAAATGAAACCCGAATCAGTTGATAATTATTGTATTCAACATCTTCTGTAGAAAGAATACAATTCCAAAAACTATTGATTTTAGTAAAAAATTCACTGCAAACAGGGAAACGGGTGTTAAACTGAGAAAATGTACGTTAGAGCAGTCATAAAGTACTTCTGTAAGAAGGGCATGTCTTCGAAGGAAATTCATGACGACTGCATTAAAACCCTTGGGGGTGAGTCTCCTTACAGCACGGTGAGAGAAATATGTCACTGAATTTATGAGAGGGAGGGAGAGCGTGGAGGATTATGAACGGTCCGGGTGCCTAAAGATGCTACTACAGACGAAAACATTCTTGTGCACAGTCTGATCATGTGGGACAAAAAAGAAGCCTGCGTGAAATAGCTAGACACATAGGCATAAGTTTTTGGGCAGTTCAGTCTGTCTTGATTCCCAGTCAGCATTCTACGTAAATCTATATCGGGCCGTCATCGGCCCGTCAGGGTAGCTGACGGGCCGATGACGGCCCGATGTAGATTTACGTAGAATGCTAGCTGGGTTGATACTTTTGGGAATACCAAGGTCAGCTAGACGGGTCCTCAAAATGTTGACCACAGATCAGAAAAAGAGCACGCTTGATATTTCTAAGTTTCTACTGGCTCTCTATGGAGATGACCCTGAGGAATTTATGCATCGAGGTTTGACCCAAGATGAGACGAGTCGCTCATTTTGATCCTGAGGCCAAAAGGCACAGTATGCAATGGAAGCAACCTCGCTCATCCCCTCCTAAGAAGTTTCAGAGAGTTTCTTCAGTAGGTGATGGCCTCTATCTTTTGTGCTAGTCAGGGCGTTATCATGGTGGATTATCTCCAGGAAGGTCGCATGATGACTGATGTATATCATCTAGAAGAACAAAGGCAAGCGATTGTGAAGAAAGAAGAGAACAGTTTACTCGAGGCCCTTGCAAGATCATGCACCAGTACACACCTCTCAAGTTGCTATGGCTCATTACGAAAACACGCCTATTTCAAATATACAGAAAATTTCACCTCCAAAAACTGAAAATTTTCAGATAAAAACTATGATATTTTTCATGTTTCTGCTCAAAATATAGATTGTGGGTACTCGTTAGAACCGCCTCGGCGAGGCGGTTCTAACGAGTACCCACAATCTATGTTTCGAGCAGAAATAAGACAAATAATGTATACCCCTGTAAACCCCAGTTTTACTATATAAAAGTGGGGTTTTAGGGGGTCAAAATTACAAAGGCATGTTTTCGTGATGGCTGCGACTAAATGCAGCTTCGAGGTCCTTCCGCATCCCCCATATTCTGCAGGTTTAGCCCATTCGGAGTTCTATTGGTTTCCAAATCTGAAAGCTAACCTTCGCGGTAGAAATGTTGGAAGCAATGAAGACGTCATAGATTCTATTGATCATCATGAAAACATGCCTATACAATTTTGACCCCCTTAAACTCCACTTCTATATAGGATAACTGGGGTTTACAGGGGTATACATTATTTTTCTTATTTTGCTAAAAACCATAGATTGTGGGTACTCGTTAGAACCGCCTCGCCGAGGCGTTTCTAACGAGTACCGCCGATGCGGTTCTAACGAGTACCCACAATCTATGTTTTGAGCAGAAATATGAAAAATATCAGAATTTTTAACTGAAAATTTTCCTTTTTTTTAGGTTGTAAAATTTTCAATATATTTGAATATGCGTGTTTTCGTAATGTGAGTCGTTGGAGGCCGAGGAAGAAGGCTTCTATTTTGAAGGGATAAGCGCATTAGAACAAAGTTGGAGAAAGTGCACTGAGGCAAAGTGAGATTATAGTTCAAAATAATTGCAAATTTTCTTCTCTTGATCATTCCCAAAGTACAGGGGCCGATAATTTTTTATTGTTCCTCCTATAACGCACCTAGCTTGCATTCATAGAACGCCAATCACTCTACCCGCATCGCAAGGCTGTAGCAATAACAATTACGCTACAATAAGTGGTCAAAGACATGAAGCGAACGGTCTTAATACTAATATTTATTGCAATTATAAAGAACAAAGTGTATTTATTAGTAAAGTACAAGACAATAGCAACATACAGACTCATAAAATAATTACAGTCGACTCTCGTTATCTCGAATTCCAAGAGACTGAAATACTTCGAGATATCCGTATCTCGACATATCAGATTTGCAGAATTGAGGAAAAACAAAATAACAACCATATTTAACAAATATATAATTATGCTATTGCACTCTTGAAGTTAGAGATATATTGAAAATAGTGTGGAAAAGAGGAGAAATTGCTCCTTAGGAGCAATTTCTCCTCTTTTCCACAATATATTTTACCTGTTGTTAGATTTTCGTGTTAAAGCAGGGACCAGATTTTCACTTCGAGGTAAGCGGTTATTCGAGATAAGCGAGGTCGAGATAACGAGAGTCAACTGTATATACATTTTTCAAGCGGACTCGAAAAACATCGAAAATGTAACGCCATGTTTTTCAAGGGAGACAATTTTTGTGTTCTGCTTTCTTATACAACAACCCGCTTTTGAAAAGGCGTCTACTTCAAAAGGAAAGTATTTGCTCCCCAAATTCTGTTAAGAGTAACCCTTTTCAAAAGGGGGAGCAATTCTGACAGAGTTGTTTCCCTGAAAGTGTATCAATTCCCCTCGAGGTGACAACTTTAACCCTTGTCATGCTGAACAAATTCAGATGCAACGCCCACTTCCAGCTTTCAGCCAAACAGATTACTTGATCCGGGTTGTTGATACAAATTGACATACTTAATGGCAAACAGAAGCCAAATGATCTGGATCTACACTGTTTGTAAGGACAGGGTATATCCGGGTTCAGCAGGACTAGGGTTAATAATTCCACTTATGACGACCTTATATACCAATATATGCATAAACTTCCAAAGTAGTCAGTCCGACCTCTTGCCAGTTTCCGTCATTTTCGTTTTGACTTTAGGTACACTGTTGTTCTTTGTTTTCCTTCTGATCGGGAAGAGTTAAAGAACAAACCTCTCTTAGAATCATTCATTTTTGAAATCGGTATTTAGATTATAATTACTTTCTCACCTCTAACAAATACTCATTCACATTGAGTACCTATCTGATTGAGCTAATCACATGCTTTCTTGCCTAATTAACCTACAACAAACAGACACTTGAAGTTTCTTGCTATTCTTTCTTTCACTACTCCTTTCTTAATTGATAGGTTTTATTGCGCAAGTGTTCTAATGTCTGACTCGGAATCGAGTGGTTCTGAGTTCGAGTTCTGCGACAGGTGCTGTAAAAATAACCTTAAACACTTGACCAGGGCCTACACTGTGTACATTAACTTTGAGGTATTTCTGACACAAAAAGGAATAAATAAACAACAGACATCCCTAAAATCAGAATAGGACCTGTCCAATCAATAAGTAAGAATATTTTTTTTGTATAAGTGGGTTAAGATGTATGCTAAAGGTCGACAGAAAAAAGAATGCCGGACATATCTATGACAAATGCATATAAAACTGACTGCGTCTTCCAGGTATAGTCATTTATATCGAACATAATAATAGTGAGGATGTCAACGTAATGGAAACCTGGTTTACCAAATTTATGAATAAACTGAGCCATTTGGACAGTGATATTTTTTTTTCCGATTTTTAACGCTGCCAGGCACTAGAGGCACATAGAGACAGCGCCAGAAAAATCTGGATTAGTTTTACCCTGACCTTGGCTTGAAACGGTGTGCACGCATAATTCATGCGTGTACTACCTCGCCTGATCGGACGATATCGGATGTTATGCATAAAGGTCAAGGTCTGTAAGTTGCATAATTTAGAATTTCGGTCAAAAGAAAAAGGGCTTTAATACGTGTGTATTACTTATGCACAATGTAATACTACACTCGCCCTACATGTCAGGGGCTCTGAAAAGAGCCGGAAAATACCTGGAGTTAGGGTCCCAGCCTCGCTAACCTCTTAGGGTGGTCTGTACCGGCACAACATCTTTCCAGGTCGTCGTACCAGATCATGTTGTTGTCGACGGGTGTGGCCCCTGCGAACCTCTGCTGGATGTCATCGTTGAATCTCTTCGAATAATACTTCGAAGAGGGGCCCTTCAAAAAGTACCAATAGGGCTGACTTTCGATGTCTATGAAGAACACAGGAGCCTCTTCAGTGGATCTTCCATCTTCGTCTGGGAGCCGGTACGCCCTAATAATAGTTCCTTGTCTGCCGTTTACCATACGAAGTGTCCTCACTTCGTCCAGGTCATACTTTTCATGAATAGGGTATGACCTGCCACAGCCAGAGAGAAAACACTCGGCTTTCTCTTGTGACTTTGACAACAACGTGGAGGCTGGAACAGGAGCCGGAGCTGGAGCAGGTGGTGGAGAGGTTCTTGGCGCCATCGTCCTCTGAATCTTTCGTGGTTGCTCCATAGGGGGAGTTCTTCTCCTCGGTGGTGCAGGTGGTTCTTCTTTCGGGGTGGACGCTCGTAGAATCTTCTTCTTCTTTGAGACTACTTCCTTCCACTCCCCCGGAGGAGAGCGGTCAGTTGTAGTCTCTAGGTCGGCGGCGGAAGTCGGAGTACTAGGACTCTCGTCTTGTTGTGGCGCCCTCCTTGCCTCCATCGTCGGCGACGGTGTCAAGCACACCGCGTCGTTGAAGGAGGCGGCCAATCTCGGTGGCGTGGGCGCCGCCATCTTAGGTCCCGCCATCTTGACACGTGCGTCATCTTGTCTTACAGCAGATGTCTTGTTGGTTGGTTTCCTCTGAGGTGATGTTTGGGGAAGCTGCCAAGTTATTTCTAACTTGACAATGTGCTTCCCCTCCGTCAGCCGCCAGATAGGTCTGCCGACGATAGGCAACCTGCCTATCGCCAGCGCGCAAACTTCTGGAACTAGAATATTTTCCATCGTCTTCGAAGGTTAAGTTGAGACTGGACAGTGATAGGCAATGCCATTTGCTTATATTGAGACCACACCCGGTCAGGTCATTGAAACCAGACTATATACCGCCAGAATATTATTCTAATCTCTAGAAAGATAAATATTTTTGTCTTCTTTGTTGTCTTATTTTCTAGCATTGTGGTCACCTTGTTAAGGAAGAGGGGGCTCGTTACTTAGCTTTTCTTTGATTTGTTGCATGTGAACTGTCTGTCGGGGTTAGTTTACTCTTCTTCCTGGTGTCATTGGTAGGCTATGTTCCATTACGAAAACACGCCTATTCAAATATATTGAAAATTTTAAAACCAAAAAATGGAAAATTTTCAGATAAAAAAATTCTGATATTTTTCATATTTCTGCTCAAAACATAGATTGTGGGTACTCGTAAGAACCGCCTCTCCGAGGCGGTTCTAACGAGTACCCACAATCTATGTTTTTCAGCAGAAATAAGAAAAATAATGTATACCCCTGTAAACCCCAGTTTTACTATATAAGAGTGGGGTTTAAGGGGGTCAAATTTATATTAGGTATGTTTTCGTGATGAATGATTGTGGCTACACCTGGTCATCTTCTGTAATATTTCTCCCTTCTGATTTTATAACTAACAACATGAATTCATTAAGGAATGCAGACTAAAGACTACCGACTTCATATAGACCTGAGAAAGATATGGACAAACATTACGAAAACATGCCTATTTAAATATACAGAAAATTTTTTCACCAAAAATGAATATTTTCAGATAAAAAAAATCTGATATTTTTCACATTTCTGCTTAATATATGGATTGTGGGTATTCGTTGGAACCGCCTCAACGAGTACCCACAATATATGTTTTTGAGCAGAAATAAGAAAAAAAATGTATATCCCTATAAACCCTAGTTTTACTATATAAAAGTGGGGTTTAAGGGGATTAAAATTATACGGGTATGTTTTTGTGATGAGTCCTGATCAATGTACGACATATCATCGCTCTAGGCGGCATATAATTGTCCTTAGTGAATAGACTGGCTTTATACAACCGTGAAACACATTTGAAGGAATAGCAGTAGTAATAGTAATAATTTTTATTATTATCATTATTATTATTTTCATCATAAAAATAGAGCAAATATTTTGCTCGCGTCGTATGGAAGATTTAAACACATGAACCGCAGATACATAAACACGACGGCGAGTTAACAATACTTGGAAAGTATACTTTTTAGTCTTAACCTTTACCACTCTCTGGTCTAATTCAGCAGACGACGATATTTTTTCTTATTTTTACCAGAAAACTGAATTTGACATTTCTTGCAAATTGTCTCGATGTCAAAATATCGGCTGTCGGATTTTTTTTTCAAAGGGAAGCAACTTTATACCTTAAAGAGACGCCCACAGTACTAGGAAAAACTAGTTTCTATCTGTAAAACCTGTCTCCCTTTGAACAATAGCGGCAAAATCTTCAGGTGAGTCCTCTCTCGCTACGATCAGTTTTGGTATGGCGTAGTACATAGATAATTTGTCAATATGGACGAAATACATCTACTGTTACAGTATCTTTATTTTATTTTATGAGCAACGCCAACGAAAACTGTGTCTTCAGTGCATATGTGTACAGACAAAGCCAACCCAACGGGCTTGCATCGACGTTTATGCGACATTGTTGGCTAATTCCGTTATTAGCCCGTAAAACACACATCTGTTTGAATCAAAGGTTTTAGACAACCACCTCCAAATGTGTAAACCGAAATAATAGAGGCTCTTACCCGAGCGGCCTTTTCATATGAAATCTATGAAAGAGCCTACGGCGAGTTTCATAAATTACATATGAAATGACCACGACTACAAGATTCTGTTTATCATATGACGATTTTAAAGTATTTTATCGCCAATTGTTCACCAGAAAATGCATGGTTAACATGGAAGTCGTCATGACGTTACTTGTTCCCGCCAAAGTGTTACATGTATGTAATGTGTGGTCATACGATTTTTATGACACGACATTATTCACTGAATATTTTAACACTCTTTGCGTGTATAGCCAATGGTTAAATTTAGTGATTTAATTCAGCAATAAATCACTGACTGGAACCGTGCGACGCTATCTGGCGCCGTTCCGTCGTCATTTGTAACTTTGCTGACGTCAGACTTCGTTTCCACGACAGACGGTGTAACGTCGTTTTTCCGCTCTCCTCAGCAACGTAAGAAATGACGTTACAGTCAAAACTGTTGGCGGGATTTCTTTATGCGATGGCGGAAAGTTGGAAAAATCTGAAGGATACAATTACTTTTCGTCGTTTTCTATGAATCGAAATAGATCAGCTCCTGTGCGTGATTTGTTAGTGAAAAATGACAGTTTGTCGGTCAGTTTTTAGAAGATAAATCGCGCTCCGCACTCGTGATTTGATCTATTTTACAACTGACCTCCAAACAGTGATTTATTACTTATTTTTTTATCATAAGCAACGACACTTAAACATGACTATGTATTTATGTATTGTCCTCCTATGTTTTGTTGTATTGTTCTATCTTTCCCTGATTTTTTCTTTGTTTTTTGTTTTTGTTTATAATGTCTTCCTTGAAAACTCATGTCTCCATTGAGGAATTGTGGGAGTGGGTACAGGTTCATGGGTGTCCAATTTCATTTTTGAAGCAAATTAGTGTACCTGGCATCCCGACCTCAATATTGTTCATGCTTTACCTTGGTACAGTTACATGACTCGTGTCTATAGCAACAATAATACTGTCGTGATGCTAGTCTATCGTCGCTTGTACGTCTTCCATCTAAGCATACATTTGCTCTTGCTTACAGCAATTCATTGTGAACCTACTTATGCACATTCATTAATATTAAGTCTGCAAAATAATGCTTCTGCTCACAAAAATATTAAGTCTCTAAATTATATTAAGCATTTGGAACCGGGACAAAGGGCAAAAGAAAACACTAAACTATCTGCTACATGTATCTTTATTTTAGTAACTGTTGACTTTATATTATGGATAAGTACTTTTCTGCTATGTTCTGGTGATATCCATCCAAATCCAGGACCAGCTTCTGTGTCCTCTGATAGTAATCAGCGTAGCTCCTCCAGCATGTCCTTTGATTTATTCAGTTCCATCAATCTTAACCATCACCTTTCCTTCGTGCACTACAACGTACAGAGCCTCTTAAATAAATTTGAAATTCTACACGCGGAACTCTTTGAGTTTGATATTTTAGCATTTACGGAAACTTGGCTAAGCCCAACCACTTTAATTGATGATTTGCTTCTTCAGTCGTACAATACCCCCGAGAGAAATGACCGCGCTGGTGATGCACATGGTGGTGTCATTGTTTATGTTAAAGAAGGAATTCGGTACAAGCGCCGCAAAGACCTAGAAATTAGGGGAATAGAGTGCGTATGGATAGAAGTAGCAAATAATAATAAAAGAATTCTGTTTGGTCTTTTTTATCGTGCACCCAATTCTGACGCGAACTATTTAAGTAGCATTGAAGATTCTATTGCCTTAGCTGTTGACACTGGCATTGCTGACATAATTATTACCGGTGATTTTAATTTTAACTATCTCGATCTACAGTCACGACGAAAAATTGACTCCTTGTGTACACAGTTTTCTCTCTTTCAAACTATCAATCAGCCTACGCATTTTACAGAGTATTCTTCTTCTCTTATTGACATTATTCTTGTGAGCAATAATTTAAGTGGTGTTGGTGACCCTTTCCTAAATCAACAGATGCGATATCACTGTCCTATATTTGGCATACTTAAATTTTCAAAGCCAAAGTCTAAATCATTTTCAAGGCACATATGGGATTACAACAATGGTGACTATAATCTCTTGCGAGAGAAAGCTTCTCAAATGGATTGGGAATCCTTGAAAGATGACAATATTGATAACTATGTAGAAAATCTAAAAAATGCCATTATATCAATTACTACAGAATGTGTACCTAATCGTAATATCAAGGTGAAACCCTCTGACCCCCCGTGGCTTACCTCGGCTCTTAAACGTCACATAAGAAAACGAAAAAGGGCATATAAGAAAGCATTGCGAAGTAATTTAGACCGACATTGGAACAAATTCAAAACATTACGTAATGAAGCTATTACCATGATTCGCGATTCTAAACAAAAATTCTTTAAAAAAATTGCAGACAAACTTAAATCTGATACACTCTCACCCAAGGACTGGTGGGCAACTCTAAAAACCTTTATAATTCCTAACTTCAAATCAACTATACCACCCTTGGAATATAATGGACGTATATACACCTACGAAACTGACAAATCAAACATTTTCAATCAATATTTTCAAGGACAAACAGTTTTAAACGATGCAAATGCATATCTTCCCGACCTGCCTTCACCTTCCTACACGACAGAATTAAATAGTATAATCTTAACACCCTTTGAGGTAGAATCAGTTCTCTAAACACTCAAAATTGGTAAAGCTTCAGGCCCTGATGGTATAAGCAATCGCATTCTGAAAGAACTGTCACACGAGTTATCCTCTCCTTACTGTTCCTTGTTCAATCAATCTTTACGCTCTGGAATCTTTCCTTCACCTTACAAAGACGCTAACGTTTCTCCTGTTCCTAAAAAAGGTGACTTATCTGTTGTTTCCAACTATCGTCCAATTTCTCTACTTAACTCTGACGTGAAGCTATTTGAAAGACTAGTCTTTAAACACTTGTTTAATCATCTCCAAGGTAACAACATGCTGTCCTCTCTTCAGTCTGGATTTATTCCTGGCGACTTCACTGTCAATCAATTAACGTATTTATACCATACTTTTTGTGAGGCACTCGATGCTGGCAAAGAGGTAAGAGCTGTTTTCTGTGACATCAGCAAAGCATTCGATCGTGTCTGGCACGCAGGACTTGTTCACAAACTTAGAGCTGCTGGTGTCACAGGAACATTACTTGACTGGTTCAGAAACTACCTTTCAGATAGAAGACAGCGTGTAGTACTACCAGGTGGATCTTCTGAATGGACATATACTAGAGCTGGTGTGCCTCAAGGCTCAATTTTAGGCCCTTTGCTGTTTCTAGTATACATTAATGATATAGTCACTGACATCAGTTCCAAAATCCGTCTATTTGCAGACGATACTAGTCTTTTTATCATCGTTAGTGACCCAGCATCGGCCGCAACTTGTCTTAATTCGGATCTCGAGAAAATCTCAAGATGGGCTACTACTTGGTTAGTTACCTTTAACCCGTCAAAAAGTGTAGCTTTCCTTATTTCACGCAGACTTATTAGACCCGACCACCCGCCCCTATTCATGCAAAATGTGCAGATTGAAGAAGTGGACTCACATAAACACCTAGGTCTTCACCTTTCTCAAGATTGTACCTGGCATAAACAAATCGATTATATCAAGGAAAAGGCTTGGTTCAGAATAAATGTAATGAGAAAACTGAAATTTAAACTTGATCGCAAATCTCTGGAAACTATTTATATTGCTTTTATACGACCTATTTTGGAGTACGCTGACGTTATTTGGGACAATTGTTCACAATATGAAAAAAGACGAATTGGAGAAAATCCAAACAGAAGCAGCAAGAATTGCAACAGGCGCGACTAAACTAATATCCTTAAGTAACTTATACAAAGAAATATGTTGGGAAACACTGCAGCAAATGCGACATAATCATAAACTCATATTATTTTACAAAATGGTCAATAACTTAGCGCCTACTTATCTTTCATCTCTTCTTCCCCAGCAGGTTAGCACTGTTTCGCAATACAACTTAAGAAACTCAAATGATCTCCAAACTATCCGAACGAATACAAGCCTTTATTATAACTCTTTTTTACCGTCAACACTTAGAGAATGGAACAAACTGCCTACAGAAATTAGACAACTACCAACTCTCAACTCTTTTAAATATTCTCTGAGCCAAGACAAGCAAAAAGTACCCAAACATTATTATTATGGAACGCGTAAAGCCCAGATATTGCATATGCGTTTACGCACTGGATGTAGCTCATTAAATTTAGATCTATTTTTGAAAAAAACATCACTGATTCTCCACTTTGTCGTTGTGGCAGCATAGAAAATTCTCAGCATTACTTTTTTCACTGCAGATTTTACGCGGTTCCACGAACGATTCTTTTGAACGCTATTGAAATCCATCAACCCCCATCACTCAATCTACTTTTGTATGGTGACTCAGCATTATCCCCAGATACACATAATAATATATTTGAGCAAGTACATAAATATATCTTAGAAACGAAGCGCTTTTGATAAATTATTTCATGCGACCTTAGGCTTCCACTCATTATACCTTCCATGAACTTGGGGTCCTGTATTCCTGTACCTACCCACCCCCCCTCCCCCACCCGCACCCCGCACCCCCACCTCTAATCTCATTGCATATCTTTGATATTTATGTTTTCACTGTGCTTTGCTTTATCTCTGTATTTATCCAGTATAGTCCAATACTTGTAAACCGCTGCAATGTATACAGATGAATGTTAAAGGAGAAGAACTCTATAAGCTTCAGCTTTCGTTCTAATCCTTTCAGTGCTTACATGTTATGTTTCTGTGTACTGTTTGTATATGTGAACTGTTCTGAATAAAATATGTTTAAACTAAACTAATAAATCACTGCTACAGCTGATCTATTTCTTAAATAGCGACGTCATATGATAAAAAGAAATATGCTTTCAGATATATTATAAAGTTTTAAAATAGTTATTGTACAGCAATATTACGTATATACAACAATCTCTGTGTATAGGTAAAATTATAACCTTGCTTCTGGTTTCAATTTTCTATTTGGCTATTATTTTCTATTAACTGGGAGCCAGAGGTCACCGGACAAGGTTATATTTTGATCTATATGAGTGAAAATGTAAATATATTATACAACACAATTTACAACTTTAAGTATTAAAAAAACGACCAAATTGGCCTGTAGCTATGACCTTTTGTTTACAACATTTACATTACGAAAACACGCCTATTCAAATATATAGAAAATTTCACCTCCAAAAACTGAAAATTTTCAGATAAAACACTCTGATATTTTTCATATTTCTGCTCAAAACATAGATTGTGGATACTCGTTAGAACCGCCTTGGCGAGGCGGTTCCAACGAGTATCCAATTCTATATTTTTGGGCAGAAATAAGAAAAAATGATGTATACCCCTATAAACCACAGTTTTACTATATAAAAGTGGTATTTAAGGGGTCGAAATTATAGAGGCATGTTTTCGTATATAAGTGTAACGGACAAGTTAAACAGGTGTTACCTGTGCAGGTGAGTGAATAGCTGTTTCACGTGAAACAAAGGCGTTTCTTACTTTTCATGCCTAAATTGTACTCTGACATATACATGTACTTATGAATATTAAATGTTAAGGTCAGAGCAGCAGTTCAATTTGGTCGATCTATAACATGTATTAATCGATGAATGTTTACTTACCATGAAATATAGGTCAAAATATATTCATTTGTCCGGTCACCTGAGACTTCCGGTTCCCAGCTGTATTACATCAAATCTAACACTGAAACCAGAAATCACAGGTCACCGGACAATGTTGTATTCATACCTATAACATTGAATTCTCATGTTTAATATTAACCCTTAAAACGCCAAGAAAAACTGCATCTGAAAATGTCGTCTGTTTATGTCGTCTGCTGAATATTCTTGCAGACTTTTCAAACCTATTTTTTGCATACAGGCAAACAGTGTGGACCCTGATCAGACTGCAGTCTGATCTGGGTCCACACTGTTTGAAAAAATGATTTTTTAAATCATAAGCAGATGACAAAGCAGACGACAATAGTTGTGACTGGCGCTTTAAGGATTAAAATGTAAGTATTCCTCGTAAGACGTAATGGTCAGTAAACATCCATATGCTTCATAATAGGAATATAAATCTAGTACATTGTAAAGAAAAATATTTACACGAATCTCTGCCCTATCCAAGGTACGTCGTAAAGTCATAAGAAACATATGCGAAGATAAAATAATCCCATACTATCTACAGTTGAATTCAACAACTAAAACATCTTTGGAACTATTGATTTGTGTCAGACCTTGACCTGAGGCTATCAAACTTTTTTCGTGCTCAGCTCAGCTGAGAATGAAATTTGTCCTGATAATAAATCTCAAATTACTAACGCCTGCATTTTTTTCCTTGCTAAACATATCTTAGGATGGACATTTCAATGCTGAGTTGAGCACGAAAAAAACATTACGAAAACACGCCTATTCAAATATATAGAAAATTTTACCTCCAGAAACATAAAATGTTCAGATAAAAAAATCTGACAGTTTTCATATTTCTGCTCGAAACATAGATTGTGGGTACTCGTTAGAACCGCCTCGACGAGGCGGTTCTAACGAATACCCACAATCTATGTTTTTGAGCAGAAATAAGAAAAATAATGCATACCCCTGTAAACCCCTGTTTTACTATATAAAAGTGGGGTTTAAAGGGGGTGTAAATTATATAGGCATGTTTTCGTAATGTTTATAATCTCGGGTCCGGGTTAGCTCGAGCAAAATAGCGCTGATCATAGCGTCAGTCCAGGAGGCAAACGGCAATAATTTAGTGATTTCTTTTAGATCTTCCATAAAATAAAGGTATGTTGAGTGTACGCATTAGAATTGCCTTGATGGGGCGATTCAAATAAGTACACATAACATACATTTTCATAATAGGGTAAGTAAAATATCGCATTACGAAAGCATGCCTCTTCAAATATATATAGAAAATTTTACCTCCAAATTTGAAAATTTTCAGATAAGAAAAATCTGATATTTTTCCGTCTTTCTGCTCACAACAAAGATTGTTGGTACTCGTTAGAACCGCTATGGCGCGGCGGTTTTACTGAATGAGTAGCTGTAAACCACAGTTTTGCTATATAAAAGTGGCGTTTGAAGGGGTCAACATTATATTGGCATGTTTTCGTGATGGGGCTATCGGAAGATTATCCTAGGGTCTGAATAAAAGGTTCGAATCCGTCACGGTAAACGAGCTATCGGTGTTCATTGAAGTGAGATATTAATGAAAAAATGTTCTGTCTTGTTCTGTATTCGTAATTATTGATAGGACAATGATTTTGTAAGAACATAACAAGTTTAGGATATACCATGTAAAAATAGGATTTACAGCATATGCGGACGGCGAAAGCTAGATTCAGACTGCGCAACCGTGCTGTCTGATCAGGGTCTCCATTGCCCGTTTACAGAAACACTGCATACTGCTGTATGTATCAGGCCCTGATTAGATTGTCTTTTCTACGTCTTCTTTGTCCGAATATGCAATAAGGAACTTTTCTCACACGATGGCTTATTTTAGTGACTTGAATCAGAAAAGCAACTTATGACATGCGCAGTGTGATCAGAGTCTAAAACATTCGACAACACAGCTAACAATATTCATACATTTCTAAACAGCGTGACCCTCAGGTCAGACTAGACTAAACGCAAATGTCAGAAGCTCGATCTCGGTATTTTTGTTAGGAATGCAAATCAATTCCGCAAAACATATTTTTGTGTACCTCGAATCTGTTCGAATCAGGCCTCGAGATTATAGAACTTTTTTCATGCTCAACTCAGCTGAGCATGAAATTTGTCCTGCTAATAAATCCCGTATTATTAACAATTGCAAATTCATTCTTGCTAAATATAGCTGAGCATGAAAATTTCTTTGCTAATAAATATGAAATTGCCAACTATTTGCATTTTCATATTTATTAGCAGCGAAAATTTCATGCTTAGATGAGTTTAGCATGAAAAGAGATTTATAACCTCGGGGCCTGATGTAGGTTACATTGTATGGACCATGCCACGCGAGAACATTTTTCTTTTCATGCATATATGGACAGCGAAGACCCAGATTATTCTGCGCATCTGCGAAGTCTGATGAGGGCCTTCACTGTCCGCTAACAGAATCATAAGATACTAAAGAATGTATGAATGGAGAGCAAAGGCCCGGATGAAACTTTGCGCATGCGCAGGGTGATCTGAAGCTGCACATTTTGTGCATGTTAAAAGGCTTTTGCTTAACGCGGTCCATATAATGTTAACAAATCTTCATAACGGACATCCCATAATATATAGTAAAATAGGAGGGGATGGGTATGTGGGGTCTACAATATTAGGCGTACTTTAGGATTTTGCAGCGTTTTAAACTTGCTTTGCAATGTCTGTGGTCGGGCCCATCGGTGGAGCCTAACTTTGCGCAAATATATTGGAGGGTTCCGACAATATTCATATATATATATATTTTTATATTCACATAAAATAAGACCTGGCATTTAATTCAAAATGCCGGCTTCGGAGATCTGAAACATTACGAAAACACACCTATTCAAATATACTGAAAATTTTACCACCAAAAAATGAAAAATTTTCAGTTAAAAAATCCTGATATTTTTTCATATTTCTGCTCAAAACATAGATTATGGGTACTCGTTAGAACCGCCTTGGCGAGGCGAGGCGGTTCTAACGAGTACTCACAATCTATGTTTTGAGCAGAAATAAGAAAAATAGTGTATACCCCTGTAAACCCCAGTTTTACTACATAAAAGTGGGGTTTAAGGGGGTCAAAATTATAATAGGCATGTTTTCGTGATGGAAATGTCAAGTCTTATTTTGTATGAAAAAGAAGGCCAATATCACAAACTTTCATCAGCTGATTTACCTGCACACCGCTAAAGCTGTAAATTTACGTAAGATGGAACAGTAATGATCCCGGACATATGGAGAGTTGACTTTTATATCCCTCCATTTCTGAAGCGAAATCTTACGTAATAGAATTTTTACATGTCCACTGTTGCGAATAGGGGTTTCAGTCAAAAATCAAAAAAACATAATGGCAAATAGTGTGGATCCTGATGAGACGGCTCGTGCCGAGCCGTCTCATCTGGATCGACACTGTTTGCACAAGTATTTGTTTAGCACGGCTGAAAGGGTTAGATAGAAATTGATTTGCAATCCCATGGCTTGACTATTGAACCTATGCATCATCTATAGTTTTTAGCTTTTTCTCAGAATTTATGGATGGAAAATTATGTTTTAGCAACAATGGAACAAAAGAAATACGAATACAGTTGCGGAAACAATAAGTTTGGAAAAGGTTTAATTTAAATGGATATATTTGATAGATTTTCTTCATTTTTTCAATGCAGACAACTTTTGGTATTTCCTATATATTTTCCTGTACATCAAGCCCCATTTTTTTATTTTTAGATTAGACCCTCTTTTCTGAAGGGAGGCAAAACACTTTTGAAATAGTAACCTCCTCTAGAATATCTCAATCTCCCCTTAAACTGAAATGAACTGAAAATACGTGATGGACTTTACACCATTTTTGCAAGGGAGACAATTTTTGTGAACTACTATTTGCTATCCTGCACACGAATCCATTTAGGAAACGGATCTCCTCTAAAAGGATAGAATTTGCGCCCGTGGGGGGGGGATGCAAATTCTTTTCTCTTAGATGAGACCCTTTTTCAAAAGGTAGGCAAACTATTTAATATTTCAGAAAGAGTTAACCTCATTTAAAAGTATAGTATATCCATGCACTTTATATTAACCCATTTTATACCGAGTGAACTCGTCTACCTTAAGTTTTTTGACGGGTCTATTTCCTTCTGCTTCGTTTTTATTACGACTGTGTTTTGTAGAATTTTCTGAACTTAATGCAAACAGCGTAGATACTGATCAGACGCCGGATTTTGCGGCGTCTGATCTGGGTCTACACTGTTTGTCAATGTCCCTTTTATTAAATGGGTTAAACGACACACGGACGTTATGACAAACGCATGGCAATATGTCATCTCAAGTTTTCCCATCTGAAGGGTTGGGTGTAGAAGGAATATGACTTCGTCAAAAAGATGATAAAAATCACTGATCGGTCACATCTGTCAATACGGCCCTTTTATCATGACAAGGTTAGATATAGTTGACTCTATGTCTCTACTGTCGGGTTGGGGATTCCAAATTTACTCGCCGTTTTATTTGCGGTCCGCTGTTCTCGCCTCAAGCGGAAGTACAGGTAAATGGCAAAACACGTAGCGATAAGAAGTAGGGCTCCAAGAATAATTGCCACAATCCAGAACTTGTAGGTTTCTTCACAGATTATTTGCTCCTGATCTCTGCTAATACCGTCATTTGTTCCGTCTGAAAGAATCGAAGTAAGCATTCTTTATAAATCTATAGCGGGCCGTTATCGGCCCGTCAGAGTAGCTGACGGGCCGAGAACGGCCCGCTTTAGATTTATAAAGAATGCTAGCTGGGATAGTAGCCTCAAAGTCCGAGTACGAACCTTCTGACAAGTTTGCCCAACGAAGACTCAAATCAGTCTGTGCATCCGGGCAGTCTGATCAGAGTCTTCGTTAACCGCATGAAGCAGTTTACATTCTTGACTATCCAAAATGCGCTCAGTGGAGAATGCGCATGCTAATCTGAATCCTTGCTGGGGGCATTTGTCCGAAGGCCCATAAACATGTACATCAGAATAAAAAGGAATATGACCCTTGAGAGCAATGAACACATCCCATCACGAAAACATACCTATACGTGTATAATGTCGACCCCCTTAAACCCTTCTTTTATATAGTAAAACTGGGATCTACAGGGTATACATTATTTTTCTTATTTCAAAAACATAGATTATGGGTACTCGTTAGAACCGCCTCGGCGAAGCTTCGGCGATGCGGATCTAACGAGTACCCACAATCTATGTTTAGAGCAGAAATATGAAAAAATATCAGAATTTTTATCTGAAAGCTTTCAATTTTTAGTGGTGAAATTTTCAATATATTTGAATAGGCGTGTATTTTAATTACAAAACCTAAAACAGCCTAAATGCCCGGCTTTCAGGGCAAGACTAGCTAGTAGTGGCCAATTTTAGGTAGATATCTGTACAAAGTTTGACAGATGTTTTTTTTTTATTATTATTATTATTTTCAGAAAGCTTACACTCGCAAGATAAAACAACAACAACACATTACGAAAACACGCCTATTGAAATATATAGGAAATTTCACCTTCGAAAACTGAAAATTTTCAAATAGAAAACACTGATATTTTTCATATTTCTGCTCAAAACATAGATTGTGGGTACTCGTTAGAACCGCCTCGGCGAGGCGGTTCTAACGAGTACACACAATCTATATTTTTGAGCAGAAACAAGAAAAATAATGTATACCCCTGTAAACCCCAGTTTTACTATATAAAAGTGGTGTTTAAGGGGGTCATAATTATATAGGCGTGTTTTCGTGATGAGCAACAAGACCAACAACCTCATCATCAGCAGCAACAACATCATCATCATCATCAACAACAACAGCAACAACAACAAACGCCACGGCGAAAATGCGATTAGAAATGTTTTCTAAACAAGCACGTACTTTTTTTTTTATAAAATAAATTACATACTTAGAAAACACCCATAAACCATTAACGCTTTGCATGCTGGGTAAGCATGGGTCAGCAGATATTTTGAAATATTTTTCTTTTTTTTTTTCGTAGAAAAAGGATCTGCATGAAGTATCAGATTCTATTTTATGGGAAAAATAAGAAAAAAATATCACCAGTTTGTCGTCTGCTGAATCTTCCCATAGCATGGTACGCTCGTAAGTATTGATGGAGTCTTAAATAAATGACGTGATCCTTGAGTCCACTGAACACACTCACAGAACTGAAAACACCCGAAGTGCTCAGTTTTCTTGGCCAGACTAGTTTCGGCCAATTTTTCAGTGCAGTGAAACCAATAATCTGGGAATATATTAACCGTCCTGCTGAATGAATCAATTAACCACACCCATTTTGACTATCAACTAATCCAATTCCTTGATATAATGCATTCGTTCAATTCACAAACTACATGTACATGACAAAAAGTGTAGATCCAAATCAGATGGCTTATCTGGATCTACACTGTTTGCAGAGGTAGGGGTTGTCGTGACCAGCAGGATAAGGGTTTATCTATTACGGTCCATTTCTAGACGTTGACAAAACAGTTATAAGATCATGGGGTTGTATCATAAAGTCTGGGAGCTCTTCGTCACAAAAAAGTGACATTTGATTTCATGTTTATGGCTTTTTTATGCAAATCTAAGAAGGCGGAAAATAGAACGTTTCTATGCTTGCTTTATATAACTAGATTAAAAAGATATTTCCAATTATTGTTTAACCCTTCTCTTGCTGAACACGGCATGCCCTGTCTTAGCAAGTAGTGTAGATCCAGATCAGTTGGCTTCTGAAGAAGCCAACTGATCTTGATCTGCACTGTTTGTCATTAAATATCTGAATTTCTATCAAAAACCCGGATCAAGTAATCTGACTGGCTGGGAATTAGAAGTTGGCGTGGCATCTTAATTTTTTTTCAGCATGACAAGGGTTAAGGTTATTTTTATGACCTATGACATGTGCGTTTGGTTCACATGCCGATATTCAAATATAGAGTATCCTGTGCATCCAACGCGACCACAAGGATAAAAAGCCACTTAATCCATTTTGGACAGAATAAACACTCCCCACTATATATATATATATATATATATATATATATATATATATATATATATATTGAGAGCCCACCCCACCCCACCAATTACAATTTGAAGAATGCCGTGCAATGTGATTTAGATATTCCCAGAGAAAATGACTAAGCTATTTGCACACAGTAGAGACCTTGATCAGACACCGCAGTTTGTGCGTCTGTTCTGGGCCTGCACTGATTGCCAGTTACCCTTTTAGGGATCTCCAGACTTAAATGGGTTAAAGTGATCGGTATTTTCTGTTGTTAGGAAAAGGAAAGTACGGACAAAAAAAAACAAAAACAAAAAAAAAACAAAAAACAAGAAAAACTTAGTTTTCGGGTCGATTGTTTACAATCGAGCCAAAGTAAACATACACCAAACTTGCTTTAAAGTTGTTGCCAACTTTATGATCAGACCAATAAATTTGTGTTGAAGTTTTAAGGCCCAGTCAATCCACTGGGGTCATGTCTGGCACGGTTACTTAACCTACCTACACATTTACTGGGCAGGCTTAGTCCTCTAAGCGATTAACCAGTATTATGCACATTCTTTCGCCAGAAGCTGACAATTGCCCTTCTTGAATTAGCGGAAAGGAGAGAATGACCAAAGAAAATATTTCGTAACCAATCTCCACAAAAGAATGTTGTCAACCCGGCGAGTGTCGAACCCGCAACCTCCTGATTACCAGTCGGAAGCAAGGTTATCCGTAAAACCTGGACTGGAACACTTGCAAACAGTGCAGACCCAGATCAGCGTCTGATCAAGGTCTGCACTGTTTGCTTAAATTACAGGAAGTAACAGTCTTAAGTCCCCGTTCAGGACCATTTTGTCCAGTCTACACGCAGAGACAATCGACCCACCAGTGCTGTCAATGCTTTGATTTTTACTAAGACTGGCACAATTAATCGGATAATCGATTAATTGATCGATAAATTGCATAAAAAATGATTATCATTACTGATTTGCTAATAATCGATCATTTGATTTCTGTGTTTGTTACTTTACCGTATTTACCCATAGTATTCAGACACCTCAACTTCTTACCATACTTTATCTAAAATTTGAACAAGTACAGTTTACTACCACTGTTGTGACTAAAATAGCTGGATGAGTTACAAACAGTGTAGACCCTGATGAGACGCCGCGGTTGCGTTTGCATCTGTGTCTATACTGTTTGCTCAGGCCTGTCCCACCAAAACATGTACATACAATAAGTATATCAAATGGTAAGAGTCATGCTCAGACAGGTAAAATTATGACCAAATCTTCAGTGATCACTAATCGGTTATCGGTCACAATGGCAGGACTGATAATCGATTATCTTTTCAGCTCCGATTAGCCAGCCTCAGCTTTTACCTTTCGACTATAAGTGCTACAATTTTATTAATATTACTTTTCCCACAGAAATTAGATACATATCTACAAAAATGATGAAGTAGACTTTACATTACGAAAACACGCCTATTCAAATATATTGAAAATTTTACCACCAAAAAAATGAAAATTTTCAGAAAAAAATTCTTATATTTTTCATATTTCTGCTCAAAACATAGATTGTGGGAACTCGTTAGAACCGCCTCGGCGAGGCGGTTCTAACGAGTACCCACAATCTATGTTTTTGAGCAGAAATAAGAAAAATAATGTATACCCCTGTAAACCCCAGTTTTACTATATAAAAGTGGGGTTTAAGGGGGTCAAAATTATAAAGGCATGTTTTCGTGATGAGGAGCGCAGAACTCACCTTGAGCTGACGTTGACCCGGAGCCAAAGCGCAGACTGATGTGGAGGCTAGCATTTCCTGAACCTTTGGGATTTTCAGCAGAACGTTTTCTTCTGGTACTGCCACAGTGTACCTGTATATTGTAAAAGACAAATACATTGTATAATAATCTTAAGCATACATGTACAGGAAACAAATATTCTATAACATTTCATAAAGGAATCGAACATGAGCGGATCAAGGTTGATTTCTGAGGGGGTTGATTTAATCAAATTTCCGTACTTACTCTAAGTATTCGGACAGACCTGGGCAAACAGTGTAGACCCTGAACAGATGCCGCAGAACGCGGCGTCTGTTCAGGGTCTACACTGTTTGCCATTCTACAGTTTTACACATATTCGCAGGTAGTAAAATGAACTTAATGAAATAATATAATATAAAGAGTAAGTGTTGTGAATACTTAAGGTAAAAAAACGGGGGCGAGGGAGCGGGGGGAGTGGGGGGGGGGGGAGGGGTATTCTGAATTTTGTCTGGTACATAGGCTAGGATTATTTGTTTGGGCGTTTAGAATTTTACTTTCTTTTTGTTTTGATTTGGGGAAAAAAGTGGCTATTTTTGTGGGTATTGCCCATTTGCAGGTATTTTTAGGGTCACTCAAAACTGAGTTTTTTTTGTTTTTTTTTTTTGTTCTGTGAAAATTCTCAGACTTTTTTTTAAGGTATTGTAAGAATAGGGATTAGAACCTTCTGCTGAACCAATATTTTAATGTTTTAGTTTTAACAGCGCTATTTCTGTTTCCGCCGTGCATCAGTTCAATGCCATTTAAGGAAAACCGGAGCTACTGTTGGAAACTGTTAAAAGCACATATATTACTAATACAATCATTAAACAGGAAAAAAATAATGAAAACTTAAAAATTACGCAAGGGATTTGTTTTGGTATGCTAATATCTGCAGATATTTTTTGGGGTATGGTTGATATATCGGATATGTTTTAGGTATGGTGGATATACCATATATATATATATATATATATATATATATATATATATATATATATATATATATATATATATATATATATATATATATATATATATATATATATATATATATAAATATATATATTTAAAAAAAAAATATATATATTTTTTTTTTGGGGGGGGAGGGGGAGGGGGGCGGGGGTGGGGGGGTGGAAACACTATAGTCTTCTAGATGCTGGGGCCTAGCCTATGTAGCAGGCAAAATTAAGAGTACTCCCCCTGTAAACACGGTAATCCCGGACTTATCAAATGCATCCAAAATTTCCCATGAAAATGAAATTTTAGGTCAATAGGGGGTTCGATTGAACCCCACAAACCCTCCCTCTGAATCCGCCCCTGCTGAATATACCTCAAAGGGAAGTAACAGGAGTAAAGGGTATATTTGCCTCCCGTCTTACTGGAGGAGCTACTGTTAAAGGAAAGATAATTATGTGCTTTCTGGGAGCTGTCAATTCTCGCTTTTGAAAAAAAAAATCCTTTATTTATGAAAGTTTTCACATGCTAGGGAAGCTACCCAGTCTGTTAGAGCTGCGTCAAAATCTTTCAGGAGTAACCTTTCACCTTCTGTTTCCGTATTAACCCAAAATACACTTACTGTAATGTTTAACAATTACATTTGCTTAGCTCTATATAAGTCGACAAATTTCGTAATGAGTATTAAACTCGTGTCAACACTTAACCCTTAAAGCTCCAAGAAAAACTGCATCTGAAAATGTCGTCTGTTTATGTCGTCTGCTGAATATTCTTGCAGACTTTTCAAACCTATTTTTGCATTCAGGCAAACAGTGTGGACCCTGATCAGACTGCTCCTTTAGGAGCAGTCTGATCTGGGTCCACACTGTTTGCAAAAATGACTTTTAAAATCACAATAAAAACAGACGACAATAGTTGTGATTGGCAGTTTAAGGGTTAAGAAGTTGAATGGGAAGCATCATGACCTTGTCAGTTTCTACAATGTGGCAGTTTCCAGACTTATGTCTGGCCACAGCCATGTCATAAACAGATGTTCTAAATCCCGGACATTAATATTTCAATATTTTTCTAAACAGAGAAAAAGAAAAAAGAATCCTTGTCCTGCTGAATAAATTAAGATGTCACGCCTACTTCTAGTTTTAAGCCGATCACATCACTTGATCCAGATTTTTGCTATAAATTCACATATTTAATGACAAATAGTGCAGATCCAGATCAGCTGGCTTCTTCAGAAGCCAACTGATCTGTATCCACACTGTTTGCAAAGGCAGAACATATCCGGGTTCAGCAGGACTAGGGTTAAAATTGAACAACGCCTTTCGTATTCTTCAAGTTGGCACAGTGTATCTAAACGATCAAAACGACCAGGCTAGTCAGTCCTTTTTAACCCTTAAAGCGCCAGTCCGTAGCCCTGATGAAAACAATAACATTAAAATGGCCTATATAAGCAACGGAAATGATCTCTATTTTATTCTGCGATAAAACACTGTGCGGAAGACCGTAACGCAAAGAGACGCCGTTTTTGACGTTTTTAAGATTTTTTTCTGACGTCATTCACCGTTTCCTGGACTTAGACTGTGTAACTTTTTTTTTTGCACTAGATACGTGGCAAATAGACGTAAATGCATGTGTTATAGCCAAGGAAATTGGTGGGGTTTCGTCGAACAATTGCGGAAGGGTAGAAATAAACAGAATTTTCTAGATTTTTAGTGTATTATATTCGAAATAGAACAGCTCTAAAGCGTGAGTTATTGAATAATAAATCACAGTTTGCCAATCAGTTGTAAGTAGAAGAATCACTTACGATATGCGCTCTTGATTTCATCAACATTATAACTGGTCTCCAACCTGTCATTTATTATTCAACAGGGTAGAAATAAACAGCATTTTCTAGATTTTTAGTGTATTATATTCGAAATAGAACAGCTCTAAAGCGTGAGTTATTGAATAATAAATCACAGTTTGCCAATCAGTTGTAAGTAGAAGAATCACTTACGATATGCGCTCTTGATTTCATCAACATTATAACTGGTCTCCAACCTGTCATTTATTATTCAACAAATCACAGCTAGAGTTGCTCTTTTTGAAGTTGTTTTTTCTTCTGGTCTCTAAATATAGGTTTGGATTTTTTTTATATATGGTAAACCATTCGATTAGCCCACCTAGGACTTTTTATTTGTGCCCGGATCGTCGGTGTGCAATGATCCCAGCAAATATAAAAAATCTTATAACAAACTGTGTTATAAACAGATTAATGTCTATTTTATTTTTATTTCAATCAAGAAATTTCATAAAGCATAATAAAAGCATACATTAAAGAATCACATTTATGTTCTTTTTTACCTGTTACATTGAAAATTGATTAAACTTGGTACGCAGAAAAGCCAACATACAGTCACAAAATTCGCCAAATTCGTCCCTCTTCAAACCAATGACGGAAATTACGAAATATACCTGCACCATTGGAGTTCATAAAAATAAACCAGATACCCTAGACTGCAGAACGTGGCTTCTGATTAAGGTCTACAATGTTTGTCACTCATCTTGCTGCTGCTTTTAAACACATCAGTACTTCCTGAACTTCGTTATTTTTTGTAAACCCATTTTAGTCTGACGACAATTGGCCTTTCGGTTCAGGAGAAGAAGCAAAAAATATACTTTCAAGATGGCGGCCATTGCTCATAAAATACATGAACTGGGTAAACAATTATCCAGTGATCATACCTCCAAATATGGTTTACATCACTTCACTGGTTATGAAGAAAATGCAATTTAATTAGTTTCCTATTATAAGTCACCCCGATGTTTTCTACAAAGTGTCAAGTCAGCTGGCCCTTTTGTTCAGGAGAAGAAGAGAAAAATAGAGTTTTTAAGATGGCGAACACAACGTTTATCTTGGATTTTCGATCTGAACAATTTTCGTAGTTTTTTTGATCTACAAATCAAACCGATGCCTTCTACCAAGTTTCAAGTCCACTGGCCTTTCCGTTCCGGAGAAGAAGCGAAAAATAGCTTTTCAAGGTGGCGGTCATGGCAGCCATCTGTTACTTCCGATCAGAACGGTTTTAGCTATTTTTGATCTACTAGTCACCCCGATACCTCCTATATTTTATTTCCTTTGGGATCATTGGGCCCATTATGGTACATTTGAAGATGGAGTTCTGCTCATGTATACGCTAGAGGGCGTAAGCAGTGTTGCAAACTTCATTACTGCTTATGAAGAGTCTAAATAAAACCGAGACTCTCATTTTCTGATTTGTGGTGTGTTTTTGTTTCCAAAGGCAATCTTTTTGACGTTTATTTTCCTACCAAGTTTCAAGACAATTTGCCTTTCGGTTCAGGCGAAGAAACGAAAAATATATTTTCAAGAGGGCAGCCATGGCTGCCATTTTAGATTCCAGATTGGAACGGTTTTAGCTTTTTTGGATCTACAATAGCCCGATGCTTCTTACCAACCTTCAAGTTAATTGGCCTTTTGGTTCAGGAGAAGAAGCGAAAAATAGATGTTCAAAATGACGGCCATGGCGGCAATCTTCGATTTCCGATCGGAACGATTTTAGCTATTTTTGATCTACTAATCACCCCGATGTATCCTTCCAAGTTTCAAATGGCCTTCCGGTTCAGAAGAAGAAGCTAAAAATAAATTTCAAAATGGCGGCCATCTTGGATTTTGAATCGGAACGATTTTAGCCGTTTTCGAACTACAAGTCACCCCGATGCTTCCATCCAAGTTTCGTTAGTTGGACTTTTGGTTCAGGAATAGAAGCGAAAAATAGATTTTTAAGATGGCGGCAATGGCAGCCATCTTAGACTTCCGATCAGAACGATTTGAGCGATCTAGGAATAACCCTGAAGCTTCCTACTATGTTTCAAGCCATTTGGCCCTTTGGTTCAGAAGGAGAAACGAAATTTAGATTTTCAAGATGGCGGCCACGGCTGCCATCGATTTTAGATTGGAACGGTTTTTGCTTTTTTTTTTTTATCTACAATAGCCCGATGCTTCCTACCAACCTTCAAGTTAATTGGCCTTTTGGTTTAGGAGAAGAAGCGAAAAATAGATGTTCAAAATGACGACCCTGGCGGCAATCTTCGATTTCCGATCGGACAATTATAGCTATTTTTGATCTACAAGACCATGTAAAAACTGGTAAAAATTGCTCAAGAGGTTTCAGAGAAGAAACAATTTAAATATTCCACGAGTCTATAAATGCATATAGCTCAAGGGCAACAGTCGATAAATCCCAGGGGACAAACTTTTGATTTTTAGTAAAAATATTTTACTACTTTAATCATACGTTGTAAGCTGCAGCTATTAGTCTCTAATGCATTTTGAGAAAATGATTTTTCAACATTTTCCACTTTTCTACTCTATTCGCAAAGGTGCATGTATTCGAGTGCTCAGTGTAACAATGGAGACACAGATCAGACGCCATAGAACTCATGTATAATACAGCAACAGATAAGGCGCTTTTTTTCATCCGAAAAATGCTGATATCTTTCTTATTATTCCACGAAAACATATGTTGTGGGTACTCATCGGAAGCGCCTCGGCGAGGCGCTTCCAATGAGTACCCACAACATATGTTTTAGTAGAGAAATAAATAAAATATTATGTGGATACCCCCTCTTATCTGTAGCTATGTATAATCATGGACTCCATATGCCAGTCAGCCAAAAGTTTTAGACAAATAGGTAATCAGACTGACCTGTTTAAAACAAAATTTAGGCTCTTTGATTTGAAGTTTAATGGCCAAGTTAACACTACTATAGTCATGTCGAGCCGGTCAGTTTACCTAACGCACTTTTCTCGGGCAGGCTTAGTCCTCAGTACTTGTGCACATTCTTTCACCAGAAACTGACAACTGCCTTTCTCAGCGGACGGGAGAGAATGGTCGTAGAAATTATTTCATTATCAATCTCCGCAAACGAATGTTGCCGGACCTGTCGGTGGTCGAACACGTGACCTCCAGATCACCAGTCGGACGCGCGTCCGACTGAGTCATCGGGACCGGCATTTAAAATTTAAGACTAGCATATAAAGAATAACGATGCTCAAATACGCGGGGTTAATACAGTAATACCCGTATATGTCTGCGTATTGTTGTAAAAAGTCATCAAAAACAGGCCCCAAATCAATTACAGGTCTATTTAATGAGAAATAAATTAATAATTCTGACCACAAAATAGAATGCTTGTTTATATCTCATTTAAAACATGCCCCAAATCAATTAAAGGTCTTTTTTTTTTTTGAGAAATAAATTAATAATTCTACACACACACACACACACACACACACACACACACACACACACACACACACACACATGCTTGTATACAACTCATCCAAAATATGCGCAAATTCAATGAAAGGTCTACTAAATGAGAAATAAATTAGTAATTTTGACCACATCACGAAAACATGCCTATATAATATTGCGCCCCCCTCCCCCCCACCCCTAAAACCTCACTATCACCTAGTAAAACTCGAGTTTAAAAGAGTATACATTATTTTTTCCTATTTCTGCACAAAAACAAAGATTATGGTCAGTCGTTAGAACCGCCTTGCCGAGGCGGTTCTAACGAGTGCCCACAATCTATGTTTTGAGCAGAAATATGAAAATATCAGGTTTTTTATATGAAAATTGTCGGTTTTTGGAGGTGAAATTTTCTACATATTTGAATAGGTATTTTTTCGTAATGACAAAATGATCTCCCACATACATAGCATAGTGATAGCTCTCATTACGCAAATTACACTGGTGCGTAAAGAAAATATTTGAAATTAACAAACATGAAATTAACAGTCATAAAATATACCCCTTCGTATCTTAGGGGCTGCTCCTAAAGGAAAAAAAAAAATGCTCCCTCTGATAACCCTTATACTGGAAGCGATTCTAGATATTTCCCTGGTGTGTGTAAAAACGATTCTTGCCTACCGTTTCCATGGTTTCGCTACAAGAAGTATAGGAAACGAAGGGTACCTTCTTCACCCCCAGAATGTCCCGTAATTATGGCTTCTTGAACTTACCGCATTATCAAAACAGTCTGGCTCATCACCATTATAGCACCCTTCATAATCAAGTCTGAAATGAAGCTCAGTTGAACCAGTCATAGCTGCAAGCAAAAACGCATCGGTGTATGCTTTAAACACACTACCAGCTGTCGACGCAGCTGCGTCGTACTGAAATCCCGATGGCATGTAGAAACCTAGGGTATCGTCCGTTATCGCGGGGCATCTGAAAGAAGCATGTTCTTATTACTAAAGGCCAAACCATAACAGGAAAACAGTGTAGATCCCGATGAGACGGCTCATGATGAGCCGTCTCATCAGGATCTACACTGTTTGCTATTCTAATTGATTTTTGAATGACACACCTTTTTGCAATAATGGGCATGTCCAAATTCAGTGATGGAATAGTCAACTTCATAAACTCAGGTTGGAAAGGGTTACTAATTCCGATGTTACATATAGAAATGTAGAAATATCTACATATTGCTCTGACGTTAACGTGAAAATTCTACATTTTGCTCTGATAGGTGTGACAGTTACGTTTTAGCTCGACTATAGGAAACAAATATCACTGTGTACGGACCTGTCATCTTTATAATCTGTTTTTGTTTGTATTTCGTGATGTGATGGTCGATGAAGTACACAGTGCCTTATACGGACGGATACCCAGACGACAGTGACAAAAACAAGAGGCCCATTGGTCACGATTCGCTCACCTGAGTAAAACAGACATTGCACATCTGCAGATGCAATGAAACATTCTTCCAGTATTGCCACAGCATGTAGGAAAAACAATGACCCTGTCGTATGAAAGTGCAAAGGTTAACACAGGAGCATCATTTGAACAAACTCGGTAGACTTTCAGTCCCCAATGGTATATACCCCAAACTTTTCTTGGTTCTGGAGAAGACGGTTGTGTGTGTGTGTGTGTGTGTGTGTGTGTGTGTGTGTGTGTGTGTGTGTGTGTTTTACTTGGACATTGCGGCCATCTTCTTCAATGATGCTGATCCATTTGAACAAATTGTCATTATCTCTTAGACAGAAGCCCCCATGTGAAATCTGGTGAGAATTTGTCAAGCGTTTCCGAGAAGAAGACGGTTAAAGATCACAGAATTTTTATCTATGTATACAGCCAAGAGGGACAAAATGTTTATTGTAACTAAACGTGTTACTACTTTAATCATACGTTTTAAGTTTCAGCCATTAATCTTGATTTTTCAACATTTTTCCCATACAAGTGTACGGGGACGCAAATTTGACCTTGTCAAACCACGGTCAAAGGTAATCATAGGATCATCATTTAAATCAACTTAGTAGATCCTGAGTCCCTAATGCTATGTACGGACAAAGATTCAGCCTCAAAGCTTTCTTGGGTCTGCAGAAGATGATTTTAAGTTTTTTTTTAATCATATATGGGCATGACCACCATCGTGATCAATAATGCAGAACCATTTGAATAAATTGTTAATATCTCTTCGACCACAAAAGGCCCTATGTGAAATCTTGTGAAAGTTGTACAAAAGGTTTCAGAGAAGAAGACTTTTAAAGATTGCAGGGTTTAAACTTGTAAATCGCTCAGTGATAAGGGCAGATAATCCTAATGGGAATATCACTTCGTCGGTCTAGGCCCTGGCCAAAGGACAGTCCATAAAGATTCGCAGTGTCTGTAGCTTAGGTTTCTATTGCCTTTTTTGCATTGAACAGCTCTTGAAATTTTTAGGTGACAATTGACAAGCACGTGGTAAATGTTCGCGACGTAAAATATGCCTGCAGAGATCTCGAACTAATATAAGAACCTATCAGCCTGTGCAATATGCCGCTACTGAATCCAACTATCTATAAATCGCGTAATTGTGTCCATACGTTCCTCATCACGAAAACATGCCTATATAATTTTGACCCCCTTAAACCCCACTTTTATATAGTAAAACTGGGGTTTACAGGGGTATACATTATTTTTCTTATTTCTGCTCTAAAACATAGATTGTGGGTACTCGTTAGAACCGCCTCGCCGAGGCGGTTCTAATGAGTATCCACAATCTATGTTTTGAGCAGAAATATGAAGACATATCAGAATTTTTATCTGAAAATTTTCTGTTTTTGCTTGTAAAATTTTCAGTGTATTTGAATAGGCGTGTTTTCGTAATGCTAGCCAAAACCTGGGGTAAGGCCAACTTTCCATTTCAATGAATTAATTTTCAAAACTTTGTGTTTAAAACACTCTTTGGCTATGCTGGTGGCTTCTTAACATGTCAGCAAGATCCTGCTTTAAGCCACATCATTACGAAAACATACCTATATAATTTTGATCCCCTTAAACCCAACTTTTATATAGTAAAACTGGGGTTAAAAGGGGTGTACTTATTTTTTTTTTTCGGCCCAAAAACATAGACTGTGGGTATTCGTTAGAACCGCATCAGTGAGGCGATTCTAAAGGGTATATATATGTTTTGAGCAGAAGTATAAAATATATCAGAGTTTTTATCTGAAAATGTTCAGTTTTTGGAGGTGAAATTTTGAATAGGCGTGTTTTCGTAATGTGATGCTTTAAGTAATTCTTTCGCCGCCCTGATAAGCACCTTTTTTTTCTCGACAATCACTTAAGTTACCTAATGTTAATCATTACATACATAAGAGTATTCTCGGGATACCTAATATAAACGTACTGTACATACATACCCTCCGGTCAAACAGGTTTTTTTAGTGCTAAAATCAGACGTCCCAGAAACTTCTAATGTTTTCACAGAGATGCCACTCGCAACGGCTTTTTCCGCGGCTAGAATAATAAAACATAACAAAAAATATTTATAGACCTTTCTGTTTTGCTACTATGGGCCGCGCCATGTGAAACGTGTATTTTAGGGCTTATGCGGACAGCGAAGGTCCGCGCAGTCTGATTAGGACATTCGTTGTCAGCTAACAGAATTCAGTATTGGACACTATAAACTGCATCAATCAGGAGCAAATGCCCGAATATGACTTTGCGCATGCGTAGGATGAATCTGAATCTGTGCATTTTTGGAATGCTCGGAGATATTTGTACATGACGTGGCCCATATATCTAAAAGGAAAAGCAAGCTTGAAAGAACATGTGTCTGGAATAAAAGATCTTGATATTATTGGATAAAAAGACAAAAAAAAAAAAATAATAATAATAATGATGAAATAAAGATTTCAGATGTTTTGTGAAGGGTGATGCCGTTTTCAATATTTAATGAGTTTCTGAACGCTGCAAAATATTGAATAAAATCTTCTTTCAAACAGAAAACGGTACCATTTTCAAGCAAAAGCAAACTATAACTAAACATTACGCAAACACGCCTACTCAAATATACTTAAAATTTTACGACCGAAAAATGAAAATTTTCAGATAAAAAAATCTGATATTTATCATATTTCTGCTCAAAACATAGATTGTGGGAACTCGTTAGAACCGCCTCGATGAGGCGGTTCTAACGAGTACCCACAATCTATGTTTTTGAGCAGAATTAAGACAAATAATGTATACCCCTGTAAACCCCAGTTTTAGTATATAAAAGTGGGATTTAAGGGGGTCAAAATTGTATAGGTATGTTTTCGTGATGGAGAAGAAGCTATACATTCAATTCAAGAGCTAAAATACTGATGCAATTATTATTTATTTAGGTTTTGCCTATTTTATTTAGTCTTATGACGTCATAAAGCCTCATAAAATATTCACTACGAAAACATGTCTATATAATTTTGACCCCCTTAAACCCCACTTGTATATAGTAAAACTAGGGTTTACCGGGGTAAACATTGTTTTTCTTATTTTTGCTCGAAAATATAGATTGTGGGTACGCGTTAGAACCGCCTCGCGGAGGCGGTTCTAACGAGTACCCAAAATCTACGTTTTGCGCAGAAATATGAAAAATATCAGAGTTTTCATCTGAAAATTTTCAGTTTTGGAGGTGAAATTTTCTATATATATTTTAGAATAGGCGTGTTTTCGTAATGTCCAAAAAGGCGGCACACGTAAAAGCAATTTTGCATCAAGAAAACATACCTTTATAATTTTGACCCCCTTCAACCCCACTTTTATATAGTAAATCTAGGGTTTACAGGGGTATATATTATTTTTCTTATTTCTACTCAAAAACATAGATTGTAGGTACTCGTTAGAACTGCCTCACCTACATTTTGTAACGAGTACCCACAAACTATCTTTTGAGCAGAAATATGAAAACCAAATCATCAGAATTTTTTATCTGAAAACTTCCAGTTTTTGGTGATGAAATTTTCAAAATATTTGAATAGGTGTGTTTTCGTAATGGAACTCTTCAAATCAATAACCCTTATTTTTCATCTGATTTTGATCAAAGTTGCATCACAATCATTACGATAACACACCTATTCAAATATATTGAACATATTACAAACAAAAAAGGAAAATCTTCAGATAAAAAATTCTGATATTTTTCATATATCTTTCCAAAACATATCCTGTTGGTATTCGTAAGAACCGTTTCGGCAGGGCGGTTCTAACGAGTACCCACAATCTATGTTTTTGAGCAGAAACACGAAAAAAATAATGTATACCCCTGTAAACCCCAGTTTTACTATATAAAGGTGGGGTTTAAGGGGGTCAAAATTATATAGGCGTGTTTTCGTCATGGCATGGTTAGTTAAGCTCTTTTACTTCTGGTTGCATTCTTTTACAATCTAGCCTTTCCTGACTTTGAAAATGGGTGGGGCATGAATGACAAAAATGATTTGAGCCGGGTTTAATTTGTGATTCTTTAAATAGATATAGGGACTAAATGGGACCGAAGACATGAACTTTTGCCTGAATCTCCCTAAAGGCCCATTTTACACGTCTGCAAAAGGCAAGGGCTCTGGCAAGACTGCGCCTATGCGCAGGCTCGCCTGAGCCTTGGCAACTCGCCTTTCATTACGAAAACACGCCTATTCAAATATATTGAAAATTTTACCACCAAAAATTGAAAGTTTTCCGATAAAAATTCTCAGACTGATAGTTTTCATATTTCTGCTTAAAACATAGATTGTGGGTACTCGTTAGAACCGCCTCGCCGAGGCGGTTCTAACGAGTACCCACAATCTATGTTTTAAAGCAGAAATAAGAAAAATAATGTATACCCCTGTGAACCCCAGTTTTACTATATAAAAGTAGGGTTTAAGAGGGTCAAAATTATATAGGTATGTTTTCGTGATGGTAATAATGACCTTTTTTTTCTTGGTCTTGGGCTGGCTCATATATATAGCCTGGAAACCCATAACTCCATTCAGCTAACGTTAAGCAATTCGGTTTTCAATTTTTGGATGCAATAGCGATTTTCTATATATAATATTGGACATTACGAAAACACGCCTATTCAAATATATTGAAAATTTCACCACCAAAAACTTAAAATTTTCAGATAAAAATCCTAATATTTTTTCATATTTCTGCTCAAAACATAGATTGTGGGTATTCGTTAGAACCGCCTCGCCGAGGCGGTTCTAACGAGTACCCACAATCTATTTTTTGAGCAGAAATAAGAAAAATAATGTATACCCCTGTGAACCCCAGTTTTACAATATAAAAGTGGGGTTTAAGTGGGTCAAAATTATATAGGCGTGTTTTCGTGATGAACATTTGACTAAATGTCAATATAAATTTCAAGAATAATAAAATAAAAATAACAGCTTTAAAATTCTCAATCTTCTAAAACTGAAGGGGAATTTATCAACACCGTTCACTGAAATTTCCTTGGTTATCACAGGCAAGCATATTCATTGTATGCATATTTACATGACAATGTTGATAAGCATTTTGTTTAGACTATGAAACTGTTCAAATTAGTTGATACAGTTTATATTCAGTCACATGCTTGTCACTGGTTTGTAATTTAGGTATCCCCTAAATATTTAGCATTTTGGAATAAGTTTTGATTTTTAAGCATAAAACAAACAGTCAAAACTGTATTTTTTTTTCATCTTCAGCAGTAAAATTAGTTATTTCATGTAATTACAAGCGACACAAATTTAAGAAAGGTTATCTTTTAAGAAGGTGAACCCCAGCAGGCACACAACGTTGAAACAACATCGATTCAAAGTTGATCTAACGTCTTGACGTTGAATTAAGAAATATTATTTTTTATCTAATGTGTATTATCGTCGATTCTAACACTCCTCGCCTATATAGCCAATGGTTAAACTCAGTGATATATTATGCAATAAATCACTGGGCGGAAACGCACGACGCTATCTGGCGCCTTCCCGACGTCATTTCGACACGCTGCTGACGTCAGTCTTAGTTTCTACGACGCTAGACTGTGTAACGTCGTCTTTCTCACTTCGGCAACTTAAGAAATGCATGTAAACGTCAGCGTTACAGTCAAAACTTTTGGCGGGATTTCCTTATTCGATGGCGGAAAGTTTGAAAAATCAGGCTATGTGTTAGAATCGAAATAGATCAGCTCTTGTGCGTGATTTGTTGAGTAATAAATCACAGTTTGTCGGTCAGTTGTAAGAAGATAAATCACTCGCGCTCCGCGCTCGTGATTTGATCTACTTTACAACTGACCTCCAAACAGTGATTTATTACTCAACAAATCACTGCTAGAGCTGATCTATTTCTTAAATAACGCATGGCGTTGGAGGGCAGATTGCGAAGTATTAATTCACGATGGTGAAGATGGAGTGAATTAACACATGAATTTTAAAATCGAGGAAGCTTGTCAGAACGGCTAAAATTGAACTCAGGGGCCTGTATCTGTATAGTCTGGACATCGATACCTTTTTTCACCTTAATAGCTGTAATACTAGATTATTAATGTTTATTTTCCTCAAATTTTACGTTCATTGCACGAAGCAAACGACATCTTCTCCCGAACGGAAAGTCAGATTGAGCTGAAACTTGATGGGAAGCATCCGATCGACATGGCGATTCTTAATTGCTAAGATCGTTTAGTTCCGATATCCAATATGGCCGCCATGGCATCCATCTATACAATCTTCATGGCCCATGGCGGCCATCTTCAAATTCTTCAAACATCTTCTCCTGAATCGAAAGTTGGATTGAGCTGAAATTTAATGGG
The DNA here is from genome assembly GCA_964016985.1 of Anodontia alba. NCBI lineage: Eukaryota > Metazoa > Mollusca > Bivalvia > Lucinida > Lucinidae > Anodontia > Anodontia alba. The sequence goes on along the minus strand of OZ024825.1, from coordinate 16,551,807 downwards.
AGGTATTTGGGCGACATGGAGATTCAGAATTACTAAAATCGTTCTATTGCAATATCTAAGATGACCACAATGGCGGCCATCTTAAAACACTTCAAACGACATCTTCTCTCGAACGGAAAGTCAGATTGAGCTAAAACTTATTGAGAGACATCGGATCGGTATGGCAATTCTTAATTGCAAAAATCGTTCCGTTACGATATCCGAGATGGCCGCCATGGCATCCATCTGTAAAATCTTCAATCTGTATCTTCAATCTATATCTGCTCCAGAACGGTTTGGCACGTGCGTTGAGCCAACTTTTGGCTAACGTTGGGCCAACATTAGTCCTGCACAATTTTTAATGGTAGGTGAACGAAGAAATTATGTAGCCTACGATGCCGACCATTTTTGTCAGTGAAAAAGAGCTGTTCCGATATAAAATCATAATATATATCTTCGTTTCTAATTTAGGCATAATAATAATCTGCATGACGTGGATATGAAAGACTCTTATCAGATTTTGTAGACTCTGATCAGACTCCCCATAAAGGACCCAGGGAAGAAAAGAAGCTAAAACTTTAATTTTACAAACATTTGCTTTATAGTAAAATACTGTTTGACATTCATAAAAATAAAGTACTGTGCTCTAATAATGTCAAAATCACAAATGAGCCAGAGCACACACACACAAACACACACAAACACACACACACACACACACCAACACACATGTCACATGTGCATCCAGCAAAGTCTCAGATCAGCCTGCACAACTGCATAGGTCCAGATAGGAAGGGGTATCCACAAATTAGCGTTTCTTATTTCTCGACGAAATTGTATGTTGTGGGTACTAATTAGATGCGCCTCCCCGAGACGCTTCTACTGAGTACCCACAACATGTTTCGTGGAGAATTGTTTTCGGGCTTAAAAGCGCCTTAAAAAAAAAGCAAAAAAGAAAACAAAACAAAAAACAAGATGATTTACATGTACTATGCCTTTGTCTTACAACATTAGCATACAGTCTGCAATCCGATCGTCTTTGAAATCACCAAAGACCTTAAGTTAAAAAGTGGCGTGAGTGTTCAATAATGATAACGGCATTGAATAATTTAGACTATTTATTAAAAATACAACGCCGAGGACAAGAAAACAACATACAGTTTGCCGAGGACAGGACAATATAACGGAATATCGCATCCGAAGACAAGATTAGCAGCGTCGTTTTGCGCCGCGGTGCAGATTCGCGTCTGTATCACGATAGAAGCAGTTTTCGTGGCTCTGGTAAGTACAGTACAGAAGCTCATAAAAAGATACGTCCATTTTTTGTCTAAAACTGGTTCTGATCGCATGAGTTCTTAATATTTAATGTGTTTAATAATGCCTTGCGCCGCAGCCAGAAAGCAAAACTATGAGACTGTATTAACATTTGTTCACATGCCTCCGCGGTTGTGATAAGCATCAAGAAACAGGGTAGTGTCAGAAAAATGCTTTTCATTACGAAAACACGCCTATACAAATATATAGAAAATTTCATCTCCGAAAACTGAAAATTTTCAGATGAAAAACTCTGATATTTTTCCTATTTCTGCTCAAAATATAGATTGTGGGTACTCGTTAGAACCGCCTCGACGAGGCGGTTCTAATGAGTACCCACAATCTATGTTTTGAGCAGAAAAGAAAAATAATATATACCCCTGTAAACCCCAGTTTTACTATATAAAAGTGGGGTTTGAGGGGGTCAAAATTATATAGGCGTGTTTTCGTGATGGATTACTAATCTACGAGTACGTATACAAACTACTTTCATACAGAAGAACAAGAATATATGTTCTTTAGACATAACAGAAAAGAAATTTAAACAAGAAACGCAGTCATACGTTGAACTGCTGACAAACCCCTCATTTTCTTCTTTGTGTTGATTTAATCCAGACATTTTGGCGTTTTGTGTATCTGTTTCTTTCTCGTATATACCATCACCCACATACGCTGACAAAGTAACCATTTAAAATGTCAAACAAATCGTCGTATAGCTCTGACTAGCGTTTGTTAGCAAGTTATAAATATAATTATTGCTGTTTCTAGTGTCGATACTGGGGATAAAATTGCGCCGAGACAAGATTAACAGGAAACACGCCGAGACCAGAAAACGGAATGATACCTGTGATATTCGCATCTGTCCGACAACATGCGTTATTCGACGATAATTCACAGCAGAGAAAAATTATTTCTTTTCTAACATGATATATAAAGGAAAATCTACATCGTTGCAATGTTTGCTACAGCACTATTTCGTAGCGGACGTCGACAGAAGAAAATGTTTACATGCGACGTCATGAAACGCTCTCTTTTGTATGCACAACGTTGCCGACGTGGATTATTGTAGTTTGGTAGCGGTAACGTTTCCATCAGGCGCTATGGGAAAACATTAACGTCATTGTAGGGATCACACATGATTTTTCATGCATTAACATTTGCAGGTCCCGTGGGAGGTGTTGAAAACCGAGGCCGAAGGCCGCGGTTTTCAACACCTCCCAAGGGACCTGGCGAATGTTAATGCATTGAAAAACCATGTTTGATCGCTATTATTGCATAAAAACTGATAACATTTGCTACATTTCGCGTTATTTCTTGCACTATTTTGTTTTGCCTTTTCACCGATGTCTCGCGAACGCAATTGCTACGGACTATGCTCGTTCTAGGGCCGGGCAGTACACATCTCGTGACGGCAGCAATTCTGTGGCCCCGGTACGAACATATTGAAAGCTGCGTAGCCGTGCATTAACAGCGCGTCAATTGCCTTGTTGATGCACGGCTTTTCGCCGGTTAATGCACGACTGTTAATAACGTGCGACACTGTTTTTTATGCAATAATTAGAATCAATGTGGAATCGACGTTATTTTAACGTTGTGTGCCCGCTGGGAACGGAGTTATGGACTGAACGGAATTCAACGAAAAGGGGATATACTGATTGCCCAGACCTGTCGTTCCGAATACTAATGGTAAATGCTGATATTGCAATTTCAAACATAAGTACGGGACACTCTACGGGTAGCAAAGAACCAAAGCGTTTTCAGGTGGAAGCGAAGACTCTGATCAGCTGGCGTCGAAGTACAGGTTGACCTGAGTGTGCGCTTGCCATTAGATAAATGTATTCTTGAAACTGGATATCTGAAAAAAAAGGTCCTCGTTAGACACTGATCAGAGTCTTCGCTGGATGAACATGCAATCTTTTAGGAAATCCTGAATTTTTTATTTGCAACATCAGCAGGATATGACGCATACGATAACATATTCATCCTTAGTAGTTGGACCGAAATGTCTGTGCAAGAAGTCATGACACAGATCATATTTCGATTTCATCTAAATAACCATACATTTCGGCAAATGATGAAGAGTTAGTGTCACCATTCTTATAAAAAATATGATTGGATGAACCATTGTCCTGCTGAATCCGGATATATCCTGCATTTGCAAACGGTGTAGATCTAGATCAGTGGCTTCTGAAGAAGCCAATTGATCTCGATCTGTGCTGTCTGCCATTAAGTATGTTAATATATAGCAACAATGCAGATCATCACGAAAACTTGCCTATGTAATTCTGACCCCCTTAAACCCCACTTTTATAAAGTAAAACTAGGATTTACCGGGGTAGATATTATTTTTCTTATTTCTGCTTAAAACATAGATTGTTTGTACTCATTAGAACCGCCTCGTCGAGGCGGTTCTAACGAGTACCCAAAATCTACGTTTTGAGGAGAAATTTGAAAAAAATATCAGAATTTTTTATCTGAAAATTTTCATTTTTTGGTGGTAAAATTTTCAGTATATTTGAATAGGCGTGTTTTCGTAATGACAAGTAATCCGTTTAGCTGAAAATTAGATGTGGGTTGGCGTCTTAATCTATTCAGCAAGACAAGGGTTAAGTATGGTTTTGTTTATTTGCGCAGTACTCCCAATGATGGAATGTTCTGTAAAATATATCAAGGAGAACGGATACACTTTAAAGGGAGATAACTCTTTGAAAACAGTTTTTTTCTCCCTTCTGAAAAGGGTCCAAAAGGATTTTGGGAGCAAATTCTTTCCTTTCGAAGTAGACTAGTTTTCAAAAGAGGAAGAGCAAATGCTTTTTTCAGAAGGGGCTTTGTGTGCGGGAAGTCATGAAAGTTATCTCCCTTTTGACATAATGGCGGACAATTTACCAAGTCCCCTTACGTTAATTACCTACAAAATTATAGGTCAATCCAAGTACTACCTGATCTCCAAGGTTACCAGCAGTAAGTGGAGTCGCGTGGTCTGTGTCCGTTGATGCAAACATTTCTAGTAGAAAACTATCGACATTTTCCGTCAAAATCTGGTCGGCTAGCCCAGTAGTACTGTAAAAATTACACATATATGAATCAGAACATTAGAAAAGGGTCCTGCAAAAAGTTTTGTCACTGGGTTCGGATTACTTCCGTGCTAAGTTTTATCAAACATATTTTTATTACAAACCTTCAAAGTATTCCCCCTTTACTGAAACACGTTTGTAACCTTTTTACCCAGTCGCGAAAAGCAGATAAATAGTCTTCTTTTGATATCTGTTGGAGACACTGATAAATAGCGCTGCCAAGAGAACTTCTAGACATATACTTATTTCCAGAAAGCATTTTCTTAAGCCTTGGAAATAAAAAAAAGTCACAGGGACTCAGGTCAGGTGAATAAGGTGGATGGTTTAAAACGTTCACCTTTTCGGAAGCCAAAAAAATCTTAACAACCACACACTTATGAGAGGAGGCGTTGACATGTAAAAGGTGGACTCCTGACCATCCTTTGCTTAGTCCATGTTCCAATGTAACAAGTAAATTGATCAGTGTATATGACTGCATCTATTTCAATTTGAAATTACTCGGTCAGTTGGAAAGCAATTTGCACGAAATATCAACACACTATTCAAGTGCAATGAAGCGTTTTAAAATATACCTGGGATAAAACTAAGGAAGCCTATTAGTGACAGAACTTTTTGCAGGACCCTCGTACCTTAAAACATGTGTGCCCTGAGAAGATTCGGATTCGTGCAGTCTGATAAGAATCTTCACTGGACGTATTTTGGATAGGCAAGGATGTAAAGTTTCTTCACGTTGAAAGCAAAGACTCTGATCAGACTGCGCGGATGCACAAGCTGATTTGAGTCTTTGCTGGACGCGCATGTCAGAAAGCGCGTTTTCTTACGTTACAGCTCATACTGTTTCACAAATCATTACCTTACCCAGCGGTGACACCATCACGAAAACATGCCTATATAATTTTGACTCCCTTAAACCCCACTTTTATATAGTAAAACTGGGGTTCACAGGGGTATACATAAAAAATATCAGAATTTTTTATCTGAAAATTTTCATTTTTTGGTGGTAAAATTTTCAGTATATTTGAATGGGCATATTTTCGTAATGCAACGTTGAAAGAATGACGATTTAACATTGATTCAACGTTGATTCAATGTCTTGTTGTAAAATCAACGTTGCATCGACGTTGTTTCAACGTAGTGTTGGCTAGATTAAGTCTGACCCCCAGCAGACACACAATGTCGATATAGAGGATATTCACTCTTTTGCTGTTAATACCATAAATATTGTCATCGAGTGTTATGAAAACATCAGTGTTTTCACGAGTGCGAAGCACGAGTTAAAATTTGAATGTTTTCATTATACGAGATGAAAACTTTTATGGTATTCACTGAAAAAAAGTAAATTTTCTTCTTATGTTATTGTTTACACGCCAATGCGCGTTTCTGACGTTATAACTAACGTCACCAAACAAAACATGAACGTCATGGCGTCGACGCTCAGTGCTTAACATGTGAAAAGCTAGAGAGACATAAACAAAAAGTATCGGTGAAAAATAACTTTTATTTCAAAGTTTTGAATTGATCCGGAAATTTTGTTTAGCCTATGAAACTGTTCAAATTAGTTTATACAGTTTATATTCAGTCACATGCTTGTCACTGGTTTGTAATTTAGGTATCCCCTAAATATTAAGCATTTTGGAATACGTTTTGATTTTTAAGCATAAAACAAACAGTCAAAACTGGTTGTCTTCATCTTCAGCAGTAAAATTTATCGTGAGAAAACGAACCTTTTGAGACTCAAATCAGACTGCGCATGCGCGGAGTCCGATCAAAGCCTTTGTTGTCCGCACAAAGACACGTTGCATCCTTCTCTATCCAAATTGCGTCCAGTGAAGATTCTGATCAAACTGCGCTAATGCACATGCTGATCTAAACCTTCGTAGGGCGCACACGCCCGAAGGTTTGTTTTCTGACATTTCTCTTTAGCGGCTTAAATATTATGTTTTGGAAGAGACATATTCATAGAGCATAATCTACCAATGACACCAAGAGGAAGAGTCTGCAATTTCGACAGACAGCACATTCAATTGACTCTCGTTACCTCGAACTCACTTATCTCGAATAACTGCTTATCTCGAAGTGAATATCTGGTCCCTGCCTAAACATGAAAATCTAACAACAGGTAAAAAAATATTGTGGAAAAGGAGCAATTTCTCCTCTTTCCCACAATATTTTTTCATATATCTCTAACTTCAGGAGTCCAACTACACATATCTTTGTTTAATGTGGTTGTTCGAATTATTTTTTCCTTAGTTTAACAAATCTTATATGTCGAGGTACGGATATCTCGAAGTATTTCAAGAAGTCCCTTGGAATTCGAGATAACGAGAGTCGACTGTATAAATATTCCATTTATTCAGAATTGAGGCAAATTCCCATGTCGCCCCTTATCTGAGCAGGGACATTTCATACAAGACTTCATGTGCGCTAAGGGACGATAGATCTGTCTGCGATCAGCTGAAGACACTATGAATCCTTTGGTACCCTATCTATCTATCTATCTATCTATCTATCTATCTATCTATCTATCTATCTATCTATCTATCTATCTATCTATTTCTCTGTTTGTATCTCTGTCTGTCTGTCTGTCTATACAACCATCCATCAAACCATCCATCCCTCCTCACACACCCACGACTGTGGATCCTTTGATCTATCTATCTATCTATCTATCTATCTATCTATCTATCTATCTATCTATATGTCTGTCTGTCTCTGTGTATCTGTCTGTCTGTCTGTCCATCCTTCCGTCCGTCCGTCCGTCCGGCCGCTCACTCGCCCACACATCCATCCACCAATCCATCAAAATCTTATCTATCTATCTATCTATCTATCTATCTATCTATCTATCTATCTATCTATCTATCTATCTATCTATCTATCTATCTGTCTGTCTGTCTGTCTGTCTGTCTGTCTGTCTGTCTGTCTGCCTGCCTGCCTATCTATCTATCTATCTATCTATCTATCTATCTGTCTGTCTGTCTGTCTGTCTGTCTGTCTGTCTGTCTGTCTGTCTATCTATCTATCTATCTATCTATCTATCTGTCCATCCGTCCGTCTGTCTGTCTGTCTGTCTGTCTGTTTTTCTCTTTGTGTCTGCCAGTCTGTCCTTCCATCCATCCGTCCGTCCGCCCTCTCACTCATCAATCCATCCATCCATTAATCCATCAAAATCTATCTACCTATCTACCTACCTACACTGCGGCGACCTCATATGAGGATTATTCCTAGGTCTTCCTAGGTAGAAACCAATACTAGGCGATGTGGACAAAATGTCTTGCTCAAGGATACACCACTTGGTGCTCCCTGCCACAGGAGCTTGACGTTGAATAATTTCTACTTATAGGGCCTGTCCCTACGATTATTTCATAATCGTAGGGACAGGCCCTATAAGTAGAAATTATCCAACGTCAAGCTCCTGTACTCCCTGCGATCGACGTTTTACCACTGCACCACTATTACGACACGGAACAGAATGACCTCATTTTTCTTATTCTGCTCAAAAACATTGATTGTGGTACTCGTCAGAACTGCTACGGCATCACAATATCTGTTTTGAGCAGAAGTATAAAACTAAAATATCTGATTTTTTATCTCAAATTTTTCCTTTTCTTGGTTGTAAAATGTTCAATATATTTTTCTTAGGCGTGTTTTCGTAATGTTAATCAAACAGGGAGTGACCCTCGGAACGTCTTAGCCGCAACAACAGCGCTCCTTTAGAGTCCCCGGCGAAGAATGATCAGACTAATTAGACTGCATGATGAGCAGGCTGATCTGAGTCTTCGCTGGGCGCACTAGACTGGCTCCACTCTGTAACTTTCTGTGCCTTATTTGTCCCTTTAATCCCATTTCACTGCTTTTCTGCAGGAACGACTCTATCATTTTGAACTAAGTGACATAACTAGGAAAGTTTATAACCTCGGGGCCTGGTTACAATAGAGTAATTTAGTTTTCAAAAACAAAAGAAAGTTGGCACTAAGAAATGTAGATTTCTTAATGTACATTTATAAATAAGCCGTAGAGTAGAGTAGCCCCTATGTGATACTGTTGCCCGGTTACGTTAAAATCTAACTGATTGATTGATTGATTGATTGTTTGAGTAAGAGTAGAGTAATAGAAGTATGGGATACAGAAGACAACCAAACGCTATCTATTTTCAATAAAATCGTGATATTCTTTATACAGAGTGGACTCTTCTACTTTAACTCTTTGGACCGATCCATTCCCAGTAGAAGGAGTTTCTTGTTACTTTAATCATTACTTTGTGTTGTAGACATTCCTATGTATTATGCAAACCTATGTTTCTGCAAAGTCTAATCTTGGTAAACACTGTTTGCCAATTTTCCTTTTATTGGACGCTAAGTATCACTGGCCTTTCATGAGTAAATGTAAGAAAAAATGGTAAACCCGGTTCAAATGCAGGCAAACATTATCACTACTGTTATAAGATAGCCAGAACAAAATTGCTCATCCAATAGAGGAGACAATTAATATGTTATGTCAAATCGACGTTAACCCTGTAAGACCTGCAAACCAATACAAAGACTTTTGCAAACAGAATAGATCCAGATGAGATGACTCTTAACGAACCGTCTCATCGGGATCTACACGGTTTGCCATTCTGTTATTGATTTTTACTTTTACCCCTATTTGCAACAATGGATTTGTCAAAATTCAGAGACTTAAGTTGAAGAGCCCCTTTCAGAAACCTCACTGGGAAGAGTTAAGATCAAGCGACATAATCCAATTTGCTTGCGTGACTGCTATTCGTCCGGAGTTACCTTGCTTAATCAATAAACTGCTACTGAAAACATATGCTCGGCATTTTCCGCCACTGCTGATTATGAGAAATGCGAGAACTCTTTTAGAAAAAAGAACGATACTACTAATAGAAATGTCAAAAAAGGACGAAAAAGTTTTTATTTGATTTTAATTAAACAAAAACCAAATTTTTCAGCAGGTTTTTTTTCTGCACAAAATGCCACCAGCAAAAAATTTCCAAATTGTAATTTAGATGATTTATTTGTAAGTTAGACATTCAAACGGCGAAAAAAAAATCGTCTTTGCCACTATATTTTTAATCATTTTAAGGGTGACTTTAAAAACCTGGAAAAGGACAAAAAAGTTTTCGTTTTAAAAATATGAAAAAAAGTATTTGCGTATTCCTGAAAAAAAAAAATGGAATCAAAAGCTACCAGCAAAAATATTGTATTATTTTTCATATTTTTAAAAATTAATGTATAATAAGTGCGTCCAACCCGAACCGCGAAAACCGCGATTCGGCGTGCAGAAGCACTACAATAGACTGACTATGTGACCAGTGATGTGTGTGACCAAAACTGTGATGGTCAAACAAACGCTTGGGTGGTTCGATGCTTATCCTGAAAAACAGTAAGCGTTCCGTGATTTGGCAGAGGCTATATATTGACCCGGCGGCCGTGCCAATAATAGCAACAAAACAGCCAATAACGCCAAGTAATCCAATTGCAAAGGGTTGAATCACGAGACATGACGTTAGCCTACAAAATTTGCGATCGCCGCTATCTTGAAATTTGTCTCCATTTCGAATTTTATTTCTATCCATTCTCCGTCTATTTACAAACTAAGCATGATTCGTTTAGTGCATAAGGTACACTTTGATGTAGATTTTTAGATAACACACAGACTTAACGCTCTTTTCACGTGATAATCTGTAAAAACTTCACAATAATGTGTTTGTTCGACCGGTTCGTAAATTGTTGTTATTGTGAATGTTTTTGTTTTTTTTTTTCCCGTTTTTCATAATATGTAGACTCGCAAAAAAAAAAAAAAAAAAAAAAAAAAAAAAAAAAAAAAAGACCAAACAGAAACAAAGACGAAAACGCACAAACAGTCAAAAATCTTTAGAAAAAAAAAAGCCTGAAGCAGTAAAATGGATTTCAGGTAAGCGCACGAAAGAGTATTGTCGTTGTACCTGTCATCGGCATACACTAATTTTCGGTATTCGGAAAGCATGGCCCCCGCATTTCGGAGCCAGCGAAATAGATGGGCTGCCTAAAGCCACCATAGCAGAGCTACTAGTAACTAACCAGGACCCAAAGTCATGTGATCAGGTCGGGTAAAAGTGCCACAAATTTGGAGGCAATGTCTCTATATTACTGAAATATTGTTGACTTGGAAGTTATATTGCAATTCATGCAGTGGATTCAGAAGTCAAGCGTGGTCTGAAATCAAATTCAGTTAGATCTGGCCAACCCATCTGAAGCATGTGATGATAATTTGGACGCACGGATATAGGTAGCACCTATTAAATTCATATAGCTTTTCTATATGTCTGTACTGCAGTGGTTCGCCCAAAATCAAAGACTGGCTACAAGGTATAACATATAAATTTGAATAAGCTTATAGTTAGGAGTGATAAAACATGACATCAAGGTCTAGGAGCTAGTCTAATGAAATATATATACGGTAGAATTCCGCTATTAAGATCATCTTTGGTACTGCCTAAAAGTGATCTTAATAGTGGGTGGTCTCATCACGAAAACACGCCTATATAATTCTGACCCCCCCCCCCATCCGTAAAACCCCATTTTTATGTAGTAAAACTGGGGTTTATAGGGGTATATATTACTTATCTTATACGAGGGGAGTTCAATACGTTCGTAGAACTCGGGGTTTAACTCACAGATGGGAAGATGGTTTCAACATTATTTTTCAATATAACCCCCCTTTACATCAATGCATTTGGCCCACTTTTCTTTTAAGCACTCTATGCTTTTGAAATAAAAGTCTCTATTTGGTCCTCAAACCAAGCCTCTGTAGCAGCCTTGAGCTCATCATCGTCCCGAAATCTCGTTCCACGCAAGTGGGACTTCAAATTTCGAAACAGACAATAATCACTTGGGGCAAGGTCTGGACAGTATGGCGGGTGATTTAACTGCTCGAACGCACTCACGAATAGCCGCTTGTGCAACTCTGGACTTGTGCACAGGGGCATTATCATGCAAAAGAAGGACACCAGCAGCTAGCTTTCCCCTTTCGTTTTTCTTTAATAGCAACCCTTAATTGTTTAATGACATTGGCATAGTATTCTCCTGTAATTGAAGTACCAGCAGGCTTGTAATCTATTAATATAATCCCTTTGGAGTCCCAAAACACCGTGGCCATTACCTTGCTGGCTGATGGTTGGGTACGAAATTTCTTAGTGGGGGTGAGCCAGGGCGCTTCCATTGTATGGACTTTTTTTTTGTATCTTGGTCCATGTGGTGAAGCCAATTTTCATCACCTGTTACAAGACGAGTGTGAAAGTCTTCTGGATTGGCATTGTACACTTCCAGAAGTTCTTGACTTGACCCCACCCTTTGCTGACGATCTTGCATGTTCAGGTTTTTGGGTACCCACCTGGCAGATACTTTTGACATGCCTAAATGTTCATGGATTATAGTGTAAACACTTCCAATAGAAATACCACATTCTGAAGCAAGTTCGGCAACTTTGATTCGGCGATTGTTTAGCACAAGTCTCTCAACACGGTCGATCATCTCCTGGCTGATGACATCAGCAGGGCGACCTGGCCTTGGGTCATCTTCTAAGGAGTCTCGCCCACGTTTTAAATTCTGCTGACCACTTTGCCACTGTGGAATACTTTGGGCTACTATCACCATACACATCAACCATGCGCGGATGGATTTCTTTGGCTTTTGCACCTTCCTTATGACTGCTCTGAACTCAATATTCTGACTTTCCATTTTTGCCTATGGGCATAGGTTTTCAAACAAAAAGTAAGAGCAAAAAATGTATGTGTTGACTGAATGGCTGTTATCATTCAACTGACAAAGGTTTACACTGCACAAAAATGAAAAAAGAAATCTTGAATTGTATAGAAAAATACCGAGTTCTACGAACTTATTGTACCCTCGTATCTGCTCGAAAACATAGATTGTGGGTACTGGTTAGAACGGCCTCGCCGAGGCGGTTCAAACGAGTACCCAAAATCTATGTTTTGAGCAGAATTATGAAAAAATATCAGAGTTTTTACCTGCTAATTTTCAGTTTTTTAAGATGTATACAATCTACTAATGCTTATAATAATTTGACAAGTTATGTCCCTTAGTGGAAGTAAAATAATGAAAAAGGATTAAAGAAGAATGACAGGGAAAAAAAAAACAATTGCAGAAAGGACTGGAGCCAGTCTAACCAATTACGAGGGACATGTATCATATTGCTCCTAAAATCTAAATACGTCCGTTTTGAGGCACCTGATCTGAGAATATCTTGCATACTCAGACATGTCCGGTAAATGGGGTAGAATAGGACGAGACTACTCTAATAGGCTATGTTATCAGCATGCACCTCATTCACCATAAATATTGCCCGCCTGTTAACTTCTAAAATATACCACACTTCCCTTAAAATTTGAACATAGCTATATTACTACCTATCGATGTGTCTAAAAATGCTGGGCCCAGTTGTTCAAAGCGTCGTTAGCTTAACGAGCTCATTAAGGGTCATTTCGTTAACTGTTTTAGCGGATTCAATATACAATTTTCTAATATTTTTTGCTGAAAAAATGTGAGTAGCTTTTGCACTGCAAAAGCTACTCACATTTTTTTAGCAAAAAATTTCAGCATATTTGCGTATCACTCGATGTAAATTTTAACGAATCGTTAACTAACGACATCGTTAGCTTTGAACAACTGGGCCCTGAATGAGTGGTAAACAGTGCAGGGTTATTACGGCATAATGTTTACGAGTGTGTTTGTGATTTGTGTCAGTCATCACTTTCTTAATAATGACTATAGATTTAATTTAGATATTAAAGGAATAGATTTTATTTTTGTGGGTTTTATCGATGTTTAAACTCCAGCGTATCACTCACAAGCTGAACAAAGAAAGACTACACAGTAGAATTAGCCATGAGTACTCGTCTTTGTTTATCATAGTGATTAATTTGATTTTTATGTTTTCGCTCTCATGCATTGACTGAGCTGGAAGGCTTTATGCGAACCGATTTTTTTTCTGTATTAAGAATAGCATTGGGGCCCAGGGCGAAGTTGGCCGGCTGTAAAAGTGCTTTAAACACCACGGTGGTTTATTCTACTGACCGTTCTAAGGCGGTGGTCCCCGTGTCAGTCTTATTGCTTTGTGGTTTATTCTACGAGGCGACTGGTTTTAAGTCTTGCCTTGTGTTATTTTGTTCTTGTGTTTTTCAGTCCTTTTAGCATTGCGAATACCTCGCTAGGGGAAGATAGAGATATTCTTAGTGCTTTTCGTGCATTTGTTCGATTTGTGCTTGTTTGGATTTGTCTGTTCCCTGTTCCTTTTGGTGTCTGGGAAGGGCCACGGCTTGTGATTGTGGCACTCCCTGGACTTTTCTCTTCCCTTTTTTTAATGTTAAAGTTGTGAGTGGTTTAAGTTTGTGAGTGATTTAAGTTTGTGAGTGATTCGCTGAAAGCTAAGTCCCTTCTGAAAAGTACTTAAAGGAAATTATTTGCTCCCATGAGGAGCATTTTTTTTTAGAAAAGACCCCTTTTCAGCACAGGGCAAAACAACTTGGATAGAGTTGCCACCCCTAAAAGTGTACCCCTTCTTTTTAACCTATTTATGCCTAGCGTCGCATAAAAGGGAATTGGCAAACAGTATAGATCCAGAACGCGGCGTCTGATCAGGATATACACTGTTTGCATTACAGGAATTTCTATAAAACATTATGAAAACAAGCCTATTCAAATATACTGAAAATTTTACCACCAAAAATGGAAATTTTCATGTTAAAATTCTGATATTTTTCATAATTCTGCTCAAAACATAGATTGTGTACTCGTTAGAACCGCCTTGACGGGGCGGTTCTAACGAGTACCCACAATCTATGTTTTGGAGCAGAAATAAGAAAAATAATGTATACCCCTGTAAACCTAAGTTTTACTATATGAAAGTGGGGTTTAAGGGGATAAAAATTATATAGACATGTTCGCTCACCAAAGCGGTAGGCCGAGGGGAAACTTAAGCCAATGATATTGGTTATATTAAAAACTAACTATTGGAAATTGACTTGTTCTAAGATTTAAGGTAGAAGAGTACATAAGCCAACGTATCCGTATCGTACTTACGTGAGCGATACTGCGGTAAGATCAACCCACTGGCCATTTGCAGTTGTTGAATCGCACTTCGGTTTTAAGTTAAAGTCTGAAATTTTAATTACGCCAGCTTCAGTTAGGGCAGCAATGTTGTAGCCAATTTCTGTATCCTAAACAAAAAACAGAGGGTCATTCATACGAAAAGGTTTTGCAGTGAGGTCCTAGTCAGGTTGGCGCTTCCCAGTTAGGGAATCAAAGTATTACAGACTATATGGTATCATCACGAAAACATGCCTACATAATTTTGACCTCATGAAACCCCACTTTTACATAGTAAAACTGGGGTTTAAAGGGATATACATTGTTTTTCTTATTTTTACTCAAAAAACATCGATTATGGGTACTCGTTAGAACCCCCTCGCTGAGGCAGTTCTAACGCGTACCCACAAAGACTTTTTTGAGCATAACTATGAAAAATATCAGAGATTTTTATCTGAAAACTTTCAATTTTTGGAGGTGAAATTTTTTATATATTTGAATTGGCATGTGTTCGTAATGTTACTAAGTGAGCCGCGTATGGGTAAAACAAACCGTAACAGTTATGAATTACGCGAACAGCAAACATTTAGGCGAGCCTGCGCATGCGTGGAGACTCGCCAGAACCTGTACTGTTCGCTCACCAAAGCGGTAGGCCGAGGGGAAACTTAAGCCAATGGATATGTGGCCGTTGCTGTAAGATTGATTCGACGGAGTCTTTTTTTTCACGGAGTGGCTGTTATGTCAACACACCCATGTATAATGTATAAGTAGGAGTGTTAACATATCAAGAGCTATGAGATTTACATGTATAATATGAGCCACGCCGAGCGAAAAACAACCTTTCAACCTGCGCAAAATGCGCATATTCAGATCATCCTGTGCATGAGCAAAGTACAGTCGATCATCGTTATCTCGAATTCCAAGGGACTCTCTGAAATACTTTGATATATCCGTACCTAGATACCCTGAGGCTGAAATACTGTGACCGTAGCAGTTTGTTCACAACCTCAAAAAAATCTTGTAAACAAGGTTAAGAATATATATTTTATCCTTTATAATTTGATTTCCCATTTAACAGAACATTTGAATAATTCCAATATTAACAGGACGAAATGTGTGTGTGTGTGTGTGTGTGTGTGTGTGTGTGTGTGTGTGTGTGTGTGTGCGTGGGGGGAGGGGGGGAGGGGGGAGGGGGCGGAGGGGGGAGTGTAAGATACCCTAACCTGAGCAGCTTTTCCACCCTCCCCACCCACACACACACAGCCATGGTATCTAGGCAAACTGGGATTAGAAAAGATTTTTAATCATTTTAAACAGAAATTTCTAATGCAGGGACATTAGAACTGTAATAATACCTGCTCTTACCAATTTTTCTCTTTACGGGAAGGGGATTGGGGCCAAAATTCTGTAGCCCGGACAGTTTGCTGTATGGCCTGTATACGATAGTTGTGATATCAACAATCACTTAACATTTATCCTAAGTCTTTGGATACCTGAACTACTCATCATATTGAGCCCAGTTGTTCAAAGCATCGTACGCTTAACGAGCTCGTTAGTAGCCAAAAAGTTAACTGTTCTAGTAAGTAGAATATCTAGTTCACAGATATGTTTGCTGAAACAATGTGAGTAGCTTTTGCAAATAAAAAAGCTACTCACATTTTTTTCAGCAAAATATTAGCGTGTATGCCATATTTAATGATCAAAGTTTTAATGATACGTTTATTAACGACATCGTAGTTTTGAACAACTGGAATCTGATCTGAACATGTCAACATGTATATTTGATAACCGTTGTCAGGTGTAAAATCTACAGGAAAAGCAGCAGTGTAGCTCCAGATTTTTGAACCGAAAGGCTAATTGACTCGATGCGTGGTAGGAAGTATCGGGGCGAAGTGAAGATAACAAATACACCACAACCTCTTTATAACACTATTGTTAGGGTCCATAGCATAAACCGTGTTAATTAAACAACAGTCTTATATCCAAACAAAAATGTATAGATTATATTGAAAAATGACCATTTAGGGTCATTTTTCAATATAATCTATACATTTTTGGAGCATAGATTATATTGAAAAATGACCATTTATGGTCATTTTTCAATATAATCTATACATTTTTGGAGCCATCTCAGAACCGTGTTATAGCCATAACCGTGTTATAACAAACCGTGTTATTAAGAGGTTGAAGTGTAACTAGAATCATTCCGATCAGATGTCCAGGATGCTCGCCATTTTGAAGATCTGACTACGCAAACCTGTAGCATCTGATCAGTATTTTTCAGGCGTGAATGTCCAGATATTTAGAATAAATATCGTAAATCATGTTGGTGTCGATATTTTAGTCAAGTTTTGGAAGGTTAAATATCACTTGATGGATATCTTAAAGTTGCTGTTAAAACATCTAATATAAAAGTACTTTATCATATTTCTATATTGAAATTTGATCTGTCAAAATCAGATTTACTGGTATTTTATATTCAAATTAAGGATATATAATGAACACAAACTTAAGTACATTTACTTTGATTTATTGATATGTATATGTCATAATGGACACGGATATCCATGATTTATAATTCTCCGTCAGACTATTTTGCATAACTATCAGTCGTTCTTAATACACCCCAACATCTTTATAAAACTATTTTTGGGATCAACAGAAAAGTCCATGTTAGCTAAACAGCCATGTTATATTGAAACAAAATGTATGGATTATATAGGAAAAGGACCATTTATGGTCATTTTCTATATAATCTATATAGTCTTGGGATCCATCTTCAAATCGTGTTATATCCAATATCGTGTTATAACGAACTGTGTTATAACGAGGTTGTGGTATATTATAGAAAATTGACATTTTCCAATGCTTGAAAAGGAATAAAGAATGGGTACACATGACGCGTTTAGTCTACAGATACAGGCTTGATGACCTTTTGCTTGTAGCTAATATTATCAGTTATCATGATGAATTTGTTTCATGTGCTACATCTAGTTTTTCCATATAGTGTACGGGAAATTTGTTTCAATAAAATGTTTCATTTTTTTTAAATTTAATATGGTATTTTTCTGTGTCTTACCCCTCTCCTCCTAAAATTAGGTTATGGTCAATATAATAAATAGACAAATGATCGTCCAATGGTAAAGTCTATGATAAACTATCAGTAGGAGTGGATTCTGTCAGGTTTTCTAATAGGTGCAAGCTTCCAAGAATTAAGCCCTGCCAGGTTTTCTGAGGTCGGGGGCAAGATACCCATTCAGGGTGTATTCCCTCCCGGGAGACAAGCTGCCTTGAGGTAGCTTCACCCCCAAAGGCAAAGCGCCCAGGCCGCGGTATCTTAACCCGCCCCCAACCCTTTAACACATCCCTTCAGTTAGAGAAAAAAATGATAGTCAATATTATGAATATTCAAATGACTGTTCAATAGAAAAGTCTAGTAAGAGATAACCTAACTTTTAGAATGGCATATGTGGAAGCACCTAAGGTCACTATATTCTGGTCCTCAATTTCCTCCTATCAGGTAAAAGATGCATATGCACATAAAAAATCAGTTTTCCCATATTTTTATTTTATGTGTTTTTTACTTAAAAACCGAATTAAATATTTCTGAATTAACTGTACTGTCAGGTTTTCTTGGGGCGGGGGCAAGCTGTCCATGCAAGGGTATCTTCACTTCGTCAACCTAGGGGGCAAACTGCCTAAAAGCCGCGTCACCTCCGGAAGAAAAGCGCCCAGGCCACGGTATCTTGCCCCACCCCTCCTCACACATCGCTTCAGTCTAGAGAAAAATTCGTAAAGGTCAATATTATGAATATTTAAATGACTGTTCAACAGGAAAGTCTATTAAGTGATAAACTAATTTTTATGATGGGGTCTGCCCTCAATTTCCGCACAAAAAAAAAAAAAAAAAAAAAAAAAAAATCAGTTTTCCCATGTTTCTAATATAAGGATTTTTATTTAAAAAAGAATGAAATCTTTCTGAATTAAGTTCTGTCAGGTTTTCTGGGGGCGATGTGGGGGCCGGGGTGGGGTGGGGCAAGCTGCCAAAGTCAGGGTATCTTCACCCTTGTGGAGAACAAGCTTCCCAGAGGCAGCTTCACCCCTCTGTGAGGCGGGTGGAAAGGGGTTGGGGGCACGCTGCTCGACGGATCTATCGTACAGCGCGAGTCTTTGGTAAACCTTCAAATTGGCATAGACTGACAGGAGATTAAAATAATAATCGAGAAACTTAGAACACAAAACGTTCAAGATATATGCTATTTTTATTTTAGATGGAAAAAAGAGTTCCAAAAAAAGCCAAACAATAATTGTTTTCTTGTTTTATCCCATCGAATATGTAGATTATTGGCATATATTTGGTGTTGGGTTTTAGCGCAAGTAACGCACATCAGATTCTTCTTTGTTTCATCGAGAAATGAATGAAAAATTTTCCTCCAATCAGACAGCAGGAAAACGCTATCTTGAACATAACTTGATAATAATGACTTGATAATGTGATTAGCTAAATAGGCGGACATACCATCACGAAAACATGCATATATAATAATGACCCCCTAAACCTCACTTTTATATGGTAAAACTGCAGTTTACATGGGTATGCATTATTTTTCTTATTCCTGCTCAAAAGGCGGTTCTAACAAATACCCACAATTTATTTTTTTTTTTGAGCAAAATTATGAAAAATATCAGAGTTTTTTAAACTAAAAATTTTCAGTTTTTTTTTTAGGTGAAATTTTCTATATATTTGAATAGGCATGCTTTTGTAATGCATTCATTGAACAGAATCCTATTAATCGAAACAGTGCCTTTGAACATGTGCAAAATGCGCAAACAGACATTTGTCGTCTGCTTTTCTTTTTTAACAAAAGAAGTTTAAACGTAAAGTTGAAAAACTGAATGTCAAACAGTGTAGATCCAGATGAGACGGCTCATATGAGCCGTCTCATCTGGATCTATGTTGTTTGCAAATGCCTATTATTAGTGCCTTTGGCAGTGAAAGAGTTAACGCAAAAAATGCATGCACTAAAAAAATCCAGGCCTTTTTTCTCCAATCACGTCTGCTTTATTGAAATGCCTATCAGTGAAGTATATGGATTTCACAGTTATTTATATCAATAACTGGTGAATTAGTTCACAGTGTCGGAACTGTTTTTATAGGCTGAATCTCGCGATATTGCATTTCATCTTTACGTCCACGGCTGCCAAACGACCAAATTGAAACACGTTTCATAATGTCATCAAAAAAAACCGTTGACGTTACGTCATGAAGGATCAACCTTCTAATGAACGGACTGAATAACGCCATTTCCTTATGTTGTTTATTGTTCTTCCGCTCAAATTGAACCAGTTTTTGGCGTTTATGAATAGTGTTTGCTTGATATGAAAAATCTGTCACTCAGGAGCATGGAAAATACTGTACAAACTCGTTCTTATGGAACCTGTATTTTTTTTTATCGAATTACCACGCTCCTTCGTGACAGATTTTTCAAATCAATCAAAAAACACTGTTGATTATTCTCTATGTATTCAAAGGTTCTGTTTGCGACAGTGGATCCCCTGATCAGACTGAGCTGATGTGCAGGCCTCGGCTGTCCACATATTTCCGAAGATATGTTTTCGCACGATGCGGTCCAATTATTAGACGTCTCTTCAAATGAGGGTCATACAAAAAAGACCAGAGTAACGATATTTTGCTGTTTAAACAATACTTGTTGACATATCCCTGGGCAGTCAAGAAGAATAGGTAAAACTTTTGTAGACGTCTCGCAATGTCCATTAAGGCAGACATTTTCTGTGACTTCCTGTTTGCTTTACTGAATGCTAAACCCCTTCTGAAAAGGGGTTGTTTACTCTATAATACGAATTCTGAAGAAAACGATAAAGGAAAAGGAATCAGTGGATTTTCGACATATTGGCTAATCAATTGTAGTGTATGGCTTGCTTCCCAGTAAACACACAATGTCACAACAACGTCGCTGCAACGTCGTGACGTTGCAGCGACGTTGTGACGTGTATCCAGCTAGCACACAACGTCCTAACAACGTCGTTCTTACGTCGCCGCGACGTCATGACGTCTCGGTGACGCCTTAGCGACGTTGTTATGACGTCATGTGTTTAATGGGTATATAATGGATATAGGGTGGGTAGATTTTGCCAGTGAATAAAAAGGGACATGGATACACTGTCGATGGGAGGAAACTCTGTTTAACCCTTAAACCGCCAATCACAACAATTTTAGTTTGCTTTGTCGTCTGCTTGTGATTTTAAAAGTCATTTTAGCAAAAAGTGTGGACCCAGATCAGACTGCTCCTCTAGGAGCAATCTGATCAGGGTCCACACTGTTTGCCTGTATGCATAAAATAGGTGTGAAAAATTTGCAAGAATATTCAGCAGACGGCATTTTCAGACCCAGGTTTTCTTGGCATTATAAGGGATAAATTGTCCTTGCCAGCTTTCTGAAAAGGGCTCTACTCTAGAGGGAAAAAATATTTTCTTTTATGGAAGATCCCTTTTTCCATTAGGGACATAATGTGCAGGAATGCAAACAGAAAGTAACAAACGTCACACATTGTGGAAATTCCGGTACTCACCACTGTTGTACTGGGAACCACATAACAGTCAACTGAAGGATCTGTCTGCAATCGGCTGGAATTGGTCACAACCGTTAATACTTGATATGTGTCCCCACCTACGTCTACCGCTGAAGACTCACAAGCTGACGTACTTCCGTCGGTGGGTCGATAAGCTAAAAGACTCACGTACTCGTTAGACCGTACTTCCAGTTCCATGGTCAAAGGCTCTGTTGTCAAGATATCGCATTTAAACTTGGCTGAAATAAAATAAGATGGCCTTTGCGATTATGCAGACAGCAAAGCCCTTACCGGGGGCGGATTCAGATGCAGTCCGAGGTGGTGGCGGGGTGGGGTGTAGGTGTGTGTGTGTGTGTGGGGGGGGGGGGGAACCCCTTTGACTTAAGATTTCATTTTCACGGGTAATTTTGGATCAGTCTGATAACTTTGGATTGCCGTATTTACTCTTAATATTCACACCCCATGCCTTATTCTTTACCTTATACTTCTCTACACAAAGTCACTTTTACTCTCTATAAATGTGTTTAAAATTGCTAAATGAGTGGCAAACCTGTAGACCTTGGTTTACACTGTTTGCTAAAGCCTATCTGTGTAAATCCGTTAGTACGGTAATTTGATCAAATCGAACCCCACAGATATCATCCTGGATCCGCCTCTACTCACAAAACTCCAGATACACTATGGTCTATATACAACGGCAATTTCTGTTTCGTCGCTGCATCCGATGTTACGATAAATAAAAGGAGTTTTGGACTTCCGGGAACTTGCGAATGACTACATGAGCATTTTCTATTGTCTTAACCCATTTAAAATTTACGGCGAGTGGACGCTTCTACCACAACTCTTTGGACAGGTCCTTTTCCAAAAGAAATATTACTATACTAGTACTATTATCATACATTGTAAGTTTCAGCCATGAATCTTTAATACATTTTGAGAAAATGACTTATCAATATTTTCCCCATACAAATGCATGGTGACGCAAATTTGACCTTGCAATAAAAAGGTCAAAGGTCAACCTAGGGTCATCGTTTCAAAAAACTGATAGACCTTGAGTCTATGATGCTATATATCGAGATTCGGCCTTGAAGCTTTCTTAGTTCTGGAGAAGAAAATCATCTTTAAGTGTTTTACCATTTATGGGCATGGCGGCCATCTTGATTAACGTACAAATTTTCGATCCCCCTTTAACAGAAAGCTCCACATGAAGTTTGAAGCAAAAAGGGCCAGATGTTCAGAAAAAAAAGACATTTAAAATTACACAATTGTAGACATGTATACAACCCAAGAGCAAGGGCAGCTAACCTAAGGGGACAAAATTTTGATTTGTAACTAGAATGTTTTACTATTATAACCATACATTGTAAGTTTTAGCCATGAGACTTAAATGCATTTTTTTTAGAAAATAACTTTTCAACATTTCCCCATACAGATGCATGGTGACGCAAATTTGACCATTCCATAAAAAGCTTAAAAGTCAACCTAGGGTCATCATTTGAACAAACTTAGTAGACCTTGAGTCCATGAAGGTATATATCAAGACTGAAGCTTTCTTGGTTCTGGAGAAGAAGATTTCAAGTGTTTTTACCATATATTGGCATGGCAGCCATCTTGATTAACGGACCTTGACCATTTGTACGAATTTTCAATCACCCTTTAACAAAAGGCTTCACACGAATTTTGAAGAAAGTTTGGTCCAGGAGTTTCAGAGGAGGCTCCACATGAATTTTACTTCAACTGGCCGAGTGATTCCAGAAGAGATGTTTGGAAATGTTGACAGACAACATGTGACACAATATTTTGATTTGTAACTAAAAAGTTTTACTACTTTAATCGTACATTGTAAGTTTCAGACACTAGTCTTTAATATACTTTAAGAAAATGACTTTTCAACATTATTCCCATATACGAGGGTGAGTCAATAAGTAACCAGCCTATCCCATTTCCCATAAATCGAGACGGTCACAATTTTCATGCTTTGTTTCAATATATATTTTAAACATGGGTACAAAATCGCACGCGTATTGAGTCATTCTTTAATAAGATATTGAATGTCAAACATGGCTAGTGATACAAAGGCATGCTTTTCATCTAAAGTTGAGTACCGTGCTGTAATTCGGTACTTGTATTTAAAAGGTAAAACAGGCAAGGAAATACACGGCGAGTTAGCCGATGTTTATGGGTCTTCTGCACCATCTTATGCTCAGGTTAAATTCTGGGTAGGGGAATTCAAACGCGGTAGAACGTCTTCAGAAGATGAAGCCTGGTCTGGACGCCCACTGGATGCCACCGACGAAGAAATGTGTAAGAAAGTTCGGGATCTGGTATACTCTGATAGGCGAATTCATGTGGAAGAAATAGCGCAGGCATTAGGCATTTCACATGGCAGCGTTTCAACAATCTTACATAATCGTTTAGGTATGCGCAAGCTAACAGCCCGTTGGGTTCCCAAAACGATGAGCAAATAGCAACCAGGCATCAGTATTCGGCACCTTGTTGAAGCGTTTTAGGTCAAAATATGATTTTCTTTTGCGTCTGGTGACTGTAGATGAGACGTGGGTTCATTATTATGAGCCAGAGAATAAAGCTCAGAGTCGTCAGTGGGTAGGGTTTGGGTCCCCGAGGCCAAAGAAGTTCAAGACGCAACCATCTCCTGGCAAGGTGATGGCCACAGTATTTTGGGACGCAAAAGGCGTTATTATGTTGGATTTTCTACCCAAGAAAAGTACAATAACTGGAGTGTACTATGCAAATTTGTTAGACCAGCTGAGAACCGCCATCCGTGAAAAACGCCGAGGTAAACTCTCTAAAGGTGTTTTGCTGCAACAGAACAACGCGAGAGTCCACACTTGCAAAGTTGCAGTGGATGCTGTAGAGCGAAACGGGTATGAATGAATACCACATCCTGCCTATTCCCCTGCGACTTCTTCCTATTCCCAAACTTGAAAAAGGATATCCGTGGACTTCATTTCTGGTCTGATGAAGAAGTCGTGACGGCAGTTGAGGAGTGGGTCAATGGAAAGGACTCTGACTTTTTCAGTTCTGGGCTGATGGCACTTGAACACTATTGGTCTAAGTGCATCACACTAGAGGGCAATTACATAGAAAGAGAAGAGGTGGAGCTCAACCAGAAATAAGTTAGGCTGGTTACTTTTGACTCATCCTCGTAAATGGATTGGGACGCAAAATTGACATTGCCATAAAAAATTCAAGGATCAACCTACAATCATCATTTGAACAAATTTGGTAGATCTTTAGTCTTAAATGCTATATACCAAGATTCAGCCTCAAAGCTTTCTCGGTTCTGACGAATAAGATTTTAAGTGCTTTACCATATGAGCATGGCGGCCATCTTAATAAACGGACTTTGACCATTTATACAAATTTCCAATCCCCCTGTAACAAAAGACTCCACGTGAAGTTTGAAGAAATTTGGCCCAGGTCTTTCAGAAAAAGAAAAGACATGGGAAGATAACCCAGGGGACTAAATTTTGATTTGTAACAAAAATGTTTCCTACTTTAATCATACATTGGAAGTTTCAGCCATGAGTCTTTAATACATTTTGAGAAAACGTTTTCCCTATAAAGATGCATGGGGATTCAAAGTTGACGTTGCCGTAAAAAAGTCAAAGGTCAACCTAGGCTCATCATTTGAATAAACTTGGTAGACATTGAGTCCATGATGCTATATACCAGGATTCAGCCTTGAAACTTTCTTGGTTCTGGATATGAGGATTTTTAGCAAGGAGAAGTTAGTTTGCTTTTCGTTTTTCGCTTTTCGCTTTTCGTCTTTCAGAAGTTAGTTTGCTTTTCGCTTTTCGCTTTTCGTCTTTCAGAAGTTAGTTTGCTTTTCGCTTTTCGCTTTTCGTCTTTCAGAAGTTATTTTGCTTTTCGCTTTTCGCTTTTCGTCTTTCAGAAGTTAGTTTGCTTTTCGCTTTTCGCTTTTCAATCATAGGTCTGTTTCATGTTGTAACTGTTAAGTGTCTGAGTACATGAATGAGTGAGTGAGTATCTGAGTGAGTTAGAAAGTGAGTGAGTTAGTTTTCAATCAAACAGCTCATGCCATATGCAGACGTTCATTTCGTCAGTGTCAGGATTCTTTTTATTTTTCGCTTTTCGCTTTTCGTTTTTCGCTTTTCGTTTTTCGCTTTTCGCTTTTCGATAATAGGTCTGCTTCATGTTCTTACTGATAAGTGTCCGAGTACATGAGTGAGTAAGTGTTTTACGTCAATCAAACAGCTCTTGCCACATGCTTTTACGTCAATCAAACAGCTCTTGCCACATGCACGCGTTTATTTCGTCAAAGTCTAGATTCTTTTTGTTTTTCACCTTTCGTTTTTCGCTTTTCGTTTTTCGAGTGAGTGAGTGAGTGAGTAAGTGTATAAGTGAGTGAGTGAGTGAGTGAGTGAGTGTTTTTTCGTTTCACCAAACAACTAATGTCATACGCAGATATGCAGACGGACATATGGTCTGAGTTTTTTTTTTATTTTTTTTATTTTTATATTGTTTCTTGTTTTTCGTTGGTTTTCTTTATTCTTTTTCTTTTTTCCCCCTTTTTTTGTGTGTGTTTCGTTTTTTTTTTGTTTTGTTTGGTGGGGGGTGGGGGGGGGGGGGGTGGGGAAAGGGGAGGTGGTGGTGGTTAAAGATTTTCTTATGCTAAATGGGTGAGTAAATGAGTTAGTAAAATTGAGTGTTTTACGTCCCACCAACAGCTACTAACATACGTATAAAGAAATCTTGTATAGTCCAGATGCCTTTGTTTTTTCTATAATCTTTTTTTTTTTGCTTTTACGTAGTTTTCGCTTTTCGATCAGAGGTCTAGTTTTAAGTTTTAAGTATTAAGTGAGTAAATCATTTGTAACTGAGATTGTGAATATGTATTACGTCCCACCAACAGATAATGTCATACGGAGACGAAAAACTTGTCGAAAGTCGAGGCTGTTTAAGGGGCTTCTAGACACTATTTCGCCTGATTTCGCTTGGCGGGGCGGGGACACATCTAAACACAAACAAATAGCTTAAACTGTTTTGATCATTTTTTTGTTTAGTTTTTGTTTTTAATTTTCATAATCACTGACTCTGCAAACAAAAACCTGTTCATTTTACTTATAACAAACAGGGTGCCTGGCGTTAGATTATTACTCAGATTCCTTCTAAAGTCCATGTGCATTCAACGTTTCGACAAGTGCATAGTTTTTATTTTTGTTCAGTATGTACACTAGTGGGTCATAAATATACGTGTCTTTTACGCATCCTGACAAAAAATGCATGTCTAAAAAGGTTAAATGTTTGCGCTATAGATAAAATTTTCTGAAAGAAAATATACGGTGTAGTTAAACCCCACATTTTTTAAACACTCACTCATTTTTTAACTCACTCACTCACTGGCTCACGCACACACTCACTCACTCATGTACTCAGACACTAAACAGTAAAATCGTGAAGCAGACTTATTATCGAAAAGCGAAAAATGAAAAGCGAAAAACGAAAAGCGAAAAGCGAAAAACGAAAAGCGAAAAACAAAAAGAATCTTGACTTTGACCAAATGAACGTCTGCATATGGCATGAGCTGTTTGACGGACGTAAACACTCACTCACTCACTTTCTAACTCACTAACTCACTCACTCACTCACTCACTCAGACATTCACTCATTCATGTACGCAGATAACAGTAACAGCATGACACAGACCTATGATTGAAAAGCAAAAAGCGAAAAACGAAAAGCAAAAAGCGAAAAACGAAAAGCGAAAAGCGAAAAACAAAAATATCTAGACTTTGACGAAATGAATGTCTGCATATGGCATGAACTTGTCCGAATTCATTTGCCTGTCCTTGTTCCCTGCAAGTCTGAAAAAGATCCAAGCAAAAATGACCAAAATAAGTTAGAGACACTATATTTTTGACGCTCAAGGACAAGTAACTTGTTATGGTAAGTCCAATCTGACAGATATTTGAATTCATCCTAGACTTCTTGCCTGTCATTGTTTCCTGCAAGCATGAAAAATATCCGGTGAAAATGACCAAACAAATGTGGAGACACGATTTTCCTCATACAAAATCTATAGGAATGCTCATGGGCAACTAACTCCTGCATGGAAAATCGGATCTGGCTGAAATTTGAACTTGTCCAAGTTCTTGTGTCTGTCCTCATTCCCTGTAAGTCGGTAAAAGATCCAATCAAAAATGAGCAAATAAAAAGCTGGAGACACTATATTCTTTGACGCTCAAGGACAAGTAACTGTTATGGTAAGTCCAGTCTGACAGATTTTTTAACTCATCCTAGACTTCTTGCCTGTCATTGTTTCCTGCAAGTATGAAAAACATTTGAAAAACATAAAAATAAGCAAGATAAAATGTGGAGACACGATTTTCCCCATACAAGGTCTATAGGAATGCTCAAGGGCAACTAACTCCGCAATGGAAAATCGAATCTGGCCGAATTTCGAACTTGTCCGAGTTCTTGTGCCTGTTCTCGTTTCCTGCAAGTCTGAAAAAGATCCGATCAAAAATGGCAGAGAAACCTGGAGACACCATTTTTCCCATTATAAGTCAATGGAAGCTATTGGTTGCCATGGTAACCACAGTTTTGGCCACACATGCCACAAAACCTGATGCAACTTTTCCCCCTGCCCAATGATGCTACACATGAAAGTTGATCAAGATTGGCCAAGTAGCTTTAGAGATATACCGGTTTGAAAATGTTGACGATGACGACGACGGACGACGACGACGGACGACGGATCTTAGGTTATACTGTAAGCTCACCTTTGAACCTTCGGCTCAGGTGAGCTAAAAACTCCAAGTGATTAGCGGTAAATGTGGCTGCTGCAAGGAGAACTCCAAGAGACCAGCGAGAAATGTAGCTGCGACAGGAAGGATTAATACTTGCGTGGATATGCCTGTCGTTTGTGTACATTTATCATCTGATAGGTACCGTGTGGATCCTATTTTGTCGGATATGTGCAAGAGAGAGAATTACTTATATTTCACTGAATAACCTTGAATGCGGACAAACGAAGTATAGTGTTAAAGCACATCGATATCCCATCGTCTGTCGGAAAACCTAGATCTAAAGGATTTGCCTTCATTCTGGAGGTCATGAGATGCACTCAGATAGGCTTGCACACCGCTCACCCAGCTTTCTCGTACCTATATATATATATATATATATATATATATATATATATATATATATATATATATATATATATATATATATATATCTCAATGAAAGCCATCACGAAAACATACTTATATAATTTTGCCCGCTTTACACCCATGTTTTATGAAGTAAAACTGGGGTTTACAGAGGTATACATTATTTTTTCTTATTTCGGCTCAAAAACATAGATTGTTGGTACCCATAAGAACCGCCTCGGCCTTTGTAGTCGCGCGAAACATCAACCTTAATCTGAATGCAGCTCTAAATTACAAAACTTTGTTCGGTCTGCATAGGGTTGCGCAACCACACATGTGAAACATCACTCTAAAATACATATCCAACCCTATATGGGCCGCGTCAAGCGAAAATTTGTTTACAAACACTAAGTCGTTCATCGAATTCTCAACCGGGCAATCTAATACTTAACCACAGAAAATCGGCCTCTCCACGAAAAACATTTCTCACAATATGAGTAATCACATTTTAGGCATTTGCGAGACCTCAGAAAGGGTTCGAAAGCTTAAACATTTGTAGAAATCCTTAGACATAGAAGTTTGGAGGTTATTATTTTTCTTGATCTGATGCGTAACCAAGAATTTTCGACATTCTCTCAGTCACGCTGTGTTGTCAACTAAAAGGACTTTCAGATATACAATCATATGTGTCTGTCGTGCGTGCGTGATGATAACCTAAACTTAAAAACCAGTAGCAAAATCAAATAAGCTACCATATACATCACCGATTCTCTCTTGTTCTTAATGGGCTTTTAGCACACTTTCAGCACGTTAAAAGTACAGTTGACTCTCGTTATCTCGAACTCGCTTATATCAAATAACCGCTTATACGAAGAGAAAATCTGGTCTCTGCGTAAACATGAAAATCTAACAACATGTAAAAATATTGTGGAAAAGAGGGGAAATGGAGCAATTTCTCCTCTTTCCCACAATATTTTCAATATTTCTCTAACTTCATGAGTCAAATTACACATATATTTGTTAAATGTGGTTAATCGAATTAGTTTTTTTCAATTCTGCAAATCTGATATGTCGAAATATGGATATCTCGAAGTATTTCAGAGAGTCCCTCGGAATTCGAGATAACGAGAGTCAACTGTAATTCAGTTAAAATGCGCGAAATAGGTGGTCTCATATTTACTCCAAAAAACGTGGATATCCATGGGCTCCGGAAAAGCATTCCCTGATTTTTTAATTTTTTCCTCGAAAAATTTATATCGCTCATGAAAGACAAACTGGGCAAAGTTCATTTACTTTCTTGAGTCACTGAATCACAAACCGGGTGTCGATCTTACTGTTTTCATACTAAACCGATGGCTTCACATTCGGTCGTTTGCGAGGCGTGTTATACGCAAGGATGAAATAAATAAAGCCCACTTACTAAGAGCCGCACTGGTTCCTTCCTGCAAAATACGAATGAATCACAATGAGAGACTACCACCATTAAAACATACCTATATAATTTTGACCCCCTTAAACCTCACTTTTATATAGTAAAACTGGGGTTTACAGGGGTAGACATTATTTTTTCTTCTTATTTCTGCTCAAAAGCATAGATTGTGGGTATTCATTAGAACCGCCTCGCCGAGGCGGTTCTAACGAGTATCCACAATCAATGTTTTGAGCAAAAATATGAAAAATATATCATATTTTTATCTGAAAACTTTCAGTTTTTGGTGGTGAAATTTTCAATATATTTGAATTGGCGTGTTTTCGTAATGATACTTCCTTGAATATGCGCCCAACAAAGACTCAAATCAGCCTGCGCATTTATGCAGTCTGATCAGAGTCTTTTTTGTCCGCATAATGGACTTTGCATCTTTCAGTATCCAAAATGCGCCCAGTGAAGATTCTGATCAGTCTGTGCAAATGTACAGTCTGATCTGAATCTTCGCGGAGCGCATCTGTATGAAGGTACGTTTTCTAATACACACACTCGACTCTCGTTATCTCGAATTCCAAAGGACTCTCTAAAATATTTCGAAAAATCCGTACTTCGACATATCAGATTTGCAGACTTGAGGAAAAAATAAATCGAATAACCGTTTTTAACAAATGTATATGTAACTGGACTCTTGAAGTTAGAGATATGTTGAAAATATTATGGAAAAGAGGAGAAATTGCTCCCCAGGAGCAATTTCTCTTCTTTTCCACAATATTTTGTTACCTGTTATTAGATTTTCATGTTTAGGCAGGGACCAGATTTCGAGATAAGCGGTTATTCGAGATAAGCGAGGTCGAGATAACGACAGTCAACTGTATTTATATAATGAGCATCGCCAGAGAATGGGTCACTACATGAAAAATGACCATTACAGCTTAGGCGGACAACGAAGGCCCCGCCCAGTACTCGAATCAGTCTGATCAGCGTCTACTGGCATTATGAGGTGCTGAGGCACTTGCAGGAGAGGCAAGGCTATCAAAGCAGTTCTTGCTCCCTAATGAAAAGCAAATTCTTTTCTTTCAGAACAGACTCTTTTTACAGAAGAGGTCTTGTGTGTAGGACATGTGGCAAACAGAAATTTACTAAAGTAGTGTCCCTTGTCTTCTTTATAACAAATATTCCGGGCCCCGAGGTTATAAAACTTTTTTTCATGCTCAGCTGAACATGAACTTTTTTCTGCTTATAGATATGGAAATACAAACAATAGTTGGCATTTTCATACTTATTAACATAGAAATTTCCCTACTCAGATACGCTTAGCAAGAAAGAAGTTGCAATTGTTAGTACTTTGAGATTTTTTTAGCAGGGGAAATTTCATGCTCAGCTGAGTTTAGCATGAAAAAAGTTTAATAATCTCGGGACCTCGTGTATCTGTTCCTCCTGAACATTCTGTCTAATACATGATTGTATACATTTTAACCCTAGTCCTGCTGAATAAATTAAGATGCCACACCTACTTCTAACTGCATTCTGGATTGTTGATATAAATTCAGATACTGAACGGTAAACAGTGCAGATCCAGATCAGTTGGCTTCTTCAGAAGCCAACTGATCTGGATCTACACTGTTTGCAAAGACAGGGCATATCCGGCTCCTGAAGGAAAATGGTTAAGCTTAAGCTAAATCATCAGATCAAAATTAGTGATATTTGTCTGACTTGTCACAGAAAATAGGACGACACCATTTGATTTGTCTCTGAATGAGAAAATCTGAATGAAATGCCAACTCTTATTTTTTGTGAAAAATAAGAAGACTATTTAAAAAAAACAAAAACAGTTACCTGTTACCGCGTAATGCGAAAACGTGTTTTCAGCAATATGTTGACAGCGAGGGTCCAGATCAGTTTGCGCATCCGTGCAGTCTGATCTGGGCCTTACGTGTAGTCTGATCAAGGCCTTCCGTGCAGTCTGATCAGGGCCTTCCTTGCAGTCTGATCAGGGCCTTCCATGTAGTCTGATCAGGATCTTCCGTGCAGTCTGATCAGGCCCTTCCGTGCAGTCTAATCAGAGTCTTCCGTGCAGTCTGATCAGGGCCTTCCATGTAGTCTGATCAGGGCCTTCCGTGCAGTCTGATCAGGGCCTTCCGTGCAATCTGATCAGGGCCTTCTGTGCAGTCTGATCAGGGCCTTCCGTGTAGTCTGATCAGGGCCTTCCATGCAGTCTGATCAGGGTCTTCCGTGCAATCTGATCAGGGTCTTCCGTGCAGTCTGATCAGGCCCTTTCGTGTAGTCTGATCAGGGCCTTCCGTGCAGTCTGATCAGGGCCTTCCGTTAAGTCTGATCAGGGCCTTCCGTGTAGTCTGATCAGGGCCTTCCGTGTAGTCTGATCAGGGCCTTCCGTGCAGTCTGATCAGGGTCGTCCGTGCAGTCTGATCAGGGCCTTCCGTGCAGTCTGATCAGGGCCTTCCGTGTAGTCTGATCAGGGCCTTCTGTGCAGTTTGATCAGGGTCTTCCGTGCAGCTGATCAGAGCCTTCCGCGCAGTCTGATCAGGGCCTTCCGTGCAGTCTGATCAGGGCCTTCATTGTCCACTTACAGAATCATTAGATACTACCATCACGAAAACATGCCTATATAATATTGATCCTCTTAAACCCTACTTTGATATAGTAAAATGGTTTACAATGCACGATGGTGGTTCAATAAATTTCTGGACTGGTTTTATAATTTTAACATCTGATATCGTAGAGAAATAAAACATGCACCATAGTAAACCACAGTCTTTCTTGCGTAAGTGTCCCAAAAATTTCACCAAACAACCTCTTGTCCATAAAACTTGTGGCTAAATTAAATGTGCCATCTCAGCGCGAGCACCACACGGCGCAGTTCACGTTTCTTCGTTAGTGACGTCTTCCACGTTCATTGACTTACCCGTAAAATCATGTTTTACATTTTCTCACAGTATTCCCCAGATTGCTTTAGGAATCGTTGATGTTGTTCTAATGAGTACCCACCGTCTATGTTTTGAACAGAAATATGAAAAATATCAGAATTTTTTAAATGAAAATTTTCAGTTTTTGGAGTTGAAAATATATTTGAATAGGCGTGTTTTCGTAAAGAGACTGTATGAATGAAGAACAAATATGTGGGTGATGCTTTGCGGATGACAGGATTATCTTAATTTGCGCATTTTGCCCTTTTTCGAAAGCACGTTTTGGCTTGACGCGGCTCATTCATAATCACCACTTTAAAACGGAATATCCTTGAAGATTTGATTCTGTTTTCTTTTCTGCTAACTTTCAATTATCATTTCATCAGTATATTTTAACCCATTTTGCGTATCGTCCCATAAAAGGGACGCTGGCAAACACTGATATATACTGAAAGGAAAAGAAACGCAGGGTAGAGTTTTTTTTTCCTTCTTATTTTAACCATTTTTTACGGTGTTTACTATAGCCATACACTTTTTTTTTTTTTTTTTGATTTGGGTTTTACGGCCCTTTCAAGAATATTTCACTTATATCGAGCCGATCGTTCATCGAAGGTGGGCGAAAACCGGAGTACCCGGAGAAAAACCACCTGACCATCCGTAAGCAGAACTTGGCTTTCCCACATATGACCCGAGCTAGGCTCGAACCACAGCGGTGAGAAACCTAATGGATTAAGAGTCAACTCTCTTATCCATTAGGCTACGGGGGCCCGCACACCATACACTTTTACAGATTGTCCTGTGAATGTGAACCGCGGGTATACGAGTCTTTGGTAGATGTGCTATCTATCCAGTGTGTGAAATCATTCAACCGTGCACTACAAAGTACATTGCACGGACAATACGGAAAGCCAAACTTTCGTGCAAAACAAGCATGTTTAAACCTTCAGCACAAGATTTCCCCACACCATTTGGTACACTTCAACGATACACAACGCTCTTCGATTCTTTTACTGATTTTTCTTTTCATTTTTACGCTACTTTGAACTTTTTTTTTCAATCATGATACGATTGACTGATGTTCAGAGGGGTAGGGCAATTGCGTTGCTGATGCAGGGTCAGAGGCAACAGCAAGTTGCCAATCATTTTGGGGTTAACTTCTCAACAATTGAACGTCTTGTTAGACGTTTAAGTTAGACAGGGCATTTAGCAGACCGACCGCGGTCTGGGCGTCCACGCGTGACGTCGCGACGTCAAGCAGGACAATCCGTCTGGCACATTTGCGGAATCGTCATCTCACTGCTACCGAAACTGCCCTTAATACAGTAGGTACGCATAATCGACAAATTTCTCCGAAGACTGTTGGATGTCGATTGCGTGAGACTGGTCTTCGAACTCGTCGTCCATACGTTGGTCTGCCTCTGACCCAGGCACGTAGGTTGCGTCGTATGACGTGGTTGACGGCGCATGCGCCCAGGCTATTTCCGATGAGGCAGTGGAGACGAGTTCTTTTTACGGACGAGTCTAGGTTCACTCTCTATCGCGCAGATGGTCGACGTCGTGTGTACCGACGTCGCGGAGAACGCTTTGCCGACGCCTGTGTTGTCGAACGGGATCGGTTTGGGGGTGGCTCCGTTATGGTCTGGGGAGGCATTGCTCACGGGATAAAATCACAGTTGATTATTTTTGCGGGCAATATGACCGCAGTAAGGTATAGGGATGAGATCTTGCGTCCTGTTGCAGTCCCGCTTGTGAACAAAGTAATCTGATTCTGCAGCAGGACAATGCCCGACCACATGTTGCCAGAGTTTGTCAGGATTTCCTGGCAAACAATAACATCGCACCACTAGCATGGCCACCGTACAGTCCAGATTTGACCCCAATAGAGCACATGTGGGATGAGCTGGACAGAAGGGTTAGGAAGCGCCGAAATCCCCCCGCAACTCTCGCACAACTAAGGAATGCGTTGATCGATGAATGGAATAACATCCCGATGCGACTGTCAATGCTTTGGTTAACTCTATCCAAAGGAGAATTAGGGCAGCAACGGCAGCAAGAGGGGGGCACACCCGATATTGATTTTCAGTTTGATTTTGATTTCAAGATTTGGGGGGTACCTACCAATGAACTTCAATAACTCGAGACTTGTTGATCACAAACCAATGAAATTTGGAACTTTTGTTCCATACATGTACCGTTTTGTAATCATAGTAAAATATTTAAAAAACTTTTTCAAACTTGAATGAAATTTAGGAATAAAATTTACCCTGTGTTTCTTTTTCCTTTCAGTATAGTTCACTAGTTACTGTATACCATATAATCACAAAGTAAATTATAGAAATACTTCACTATATCAATGTATAATAAAAAATATATTTACCCAGAGACAGGTGACAAGAAACACAGCATTAAGGAACTTCATCGTCATTTTCTGAAAAGAAAAACACCAAAAATGAAATTTCAGTCGACTCTCGTTATCCCGATATGCCTTATTTCGAATAACCGCTTATCTCGAAGTGGAAATCTGCATGGTCCATATTTTAACATGGAAGTCTAACAACAGGTAACAAAATATTGTGGAAAAGGGGAGAAATTTCTCCTCTTTTCCACAATATTTTCAATATCTCAAATTACATACAGTCGACTCTCGTTATCTCGAATTCCAAGGGACTCTCTGAAATACTTCGAGATATCCGTAGTTCGACATATCAGGTTTGCAGAATTGAGGAAAAAATAATTTGACTGACCACATTTAACAAACTAATAGATAATTGGACTTTTGAAGTTGGAGATATATTGAAAATATTGTGGAAAAAAGGAGAAATTGCTCCTTAGGAGCAATTTCTCCTCTTTTCTACAATGTTTTCCATCTGTTGTTAGGTTTTCATGTATAGGCAGGGACCAGATTTTCACTTCGAGATTAGCGGTTATTCGAGATAAGCGAGGTCGAGATAACGAGAGTCAACTGTATTCATTTGTGAAATGTGGTCGTTCGATTTGTTATTACCTAAACAGCCTTTATCATTTCAATGCAAGTTTGGCATGATTTCTATACGGTTTTGGTCCGGACTTTATACGCTGGCTAATACTGAAAGTTAAAAGGATTTAGGGGACGATAAACCGAAGGGGTTCAGGAAGGCCAATTATTTTTCGTATTAACCAGTCGATGATACCTTAAACACATTGTGACTTCTTCTGCTTGGCGCTTAGAGAACGTCAATGTACCTGTAGAAGTTGGAGCTACATTTGCGAACAGCAGTTCTGATTATCCATTCAAACAAAGTAATATTTTAAAAATGTCAGTAATTTACGAGTACTACATGGTGAAGCAAGCAACAAGAACAAAACTACTCAAAAAGAAGTTTTATTGACTTTCAACACTTTTAATGGTTAAAACAAACAGTTGACTAATAAAAATGTCATGAAATAGATGTTTCAGTATGGCCATGTTACATTTCCTCGGGCAGTCGTACTGGCCTTCAGATTGCTATATTGGCCTCGCACCTATAACAGGGCCAATATGAGACAGCCATTTATAAACATTACATTTTGCCCAATTCTGCAAATCTGATATGTTGAGGTACGGTTATCTCGAAGTATTTCAGAAAGTCCCTTGAATTTCGAGATAACGAGAGTCGACTGTATGTATTTTTATGTTGGGCCGAGAATGGGTTTAATTAAAGTGTCATTGCACAGAGTTTGATGGATATTGTCCAGAATTGGGATATCAAAGGACGCAGGCATACCAACGAGAGGAATATTCAATACTTTAATTATATACAGTCTACTCTCGTTATCTCGAATTCCAAGGGACTCTCTGAAATACTTCGAGATATCCGTACTTCGACATATCAGGGTTGCAGAATTAAGGAAAAAGATAACGAGAGTCGACTGTAGCTGTAAATATTTTGCGTCATTTTCAGTTGTTGTACCTTCCGAATAGGCATTCTGATATCTAAAATTCAGAGCCTGCATAAATATGTGACAAATTTTGACGCAAGCTCGCGTCTTCTATTATCCAGACACGGGAAAATATTCACCAGTATTAGTGCAATAGCCAGCATTTTATACGAGGGTCATGCAAAAATTTCTGTCATTAATAGGCTTCCTTGGTTTTATCCCCGGTATATTTTAAAATGCTTCACTGCACTTGAATGGTGTGTTAAATAGCTAACGATACCCGTTTATTTCGTTCAAATTGCTTTCCAACTGACCGAGTTATTTCAAATTGAAATAGATGCAGTCATATACACTGACCAATTTACTTGTTACAATAAGAAACGGCCAAGCAAAGGATGGTCAGGAGTCCACCTTTTACATGACAACGCCTCCTCTCATAAGTGTGAGGTTGTTAAGTCTTTTTGGCTGCTGAAAAGGTGAATGTTTTAAACCATCCACCTTATTCACCTGACCTGAGTCTCTGTAACTTCTTTTTATTTCTAAGGCTTAAGAAAATGCTTTCTGGAAATAAGTATACGTCTAGAAGTTCTCTTGGCAGCGCTATTTATCAGTGTCTCCAACAGATACCAAAAGAAGACTATTTATCTGCTTTTCGCGACTGGGTAAAAAGGTTACAAAAATGTGTTTCAGTAAAGGGGGAATACTTTAAAGGTTTGTAATAAAAATATGTTAGTAATCCGAACCCAGTGACAAAACTATTTGCAGGATCGTACATTATCTTTTTATTCATTTTATGGATTTACGGAGCTTTTCTGTATGACAACTTCATACCAACATGTGTTTCTCCACACATGTAACGCAGCTCCAAATAAGGCATGTTTTAAAGCAAATAGTATTGACTTAAGCATCATTTGCTCAGATCATTTGAGCCGGGCCATAACATTTCCTACATGGTTGCATGTGCGCTTGCCGAAGACACAGATCAGCCCGCGCACCAGAGCAGGCAGATAATTATTTGCCGTCCGCCTGAGGACGCTTCGGATCCTTGTCTAAGCACCGAGTGCAGTGGTAAGGTGCGCAGGTTGATCTAAGTGTACGCTAGGTCCATATGCACCATTGTAAGAAATGCTGGCCCCGGCTCAAAATTTTATATTTTTTGTCATGACACCCTTTTCACAAAACGCTACAAATGAGTACTCACAACATGTGAGTTCACAACAATTAGGAGTTTACAGTGATTTAAAATGATTTGCCTGTTTTACTGAATGAATTATAGAGCCTACAGCCCGATTCAAATCTATTTAAGTGGTACATGTAGAAGGTATTCACCCCTAGGTTCAAATATAGGGGAAAACTACGAAAACTTGTTCAGCGAAAATTGAGGCTCTGTAATTCAGTGTGCCTATTTCAAAATTTGCTTCCCTGTGTTAGGTAAACTGACCGCGCTCGACATGACCCTATTTGGTTGACTGGGCCGTAAAACCTCAACACAAACAAACAAACAAAGTGCTCTGTTTATTGCTACCGTGACTTAGAATCCCACAATGGCGGATTTCTTGCCGATTTTGCATTGTTTGTTTGTGTTGAGGTTTTACGGCCCAGTCAACCCAATGGGGTCATGTCGAGCGCGGTCAGTTTACCTAACCACACGTTTACTGGGCAGGCTTAGTCCTCTAAGCGGTTAACCAGTATTGTGCACATTCTTTCGCCAGAAACTTACAACTGCCCTTCTTGAATCAGCGGAAGGGAGAGACTGACCGTAGAAAATATTTCATGATCAATCTCCATGAGAGAATGTTGCCGACCCTCGGCGGGGGTTGAAACCGCGACCTCCTGGTCTCCAGTCGGACGGCGCATCCATCTGAGCCACCGAGGCCGGCCCTTTTAAGTCTTGTATCTCCTTACACAGAGACGGCAGCAAATACATGTATTAGCATATCATTGACCCGAAATGAATAAAATATTGTTGATGGGACATTTAACATTTAAACAACATCAGGAAAGAATATCACATTAATCAAAAAAAAAAAAAAAAAAAAAAAAAAAGAAAAAAATCTTTCAATCTAATCCAAGAAAAATATACACTAACTGTAAGTGAACATTCTTTTTTAGGATAAGATAAAAAGGACTAAAATTCAAATAACATCAGAAAAACATACCTATATAATACTGACCCCGTTAATCCCCACTTTTATATGATTAAACATGGGTTTACAGGGGTATACATTATTGTTCCATATTTCTGCTCAAAAACATGGATTGTGGATACTCGTAAGAACCGTCTAACGAATACCCACAATCTACGTTTTTGAGCAGAGAGATGAAAAATATTAGAATTTTTATCTGAAAAATTTCAGTTTTTGGTGAAGAGCTTTTCAATATATTTGATGAATAGGCGTGTTTTCGTAAAGGAAAAAATGGATTAAAATGCAAATAGAAATAACCAGGATGTAAAAAATACCCACCTTATCCTAGGACACAGAATAAAAAGCTTACAATAAAAATGCACAATTAAAGACGTTGGTTGTTTAAAACCTGTAACATGATTCGCACTGATGAACATACACTTAAATATTATCTCAGATTCCATTGATTCTTTTTCTTGTAGTGATGACAAGAAAAAGCTACAGGAAACAGAGGCTATGTCCCCTGCGAATAGCAAAGAGCACGTGCACAGTCTAGACAGTTTCTATCACTTTTCGTAACGAATATACAATGTTGAAATTCCAGGTACCAGTAAATCTGACAAGGATGCGCGGATACGCCGGCTGATCATGGTCTCCAGGTTTGAATACAATCGTAATTTCGTTTTTCCTAAAGCATGTTTCTATGTGTATAAGCCTGGCAACAGCTGCTTATCAGTGTAATTGTATATAACTACTATGTTTTGCGTCACTAAAATTTTTTCTACTATTGACCGTGAGGACCGAACCAGCATCAGACAGTCAACAAACAACTGTGAAAAATCGCGCCAGTATTCGCAGTTCCGCGCAGCTCACTACCAGGCTGCGTTCATTAAAGCAAAGATTTCGCACGAACGCTTGCAAAGTTTCCGTTCAGTTATGATAGTTTTCGGCGGACGGTAGCGAGTGTCCACGAAGTATACCGTCTTTGAAGCGAACTTTACCTTGAACCGTTTTTTGCGCAATCAAAATGGCGACATATTCGATTAAAGTTTATCATTTAAATCAGTCATATGTTATTGTATGCTTGTTTATAACAAAATCATGAAAAAGTTTACTGCGCTAATCTTTAATAAAACTGACGAATATTGATTTTTTTCTTCATCTAATATCCAGCTAGCATTATATATTTATATATATTTATAAATCTATAGCTGGCCGTTATCGGCCCGCCAGGGTAGCTGACGGGCCGGTAACGGCCCGCTATAGATTTATAAATAATGCTAGCTGGGTTAAAGGTCTCTTCTGCGGGGAATAATGTCTGCTCTCTAATTCCTGAGGTCAGACGAGGAATATACAATAAGTTGAAAACCGTTTAGAAGATACAAAATACAGTCCAACCGCAATAGCTCAAACACCGATGGGTCGTTTACCATGGGTTATACGAACTTGTTTGTAGTCCCTGCGAAATTCTTCCGATAACTCGAGAAAAAAATATTTAAGGAAATTTTCTTTTTATCGTGGAATTTTGTGTACTGATGTGTGTGTACTCATTAGAATCGCCTCATCGAAGTGATTCTAATGAGTACAATTAACATACCATTATTGTGTAGAAGATCCGAAAGATTTCTCAAAATTATTGCCATTTGCTTCCTGACCTGACACTATGATTAATTCTCAGTGGCTCGTACTACCCATGTCTCGAACAAGTTTCCGTGGTCCCAAAGATGTTCGAGCCATTGAGGATCGACTGTAGATTTTTGAAATACGCACCTGAATTCTCATGTAAGTTGTATAACTTGTAATAAATACCGGTGATAAAAACCGTATTTACCTAAGTATTACACACTACATAGCCCGACCAAACTGATCCGTCACTTTGACATTTTGATTATAAAATATTACAAGTGTATACACTTACTTCGTAAACAGTAGATGAGTACAAACTGTCTCACGAGGAACGCAGGATTTTCTGACTGTCTCGCCTAAATTGTACAGTGGACGTCTCCCAGCGGACACAGAACGTTGTAATAAGTTCGATTCCACGTTGAATCAACGCAGCAGACACAGAATGTTGAAACAACGTCAATTCTGCGTTGATTCAGTGTCAGGCAGAACGTTGTAACAATTTCGATTGAGCTTTGATTCAACGTGGAATCGACATTCTTTCAATGTTCTGTGCCCTCTGGGTATCGATAGATATTGTATGTCAAGGTCAAAATGGCCATTGACTTATGTATCATTCTGGGTCTACACTGTTTGCAAAGACCTCAGTAAGCATTATAAACCTATAGCGTAGGTACCTGACAGGCCGATAACGACCCGCTAAAGATGTAGTAGATTTATAAAGAATGCTGGCTGGGATAGATCTGCCCTAAAACTTAAGTAAATTACGGTACTTATTATTGGGTATTTTGCAATGAAGTACCGAGTACAAACAGTTAAGTTTTATGCCCCCACAATGGTGGAAAGGGCATACAGCGTTACCCCTTTTCGTCCGTCTTCGTCCGCATCCGGCGTTAGCACATCACGAAAAACATACCCATATAATGTTGATCCCCTTTTCAGCTGACCTGAGCACGAAGTGCTCATGGTGATCTATTGTGGTCAGTCAATGTCCGTCGTCCGTCGTGGGTCGTGTGGCGTCAACATTTGCTTTAAAAACCCACCCCTCCTATGCCCTGGGCCAATTTACTCAATATTTGGTAGGAAGCATTAGGGTGACTTGTAGATCAAAACTAGCTAAAATCGTTCCGGTCGGAAATGCAAGATGACCGCCATCTTGAAAATCCATTTTTCGCTTGTTTTCTTGAACCGAAGGGCCGTGGGCTCCAAACATAGTAGGAAATATCAGGGTGACTTGTAAATTAAAACTAGCTAAAATCGTTCCGATCCGAAATCCAAGATGGCCGCCATGGCGGCCAATTTGAAAATCTAATTTTCGCTTCTTCTCCTAAACCCAAAAGCCAATGGACTCGAAACTTGGTAGGAAGCATCGGGGTAACTTATGGATCAAAAATAGCTAAAATCGTTCCGATCGGAAATCCAAGGACCGCCATGGCGGCCATCTTAAAAATCCATTTTCGCTTCTTCTCCTGAAACGAAGGGCTTTTTTACTTAAACTTCGTAGGGAGCATTGGGTTGACTTGCAGATCAAAATAGCTAAAATCGTCCCTATCGGAAATCAAAGATGGCCGCCATTGCGGCCATCTTGAAAATCTATTTTTCGCTTTTTCTCCTGAACCGAAGAGTCAATTGACTCAAAATATGGTAGGAAGTATTGAGGTGACTTGTAGATTAAAAATAGCTCAAATCATTCTGATCGG
Source organism: Anodontia alba (assembly GCA_964016985.1). NCBI lineage: Eukaryota > Metazoa > Mollusca > Bivalvia > Lucinida > Lucinidae > Anodontia > Anodontia alba. Next base: position 16,509,924 of record OZ024825.1, on the reverse strand, counting down.
AAATCCAAGATGGCGGCCATCTTGAAAATCTATTTTTCGCTTTTTCTCTTGAACTGAAAGATAAATTGACTCGAAACTTGGTAGGAAGCATCGGGGTGACTTGTAGATCAATAATAGCTAAAATCGTTCCGCTCTGAAATCCAAACTGGCCGCTTTGGCAACCATCCTGAAAATCCATTTTTCGCTTCTTCTCCTAAACTGAAAAGCTAATCGACTCGTAACTTGGTAGGAATCATCGGGGTGACTTATAGGTAAAAAAATAGCTAAAACCTTTCTGATCGGAAATCCAAGGCCGCCATGGCGGCCATCTTAAAAATCTATTTTTCGCTTCTTCTCCTGAACCCAGAGGTTTATTGACTTGAAACTTGGTAGGAAGCATCGGGATGACTTGTAGATCAAAAGTACGAGATAAAGCGTCCTTATTGGAAAGCCAAGATGGCCGCGCCATGTCGACCATCTTGAACATCTATTTTTTCGCTTCGTCTCCTGAAGCGAAAGGCCAATTGACTCGAAACTTGGTAGGAAGCATCGGGGTGACTTGTAGATAAAAAGAAAAAAGTTAAAAAGTTTCCATTCGGAAATCCAAGATGGCTGCCATGGGGGCCACCTTGAAAATCTCACTGAGGGAATGTTTTGCACAGATTAGAGTATTTTATTGATTTTTATGATTATTTTTATTACCTGACTTCCCCTTTGATAGTTGACAATCTCTCAAGCATTACGTCACACGGTAACCAGTTACAAGGTTCGATGACAAATATTCAACATGGCGGATACCATGCGAATCAGCTGACGATGTGATAATAAAACGATGTAAAACATAAAACCTTGTACCCTGTGTTCATGAAAGAATTGTAAATCCGGAATGAAACTGGAATGCCGCGATGGACCTAAGGAGGACAGATATAAAACAACAAAATAAGAATGCTAACCAACACATTTGTTTCCGAACATGCCAACAAATACACGATGTAAACAAGATGTAAAACGAATGTGTTTGAATGGTATAACCTGTTGAGGAACTCATCAGGTAAAAAAAGTCAATAAACTGCAATGTTCATAGATCATTTTCTGTCTTACTAATGTATCTAATTATGTATATGAATGTTTCGGCCAATATTGTAAGCTATCGTCCATAGTTACCAGGGGTGCAACTTTCGCTACAGTAATATGATTGGTTTCCCGTTGATAGCGCACGACGAAATTCTTTATGCTCAAATGCCTTATATAAAGCACGGCTAGAAATGTAAAGACAAATAAGGAACAAAACGAGCAGGGGTGTTAGAATATGAAATAAGACACTATCTAGATGCGATCCGTCTAAAGACGTCAAACATACGCAGCCAAGGAATCATGCAGAATTCTCGACCGATTGCATGAATCCAGCGCATTGATTGGCTGAGGCAGGTCCGGTTGGCCAGAGACAAAGGGGCACTCGCATATTCATTTGCATTTATCTTTAGGTTAATCATATTTTATTGCCTCTATAATAGCAACGGGGTCGGGCCACAAGTTCTCACAACATTAGTTACGGCCCTTCCCCTACAACATAATACATAACATCAACATGGCAACACGAACCACATATATAAGACATATGTCATTTGAGAGAGAGAGAGAGAGAGAGAGGGTTGTACAGACAAGTATTGTTATTGCTATTGTTATATTTGTACAGCATAAATGGGGCGGAGCAGGCACGGTCATCTGCTTTTTCACTTGAAAAAGAAAAAAAGAGAAAATTTATAAAATGTCATTATACATTTAACCTTATTGTTTTAATTTTAATTTCTATGCGAAGCGTGCTGAATTTTTAATAAATTTTTGGACAGAAGTAAAAATGTTGAAATTACTTTCAAGCGGGAGATCTTCGTTCCCATAGAGCAAAGTACTTATGTTTAGAGGATGGAACTGTCTGGTACCATTAAATAAAACAGTTCTTTGAGCCACAAAACGTGTACATTCAAAAAAGAAGTGTTCAGCACTTTCGACATTTCTAAGACAATCACATAGTGGATTATCTCGAATGTGGTTACTATAGAGATCGAAATTTAAGTTACTGCAATGATTACGCAATCTAGCGTGGAGGATGGACAGTTTTCTGTTTCCGTGTATATAATAAATTGGAACTATATTCGATATCACCTGTGAACGTAAGGCATAATTAAATGAACTCATAGTGGGCTTCTGGCGTGTAGTATGATCAAGATTATTCCACAAGTGTACAGATGCGGGAATGCAAGGATCGTTTGAACGTAGCCGTACGTGTAACCGGCATTGTAATATTACTGGAATCCCTTAGAGTATAATGTGAAATTTCACTGACTGTAGATGGAATTAACGCAGATATATAGGAAGGCACTGTGCCGTTAACTGCTCTATACATAAATTTCAGCTTCTGGTTGCGTCGTCTTGACTTTAATGTCTCCCAGCCGCATTCTTTATAAAGTCGCTCAAGGGATACTGACTCAGTTAAACCAGTGACAATCCTTGATGCTTCATTTTGATTTTTTTCTAAACTACTGGACTGTTCAATTGTGCATCCATCCCAGACAATGCTAGAGTATTCTAAAAGTGGCCGAACATATGAAATATATATTTGGTTCAGGGCTCTTCTGGAAAAGTCAAATTTCAGTTTTCTCATTATTCCGATAATTCTAGAAGCTGAGCTTAATATAGATTCAATGTGTTTATTCCATTTCATGTTGACACTAAATGTTATCCCTAGATGTTTATGGTCCTTGACAAATTTCGCATTAACATCATCAAAAACAATATTTGGAAAATGTTCACGAAGGCTGTATGAAAAAAAACCATAGCTTCTGTTTTGTTGGGATTAAACTTTATAAGCCAATGTTTAGCCCACTTGGTTATGATTAAAAGATCGTGGTTTAGAATACCTTCTAGGTCAGTTATATTAGTCGCCGATACAAACGGTGAACTGTCGTCTGCAAAAAGTCTAGTTAAACTTATAAGATTCTCCGATATATCATTGACATAAATGAGAAAAAGAAGAGGTCCTAATACCGATCCTTGTGGGACACCAGCAGTCACAGGACGGTTTGATGATATTACATCATTTAGAAGAACAGACTGTTTTCTATTAGTAAGTAATTTGCCAGGAACGACAAGAGTTTTTCTGAGATACCATACTGTTTTAATTTGTAAATCAAGCCTTTATGCCAAACACGATCAAAAACTTTGGATATATCGCAAAATACCATACAGGAAAGTTGGTTATCGAATGTATTGCATATGCTGTGATAAATATCTACGAGTTGAAAGGTTGTTGAGTGACCTGGTATAAATCCTGACTGATGGCTATAGATTAAGTCATTGGAATGTAAATAATTATAGAGATGCCTAAAGATAATGCGTTCCATCACCTTACCAAGCGGATTGAGTAGCGCTATAGGTCTATTATTAGACGGGTCACTCGTATCTCCCTTTTTAGGAATAGGGATAACATATGAAAATGTCGAGGAATCCGAAAACCTACCATCGTTAATTAAGCGATTAAAGAGAAAAGTTAGGGGCTTTGTTACTGCTCTAGCAACTGATTTTAATAATTTGTAACTTATAAAATTTGGTCCTGAAGCTTTAGTAATATTTAAAGAAGAAAGAATGTCGTAGACCTCTTGCTCGGAAATTTCAAATGTATCTAGTGTTGCATAAGTTTTTAGCTGAAATGGGGGTAAATCCGGTGTATCATTAGGAACTGTTGAAATTGATGCAAAATAAGAATTTAAACATTTTCTTGTGTAACTAGAGGTGGTATTGATGAAGAAGATGCATTTGACTTGACAAAGTATCGTCTTATTTCTCGTTTAAACTAGAAGATTCAATTAAATTTGTTTCCAAATTGCTATAGAATTTTTCTTTAGCATGCCGTTTCAAATTGTTCACTTTATTTCTCATTGATTTATATCTCTGCCAATGAATAGGATTATTCGATTATTCGATTTTTCAGCTTTAGATTTCAACCGGTCCCAAATCCTAGAGTGCTTTCTGATTTCCGAATCATACCATGGCTTGTCATCTCTACGAACTATAATTTCTTTAGTCGGAATAGCCTGTTTAGCGAATCTAAGGAGATCCGTTTCTGACTGTTCTGAACATTGCGTCTTTTACATTTAAATCGTTTATCTTTTTGTTTTTTCAGTACAATGTAAATTCGATTAGCTTTCATTTCGTTTAGCTTCTGATTTTGGAATTTGGACTTTAAAAATATTTGGATTAATTCAAATGCAAAATGCACAGAGATTAATCCTGTCTCAAAATGTGGAAAATAGATTTGTGGCAAATTCTGTGTTCCGGCTTTACTGAGCGTCTTTCAGAACTCGAAATTGATGCTTGGCCAAGGCGCCATGTTGCCCAGTTGTTTGTAGTTTCTAAGGTATAACTCTTTGAATTTGAATGAACTTTTCTAAATGCTGCATGTTATCTATAAGCAAACTTCGCTTACGTGCCCTTCGGGTTCTTTTTGCTTTGCATGCATTATTATTAATAATATTATTTATCTTATAAAATAAGAATTAATTTTTCATGTGAATCGTCTGCAGGCATTGGAAACGACTCATATAGAATATCGATTCTTAATTCCTTGGAGTTTACAAAATATAGTATGTCGTTTGCTACTTGCGTGAATTGCGCATTAAAGTGTTGTTCTTTTTTTTTTTTTTTTTTTTTTTTTTTTTTTTTACGAGGTATAATAATAATAATCACATTGTTACGACAACAGCGCGAAACAAGTATTAGCTTTCACAGAAAAAAAACTTGGTCTTGGTTGTGTGCTAAGCGTAGACCAAGGTTTGAGGTTTTACGGCCCAGCCCAATGGGGTCATGTCGAGTGCGTCAGTTTACCTAACCACACGTTTACTGGGCAGGCTTAGTCCTCTAAGCGGTAAACCAGAATGTGTGCACATTCCAATAAGCATTCTTTATAAATCTATAGCGGGCCGTTATCGGCCCGTCAGGGTAGCTGACGGGCCGATAACGGCTCACTGTAAACTGGGATTCTTTCACCAGAAATTTTTTGTGAAAGCTAATATATATATATATATATATATATATATATATATATATATATATATATATATATATATATATATATATATATATATATATATATATATATATATAATACTCCAATAACGTGATCAGACGTTCTGTCACATTTTGTGTGAATGTTCCCTGATCACAGGAGACATTTGAGCCTAAACGGCAGAAAACGTACATTGTGACATGTGCGAAGTCTGATCAAAATCTTCACTGGCGCATTTTGGATAGGCAAGGATGCAATTACTTCAAGCGGACAACGAACACAGATCAGACTGTGTAGATCTGCAAGCTGATCGGAGTCTTAGAGAGGTCAGATGTCAGAAGGGATATTTCTCAACATTGCGGTTTATTTGAGTCTCTTGAGTTACGGATATCTCGGAACAACGCATCCCATCTACGAGATGTGATACAGAGCTTCCGATCACCATTACGAAAACACACCTATTCAAATATATCGATAATTTTACAACCAAAAGCTGAAAACTTTTACATTTTTCTTAAATCTGCTCAAAAACATACGTAGATTGTTGGTACTCGTTAGAACCGTCTCGCCGAGGCGGCTCCAACGAGTACCAACAATCTATGTTTTTGAGCAGATAATGTCGTCCCCTGTCAACCCCAGTTTTACTATATAAAAGTGGGATTTAAGGTCAAAATTATATATACGTGTTTTCGTGATACGTGACTGTAGTAATGCTGTGTTGAACCGTATTTCTCGCGAAACGGATTCCTCACACGTGTGAAAAATTCGGTCGGATTTGTCACGCAGCGTGAAGAATTCGACCGAATTTTTCACAGCTGCCGAACGTATTCCTCACCTATCTGTGACAAACTCGTTCGTTATCAGTTTTATAAATAGCACGCAAATGTATTTGTCACCTTTCAAAAAAAAAAAAAACCTCAAAAAAAGTGCTTTTTTTTCATGCACGGATTTCTCACAAACGTATTTGTCACAGCTTATGATATAAAACATACGATTAACCATTTAATACAGTTTCGAGGTAATATATTTTTCTTATCATGCATATCTTTTAATCGAGTGATAGATTTATTATTTATTGTATTATTATTTTTAACTTCGAATATTATTGGATATCATAAAATGAAAAAAAATGAAATGTCGTTTTTGTTTCTTGATACCTATGGATTTGTTCAATAATATCAATCATCCCTTTTATACAGATTTCGACAAATCTTATTATAGATATAAGATTGTTGGTACTGATATCAAATATTCTAATTGTAAAGATATCTATAAATCATGGGTATCTGTAAAGAGTTTTATTGATATCTATAATTAATTATGGATATTGATAATTACATATATTGATACCCAATTTGTGAATATTTTATTTCGAAAAATCGATATCTAAAAATCAGTCTTTATATTGTTATCTTAAACTTGAAATGTAAATTATTGATATAAATCAGCCCGACTTTAATACTTTAAGATATCAATGCGAATTGTTTGTAACAATGGATTAATTTTGGTAATTGATAATCGTGATTGTGAAAAGCCACAAATGATCTGAATTATACATTAAGAAAACAAGCCTGTGCAATGAATACCCCGGCAAACCCCACTTTATATAGGAAAAAGTGAGGGTTGCAGGGCTATTCATTATTTCCTTATTTCTGCTATAAAAATTGTGAAAAATCCGACCGAATTTCTCACACCTATATTCGCCGGTAAGGCCACGTGTAAGATATTTGACCGATTATATCAAACGTGAGAAATTCAATGATATACTGCACATATGTGGAAAAATCAATCGAATTCATACGTTGTGACATATTGGACAGAATACATCACATGTGAAAAATCCGACCGAATTTCTCACACCTATATTCGCCGAAAATGTCACATGTAAAATATCCCACTGAATATATCAAACGTGAGGAATTCGATCGAATACGTCACAGATGTGATCAATTAGACCTAATTCGTCACAGTTATGACATATTCGACAAAATTCATCACATGTGAAAAATCCGACCGAATTTCTCACACCTATATTCGCCGATAATGCCACTAAGATATTTGACCGATTATATCAAACGTTAGAAATTCAATGATATACTGCACAGATGTGGCAAAAATCGATCGAATTCATACAAGTTGTGACATATTGGACAGAATACATCACATGTGAAAAATCCGACCGAATTTCTCACACCTATATTCGCCGAAAATATCACAGGTAAAATATCCCACTGAATATACCAAATGTGAGGAATTCAATCGAATACTTCACAGATGTGAACAATTAGACCTAATTCGTCACAGTTATGACATATTCGACAGAATTCATCACATGTGAAAAATCCGACCGAATTTCTCACACCTATATTTTACCAAAATATGTAAGAAATTCGACCGTATATGTCACTTGTGAGGAATTCGATCCAATACTTTACAGCTGTGAAATTATGGAAAAATAGACTGAATTTGCCACACAGCTGTGACACATTTGACCGAAAAAATCACATATGAAAAATACGTTCTAGTTTCTCACACCTATAATTCACCAAAGTGTGTCACATGTAACACATCCGACCAAATATATCTGGCACGTGATATATTCGATCGAAAACGTCCCTGCTGTAAAAATAATTCGACCGAATTATTCATAGTTCTGACATATTTGACCAAATACATGACATGTGAAAAATCCGACCGAATTTCTCACACCTATATTTCATCGAAAATGTTTCCATTCATTTAAAATGTGTTTACTGGTGTGCAAGCAATAGAAATTCTAATGTGTGACAAACTCGGTTGGGTTAAAAACTCTAAATCCGCAAAACGTATTCTTCATCTTTGTCCGAATGTGAAAAATTCGGCACTACCAGGAATTGTCGTACTACAGGAACTGTCACTCAGGTTATCGATATTCCATTTCAGATAGGCTTCGATTAATTCCCTTTGACCGGAGGCCCGTAAGCGTCGTCTTACCTGTGTAGCTGGTGTGTAATCAACCCAGTGTCACACACCTACAGTACTACTACAATTCAGATTAAATCATGTATGGATGCTCTTTAGAATCTTGGACCCAATATACACTGGACTAGGTCCGAGTTAGAATGAATGAATGAATGAATGAATGAATATCAGCAGATTATTCAGTATGATTTTCAAAGGAATATAAATAGTTTAACTTAAGAATTAATTAATAATGATGTAAACAAAATATTAATTATTTGATTAAAATCAATTGTTATTATTATTATTATTTCAAATTAAATAAAAAGTGTTGTATTTAGATATAGATAATTAAATATGATTTTTAAACGAATTTCAATAGTTTAACTTATGAAAACAGAGGTAATTAATAAATTAAAAAAGTGTTATATTTAATGAATGGTAATTCAGTAAGATTTTAAAATGAAGAACAATAGTTAATCTAAGAAAACAAAAGAGTTAATTAATTAAGGTTGTATTTAATTACTGATGATAGTACGGTACAATTTTTTGAAAGAAAAACGATCATTTCACCTGGAGAAAACAAATGGGAAAATTTTATTAAGTATAAGTAATTTGAAAAAAAAATGAATGAATGAATAAAAAAACATTACTTTATGATAACCATTAACTAAAGAAAGAAAGAAAGAAAGAAAGAAAGAAAGAAAAAAGCCTATGGATAATGAATACAGGAGAGACCTATGTCATTCACTACTTAACATCATAGGAGTCTGCGTACCTCCGTTATTTAGTTATCCTAAGGCATTTGTTGTTAAAATACAAAAGAAAGAAAGAAAGAAAGAAAGAAAGAAAGAAAGAAAGAAAGAAAGAAGCATATGGATAATGAATACAGGGGAAAGGCCTATGTCATCCACTTCTTAACCTCAAAGGGGCAGTCTTCATACCTCCGCTCCGTTATTAAGTTAGGTTATCCTTAGACATTTGTTAATACAGTAATTAAAGATACCTACTCTTTAAGGTGATCTAGGTAACCTATTTCACATCAATACTATCACCACAGATTAAAGAAACCTATTAATCAGAATGCAGTCAAGTGTGTTTAATCAATGCTCACCAGATACCATGATATGCGGCGTCTGATCTGGGTCTAAAGTTCTTATCTATTTGTCAATGTTCCTTTTTTAGCATGAATGAGTAATATCAAATATTACAGTGTTTTAAGCAACCTTCAGGTATGTGCCCTTTGTAGACCAAGACCCCATTGCGCTTTCTGAGCAAGGTTATGCTCTTTGCTGAATCTGTGTTATAGATCTGATTGTTAAGATCAGTATGTGCAGATGCTTATGCTAAACAATCCTCCTGGTCATTCTGTGCCTAAAGTACAAACAGCGCTGGTCATTATTTCCTTCTAGTGGTATGAGGGTACATGACTAGAACAAAAAAAAAACAAAAAAAAACGTAAATTTAGAGGTTTTATTAATATTGGTAATTTGATAATTCAGTAGTTTGAAACCAGTCTAAAAGCTCGCACAGACCATCAGCTGGACAAAGACAAATAACTTTGGGCTATTTGTTCACAGCATAAAGACAACTTAATCCTGTTTCATAAACTTAGGACCCATTGGTGGCGCGAATTAGCATAGTACTTATCAGTTAAGCCTTTAGCACTTTAGGTAAAAGTTTTGCAGACAACATAAATATGGGATAATTTTCTCTAGTTCTCCATTAAAACATATGTTGTAGGTATTAATTTGATGCACCTCGGTGAAGCAAAAACATGTTATGAGTACTCATTTGAAGAACCTTGGTGAGGCTGATCTAATAAGTACCCACAACATATGTTTTTATGGAGAAAAAAATATACGATCACCAAATACTTATCCTGAACAATTCCTCTGTAGGTTTTATTTTCAAAACAGGATTTGACATTTCATGAAAATTGTCTCCAATGAAGACTATTTGCATGAAGTGTCAAATTCTATTTTCTGTATAAACTAAGACAATAACCACTTTATCGCATGCTGAATTAGCCCAGAAAGTGATAAACGTTAAGGGATCGAATATCACCCCACCCCTAAAAAGGAAATTGTTTGACATTTCATGCAAAGCATCTCTATTGCAAACAATTTGCATGAAATGTCAAATCCTATTTTCTGGGGAAAATTCAACAAATATCACCAGTTGATTGCTGCTGAATTAGCCCAGAGAGTGGAAAAGGTTAAGGGTTAAAATTTTGTACCCCCCCCCCCCCAAAAAAAAAAGAAAAGAAAAAAAAAAGGTTTCACAGTTCATACAAACTGTCTCTGTTGGAGACAATTCGCATGACATGTCAAAGCCTACTTTCTGGCAAAAATAAGAATATCATCATCACTTTTCCCTTGATGCATGAACGTTGTTTAATAATCATTTAAACTTAAGAAATAAAAATAGACAAACTGTTAAAAAAATTATATAAAATTAATGTAGCATATGCTATTTCTAGTTTTATCAAGAATTGATCTGTCTCAGATAAAGGGCAGTTGTGTCAGATTATGAAAAAAAGGGAGATTATTTATTATGCAAACACTAAAGATCCAGATCAGTCTGCGCATCTGTACACTGATCAGGATTGTCACTGTTAATCAATATTTTCTACAGTAATCAGTGTTTCTTTAGTTACACAGTTAAAGATGGCGCTTTGTTTGCCCATATTCTTAGGTCATAGTCATAATGGTCCTTTTCAAATGTTGATGTTCATTTGATGTTTTGACCATTTTGTTTTTATTGCATGAGGTATAGATTATAGATATGACCTAAAAATACTTCTCTTTTCCCAGCAGTCTGTGTTGGTTACCTAAAGTAACACCAGGTAACAGGGTAACGCCTCTTAATAGGCCAGGATTCATCCTCTATAGATCTATGCCGTCATTCCAAATATATATATATACATACATTAACCTATAGAATCAGTTGATATTGTGTGGGTAACAGGGTAACACGGGTAACCGCAGGTAACACAGGGGCACTGATACCCCAACTTAAATTGTTAATTTACTTGACCGGGTTTGGGTAACAGGGTAACAAGGGTAACCACAGGTAACATAGAGAAACAGGTACTTCAACTTAAATTGCAAATTTACTGAACTATGTTTGGGTAACAGGGTAACACGGGTAACCGCAGGTAACACAGGGACACAAATACATCCAGTTTAAATGCAAATTTACCGGACTATGTTTGGGTAACAAGGTAACACGGGTAACCGCAGGTAACATAGGGAAACAAACACTTCAACTTAAATTGCAGATTTACTGAACTATGTTTGGGTAACAGGGTAACAAGGGTAACCGCAGGTAACACAGGGACACAAATACATCAAATTTAAATGCAAATTTACTGGACTGTGTTTGGGTAACAGGGTAACACAGGTAACGGCAGGTAACATAGGGAAACAATTCCTTCAACTGAAATTGCAAATTTACTGATCTATGTTTGGGTAACAGGGTAACAAGGGTAACCGCAGGTAACACAGGGACAGAAATACATCCAATTTAAACGCAAATTTACTGGACTGTGTTTGGGTAACAGGGTAACACGGGTAACCGCAGGTAACACAAGGACACAAATTCCTCAATTTAAATTGCAAGTATACTGGACTGTGTTTGAGTAACAGGGTAACACGGGTAACCGCAGGTAACACAGGGACACAAATGCATCCACTTGAATTGCAAATATTCTGGACTGTGTTTGGGTAACAGGGTAACACGGGTAACCGCAGGTAACATAGGGAAACAAGTACTTCAACTTAAATAAATTGCAAATTTACTGAACTATGTTTGGGTAACAGGGTAACAAGGGTAACCGCAGGTAACACAGGGACACAAATACATCCAATTTAAATGCAAATTTACTGGACTCTGTTTGGGTAACAGGGTAACACAGGTAACCGCAGGTAACATAGGGAAACAAGTACTTCAACTTAAATTTCAAATTTACTGAACTATGTTTGGGTAACAGGGTAACAAGGGTAACCGCAGGTAACACAGGGACACAAATATATCCAATTTAAATGCATATTTACTTGACTGTGTTTGGGTAATAGGGTAACACGGGTAACCGCAGGTAACATAGGGAAACAAGTACTTCAACTTAAATTGTAAATTTACTGAACTATGTTTGGGTAACAGGGTAACAAGGGTAACCGCAGGTAACACAGGGACACAAATACATCCAATTTAAATGCAGATTTACTTGACTGTGTTTGGGTAACAGGGTAACACGGGTAACCGCAGGTAACACAGGGACACAAATTCCTCAACTGAAATTGCAAATATACTGGACTATGTTTGGGTAACAGGGTAACACGGGTAACCGCAGGTAACACAGGGACACAAATGCATCCACTTAAATTGCAAATTTACTGGACTGTGTTTGGGTAACAGGGTAACCGCAGGTAACACAGGGCACAAATGCATCCACTTAAATTGCAGTTTTTTTTTTCGATTGTTGTAGAGCCCATGACTGTGCTCAGGTTACCTGGATGTTCGCGGTCATTCGCAAAGAAGCTGTCTTTTGGCACAACCAAGATGGTGGCCCGTGTGAATAAAATTTATGCATGCTTGTTGGTAACCAAAAAAAAATTGAAAATGTTTACTGCGGTGATATTTGATTTTTTTTTATTAAATGCATAATTACTGATATAATTTATTCGATCCAATATCAGATCCAGTATACGAAAATAATGGCTACTATCTACTTGGAGCTCACATGACTCGTCTTCACGATAATCGTTCTGAAGACTAAAAATAGTTTTTGAAAAAAAAGGGGAAAAAAAGAAAAAAGAAAAACAAACTCTCCAGTGTTTCGCTTTACTGAATAGGGCTGCGTTCAGAAACGCGAAACACAAGCGAGTGTTTTTCAAAAACTATTTTACATCGTTTGTTTGCATCGTCAGAATGATTATTGTTTATCGGTTACACGTGACCTCTGCCTATTAGGCATTACCTGTTATTCTCGAAAACGAGACTTTATAATGATATCACCCTACCTGTGTACTTTATTAGGTAATAAGACGTATCGGAACCCAAACGTTTCCAGCCTAGTTGCTCCGCCTCTATTTTCACTCTTCGTCGTTTCGCCTGACAAAACCACCCCCGCGTCCCTAGTCGTTTCGCCACCATCTCCCTAAATCATTTCCCCAATATTTGTTCCCCTTAAACAACCCTTTTTAGTCATTAGTGTCTTGTAGAGTGTAGGCCTACATTTATTTAGCTAGTTCCGGGTAAGGTTATGCTCTGTGAGGTTATGCTTCATAACGATTTTCAAGTAACTGGCTGAACAAAACTTGATTTCTTTTTGCTGTTACAGAGTACAATCCTTTCTTGAAATACAACAAGAATTTGACGTTCGTTTTTGTTATCTGCCCTTGCAATGACTGAAGTTCACCACTGAAGTGGCTAGTTCCGAATAGTTTAGCTAGTTCGGAATAATAACCGAGGAATCTAAAAAAAATCCCTCGCATGATGCATCAGCCTCTAAATATGAGTTTATAAATTGTATTATGTGTGACAGAGAAAAACAAGCAAATTCCGTAGGGAATTTATGTCCCCCGCCTTATTTTTATTTGAGCTGTTAAAAATGGATAAGTTAACCAGAGGACCATTGGTCGTGTATCACTTACCTAAGTATTGAAGCAGGAAACCAGTGATAAAAAATAATTTCAGGGTTTTGAAAAAAAACACATGCATATCTTCAGACCATTCTTAAAGTACCTGTAAAGTTTCAAAAGGGTCGGCTTAAAACTGTGGTAGGAAATACGGGGACAAGGTACCTACTCCCTATACGCTTCTGTAGTATTAGAACTCAAAAAATGTCTTAAGTTAAAAATGCGGCAAAAAGTGATAAAAAATTATTTCAGGATTCTAAAATATCCACATGCATATCTTCAGGCCATCCTAAAAGCCCATGTAAAGTTTCAAAAGGATCGGCCAAAAACTGTGGGAGGAGTTAAGGGGACAAGGTACCTACTCCCTATAGACTTCTGTAATATTAGAACTCAAAAAATGTCTAAGTTCAAAATGTGTAAAAAGTGATAAAAAATAATTTCAGGATTCTGAAAAAAACACATGCATACCTTCAGACCATCTTAAAAGCCCCTGTTAAGTTTCAAAAGGATCGGACAAAAACTGTGGGAGGAGTTAAGGGGAGAAGGTACCTACTAAAAATTCGGAACCACTCACCACGGAAAACCGAAAACAGTGTCCCTCCGCTTTTCTTCGAAAAGGCAGGGGACAAAAAGATTCAAAATGGTGTCTGCTATAAATTTTGCTTGGCGCTTTAAAGGTTTATGAATAAATAAATCAAATAGTCACATTCCACAAATTAATATGTAATTTGACAACTGAAATTAGATTCTAAAGTACGACAACCCAAAATAGGCATGGTTTGAAAAAAGGGTACGAGTTGACTAAGGTACGAGTTGACTAAGGTACGAGTTGACCAAAAGTAGGTACGAGTTGACTAAGGTACGAGTTGACCAGAAACCATAAACATGCCGCTGTTGCATGGCGGTGCGCGTGTTTTATGGGTATTTCAAGTTTACCTCAGTAGCGCACCGCAATATCAGCATATTGGTAGCATATTTCACACGACAAACAGTAAACGGATGTTGAATAACATTACGTAATAGCCTTTCTTGTTTGACGTAATATATACTTTATATTGGGATTTGACAAGTTGATAATTTTTGATAAAATAGATTTTACCAATGTTTCTGATATATACTAATCCAGCATGTAGTGGAAAAGTAGAACCAAAAAGACTCTATTAATATTTTTTTAATCACATACTGAATATGTTTCTAGTTTTATATGGATTTACCTTTAATAATAACGTAAACACCGTCTCCTCTTATACAGCACACACACACACACACACACACACACACACACAAAACCAAACAAGTTATTGCATTCGTTAATATAGTCAGGCTTTCCTAGATAGACAAGATATGAAAATTTCAATGGTACATATTAACCCTTTTATGCCCAGCCGTCCCTAAAAGAGACACTGGCAAACAGTGTTTGCATTAAATAAAGGATTTTCTATAAAATATGGTAACAATAAAAACTTAAGCTCCGCATAAATTGGTTAACCTGCTCGTTCGCACAGCCCTCTTTGGTTATTTGCTTGGTCCCGATTTTAAACGATTTTTTCTGACTAAGGTTTTTTTTTCCTACAATTATTTTTTTTTAGCAATTCCTATTTAACCATGGTCCAAAAGGTATTACTTTTATAAAAAATGTTTCTTCCTAAATAACTGACGCAACACTTTATGCACACAAATGCAAATAATCTACAATGCAACGAAAGGAAATGATTGTAATAAATAAATAAATAAAAAAAAATGTCCAAATTCCTGAAAAATCCTACACCCGAGTAGGAAAAAGTCATTTCCGGGACCAAAAGTAATGATAATAATGATAAAGAGGAGAGCCATTGCCCTTTGACGTCTCCAAAAACATTTATATTTTAACTTGAAATTTCTGCTGAAAACTAAATCAGCGTGCAGGAGATGATTTACATAAGCTCTAAGCTTTTTATCAAATCCTGTACCATATAATATTATGCTATGTATATGTGAAAAATGCTGAATAAAATATTGTTTAAACCAAATCAGCGTGCGAAAATGTAATGTCCCATATTGGGCCACAAAGTGTCTTGATGAGCCTGCATCCGAGCTATTTATTTATTTATTTATCTATAAACACACAAGTATTTTGCGTATTTGGGTGATTCTGAAACTCAGTCGCTTCCGATTGCAACTTGTCAAAAGAGCACCACACATATGAAGTGTGTCCGTAAAGTTCGTGGACACGGCAAATTTCAACTAAACTAGCGCGCTTCTACAGGTTTTAACGATGGTGTATTATTTTATCATTCATTATGCATTGTCGATTATTATGGGAGAATATTCAAATCATTTAGCGAATTACATAGATTTTCGTTGCTTTCTCCTATTAACAAGTTATATTTTTGTAACCCACTACGTTGTTTTCGTTCAGTTCTTGGCGGAGTTACGTCCCTTGCATTTTTCGGCCCTTTTCAGTAACAAAATAGGGAAAGTACTAAATTCGGTTAGAAAGTCAGGTTTTTGCATAAAAAAATAATTATAATGACTCAAAAATGTATCAAACTATACAATTCCTTAAAACTAACAACTTTTAACCGAGATTGTGAATTAGATGATGCTGGGGCTCTAAGTGATCACAAATGTCCAGAAAATATAGGCTACTCTAAGATGAAGTACGATGAGACATTTTTCGGCTACCATAAGGTACTAACAAGACATGGAAATAATTATATGTACTAGCATGATACGAAACCGTAGATGACACATTGTCGCCAAGCACGCGATTTTATCCCTGTATGAAATACATGCTCACCTAAACCCGTTTGACGCGAGTGAAAAACGGAAAAAAAAGTTATACGCCGACGGATGCAGCGCTGAAAACTGTGCAGTCTGATCTACTGACCTAAGACTGTTCTGTTCATTAATATACTCAACAGTATACGTGTTTTTTTGTTTTGTTTTTTTTTATTTAAATTTTACTATCCACCGATTGTGCGCAAATGCACGGGATGATCTGGGTTTTCATTGCTCGTACACAGGACAAAAGCCACTTTTCCACGTTGGCGAAAATATATAAACGTCAACAAAAAGTTAAGCAGGTCTAAGTGCCCTATCGTGCAGTCTGATCTGAATCATCATTGTAACCAAAATGAAGCTTCACCTTTCATAATTAGATTATGTAGTATTTTTAGATTCTGTGAACGAACAGTGAAAACCCTGATCAGGCTGCGCGAATGCATAGGTGTTTCAAGTCTTCTTTTACGCAACGTGGCCCATAACATGTCACATAAAATGGTTCGAATTCTTCGAACAATCAACGAACGTACGCCTGTATGACTGTAACGACCTTGGCATAAGGGTCCGACTTTTTTGTTCTAATTATTCTTAAAGACACATTTTGGATTGCATAACACCCTAATGACTCTGAGGAGATTAAGATAAGAAATTCTTGGTGACTTTGGCCATCCTTTCAGGTAGGGGTCTGATAAGGGGAAATTAGATTTTATATCAGCAAAGTTTATGATGAAGACAGAAAAACAAATGTGGGTAATTTGGTGATAATTTGATGTTGTTTTTTTTCTAGTTATTCAATAAAATATACCTGTTTTTTGTTCATTAGAACTGTCTCTCCCAGGCAGTTCTAATGAAACCCACAATATATCTCATGGTGAAATACAGATATTTATGCTATACGCTAATTTATCACCAAATGCCCCCTTTATTTGTTTCTTTGGATCAAATACAGAAGATTAGGAAGATAGTATGAGAAGCTTTTTGGCATAAAATACAAATTCTAAATTGTCCAAGAACTTTTTGACATATTTCATAATGTATTGTTTTACTGATATGGAAATGGAATAATTGTGCAGTGTTCTTATTTACTTTAGAAAATAAATAAATGAATAAATAAATAAATATTTTCAATTTTATATTTCTATTTCAGTTCATTTGTACTTTTTCACAATGCAAGAAAAAAACAACACTTTTGTGTTTAGAAAAAAAAACTATCAAAAAAAAAAAAAAAAAAAAAAAAAAAATAATAATAATAAATAAAAAAATAAAATGATACAATACATATCAACAAATAAAATCAAGTTAAATGCAAAATTTGCAAATGAATTTATTTGATAGTACCATATTGAATACTGCTCAATTTTAAGAATTAACCCTTATATGGCCCCACCTAAGGAGACTTAACAGCCTTATAAAGACTCCATAATCACTTAGATAAGATAAGCCTTTGATGTGCGCTCTGTTATCAGGACTGTATATTGGGGGTGATCATGAAGGGGGGGTCTAGCCAAAGAAGGAAAAAAATGTGTCTTTAAAAGTGAAATAAAACGGCAGTAATATGGAACAATCAATGTGGTCAAATGTCTCTAAATTCTGATAGAAAAATCCGAATTGGGTCTTTTGTAGTGTCCCAAACGACTCAGTCCGAATATGTTAAATGTGAGACGCGGGAAGACTGTGCTTTGTGACTGTTGTATTTCCAGTGGGTAACTTCAGAGCCGATTAAAGACACATTTTTTTCCTTCTTTGGCTAGACCCCCACTTCATGATCACCCCCAATATACAGTCCTGATAACAGAGCGCACATCAAAGGCTTATCTTATCTTAGTGATAATGAAGCCATTATAAGGATGTTAAGTCTCCTTAGGTGGGGCCCTATAAGGGTTAATTCATGTAATTGAGCAGTATTCAATATGTTACATTAGAACTAAATAAATTCATTTGCAAATTTTACATTTAATTTGTTGATTTGTATTGTATCATTTTATTTATTTATTTTTTTAATTTTATTTTTTTTTCCAAAATAAAAGTGTTGTTTTTTCTTGCATTGTGAAAAATACAAATAAACTGAAATAGAAATATAAAATAGAAAGTTTTATTTATTTATTTATTTATTTATTTATTTATTTTCTAAAGGAAATAATAACACTGCGCAATTATTCCATAGCTGCCTAAAAACTAAATATTTTAGCTTCAATCAAATTGAATCTGCAAATATTTTGTCTTGAGACTAATTATGAGAGTTCACTAGGAAAGAAGAACAAAGAAATACTAAATAATATTTATTCATGAAAGTAAAACAGCTTCTCTTTTCTTAAATAAATAAATGAATAAATAAATACTATCTATCTTACTAATTTTCTGTATTTGATCAAGAAAAAAAAAAGAACAGATAAAGAGGGCATTTGATGATAAAATTAGCATATAGGCATAAATATCTGTATTTCTCCATAAAACATGTTGTGGGTTTTCATTAGAACTGCCTGGGAGAGGCCTGGGAGAGGCAATTCTAATGAATATCAACCAGCTATATTTTATTGAATAAACAGAAAAAAATCATCAAATTATCACCAAATTACCCACCTTATCTGTTTCTCTGTCTTCATCATGAACTTTGCTGATATCAAATCTAATTTCCCCTTATCAGGCCCCTACCTATAAGGGTGGCCAAAGTCACCAAGAATTTCTTATCTTAATCTCCTTATGGTCATTAGCGTGTTATGCAATCCAAAATGTGTCTTTAAGGATAGTGCCGATAAGTACCATAAAACTAGAGGTATTACAACCTAGGAATTTGGCAAGATTGCAGGTGAGGCCAAGGGTGGTTGATAAAAAATCCTTGCTCATTTATCCATATCGGTATTCTGAAGGAAACAACCCACAATTGACTGAAAATGGATGTGGCTCTGTTTATGTCGTGTGGTTCCTTTTATGAAGTGCGGCTCTGAAGTTATTGGCGCACTTGTGGCAAATACTACCATCACATTTTGAAAATTAAGCTTCGCGTAATGACTTGCCCACTGTCTAAAAAGCGAAAAAGACCGTCTTCAGTTATCAACTGTACTATATCAAGAGGGAAGATTTGTCTTTCATAGTGCCAGAAGACTCTTATTACACTTTATATCAAAAGAGGTTCCTAGGCTTTAAAGACACATATTTCATTGCGTAACATCCTGATGACCTATTAGTGAAATATGCAGATAACAGATCATACATCTATGGTGACCTATGGCTCTCAAACAGGTAGGGACCAGATATGGGGAATCAGTTTTGAGGAAAAGATAAATGGCTAGAATAGGAGAAAGCAAGGAAGATCTATGTAGTTCGCTAAATGACTTGATTATTCTCGCGTATTCTCGCGTATTAATCGACGAATTTTTGCCAAATGCCGGAGCTAAACGTTAGAGGGGATATACAGTTTGAGCCGGATGGCGAATGACAGCGAAAGTACCGATACTTCATCCTCTGACGAGGTCGTGTTTGTTTGCAAAAATATGTGTGGTGCTCTTTTGGCACGTTGCAATCAGAAGCGACTGAGTTTCAGAATCACACAAATTCGCAAAATACTTGTGTGTTTATAAATAAATAAAAAGCTCACAGATGCAGGCTCAGCAAGACACTTAGTGACCCGGTATCGGACATTACATTTTCGCACGCTGATTTAGTTTTCGGCAGAAATTTCAAGTTAAAATCTAAATATTTTTGGAGACGTAAACTGCAAAAGCTCTCCTCTTTATTACTATTATTATTATTATTATTATTGACACCTTTCCTGTGTAGCGGCTCTTTTGATCAGAGTCGGATTGCGTTTTAAAGCAGAATAGTGACGAAACGATCTTCATTATGTACCAGGGTCAGTTGATATTTGCTTGTTTCCGAGTTTGAAAGTTTTTTTTTTCTGACTTTAGACTATAGGTCTCAGAAATGATTTTTTTTTTCCTACTCGGGTACAGGATTTTTTCCTATAATTTTTCAGGAATTTGGACAATGTTCTCTTTCTATTTTTTTTTTTTTTTTTTTTTGTTTTTGTTTTTTAGACTACAATCATTTCCTTTCGTTACATTGTGGATTATTTGCATTTGTATGAATAAAATGTTGTGTCAGTTATTAAAGAAGAAACATTTTATAGAAGTAATACCTTTTGGACCATGGTTAAATCTGAATTGCTAAAAACATATTCGTAAGAAAAAATTAAAAAAAAATCGTTTAAATTCGGGTCCTAGCAAATACCCAGTAAGGGCTGTGCGAACACGTAGGTTAACCAATTTATGCCGAGCAGTCTCTTCCACTTTAACTCTTTGGACCGATCCATTTCCAAGAGCAGGGGTGTCTGCTAAAGTTTTTTTATTTTTACCATATTTTATAGAAATTCCTTTATTTAATGCAAACACTGTTTGCTAAGTAGTGTCTCTTTAAGGGAAGACTAGGCATAATTAGTTAATATGTACCATTGAAATTTTCATATCTTGTATAGCTTGGAAAGCCTAACTGCAATAACTCTGTGTGTGTGTGTGTGTGTGTGTGTGTGTGTGTGTGTGCTGTATAGGAGGAGACCGTGTTTAAGTTATTACTGAAGGTAAATCCAGATAAAACTAGAAACATATTCAGTATGTGATTAAAAAATATTAACTGAGTCTTTTTGTTTCTAGTTTTCCACTTTATGCTGGATTAGTATACGAGTATATCAGAAACATTGGTAAAATCTATTTTATCAAAATTATCAACTTATTAATCTCAATATAAAGTATATATTACGTCAAACAAGAAAGGCTATTACGTAATATTATTCAATATCCGTTTACTGTTTGTCGTGTGAAATATGCTACTAATATATACCGATATTGCGGTGCGCTACTGAGGTAAACTTCAAATACCCATAAGACACGCGCATCGCCATGCAACAGCGGCATGTTTATTCGAAACGTTTGTAGGTCGCGCCAAGTGAAAATGTACCATCTTGGCATATACAGAGAAAGATGGTACAGACCAAACCGCGCATCTGCACAGTTTGATCAAGACATTCGGTGTACGCTTACAGATATTGCAGAATATATCGACGAAGAATAAAGACCCTTATCGGGTTGTACGACTTCGCTGGCTGAGATGGATCTTTATCGTACTCCCAGAAGACATCTTTTCTCATGGCACGTCTCAGAGAGAGAGAGAGAGAGTATCGAATTAGTAAAAATAGGTATATTTTATGTGTATATAGAAAATGCTCGGACTGATTGTCCTGAGACTGCACAACAGTTACATCTTTTTGATCAGCGCAATCAGAAGTTTGCATTTATATACACGATTATTTGCGGACCTGTGCTTGAATTTCATTATTATCCTATGAGCTGTATGCATACGATGAGAAGAAAAAGATGCGGACAAACTTCTGTACATCCACGCTGACTGATAAGGATTGTTCCTGTGTAAGGCATATCCGTTTTGTTCCAGCGCAAACTGGCTTATTTATTACCCGTATCAGTTTTGTTTATTTATTTATTTGTTCATTTACTTATTTTAAATGGGATGGCTATATCACATTGTCTCGCATGAGGGCTGATATGTTCACTGACTGACATATCCATATTTATTTATCCTAACGAGAATTCAGTTCCACTAGAAAACGAAATTCTGACATAAGCGACCAGCGTAGACTCAGACCAGATTGAGCACCGTTCAATCTGATCAGTTTACACGGTTCCACAGTCTAATCGAGGCCAACACTGGTAGTGAACAGCAAATCTGTTCGTACTCAAAATGTTCTATACGCGATCATTGTAGAGCTGATCAGACTGCTTGGATGTGCAGGCTGCCTTGGGTCGCGTATGATATAAGGTCAATTCTATTTTTGCACTAGACATCACGTTTGCTCTCTCTCTCTCTGACATAAGCGATCTGCTTAGACAGATCCGATTGTGCATCCATACAATCTGATATCATTCTACTCGGGTCATGCGCATCTGCGCAATCTGATCGATATAGTTGTAATCTGAAGGTTCTATACGCGAACATCTAAACCTGATCAGACTGCTTAGATTTGCAAGCTTCTAGGACCTCGAATGTCCTAAAGTCTCTCTCTCTCTCTCTCTCTCTCTCCCTCTCTCTCTCTCTCTCTCTCTCTGATATAAGCGACCAGCGTAGACAGACCAGATTTTGCATCCAGTCTGATCAGTCTACTCTAGTCATGCGCATCCGCGCAGTTTGATCAGTCTACATATTGACGTACAACGGACCTCAATCATCGGACTGCTCGGATTCGAAGCATGTTTTGCATCTCGTAAATAAAAGTGTCGATCTCTCTATCAGTCTAAAAAGAAAAGTACTGCTGTTCCGTTTACATACGTGCTATTGCACCCGACAACAGCACACTGCACCATTTTTGTCTATCGGCCAGAATCTAGGTTTGGTAATTTGAGAATAAATCACTCCATTTGGACAACTAGAATTTGACTCAAGTAATCATTTGTCAGAGAATAACCTTATGAATACAATCAGTTGTATTTAGATTATCACATAACAAGTAGGTCTACAAACATTTTCCTTTTGTAATTTCATCTAGAATTAGATGCAGACTGTGACATTCCCCATTCACGAACTTCTCAGCCGTTTATTCGGCACGCCCAGGGTAATTAACACAAATAAAGTTTTGTGAACTGATCCCTTGTTCAATTTCTTTAATTTTATTCCACAAAAGAATTAGAATATGCAGCAAATATGATCAAACAACAACCCTTTAACTCGTCAACAGCGATCACACATTGCTACTGATAGGGATAGTAACCTATTACACCATAGCCAGACCAGTATTCACGTGACAATCTGGTTTACTGAAAAAGACGTAATTTACCGAAGAAGATGGGTTGTGATATATAAATTTAAATGCACGATAAATTACTGTACAAATGAAAAGAAAGTAACTATTTTTATCGAAGATTAGTTCCAAATTAATTACACTTTGATTCAAATTAATTACACTTTGATTTGATCACAAAAAAAAGAAAAAAAAAAAAAAAAAAAAAAAAAAAAAAAGAAACAGGATGCGGGGGTAGAAAAAAAATTATAGGACGGTAAATAGTGAGGGCTGACATGTTCACAGAATGACATGACATATATAAACATAATTGTTTCTTTCATAATATTATAACGAGCATATTCAAATTGAAAACGATCTGATCACATGTGCGATCAGCGTAGATTCCGTTCCATTACGAAAACACGCCTATTCAAATATATTGAAAATTTTACAACCAAAAAAAGGGGAAAATTTTCGGATAAAAATCCTGGTTTTTTATATTTTTGCTCAAAACACAGATTGTGGTACTCATTAGAACCGCCTCGCCGAGGCAGTTCTAATGAGTACTCACAATCTTTGTTATTTTAGCAAACTAAGAAAAATAATGTATACCCCTGTAAACTCCAGTTTTACTATATAAAAGTGGGGTTTAAGTGTATCAAAGTTATATAGGCGTGTTTTCGTGATTGGACACCTTAACTTCTCACCCCTACTTATTTTTTACTTTGAACAAGCCTTAATTACTACAAGCTGACGTGTCTCAATACTTCAAGATGAGTAACAAACAGTTTTAGCCTAAATTACCATTTTTGTACACGTGCATTTCAGGGACTTGCACAAACATGCGATTTTGCATAACAGATGTACAACTTATATACATTACAAAAATATTTTGAATATACCCTCACTTCTTCATAGTTTCCTTGCTACAGTCAGAAAATCGGTAAGCTATTACCGAGTGTCATTCTTAACGTTCTGGTCTTATTGGATGCAATTTTGTCACTTTCGAATAACGTCATGTTTAACGCTGCTGATGATGATGTGGAAAACGGTGTCATTCAGTAACTTGAAAATAGTTTATTAACAATAAAAAACAAATATTGAAAACATTCTTTTTATAATCGATTTGGTATGTGTAAATTTAACTGAATATAAATTCCGCGTTCTGCGGCGTCAGGTCTGGGTCTACATTTTTCTCAGCCCAGCGGGCACTAGACGCTTATATAACGTCGCCAAAACGTCGAGGCAACGCCATAACGTTGCATCGACGATGAGATGACGTTTGATGAACGTCATATGCGCTTGAAGTCATTTCTCTCCCATTACTTAGAGTCTATACAGTGTATTATACGGACCACGTCAAGCGAAAGCAGGAGCGGATTCAGAAGGATAGGGGTGAAATCGAAACCCTTGATTCAAAATTCATTTCCAAAGGAAATTTTGGAGAATTTTGATAATTTTGGGGTACCATATTTACCCTAAATATTCACTCTCCTTATACTTTACCTTAAACTTCTCTTCAACAAATCTAACTTCCTATGAGTATGTGTAAAATTGCTGGGTGAGTGGTGAATAGTGCAGAACCTGATCAGATGCCACGTTCTGCGGCGTCTGATCTAGGTGTGCACTGTCTGCACAGGCCTGCCTGTTCGAATGCTTAAAGAACGATAATTCGGTCAAATCGAGCCCCCCTCCCCGCCCACTCCCCCCCCCTCCACACACACACCTCAGAAGTAATCCCAGATCCGCCCCTGGAAAGAATGTCTTTGAGCAAATGCAAAATAAGCAGACTCAGTTCATTTTTTTGAGCCGTAACTAAGAAAATGTCATTACGAAAACGCGCCTATTCAAATATATTGAAAATTTGACCACAAAAAATTGAAAGTTTTCAGATAAACATTCTGATATTTTTCATATTTCTGCTCAAAACATAGATTGTGGGTATTCGTTTGAACTGCCTCGCAGAGGTCGAGGCGGTTCTAACGAGTACCCACAATTTATGTTTTGAGCAGAAATATGAAAAATATCAGAGATTTATATCTGAAAATTTTCAGTTTTTTGGTAGTGAAATTTTCAATGTATTTGAATAGGCATGTTTTCGTTATGAGTGCTATACGTTAAAGGGGAAATGATAATCTTTCAAAGGAGACAACTCTGCCGAAATTCCTTTTGTTCCCTTCTGAAAAGGAGTCTACTTTAAACAGAATGCGCCTGCTCCTTTGTCCCGTTTGAGCAATTCTTTCCTTTTGGAGTAAACACCCTTTTCAGAAAGGACCTTATATGCAGGAAAGTAAACCGGTCACGAAAGCCACCGGTCACACAAATTATATTCCTTATAGAAAATGACGTTATATTTACAAAGGGCGTCAAGTACCTCAAGTCACTTCTTAAGTGGATTAAGTGCCATTTTAGGGGACAAAATGCCGTCGAAACATCCTTGGCTCCCTTCTAAAAAGTATGCACACTAAACATCACGAAAACATGCCTATATAATGTTTACCCCCCTTAAACATCACTTTTATATAGTAAAACTGGGGTTTACAGGGGTATACACTATTTTTCTTATTTCTGCTCAAAAACATAGATCGTGGGTACTCGTTTGAACCGCCTCGGCGAGGCGGTTCTAACGAGTACACACAATCTATGTTTTGAGCAGAAATATGAAAAATATCAGATTTTTTACCTGAAAATTTTCATTTTTCGGTGGTGAAATTTTAAGTATATTTGAATAGGCGTATTTTCGTAATGACGAATCTATTTCTTTCCTTTTAGACTTCTCATTCTATAGGGAAAACCAAAGTTGTCTTACTCATAAAAAGGGCAGAGAATCTACATACATAGTGAATTCTGTCCATAAAACATTTAAAACGCATGCAATAAAGGTTTACAGTCGTAATACAGCTTCGAATTAACCCGGTAAAAATTAAATCATAAAAGGTTATAATAACAACAACAAAGGTCACATAATATTACTACCATCGAACATGCCTTAATGAAAAACAGAGACACACCAAGACCCAGGCGGAGTGTGTGTGTAGGGGGGGGGGGGGGGGGAGGGGTACTCTGAATTTTGCCTGGTACATAAGCTAGGACTATGTTTTGGATAGTGGATATTTTTGTTCCTTTTTTGGTATGTAAAAACTCTCGGTATTTTTTCGGGTATTGTAACAATCGAGGTTAGAACCTTCTGTTGAACTGATAATTGTTTAGTTTTAACAGCTGTATTTCTGCTGTGCCTCAGTTCAGTGCCATTAAAGTAAAACCGGGGCTATTGTTGGAAACTGTTTAAAGCACTTATATTACTAATACAATCATAATATAGGAAAAATAAATGAAAACTATACTTTTATAAAAAGAAAGCAAGGGGAATATTGTTTTGGGTAAACTAATATCTGCAGATAATTTTTTGGGTATGGCTGATATGCCGGATGTTTTTTCGGGTGTGGCTGATATACCGTATATCTTTTGGGGGTAAACACTAGATGCTGGGGCCCAGCCTATGTAGCAGACAAAATTAAGGGTAACTGCCCCCGCTGGGCACCAAGATTGCAAGTAATTTGCACAAAATGTTGACAGTGCAGTAAGGATTTGGCAATACAACATTTATCTTCGAAAGCATTTGAGGTCAAGTTCGTTCGTGTGCATGTTCATCTATATCTCATAGAATTAGACCGTGAAAAACAAAATAAAAAAAAATAATAATAATAAAAATAAAAACAAAAAACAACAACAACAAAAACAACAACAACAACAACAACAACAACAACAACAACAACAACAACAACAACAACAACAACAACAACAAATAAATAAAATAAAAAACAACAACAACAACAAAAAAAAAAACAAAAAAAAAAACAAACAAAAAAAACAAACAGGAAATTAGAAAATGGTGAAATTTGACTGAAATTGGTGATAAGTTTATTGACTTACTTTGAATGCAGACAAGCCATCGTGTGTAAAAGAGAACATAGCCTCGATTCTATACATTGTGGTTTGCGCGGAAGTAGACCCACTTACCCAGCAAAAACGCATATATTCTAGTCCCGCGTTGAAATGTTTAATAAAGAATTCTACCTTCTTTGTGTGTGTGTGTGTGTGTGTGTGTGTGTGATTTGTAAAAAAGACAATTTTGAATCTGAACCTTTTTTTCTATGTGTTAATTATTACTATTATTATTTATCATCATCATTTATATAATAATAATAATAATAATAATAATAATAATAATAATAATAATAATTATTATTATTATTATTATTATTATTTTCATTATCATCGTTATTATTCTAATTATAATCATTATTACTATTTATTTTTTTTATTTTTACTTCTAGCAACCTTTATACAATTTTTTAAAACACCTGTCAGAAAATTCTTATTACCTGTTCTTTGTATAATCTTCTATTTTCCAATAATTTATAAAACCGAATAGAGTATGTTTGGGCAACCAGCACACCTTATACAATTCTGAAGTTCTAGGAAAACGTCCCGGTACGCCTGCAATGTTATTGGTGTTGATTTCATGGTCTAACGGGCAAACCATAGTGACAGTGACGCTGAAAAGCTGGTTTATAGTGACGATCTATAGTATTCGTCAATAACTCTATGCAATAATGATAATGGCTTTGTGTTTTACGTCCTTTTTAACATTATTTAAGTCATTACGAAAACACGCCTTTTCAAATGTATAGAAAATTTCACCTCCAAAAACTGAAAAAATTCAGATAAAAAACTCTGGTATTTTTCATATTTCTGCTCAAAACATAGATTGTGGGTACTCGTTAGAGCCGCCTCGCAGAGGCGGTTCTAACGAGTACCACAATCTATGTTTTCGAGCAAAAAAAGAAAAATAATGTATACCCCTGTAAACCCCAGCTTTACTATATAAAAGTGGGGTTTAAGGGGGTCAAAATTATATAGGTATGTTTTCGTGATGCATATCGAGACGATGAGAGGGTGATAATGAAAGACTCTGTGCAATGAAGCACCGTACAGTCATGAGCTGAAGTCCACGAGCGATTCGAACCAGGGAAGTCGTGATCCGAAGTCGGGAGCGCTAACCACTAGGCTACTCGGATGCTTCAACTCTCTGCATCTCTGCAATAAAACATCCGTTATTTTGCTTGTAATGGTATCATTGGAGTCATCATTACATAAGCAAGTCTATGCATTACGAAAACACGCCATTTCAAAAATATTGAAAATTTCCCCACCAAAAGCCGAAAGTTTTCAGATAAAAAATTTGATATTTTTCATGTTTTTGCTCAAAACATAGATTGTGGGTACTCGTTAAAACCGCCTCGCCGTGGCGGTTCTAACGAGTACCCATAATCGATGTTTTAAGCAGAATTAAGAAACATAAGGTATACCCATGTAAACCCAGTTTTAATATATAAAAGTGGGGTTTAAGGGGGTCAAAATTATATAGGCATGTTTCCGTGATGTAAGGTGTACTTTCATATTCTCTATGTTATACAGTGAAAACAGGTATATGTAGGGTCCTACATTATTAGGGATTTGAAAAATGGGGTGTTCATAATATTGCAGTTTTTAAACCAGCTTTTCAGTTTGAATTTGTACTTCTAGTAACCTTTTATTACTGTTGTTAATGTTTTACAATGTGATTTATTACCAAAACATCTTCCTCATCTCCCATATTATATGGTGAAAATGACATGGCTTACATCCCAGCGGGCACGCAAAGTGGAGACAACGTCGGATCAATGTCGATGATTGACGTTAATTCGACTTTAAGCATCATTTGCCCCTGGGATAGCTCTAGGTATCCAGCAAACACACATCGTCGTTCGGACGTCACCGCGACGTCATGACGTCGCGGCGACGTCCAAATGACGTTGTGTATTTGCTGGGTAAAAGGAGTATCGAGATAAATCTTTTCTCATTTTTCCATATTAAACATATGTTTTTGATACTCATGAAAAACGCCTCCTTGTGATAAGGAAGATTTTTCTTGTCGCAGATCTTATCATTTCCAATGAAGCTTCAGGAGGTATTTTAACTCATTAATCTTGAATGGACTCTTCTTCCACAGTTCTTTGGACCGGTCTATTTCCAATAGCATGATGTCTGGTTAGTTTTTATTAGTAGTAAGTTTTACAGAATTTCCTGTATTTAATGCAAACAGTGTAGACCCTGATTAGACGTTGCGTTCTGCGTTCTGGGTCTGCACCGTTTGCCAATTAGCCTTTACGGGAGTCTCCAATCTCAAATGGAATAAACAGAAAAAATAACCAATCCATTAAAGAAAGATGCTTAACATAATGGAAACAGCGGATGCCTAGATTTACTGCGCAAGCGCTGAACAGGTCTTCAGTTTAGATAAGAAATTCTACAATGACTGTCACTTCAATAAACACCGAAGGCCCTGATCAGAAGTGGTGTCTGATCATGACCGTTGTTGTTTGCATAAAGGTATTTTGTATGACAAGTCTCCTGATCTCATTGACTAACGCCTATGTAACAGCCGGTTTTCAAAGAATACACTATTATGAGAAATGTTAAGAAATATTTCACAATATGTTAAATGCTAACAAAAATGAGGCAACAGATTGTGTTCAAATGCTTAAAACTTGTTTGTACAAGTCATATGTGACCTTGCACGTGTAGCATGCTGGGTTAAAATTTCAACAGACAATTTGAAATATTTCTTTTTTTTTTCCAGAAAACAGGCGTTGACATTTCATACAAACTGTCTCCTTAGGAGACAATTTGCATGAAATGTCAAAGCCTGATGTCTTGGAAAAATAAAAAATAATAATTAATGTATCATCTGGTGAATTTGCACAGGGAGTGATAAAGGCTAAAACTATCGGATGGATTTAGATAATGAAACTGGGGATTTTGATCAGATTCAAAATGTCAGAAATTGTAACATTATGATGAAATAATAAAAAAAAAAGAATCTCTGTGAGGGAAAAATCAGGAGTTCGCACTATTTAGTAGTGTCATGCGCAACAAGAGAAAGACTATATGAGTAAGCGCATGACAGACCCAACAAATCTGCACATACGCCCTGCGAAGACTCAGATCAGCTTGGGTATCCGCCCAGTCTGATCAGTCTTCGCTGTGCGGTCAGTGGGAAGCTAAGAATCCAAGCTTTCTTCACAGCGAAGGCTCTGATCAGAATGAGCGGGTGCTGGGCGCACATGCAGTTTTGTAGGTTTCATCGTGCGCTGGGTCATATGTAAACGGCGAAGGCACTGGCTAATCTGGGTCTTTGTTGCCCGCATATTGCATAAAAAAAAATAAAAAATAAATAAATAAGTGAAACGATAATAACTCTGTAAATAAATTGATTAAATTAGCCTAATAGCAATCCCAAACCAGATATCCACAACATCAATGCACATACCAAGTTTGGTGAAAATCAATTGATATTTACTGAAATTATCGCCCCGAAACAAAAATACGGACATGTGGCGTGCAGTTAAAGCTGTCAAATAATGGACGAAATTTCTAATCAGATCATCACAATATTAATGCACATACCAAGTTTGGTGAAAACCCATTGATATTTCCCAAAGTATCGGCCAGAAACAAAAATACGGACAGACGGACACACGGACGTCCGTCGTACTATAATATAATACTCCGCCATTATCGTATGGCAGGGTATAAATTTTAGGTCATCAACTATACAGTGAAAACCAGTTATTGGCATTATCGGTGTCTTAGCCGAGTGCATGTCTGACTCGTGATTAGGAGGTCGCGGTTTCGATTGTAGAGATTGATCATGAAATATTTTCTATGGTCATTCTCTTCCTTCCGCTAATTCAAAAAGGGCAGTTGCTAGTTTCTGGCGAATGAACGCGTACAAGTACTGATTAACCGCTTAGAACAGTTTAATGCACTGTATTAAAAATCAACTATAAGAAAATTGTAGCAGACGACATTCTAAATTTCTTTCTACTATTTTTCAGGCAAAATAAGACTTGAATTTCATGTGAATCGTCCGCTAGGCGATTCACATGAAATGTCAAGTCTTATTTTCAGTGAAAAATACCAAAACAAAATCAGAATATCGTTTGCTGCAGATGTGCTTAGCATTTTAAGAGCTAACTTATGAAGATATTTTTTGACGCCATGTTGGAGATCAATTTTTTAAACTTTACCATCCTCTGTGCGATATCAACAGAGTTCGTGAAGCGGTCTGTTGATCTGGACCTTTGCAGATTCGATATGTCATAGGGCCCCTAGGGTGCATTTGTCACCACTCCGGGTATATTCCGTACACCACACATTAATGATCGTTTGTTTTGTTTTTCTATGAAATAAATGTAAGATACACATAGAAAGCCAGCTACCCGCGTAAAATAAGCCGGTAAGTAACGTTTTTGTCAGAAACATTCGTACAGAAATGCGTTAGCAGACAGTGGAGACCTAGATCAGAGGTGTCTGAGCACGAGTAACACTGTGTGCTATTCCGCCATCGCTTTGAGACACACCTTATCAAGTAGTCTAATTCTGGGCTTGTTCAAATTTTAGGAAAGTATGGTAGGGATATATCAATATTTCTGATACCATATTTACCCTATTTTTTCCGACAGAAAGGTCAGAGCAAACAGTGTAGACCCAGATCAGACGCCGCGTTCTGCGGCGTCTGATCTGGGTCTACACCGTTTGCCACTCACTGTTTGCCACTGTTTGCCACTCAAAAAATGGAGCTGCTCAAATTTAAGGACAAATGATTCGGATATAGCTGTCCGAATGTTAAGGGAAAATACGGAAAATACGATGAAAAGAGTTCAGTCAGCCCGACAAACAATCACAAGTTTCATAGCAGTTTTGAAATGTGCTTAACAAACAGTTGACCAGCTGTGGCTGTTACAATAGAAAATCAAGAGGAAATCGGTACTCATTCATGGGATGCAACTCTGTCAAAATTGTTTTTCTCCCTTCTGAAAAAAGAGTCTACTCTAAAAAGACAGAATTGGGTCCTTTTGGGAGCAAGAGGAGAAAATTCTTTCCTTTTAGAGTAGACTCCTTTTCAGAAGGGTTTTTGGTGTGCATTCAAAAAAATTGGAATTCACAGAAGTTTTTTTTCTTTGTAAAAATGGAAGAAATTTACAAGGCACATTCGCTATCTTGAATTCAAATAAAGATTATACCCCATAAGCATTCTTTATAAATCTATAGCGGACCGTTATCGGCCCGTCATGGTAGTTGACGGGCCGATAACGGCCCACTGTAGATTTATAAAGAATGCTATCTGGGACCGTATTTACTTAAGTGATCGGACACAATAACATATTACTATACTTGTCCTAAAATTTGTAAAATAAAGTCAGTTTGTTACATGTTAGTAGTGACAAACAGTGTAAACGTAAGATTGTCAGATATCTGAATCTCTGTAGTTTGCTCACATACATTTGTTTGAGTATTAGGGTACAGAGTTGAATAAAGACCAGTACATACATGTTTGGCTGACCACCCATCATGATACCTACACATGTATGAGTAAGCAATTTCGTTAACGCGCTGACAATCCTACTGATTACGAGAACAAGCCTATTCAAACATACTGAAAATTTTACCACCAAAAAAAATGAAAGTTTTCAGATGAAAAATTCTAAAATTTTTCATATTTCTCCTCAAAACATAGATTGTGGGTACTCGTTAGAACCGCCTCGACAAGGCGGTTCTAACGAGTACCCACAATCTATGTTTTGAGCAGAAATAAGAAAAATAATGTATACTTCTGTAAACTCCAGTTTTACTATATAAAAGTGGAAATTTAAGGGGGTCAAAATTATATAGGCATGTTTTCGTGATGTGATTGTTGATTTCTACACATGACCTCTTACTTAGTATCCCCTCGCACAACGAAGTTGTGGAAGGGATATAGGGTTTGATCCGTACGTAAGTACGTTCGTAACGTAGGCACGTACATTCGTACGTATGTTCACCTTTTGTCATCGCTCTAGCGCCTACATTTATAGATGGAATTTAATATAACGTCACACAAATGTTGGGTATGATAATACCTCGAGCAAGTTCGACTTTCAGGGGCCTGTCAAGGTCACTGCGGCTATTTTTGGAAAAAAAAAAACCCAAACAAACATTGTCTTCGCTCTAGAACCTACATTTATCAATGGATTTTCATATATCTTCAGACAAATGTTGGGTATGACAATATCTCGAGAAAGTTCGACTTTCAGGATCCTGGACTCAAGGCCGGGGTCACTGTGGCTGTTTTTATAAAAATAGCTCTACCGCCTACATTTATTGATAGATTTTAATAGCACTTCACACAATTGTTGGGAATGACAATATCGACTCAGGCTCCTGGGCTCATGGTCAAGGTCACTGTGGCTATTTTTAGAAAAAAAAATAACAACAACAAACTTTGTCATCGCTCTAGCGCCTTCAATTATTGATGGAGTTTAATGTAATTTCACACGAATGCTAAGTATGCTAATAGCTTGAGCAAGTTCAACATTCAGGGTCAAGGTCACTGTGGCTATTTTTAGAAACAAAAATTGTCGTCGCTCTAGCACCTACATTTATTGATGGATTTTAATGTCACTTTACACAAATATTGGGTATGATTTTTAGAAAAACTTTGTCATCGCTCTAGTGCCTACATTTATAAATGAGCTTTGATATAACTTCATACAAATTGTGGGTATGACAATATCTGGAGCAAGTTCGGCTTCAGTGGTCCTGGGCTCAAGGTCAAGGTCACTGTGGCTGTTTTGAGAAAAAACTTTGTCATCGCTTTAGCGCTTCATGTACATTTATGGACGGATTTTATATAACTTCACGTTTATTCTGCGAGGCGATTTGTTCTATGTCTTACCTTGTGCCTTTTTGTTCTTGTGTTTTTCAATCCTTTTAGCATTGCGATTACCTCGCTTGGGGAAGAGAGAGCTAATCTTAGTGCTTTTAGTTTGTTTGATCGATTTGTGCTTGTTTGGATTCCTCTTCCTCTTGATGTCTGGGAAGGGCTGCGGTTTGTGATTGTGGCACTCCTTGGACTTTTCTCTTACTTTTTTTTCAGGGTCCTAGGCTCAAGGTCAAGGTCACTGTGGCTATTTTTCGAAAAAGTTTGTCATCGCTCTAGCGCCTACATTTGTTGATGGATTCTAATGAAACTTCACACAAATATTTGGTATGATAATATCTCTAGCAAGTTTGACTTTCAGTGTTTTAGGCTCAAGGTCAAGGTCGTTATGGCTACTTTTAGTGAAAACTTTGTCATCGCTCTAGTGCCTACATTTATAAATGGATTTTAATATAACTTCAAAAAAATGTTAGGTATGATTATATCTCCAGCAAGATCAGGTTGCTTGGCTCAAGGTCAAGGTCACTGTGGTTTGAGAAGAGAAAAACTTTGTCATCAATCTAGCCCCTGCTAGATTTGTATCAATGGATTTTGATATATCTTCAAAAAGTTGTTGGGTATTGTAATATCCCGAGCAAGTTCAACTTACA
This sequence comes from Anodontia alba, assembly GCA_964016985.1. Taxonomy (NCBI): domain Eukaryota; kingdom Metazoa; phylum Mollusca; class Bivalvia; order Lucinida; family Lucinidae; genus Anodontia; species Anodontia alba. The sequence continues at coordinate 16,475,297 of OZ024825.1, read as the reverse complement.
GGTTCCTAGGCTCAAGATCAAGGTAACTATTGTTGTTTTTTTAAAAAAAAAAAAAAAAAAAAAAAAAAAAAAAAAAACACTTTGTCACCGCTCTAGCCCCTGCATTTATCAATTGATTTTAATATATCTTTACACATTTGTGGATATGATAATACCTTGAGCAAGTGCGACATCAAGGTCAAGGTTGACGTGACTGAAATATTTTCAATCATGTATTAAAAATCTGAATGTTTACAATTCTGTAGCTTAATGTCAAGGTCATATATGACCTTTACATTAAGCCACAGGCTTTTTGTTTCTTCATTCATGTAATTGTTATATGTCATGAAATTTCCCAGTTCAGTGTTTGCCCACACCACATCACGTAAACATGCCTATATAATTTTGACCCCCTAAAACCCTACTTTTATATAGTAAAAGTGGGGTTTACAGGGGTATACATTATTTTTCTTATTTCTGCTCAAAACATAGATTGTGGGTACTCGTTAGAACCGCCTCGGCGAGGCGGTTCTAACGAGTACCCACAATCTATGTTTTGAGCAGAAACATGAAAAACATCATAGTTTTTATCTGAAAATTTTCAGTTTTTGGAGGTGAAATTTCGTATATTTGAAATAGGCATGTTCTCGTAATGAGGTAGTCTTGTGCGAGGGTATTTGTATCGCCTGCGATGCCTTGTTAACGTACAAATTACCTTTTTATCAGTTCATTTTAAGCTGAGACAAACCTCCAATACAAGCTGTGACGCTTCCAAACAAACAGTGACGCTTCCAAGCATAAGTAAATATTTTACATGTTGTCTGGTTACGTTACAAGTATGCGTTTCAATTATATTGTTTTGTGAGCGTTTTGATCAACTGTGACACATTAATAATGGAAGACAAATATTCAGTTCGTGTTATTATGACATCAATCTCTATAATTTTATGCACCTTTTGGGATTTTCCACGCTATTCAGTCAGTAACACTATTATCATGTAACATGGACAGTTTGACCCATTAAAGACTGACTAAACTCTCCCACACTATATAAACAGTGTAGACCCTGATCTGGGTCTGCACTGTTTGACAGTTACCCGTTTAGAGGTCTCCAGTCTTCAATGGGATAAACGTTACCCCTTTCTGAGCAAACTCAATAGACGACAGTCTGATATCTTATTTTTTTCTAGAAATAAAGTTTTGATATTTCATGCAAACTATCTCTTAGGAAAACAGTTTGAAAATCGAATACCGCTTTAGCCGGCGCTAGGGGGCGTATGCAGCCTCGCATACTAAAGTGTTGCATATGAAAAGACTCAGTCAAACTGAGTCTCCGAAATTCTGGACTTTTTTTTTCATTCTTTGTTTCCAAGGCAATCCTTTTTAGCTCACCTGAGCCGAAGGCTCAAGGTGAGCTTTTGTGATCACTCACCGTCCGTCGTCGTCGTCGTCGTCGGCGTCGTCGTCGGCGTCGTCGTCGTCCGTCCGTCCGTCCGTTCACAATATTTAAACAACAACTCCTCCTAAACCACTGATTGGATTTTGACCAAACATCACAAGAATGATCCTTCGTGGTCTTCTTTCAAAGTTGTTCAAATGGTTCCGGTCCATTGCATATCTAAGTCACAGGAGCTAAAAATAGATTTTTTTTTAACTAAAAAATTAAAAAATCTTCTTGTCAGAAACCACTGGACCGATTTCAATATAATTTTGCAGAAATGTTCCTTTGGTAATCTTCTACCAAGATTGTTCAAGCCATTTGGATTCGTGAAGAAACATGGCCGCCAGGGGGCGGGGCTTATTTTCCCTATATATCTAATTAGAAAACTTTAAAAATCTTCTTGTCAGAAACCAATAAACCAATTTCAATATAATTTTGCAGAAAAGTTCCTTTGTTCATCGTCTACCAAGATTGTTCAAGCCATTTGGATTCGTCAAAAAACATGGCTGCCAGAGGGCGGGGCTTATTTTCCCTATATAATCTATATAGAAAACTTTCAAAATCTTCTTGTCAGAAACCACTGAACCGATTTCTATATAATTTTGCAGAAATGTCCCTTTGGTGATCCTTTAATAAGATTGTTCAAGCCATTTGGATTCGTCAAAAAACAAGGCCGCCAGGGGGCGGGGCTTATTTTCACTATATATCTATATAGAAAACTTTAAAAATCTTCTTGTCAGAAACCACTGGACCGATTTCAATATAATTTTGCAGAAATGTTCGTTTGGTGATCCTCTACCAAGATTGTTCAAGCCATTTGGATTCGTCAAAAAACATGGCCGCCAGGGGGTGGGGGAGGGGGGGCTTATTTTCCCTATATATCTACATAGAAAAGTTTAAAAATCTTCTTGTCAGAAACCAATGGACCAATTTCAATATAACTTGGCAGGAATGTTGCTTTGGTGACCCTCTACCAAGATTGTTCAAACTGCCATGATTCGTCAGAAAACATTGCCGCTAGGGGGCGGGGCATATTTTCCCTATATATCTATAAAGAAAACTTTAAAAATCTTCTCGTAAGAAACCATTGGCTCGAGTTCAATGTAACTTGACTGGAATGTTGCTTTGGTGACCCTCTACCAAGACTGTTCAAGCCGTCATGATTTGTCATAAAACATGGCCGCTAGGGGATGGGGCTTATTTTCCAAATATACCTATATAGAAAATTTTAAAAATCTTCTTGTCAGAAACCACTGGACCGAGCTCATTATAACTTGGTAGAAATCTTTCCTTGTTGACCCTCTACCAAGATTGTAAAAGTTATCATGATTCGTCAAAAACATGGCCGCTAGGGGGAGGGGCTTATTTTCCCAATACATCTATATAGAAAAGTTTAAAAATCTTCTTGTCAGAAACAAATGGACCGATTTCAATATAACTTGGCAGGAATGTTTCTTTGGTGACCCTCTACCAAGATTGTTCAAGCCATCATGATTCCTCAAAAAACATGGCCACTAGGGTGCGGGGCATATTTTCCCTATATATCTATATAGAAAACTTTAAAAATCTTCTCGTAAGAAACCGTTGGATTGAGTTCAATGTAACTTGACAGTAATGTTGCTTTGGCGACCTTCTACCAAGATTGCTCCCTCATAATACATAAAAAAAACATGGCCGTCAGGGGGCGGGGTTTATTTTCCGTATATATCTGTATAGAAAACTTTAAAAGTCTTCTTGTCAGAAACCACCTGACTGATTTCAATATTACTTGGCAGGAATGTTGCTTTGGCGACCCTCTACAAAGATTGTTCAAGCAATCATGGTTAGTCAAAAAACATGGTTGCTAGGGGTGGGGCTTATTTTCCGTATATATCTAAATAGAAAACTTTAAAAATCTTCTTGTCAGAAACCACTTAACCGATTTCAATATAACTTGGCAGGATTTTTCCTTTGGTGACCCTCTATCAAGTTTGTTCAAGCTGTCATGATTTGTCAAAAAAAAACATGGCCGTTAGTGGGTGGGGCTTAATTCCCTATACATCTGTATAAGACATTTTAAAAATCTTTTTGTAAGAAACCACTGGACCAATTTCAATACAGCGGCAAAATTGTTCCTTTGGTGACCCTCTTTCAATATTCAGTTCAAGCCATCATGATGCATGAAAAAAACATGGCCGCTGGGGTGCAGGGCTATAAAATTTATACAAAAATCTTAGAGCAGTGAACTTGGCTGAAACTTCAACAGTAAGTATGCAAAGCTGTTTGCTCAGGTGAACGATATAGGACCATCATGGTCCTCTTGTTTACTTTTATTGCATTAAATGTCAAGTCTTATTTTCTGAGAAAATAAGAAAAGATGTTTCAAAATTTTGTCTGCTGATCTTTCCCAAGCATGCTGAGCATTAAAGATCAAATATGTAGTGGATATGGCTATTACATAAAAAATAAACTACTTGAAATAAACAATCCAGAACTGAAAAGTACACCATATTGTCTGTAGTACTACCAGAGATATAAACAAGAGGCTCACCTGAGTTAACTGCTGTAAGTTAATCAGGTCATTTACTCATCATTCCCTATTAGCCTGTCAAGTTTCAAGGCAATGGTTTAAACAGTTTTTGAGATATCTTGCTTACAAGGTTAAAATGCTGAAATTTTCAAAAGGTCATAAGTAAAACCAGTTTAAACCCCAGGGGCTTGATTAGCAGGATTTATGTAGGGGACCCTAAACATTGCTACATACTAAAACATAAGCTGTGGGCCTGATGGTTTCAGAGAAGGAGATCTTTTAATTTTTTCCCATATAAGTCTGTGGGAGTAAATGACCCTCGGGGCATGGCCAATTTAGACCCCAGGGATATGGTTGGCAGGATTTATGTAGAGGACCACTAAACATTGCTACATACTAAATATATGAGCTGTGGTCCTCATGGTTTCAGAGAAGAAGATTTTTTAAGGTTTTCCCATTATAAGTCTATGGGAGCTAATGACCCCCAGGGCATATCCAATTTAGACCCCAGGGGCTCCATAAGCAGGATTTATGTAGGGGACCACTAAACGTTGCTACATACTAAATATTTAAGCTATGGGCCTCATAGTTTCAGAGAAAAAAAAAATTAATTTTTTTCCACTGTAAGTCCATGGGAGATAATGACTCCCCCCCCCCCTTCAAGGCCAATTTAGACCCCAGGGGCATGGTTGGAAGGGAAGAATCAATGTAGAAGACCACCAAACATTGCTACATACTAAATATGTTAGCTTTGGGCCTCATGGTTTCAGAGAAGAAGATTTTTGAAGGATTTTTAGCTACACGGATCTATATAGACCTATGATTCCTGGGGTGTGGCCAGTTTGGACCCAAGGGGCTTGATTAGCAGAATTTAAGTAGGGGACCACTACACACTGCTACATACTAAATAAGCTGTGGGCCTCATGGCTTCAGAGAAGAAGACATTTTAGTTGTTTTTTTTTTTTTTTGTTTTTTTTTTTCATTTTAAGTCTATGGGAGCTAATGACCCCAGGGCACAGCGAAATTAGACCCCAGGGGCGTGGTGGCAGGATTTATATAGGAGACCACCAAACATCGCTACATACTTAATCTGTTAGTTCTGGGCCTCATGGTTTCAGAGAAGAAGATTTTTTAATGTTCTTTAGCTATATAACTCTATATAAACGGTGTAGCAATGTATGATCCCCATGTAGTAATGTGTAGTGATCCTCAACATAAATCCTGCCAATAAAGCCCCTTGGGTCCAAATTGGCCACGCCCCAGTGGTCATATGCTTATATAGAGCTATATGACTAAAGAACCTTAAAAAATCTTCTTATCTAAATGACCCCGGGGCATGGCCAATTTGGACCCCATGGTTTACAGTATTTATGTACGGGACCACTAAACATTGCTATATACTAAATATATGAGCTGGGCCTCACGGTTTCAGAGAAGAAGGTTTTTTAAGTTTTTTCCCATTATAAGTCTATGGGAGCTAATGCCCCCGGGGCGTGGCCAGTTTGGACGCCCAGAGGCTTGACTAGCAGGATTTATGTAGGGGACCACTAAACATTGCTACATACTAAATATGTAAGCTGTGGGCCTCATGGTTTCAGAGAAGAAGATTTTTTAAGTTTTTTTCCCATTATAAGTCTATGAGAGCTAATGACCCTCCGGGGCGTGGCCAGTTTGGGCCCAGGGGGCTTGATTGGGAGGATTTATGTAGGGGACCACTAAACATAGCTACATAATAAATATGTAAGCTGGGGGCCTCATGGTTTCAGAGAAGAAGATTTTTTAAGGTTTTTCCATTATAAGTCTATGGGAGCTAATGACCCCCAGGATTTTTTAAAGTTTTTCTCATTATAGTCTATGGGAGTTCACGACCCCCTGGAGCGTGGCCAGTTTGGACCTCAGGGACTTGATTGGCAGGATTTATGTAGGGGACCACTAAACATTGCTACATACAAAATATATAAGCTGTGGGTACTCATGGTTTCGGAGAAGAAGATTTAAGTTTTTCCCATTATAAATCTACAGGAGCTATATATGGGCATGGCGGCCATCTTGATTTACGGACGACGACCATTTGTACATATTTTCAATCCCACTTTAACACAAGGCTCCACATAAAGTTTGAAGAAATTTGGCACAGGGGTTTCAGAGGAGAAGTCGTTCCAATGTGTGAACGAACGGACGGACGGAGACGGACGGAGAGTGATCACAATAGCCCATCCTGAGCCTTAGGCTCAAGTGAGCTAAAAAGATGGTTTGGGATGTAATTGAACTTGACTAGTTTTAGCTGCCTTATTAATATCCATGAGCAATTCAATGACGTCAGAGATTCGGTCACAATGTTGAAATTTTAAAGTTTTTAAATTGTAAAAATAAATTTAATTTGGCGTTTCAGTGTGGTTGATACTAAAACAGACTATTTGATTTTTTATGAAAAGTTAAGAACAGCTTTGAAACGACAGAACGATACATTGATGAAATGAAGTGATATAGCTTTGAACCGACATATATTCTTTGTCACGCCCTTTTCAGTGGCGAGCTTTTGTGCACACTATCACTGCTGCAAAATTAATTGACATTGTTTTTTTTTTCTTTTCGTTTGATCTTGAAGAACTATAGGCACGCCTAAGTTCCTTCGGAAAATGTGTCTACTCTAATGGGAAAGCATTTTCTTCAGAAGAATCGACCCGCTTTCAGAAGGCGGGAAAACACATTTGACAGCGTTGTCTCCTTTAACAAGTGTATGCATTCGCTTAACCCTTAAAGCGCCAGGTACAACTATTGTCGTCTGCTTTGTCATCTGCTTGTGATTTAAAAAAGTCATTTTTGCAAACAGTGTGGACCCAGATCAGACTGCAAAAATAGGTTTGAAAAGTCTGCAAGGATATTCAGCAGACGACATAAGCAGACGACACTTTCAGATGCAGTTTTTCTTGGCGCTTTGAGGGTTAATAGATAATGAACGCTTCGAATGAGAACAAGGAAGATATAAACAAACTCAGTTGGCTTAGTTATGATGACAGAATGTTCATTTTGTATTAAATACCTATCAATGAAGTTAAATTTCTAAAACTCCGATCGGAAAAGCCGGATCCATCACGAAAACTTACCTATATAATTTTGACACCCTTAAACCCCACTTTTATATAGTAAAACTGGGGTTAACAGGGGTATACATTATTTTTCTTATTTCTGCTCAAAACATAGATTGTGGGTACGCGTTAGAATCTCCTCGCCAAGGCGGTGCTAACGAGTACCAACAATCTATGTTTTGAGCAGAAATATGAAAAATATCAGAATGTTTTATCTGAAAATTCTCATTTTTTAGTGGTAAAATTTTCAGTATATTTGAATTATTTGAATAGGCATGTTTTCGTAATGTCATTTGAGAAGCTTATGGGGCTGTCACACATTAGCGTATGAGCCAGACGTGTGCCGGGCATTTAAAAAAAAAAAAAAAAAAAAAAAAAAAAAAAAAAAAAAAAGAGAGAGAAATGTCAGTCCCAGCACGCTGGGACTCGTTTAAATTCTTGGACGTATAAACCTTGTCCTACCTTGTCAAACTAATGTTAAAAATGTTCAGAGCGTGTTGTTGGCGTGCTTTTGGCGTACAAATAGCATAGTCTGCGACGCACACTGGTGCGTAGCCAAAGGTCGAGACTTATCTCTGACGTGTCATACCTGCTTAATTTTTTTAGAGCCCAAACGCACTCAGGCGGACAGCGACTTGCTTGTTGCTTTGTGGTTTATTCTATGAGGCGATTTGTTGTATGTCTTTCCGTGTGTCATTTTGTTCTTGTGTTTTTCAGTCCTTTTAGTATTGCGATTACCTCGCTTGGGGAAGAGAGAGCTAATCTTAGTGCTTTTCGTACGTTTGTTCGGTTTGCGCTTGTTTAGATTTGTCGGTTTTTCTCTTCCTCTTGGGGTCTGGGAAGGGCTGCGGTTTGTGATTGTGGCACTCCCTGGACTTTTCTCTTACTTCTTTTACACGAAGCGTACGCGGCGCTAGAGTACCGAGTTAGTAACGTGTTTCCAACTTATTTCTAACGTTTTGGTTTAAACATAGTTATTTCAAAATCTTAACAAATACAATACATACAAACTTACAAAAGTAAGCATAAGAGTTTATTTAGTTCTTTTCCTAGGGCGTGATCAATGTCAGAAATATTTGTATACAAGCAAATCCAGAAAGGGTTAATTTTTATGGTCCTATTTAAATAACTATTTATTTATTTATTTTATTTTATTTATTTTTTTTTTGTAAATAATGCTCGTGAAGTATGACAGGAAGAGACAATCAAACACAAAATGAGAATAAAAAGAAAGAAAGGAAAGAAACATAAACAGGAAGGAAGGAAGAAAGAATGAAATATGGAACATATCTAAAGGAAGACAATGAACATAGTAAGGAATTACTGTCAGGAGTGGCTCGACTTGGATAATCAATGTATGCTCCGACTCAGTCTGATCTGAATCTTTGCTGGGCGCCCATGCCCGAAAGTATGATTTTTTTTGTACAATGCGGCTTATATATTTATAAATGGTTTTCTCAAACTCATCGGCTAGGGAGTGCTAGATTCAAATGCATCATCATAAAAAAAAGAAAAAAAAAAGAAAACATCATGAACTCTTTGTTTATACTCTGTACATATGATACATTTTTTTCTAGCTAGAGTATACTGTTTGCAATATTTTTCCTATGTCTTAGTCACAACATACCAAACATTACAGAACAATATATACCAAGTTGCTTATTGACTTAAATACAAAACATTTCAGAACAATATATACAAAGTTGAACTTGGTGACTTAAACATGTTGCCAGTTTTTTTTAAAGAAAATACAAAGTAGAAAAAGAAAGTATTATTAACGTACATAATAATATATACATTACACAGTATTGTTTAATTCTTGATATACGATATATACGAAATGGCGCACGTAAACCTTATACAATGCGACAATCAGATACAAAGCCCTACAACTTAGAGGTTTGATTCAATTCTGCATATGTTACCCGAGTTACTTTGATCCAATTTTACATATGTTACCGGAGTTATTTCAGGAGAACTGAACAGGTTGCGTTGGTCTGTGCAGTCTGGTCGGAGTTTCCCCAGTTTGCGCGAGTTGTAGCTGTGGTCGTGGGTGCTGAGCGGGCTGCGCAGGCCATGTGCAGTCTGATCAGAGTCTCTTTCTAGCAGGTGCAAAGTGTAGTTAGTAGGAATGAGAGCAGTGCAGGATCTGTTACGAAAACACGCCTGTTCAAATATATTGAGAATTTTACCACCAAAAAATGAAAACTTTCAGATGAAAAATTCTGGTAGTATTCATATTTCTGCTCAAAACATAGATTGTGGGTACTCGTTAGAACCTCATCGAGGCGATTCTAACGAGTACCCACAATGTATGTTTTTGAGCAGAAATAAGAAAAATAAGGTATACCCCTGTAAACCCCAGTTTTACTATATAAAAGTGGGGTTTAAAGGGGTCAACGTCGCTTTCTACCCGGTGACGTACGTCGTCATTGTAGATAAAATAAGGAATAATAAAGGCAAGCTTCATCTTGTGTTACTGTAGAATTGTTTACATTACGAAAACATGCCTATAGAAATATACTGAAAATTTTACCACCAAAAAATAAAAAAAATCAGATAAAAAATTCTGATATTTTTCGTATTTCTGCTCTAAGCATAGATTGTGGGTACTCGTTAGAACCGCCTCGGCGAGGCGGTTCTAACGAGTACCCACAATCTATGTTTTTGAGCAGAAATAAGAAAAATAATGTATACCCCTGTAAACCCCAGTTTTACTATATAAAAGTGGTGTTTAAGGGGGTCAAAATTATGTAGGCATGTTTTCGTGATGGTTATTATTGTTTTGTTATAGATAGCCCTTCCAAGGTGGTTCATGGTAGAAAGCTCCATGGTGTACTACTGACTATACGTCCTCTGACCAGTCAGATGGTGTCAGAAAACCTCATTACGAAAACACGCCTATTCAAATATATTGAAAATTTTACAACCAAAAAAAGGAAAATTTTCAGATAAAAAATTCTGGTATTTTCATATTTCTGCTCAAAACATAGATTGTGGGTACTCGTTGGCGGTTCTAACGAGTACCCACAATCGGTGTTTTCGAGCAGAAATAAGAAAAATAATGTTTACTGTAAACCCCAGTTTTCCTGTATAAAAGTGGGGTTTAAGGGGGTCAAAATTATATAGGTATGTTTTCGTGATGTGCAGTAATTTAAATGTGAGATATAAGGCTAACATAGGAAATTAATAATTGTGAGCAATTAAGCTAGCAGAGAAAAAATGATCATAGTGAGTCGTAAGGCTAGCAGAGAAAAAATGTTTATAGTGAGCCATAAGGCTAGCAGAGAAAAAAATGATCATAGTGAGCGATAGAGGAAAGTTGATCATAGTGAGCCATAAGGCTAACAGAGAAAATTTGATCATAGTGAGCCATAAGGCTAACAGAGAAAAATGATTATGGTGAGCCATAAGGCTAACAGAGAAAAGTTGATCATAGTGAGCCATTAGGCTAGCAGAGAAAAATGATCATAGTGGGCCATTAGGCTAGCAGAGAAAAAATGATCATAGTGAGCCATAAGGCTAGCAGAGAAAAAATGATCATAGTGAGCCATAAGGCTAGCAGAGAAAAATTGATCATAGTGAGCCATAAGGCTAGCAGAGAAAAAATGATCATAGTGAGCGATAGAGGAAAGTTGATCATAGTGAGCCATAAGGCTAGCAGGGAAAAGTTGATCACAGTGAGCCATTAGGCTAGCAGGGAAAAGTTGATCACAGTGAGCCATTAGGCTAGCAGGGAAAAGTTGATCACAGTGAGCCATAAGGCTAGCAGAGAAAAAATGATTATAGTGAGCGATAGAGGAAAGTTGATCATAGTGAGCCATAAGGCTAGCAGGGAAAAGTTGATCACAGTGAGCCATTAGGCTAGCAGGGAAAAGTTGATCACAGTGAGCCATAAGGCTAGCAGAGAAAAAATGATCATAATTAGCGATAGAGGAAAGTTGATCATAGTGAGCCATAAGGCTAGCAGAGAAAAAATGATCATAGCGAGCGATAGAGGAAAGTTGATCATAGTGAGCCATAAGGCCAGTAGGGAAAAGTTGATCACAGTGAGCCATAAGGCTAGCAGAGAAAAACTGATCATAGTGAGCCATTAGGCTAGCAGAGAAAAATGATCATGGTGAGCCATAAGGCTAGCAGAGAAAAAATGATCATAGTGAGCGATAGGAAAGTTGATCATAGTGAGCCATAAGGCTAGCAGAGAAAAAATGATCATATTGAGCGATAGAGGAAAGTTGATCATAGTGAGCCATTAGGCTAGCAGGGAAAAGTTGATCAAAGTGAGCCATAAGGCTAGCAGGGTAAAACTGATCATAGTGAGCCATTAGGCTAGCAGGGAAAAATTGATCACAGTGAGCCATAAGGCTAGCAGAGAAAAAATGATCATAGTGAGCCTTTAGGCTAGCAGAGAAAGATGATCATAGTGAGCCATAAGGCTAACAGAGAGGATGTTAATAATAATAAAAAAGAATATTCATAATGATAAATAAGATTATTAATATTCGGAATTCCAAGTGCCCCGCGAAACGGGTCTAAGTAACTATTTGTGATTAAAAGGTGTTAAGGAGGAAGAGCATTCTATTCGCATCGGTGCGGCAGAGTTCTCCAAATTCGGTTGGGACTATACTTGTCGTTCAAACAATTGTTTAACCAAGCCAGGTCAATCAGCTTGTAGATCAGTATAGCCTCCGATAGTGCTGTGTTTTCTGCCGAGGCCGACGTGAAAAGAATTTCAGGTGCCTTTATTGTTTGTTCTTGTGATTTATATGTTTTAAATAGTACATGTTAAAAAAAGAGTGTAAACAAGAAGCGTCTTCAAAAAAGAAGATAAATGACGATGAACAGCAAATAATATTTGGCATTTTTTCAATATTATAATAGAGGTTCTTAAAACGAAGCCCACTTTACACCCGAAACTTTGATCGTCATTACGAAAACACGCCTATTCAAATAAATAGAAAATTTCACCTGCAAAAACTGAAAATTTTCAGATAAAAATCTCTGATATTTTTCATATTTCTGCTCAAAACATAAATTGTGTGTACTCGTTAGAACCGCCTCGGCGAGGCGGTTCTAACGAGTACCCACAATCTATGTTTATGAGCAGAAATAAGAAAAATAATGTATACCCCTGTAAACCCGTTTTACTATATAAAAGTGGGATTTAAGGGGGTCAAAATTATATAGGCGTGTTTTCGTGATGGTTTCCTTGTCAAAGTCACACCCCACTCTATCTAACGCTGGATACGAATTTGATATCTAATTTCACCACCGCAAGCGCCTTTCTTTGCACGATAGCTTCTCATTGCCATTGTGACATACCGTAATTTAAATCTATGGAATGACTTTCGTAATCCTTAAATTTCCTTGAACCCCTGACTGCACCCATTTTTTGAGGCCCCTGTCTGTTCACTTGAACATTATGACTTGTTACTTTATGGTTTGTTACTGGACCAACATTTTATGAATGTCCTATGGCACGGATACATAGACCACATTTTTCTTGGTGTCTACAAAAAGGCCTTTTCACTTTGCACAGGTGCAAGTTTCAAAAATTCTTTTTCTCTGAATAAGGGTCCTAAACATACTTAGAGATACGTTGAGAAGTTTAAAAATTCGTCATAATTTTGTCGCTAGGTGCGGCAAATAGGCATATGATTTATCCTTTCTTGGGTCCATTGAAACACCCCCAAAACATCCCTAAACTACACTAAAACCACCAAACCATACCCAAAACCACATTTTAAACTTCTTGAGTCACAACAGTTGAAAATCAAATATGGTTAAATATTATATGATTTATCATCTACATACATTATAGAAAAAATAACAAAGTATTTCTACATACTTCTGATGATTAAAGGCACCTTATCTAATGATTGTCTTGTGTGTTCAATATTATGTAAGATGCGAATTTCTATAATGGGTTGGCTCCTTTGGATGTGATATAACAGGGCAAATGTTTAATCATCCTTTCTTTCATTTATTGTTTGTTTCTTTGTTCACTCATGCTATCGTTCGTGCATACCGAGTGCATGTGTTTAAGAAAAAACAAAAACAAAACAACACACACACACACACACACACACACACACACACACACACACACACACACACACACACACACACACAAAAAAAAAACAAACTTACATGCATGTTCGGCGGAAGACAAAACGGCCTTGGCCTTACGTTTTTTTGTTTTTTTTTTTTTGTTTTTTTGTTTTTTTGTTTTTTTGTTTTTTTTTTTTTTGCTTTAGTTTTTGTTTATTATTGCAAAGATCCTGCTCAAACTGTCCGGATGCACATGCACATGCTGATCTGGAATTTTAGTGGCCATTATGTTTTCTTGAACGCCGTCCCTTATTTCATGTAAGTCTTTTTTCTACTGTAAAGACCCAAAGACCTTGATCAGATTGCGCAGGTGCATATGCATCCACATGTGATATCTAGAACTTTGCTGGACAGATATTTCTTGGGCATCACTTAATGTTTCATTTAAGTGTTGTTTTTTTATTTATCTATTTATTTATTTATTTATTTATTTTTTTTTTTTTTTTTTTGTTTTTTGTTTTTTGCAAAAGTCCTGACCGGCCCATATTTCACTTACGTTTATCTGTTGCAAAGACCCAGATCAAACTGTGTGGCTGCACATTATACTGAGCTATCAAACATCTTTGATACCCCATTCCACATGAGATAATAAATAAACAAAGTAATTTAGAGTGAAAAATAGATAAAGGGGTTTGATATGAAACAATAAGAAATAAAGTGGTTTGGGGGTATTTTGTCGTTGCTTGCGGTGATTTGGTGTGTTTCGACGGACTGAACCTTTTTTTTTTTCTTTTTTTCTTTATGACCATGTACATAATTTATTCTCTCAAATTGTTATTCTAAATAAAGGAAGTTTCCTTTGACTTTCAAAACTTGTCTTTGGCGTGAAGTTGAAGATCATATTGTAAAGATGATTTAAAATACACACAATGAAAGTTCAATCAAAGTATTTGACAAAAATAACCGTTTCATGAGATTTATCATCGCTTCGAGGCACGCACATTCTTTCATACAGAGGCTGACAGGCTTAGGTCACATATGATCTTATAAAACTTCGTCTAAATACTTTAACGTTGTTAGAGTCTCTGTGTTTATTTGTTTGCGTTGAGGTTTTATGGCCCAGTCAACCCAATGGGGTCATGTCGAGCGCGGTCAGTTTACCTATCCACACGTTTACTGGGCAGGCTTAGTCCTCTAAGCTGTTAACCAGTATTGTGCACATTCTTTCGCCAGAAACTGACAACTGCCCTTCTTGAATCAGCGGAAGAGAGAGAATGACCGTAGAAAATATTTCATGATCAATCTCTACGAAAGAATGTTGCCCACCTCGGCGGGGGTTGAATCTGCGACCTCCTGTTCTCCAATCGGACGGCGCATTCAACTGAGCCACCGAGGCCGGCAGAGTCTCTGTGTAGTAGTACAGTTAGGCATCGCCCAACCCGGAGCTTAATCAAATAGGAAGTTACCCTCGGTGCGTCCTGGCCGCCTTAAGGCGTAACACACAATATCTATCTATCTATCTATCTATCTATCTATCTATCTATCTATCTATCTATCAAGTATCATATGTCTTTCTGTCTATCATCTAGTATATATCATCTGTCTTTCTATCTATCATCTATCACTTATCTTTCTACCTATCATCTATTATTCTGTCTATCTCTTATCTATTATCTATATAATCTCTATTATCTATTATTCTATCTACATCTATCTTCTATTTATCATCTATTCATCTATAATCTATCTGTCTAATTATCGTCTATCATCTATCTTTCTATATATCATCTATGATTCTATTTATCATCTATCTGTCACGTGATCGGACGAGCGTTGGGCACGGTGACGATGGACTAGACGCAATCACAAGCAATCAGAGGATAAACACAACACTTTGTAAAATAAAAACAAGCATGTATTTAAAAAGTTCAAAAAAAAAAACTATAATTAAAAGTTCAAATTTTCATGTTCTAATTTCTATGTTCCGAAGATTCCATAATCCATAGGTACTGTTAAACTTCATATTCTGAAAAATCTAATTAATTATATTTACATAATTAAATATAATATAAATTTACGTAACTTGAAGAAACTTGTCCACTGATGTATCCTTCATGATATTTCCGGTTATCATTAACACTTTTTCCCATAGCACTTTGAACAAAGCTTGCCGGAAAACATTTGATGGTCAGTCATAGTGACGATAACAGTAGTGAAACAGATACATGATACGGATATGGATATGGATACGGATACAGATACGGATACGGGACCTGAAAGTAAGTATCATGTCCTAGAACTCTCGATATCAAACATGACAAGATATTTCCTTATCAATTTCTACTAGATATACAGAGTGTGTACGCCAAATGTTATAAATGCGACAAGTCCGTTGCAATTGATTATTATATAGCAAAATCAGATCCTAAAACCACATGGACGCTGTTAATGACATATAATATTGTAAAAACAATTAAACACAGGCAGACACACAGTCAGAATATATCTGACATTCATATTAATCGGAGGAATGGCATCTCGACGATTACACATTCTTACAGGAAGAACCCATGCGCCTTCCACTGTAAGAATCCCTTTAGAACGCTAAAGGCTAAAATAAATTATAACTGCCATTATACCACAATGATTACACGATCACACATCGTCCCCACGTAATCATTGAGTACAATATCAACATGCCATCGTCATAGCCTCAAACATGACTCCTCGCTGCTTGAGCCATTTCACCGTAAAATATTCTAGTAAACAGACTTGTGATTAAAGTAAAAAGGACCTCTGTATATGTATTCAAGGTGAATATAGTCTTTGTCATTTGTGTAAATCGCGCTAACTAATGAATGTGTATGCAGTTAACATAACGCCTACGGTAGCGTACTTTTACGCGTATATGTACGGTGTGTGCGGTTAACATAACAACATAACGCCTAACTGTGTCTTACATTTAAGCGTATATGTCTGGTATGTACATGTCAGATGAGAATGTAATATCCATTTATCTTATTCAAATAAAAATATTAATGATTGCATTCTGATCAGGGTCTACAGAACCTATCAGACTCACCAGACTGATCAGGATCCATAGAATCGATCAAACTTAACCTCCCTATTCGGTTTATAGTTTACACACCCGACACGGCTTATTCGTCTGATCAGGGTCTACACATATAACCAAAGTATACACATCTGATCAGGGTCTATCTACTTATCATGCCGGGTTTGTAAGTACGAATGATACAAAAAATCGCAACGTAGTAAAGCAATAAATTTACCTACTCGAATTTTAGCTGCGGTAAAGACGAGCAAGAATATTGCAAGAATAAAATTAAAATAAATTATTGACTTACCATGGTCAGATTCCCCAGATACAACACAACATGAAGATTAATAAAAGGAAGACAAGGATCAGTCTTCGATGAAATGAATTTGTAGTGTGTATCGTTCTATTCAACTAGGGAACTTTTATAGTAATGTGGCACGTTTTGAAACATGTCCACAAGTAATCCGTGAAATTCAAGATCTAAAAATAATATTCACAAGAATACCGTGATAGTCAAGATTTAAAATAACCTGTTCGATTGTCCGAACGGTGCCAAGTTTCACACAGCAACTGCTAAAACTATGAAGTAAAAAACATTTTTCTCTCGGAACGCTACAAAACTGCAAAATTACGACAGAAAATTGTCTCCCCTTTCAAAAGATAGCCTTGAGACGAAAATCAATCCCAGAACAGTGAAGATATTGATCACCAACCTAGGTTCACTCGGAATATATAGTGTTCTGGTAACCGCTCAAGTATATAGACGTGAATAATCAAATACACCCTCAGCATAACTATCTCGTGATTACCGTAATACCGTAACCTGAAAGCTGAAGTGTACCTACTTGCTTAAAAAGTAAAACTGTCATCATAATCAGCGCTCCAGTTACAAATGCATTAATCTAACCTGGTTAATAAAAATCGATACAAACTTCTTTTTATACTATGTACATGTAAAATATATTCAAGATAAAATAGGGACGTGACATATCTCCCCTCTTACAGAAGTGCGTAGCACTAGAGTATAACGTCACTTTATATCGCCGAATATATTACGTCACACACGGCTTAAATAATCTGCGCCCACATTTTCTGCACCACGTATTGCCACTATATGAAATCTATATGGCTGTAATGCCAAAGCCCATCGCATCAGTCTAGAATTTGTAAGCTTTGCTTTATTTAAATAGCTTAATGGCTGATGATCGGTTTCTATCGTAAATGCTGTGCCATACAAATATCTATGGAACTTTTGTACTGCCCATACTAGCGCAAGACATTCTTTCTCTATTACTGCATATGATTTTTCACTAGGTTTCAGTTTTCTACTTGCATATGCAATAGGACTTTTCTTACCTTCTTCGTCTTGCAAAAGGACAGCTCCTAATCCCTCATTGGAGGCATCTACTTGTAAAGTAAATGGTTTTGACAGATCGGCCATTTTAAGAATAGGTTGAACTGTCAACGCCTTCTTCAATGAATCAAATGCTCTCTGTTGTGGTTCATCCCAGTGTACTTTATTGGACTCACCTTTTTTTGTAAGTTCCGTCAAAGGTGCGGCAATATGAGAAAAATTAGGAATAAAAGATCTATAAAATCCTACAAGTCCCAAGAATGAACGTACTTGTTTCTTGGTAACAGGTCTTTCTGCTTTTTCAATTGCTAGAATCTTATCAGGGCAGGGCCTAATAAGTGTACCACCAACCAAATGACCAAGACATTCTAAATTTTGAAAACCAACGAAACATTTACTTGGTTTCACAGTCAAATTGGCATCTCTTAGTCGCTTCAATAATTCCTCGAATACTTGCATATGATGTTCCCAAGTAGATGTGAATATGATGAGATCATCAACAAAATTGTCTATATTAGACATACCTTTCAGCAGTTTCCTCATCAGTTTACTACAGGAAGCTTGAGCTGTTACTAAACCGAAAGGTAGAACTTTAAATTGTAACAGTCCTAATGGTGTTTGAAAAGCTGTGTATTGCTTAGCATTCTTAGTTAAAGGTATCTGCCAATAACCTTTGGTAAGGTCAAGCTTGGATATGTACTTATGACCTGCTATTTTCGTAAATATTTCCTCCATATTTGGCATCGGTTCTGCATCGAAAACCGTAATCTTATTCAGTGTACGAAAATCTATGCAAAATCTGTTCGTATTGTCTTTCTTTTTGACTATAAGAACAGGGGAACAGTAAGGACTTTCTGATGGTTCTACAATGTCTAAATTGATCATGTCTCTTACCTCATCCTTTGCTGCTTCCATCATATTGAAAGGAAGTGGATATTGCTTAACTCTTACCGGCGTATCTGTTGTCAACTTAATGTCATGTTCCAACAGAGTGGTACAGCCGGGTATTCCTGTAAATGTACTAGCAAAATTTGTTACAAGTTGCCTTACCTGACTTTGTTCCTCTTTTGTCAAGTCTGGATTAATGTTTAACAGTTCAACTGACTCATTGTCACAAATTGATGGTGATTCTACTAATCCTTCTATATTATCTTCGTTATCTTCCGAAGTACAGTCTAATACTGCTATAGAACATACCTGAACATCTGTAGTCTGTTGATCATCCTCTCTCTCAATGTATTGCCTAAGCATATTGATATGGAAAGTTTTTACTTTCTTTCCCATTTTAATTCTATAATCTAAGACACTTAATTTCTCCACTACTTCGTACGGGCCTTTCCAACTCATCAACAACTTATTTGTCTTAGTCGGAAGAAGTACGAGAACTTTGTTACCTACCTTTAAATGTCGGCGCCTCGACTTCCGATTGTAGTATTTTTTATACTTCTTTGACATATTCTGCAAGTTTTGCTGTGCTAAACTTACCGTTGACTCTAATCTTTCCCTCAAATCTAAAACATACTGGTAAGTAGTACGTACCCGAGGATCCTCGATATCCTTCGTCCACAATTCTCTTAAAACTTGCATAGGTCCACGCACAGGCCATCCATATATTAATTCAAACGGAGAAAACCCCAGACTTTCCTGTGGAACTTCTCTGTATGCAAATAATAATGGATCTATATACTTGTCCCAGTCTTTCGGACGTTCTGCGCACATTCTAGTCAACATTTTCTTTAATGTACCGTTAAAGCGCTCTACTAAGCCATTACAGATGGGATGATAAGGGGAAGTAACTAACTGTTTGAATGACAAAAGTCTACTTACCTCTTTCATCAGTGCTGACGTGAATTGACTTCCCATGTCAGTTAATATTTCTTTCGGTACTCCGACTCTACTGAATATACTAACTAAAGCTTCTGCAACTGCTTCGGTCTCAATTGAAGACAGAGCTACTGCTTCTGGATACCTAGTTGCATAATCAACTAACGTCAAAATATACTTATTCCTATTCTCAGTACGGGGTTCAAGTGGACCAACCAAGTCAATTGCTACTCTTTGAAATGGGGTATCTATAACTGGCATACTGCCTAAGGGCGCTCTTGTATTCCTACCTTTGGCTATAGTGCGCTGACATATGTCACAAGACTGACAAAACCTCTTTATATCACTTGCTATTCCTGGCCAAAAGAATTCTGATAGTACCTTTTGAATAGTCCGCTTCACTGCAAGATGTCCAGACAGGATTGACTCATGGGCTAATTTCATTACCATCTTGCGATATTGCTGTGGAACTACAAGTTGAATAAAAATCTTACCAAATTCCACATTAGGTGAACTAAATTGTCTGTATATCAAGTCATTTTTGCGAAAAAGCTTAGCATTACCTTTAACTTCTGATTCATCGCAAGCTTTTCGAATTCTTGCCAGAGTAGGATCATTAACTTGAGCTTCCTTAATTTGTTGAGGTGAAATATCCCTATCGATAATATTGGGGGTTTTGAGTGATGTTTTGGTTTGTTTAGGTAGTTTGGCTTGGGACCGGGTTTGTACTGCTAAAGCTGGCACCCAATTTATATTCGGGTCATAAGCATCCCTCGCCCCTGGAATATTACCTATAATAACATCAACCAAAGGGTTCTCCATACAAAGGGCAAGTGTGTCTCCCTTAAAATAAGGAGTGTCTAATGATACTTTAGCTTCAGGAAGCTGTAATGTAGTCCTATCTACCATCATGCATGAATGCATCTTGCCAGTCAAATTCTCTGAGGAAACTAATGATTGTTTGACAATCACCCCAGTACACCCAGTGTCGCGCAAGACACTAACAATTTGGTTCTCCATTATACCCTGTACGGTCTTCATATCATTACAAATGGGTGAAGGTTGAGCTGTAGTACTCACCTTCAATGTATCTTCCATCCCTGGACAGACCTTAGTGCCAACATTGCTTGCTTGGACATAACTAACTGTATCAGTATGAATAAAACACGCTCCACATACCTGGTTGTCATCCGATTTCCCGTTATCGCTCAGTTCCTGTCCTTGTCTCTGATCCTGAAAACGCACATGTTTCGAGGGGGATCTACTTCTACCTCTACCATATGTTCGTGTTGCAGCTACCTTCATATTACCTTTTGCTCTATCAGGACAAAATCTAGCTATGTGTTTTTTATCACCACAAATAAAACATGACCCTCTAAAAGGCTGTGGGCCTTGATGATTATACCTTCGAACAGAAGGTGAAGGTGATCTCGACCTTGACCTAGATCTTGGTCTTTCATTGATCTTAAATGTCAAATTAAGAATATCAGTATATCTGGCTTCTTTGTACTGATCTGCTAATTTACTAGCCTGTTCAAGTGACTTGGGTTCCCTTTCTCTAAGGAAAAGTTCAAGGTCTCTATTACAAATAAATGCAAGCTGATCTCTAAGTATTAAATCTGCTAATCCATCATAAGTCTTATTAATGCCAGACATATCTACCCACCTTGTAAAATAACTTTTCATACGGCTGGTGAATTGCTGAAAAGTTTCACCTGAATCTGGCCTACACTTCTTATACCTTCTCTTAAATCCTTCTTCAGTTAACTCATATCTTTTGAGTAAAGCTGCCTTTAACATATCATAATTTAATGCCTCTTCTATAGGCATTAATGCATATACATCAAGTGCCTTACCTTTGAGAAGTGCGCTCAAATTAGTAGCCCAATCTTCTTTCTTCCATTTTTGAGCTGTAGCATACCTTTCAAACCTAAGCAAATAAGAATCCATTTCATCTTTACCTTCATCAAATGCTGGTATTTTTGGGGTCTTAGCAGTGACATAAGTTTTATCTTCCTTATGCTGCACTGCCGGCTTTATATTTTGCTCTGCGGCTAACCTTTCCATTTCAAATATATGTTTCTTTTGCTCAATGTCTTGTTGTAACTGCATTCTTTGTATCTCGCGTTCATGTGCTGCCTTAGCCTCGGCCTTAGCCTCCGCGAGTTCGCGTTCTTTTAATTCACGCGCTGCCGCGAGTTCGCGCTCTTTTAATTCACGCGCTGCCGCCGTTTCTGCTAATTCACGCTCGCGTGCTTCCTTAGCCTCCGCGAGTTCGCGTTCGCGTGCTTGCGCCTCACGCTGTGCCTTTCTCTCGTCGCGTAACCTATCTTGCTGATCCTTAATAAAAGCTCGAAGTGCATCGCCTTCGTACCCTAAAGCCTCCCCTTGAGCTTTTAAATTTTCTAAGGTCTCCATCTCTGTAAGTCTCAGTGAAACAATTATAGTAAGAAGTTTGTTTCAATTATGCACAAGTTTCATAGGATAAGTCTCAGAAAAATCACTATTAAATGCCCTAAAACTAAAATTAACTCTTAGTTTACACTGAAGTCTAACACGAAATAAAGCATTCCACTAATATGAATACAATATCCACTAACTCTAGAAGAGGACAATAACAATGCTCAAAAATGATCATAGGCCAACGGCATCCATACTACAAAATAAACCCATTCATCACTCCTCGTTGCCTATATCATAATATATCCACACAAAATTACTCTTAAACTATGTTAATATCACACCTCTCCGAGTTATCAATGGAACATACACAACCCTGCGCGTTAGCTTATCCACAATAAAATATAAAGGGCATTCACGGTCAGATAAAAAGTGACCACTGGAAAATAAACAAAGCTTTTCCGACCTTATCCTTTCTTCACGCCTGCTGTGCTGTATCTGTTTATCTCACCATGTGACACACTACATAACATGATTGACCATGGGCCCGCTTGTCATTACCTTCTGGAATATACATAATTTGACAGTAACTAATTCCACATAACTACATATAACTACATAAACAACAAACTGTATTTAACACAATACATCCGATCCTCTGTTTGCTAGAATAACGTGTCCAAAGTCACCATGATCCCACTTCTGACACCATTGTCACGTGATCGGACGAGCGTTGGGCACGGTGACGATGGACTAGACGCAATCACAAGCAATCAGAGGATAAACACAACACTTTGTAAAATAAAAACAAGCATGTATTTAAAAAGTTCAAAAAAAAAAACTATAATTAAAAGTTCAAATTTTCATGTTCTAATTTCTATGTTCCGAAGATTCCATAATCCATAGGTACTGTTAAACTTCATATTCTGAAAAATCTAATTAATTATATTTACATAATTAAATATAATATAAATTTACGTAACTTGAAGAAACTTGTCCACTGATGTATCCTTCATGATATTTCCGGTTATCATTAACACTTTTTCCCATAGCACTTTGAACAAAGCTTGCCGGAAAACATTTGATGGTCAGTCATAGTGACGATAACAGTAGTGAAACAGATACATGATACGGATATGGATATGGATACGGATACAGATACGGATACGGGACCTGAAAATAAGTATCATGTCCTAGAACTCTCGATATCAAACATGACAAGATATTTCCTTATCAATTTCTACTAGATATACAGAGTGTGTACGCCAAATGTTATAAATGCGACAAGTCCGTTGCAATTGATTATTATATAGCAAAATCAGATCCTAAAACCACATGGACGCTGTTAATGACATATAATATTGTAAAAACAATTAAACACAGGCAGACACACAGTCAGAATATATCTGACATTCATATTAATCGGAGGAATGGCATCTCGACGATTACACATTCTTACAGGAAGAACCCATGCGCCTTCCACTGTAAGAATCCCTTTAGAACGCTAAAGGCTAAAATAAATTATAACTGCCATTATACCACAATGATTACACGATCACACATCGTCCCCACGTAATCATTGAGTACAATATCAACATGCCATCGTCATAGCCTCAAACATGACTCCTCGCTGCTTGAGCCATTTCACCGTAAAATATTCTAGTAAACAGACTTGTGATTAAAGTAAAAAGGACCTCTGTATATGTATTCAAGGTGAATATAGTCTTTGTCATTTGTGTAAATCGCGCTAACTAATGAATGTGTATGCAGTTAACATAACGCCTACGGTAGCGTACTTTTACGCGTATATGTACGGTGTGTGCGGTTAACATAACAACATAACGCCTAACTGTGTCTTACATTTAAGCGTATATGTCTGGTATGTACATGTCAGATGAGAATGTAATATCCATTTATCTTATTCAAATAAAAATATTAATGATTGCATTCTGATCAGGGTCTACAGAACCTATCAGACTCACCAGACTGATCAGGATCCATAGAATCGATCAAACTTAACCTCCCTATTCGGTTTATAGTTTACACACCCGACACGGCTTATTCGTCTGATCAGGGTCTACACATATAACCAAAGTATACACATCTGATCAGGGTCTATCTACTTATCATGCCGGGTTTGTAAGTACGAATGATACAAAAAATCGCAACGTAGTAAAGCAATAAATTTACCTACTCGAATTTTAGCTGCGGTAAAGACGAGCAAGAATATTGCAAGAATAAAATTAAAATAAATTATTGACTTACCATGGTCAGATTCCCCAGATACAACACAACATGAAGATTAATAAAAGGAAGACAAGGATCAGTCTTCGATGAAATGAATTTGTAGTGTGTATCGTTCTATTCAACTAGGGAACTTTTATAGTAATGTGGCACGTTTTGAAACATGTCCACAAGTAATCCGTGAAATTCAAGATCTAAAAATAATATTCACAAGAATACCGTGATAGTCAAGATTTAAAATAACCTGTTCGATTGTCCGAACGGTGCAAAGTTTCACACAGCAACTGCTAAAACTATGAAGTAAAAAACATTTTTCTCTCGGAACGCTACAAAACTGCAAAATTACGACAGAAAATTGTCTCCCCTTTCAAAAGATAGCCTTGAGACGAAAATCAATCCCAGAACAGTGAAGATATTGATCACCAACCTAGGTTCACTCGGAATATATAGTGTTCTGGTAACCGCTCAAGTATATAGACGTGAATAATCAAATACACCCTCAGCATAACTATCTCGTGATTACCGTAATACCGTAACCTGAAAGCTGAAGTGTACCTACTTGCTTAAAAAGTAAAACTGTCATCATAATCAGCGCTCCAGTTACAAATGCATTAATCTAACCTGGTTAATAAAAATCGATACAAACTTCTTTTTATACTATGTACATGTAAAATATATTCAAGATAAAATAGGGACGTGACACTATCTTCTATCTATAATATATCTTCTATCTATCATCTATCGTCTATCTATCATCTATTTTCTGTCAATCATCAGTCTGCTATCTATCATCCGATCTTCTAGCTATCATTTAGCTATCATCTATCTTCTATCTATCATCTGTCTCCTATCTATCATCTATCTGTCATCTATCATCTATCTATCATCTGTCATCTATCTTCTATCTATCACCTATTTACCATCTATCGTCTATCAATCATCTATCTACTGTCTATCATTTTATCTATCTATTATCTATCAACTATCTATTATCTATCCTTTATCATCTATCGTATTGTGAAATGTTTTTTTTTTTTTAAGAAACTAACAGCATATAAATTTGAGTTTGTTATTTGAAGCAGAAATTCTGAATAATGACAGGAAACAAACAGACGGTTGACAGTAACTACTACCTTCTTTCCACCAAAAATACTGATTTTTTCAATTATTTCTCCACTAAAACGAATGTTGTGGGTACTCACTAGAAGCTTCTAATGAGTACCCACAATATGTTTTCGTGGAGAAATAAAAAAAAATATTGCGTGGAAACCTACTCTTACATATGTATCTGGAACTATGAGCTGTTACAAATCTAAATCTGTTACGTAAAATTTGAATATCAAGTCTTCTTTGTTCCTTATGTCAAACTTATTTCGGATACATAAGGAACCAAATGTAAAACAGCTAATAAGCAATACAGTACCGTACAACTTCTATGATTCAGAAAACGACCGTATGCCATTTCACATATGCTTGAAAGATGCGGTCGCTATAACCCTGTACACATTCTTGCTAACAGAATATTATACGGACATGTGCTTGTAACAGCTGCACCAAGATAATCTTAAGGGGTATTGATCAAGATAAAGGGAAGAGATACACTTTCAGGGGAGGCAACTCTTTTACATCCCATCTAAACAGGGGTCTGCTGTAAAAGAAAAGTCTTTCCTCTAAGAGTAGATTCCTTTTCAGAAAGGACTTGGTGTACAGGGAAGCAAAAAAGAAAGTCCATCACGAAAACATGCCTATATAATTTTGACTCCCTTAAACCCCTCTTTTATAAAATATAACTGGGGTTTACAGGGGGTATACATTATTTTTCTTATTTTTGCTAAAAAAACATAAATTGTGGGTGCCCGTTAGAACCGCCTTGCCGAGGCGGTTCTAACGAGTGCTCACAATTTATTTTTTTTCAGCAGAAATGCGAAAAATATCAGCTTTTTTTATCTGAAAATTTTCCAGTTTTTGGGGGTTGAAATTTTTTATATATTTGAATAGGCTTGTATTCGTAATGATGAAAGTTGTCTCCCTTGTAAAATAGCGAAAAACTACCAAGTGTATCATCATTCCCCATTAAATGAAACTAGGGTGCATTTTTCGAATTGTTTTAACTTATATCCACCCGATGACCTTACATTCCTCAAAGAATTTATACTTACTCGTTTGCTTCAAAATTATAACAACTCGTGTTATAATAACTGAATGATTCGTGCAATGTAATTACTTTCTATCTTTAATATGAAAATAGGCTTAGCCTAAATGCGAGCACAGCGCAGACCCTAGCTTTAGTCTCTTCAAAAGTCCTTCACAGCATCATTAAAGAATGACTATCAGTATATAAAAATATATGAAAATCAATAATAAATAATAAAAATAATTAGCAATATATGTTCGTGACACTTATTGACAATCGTTTCTTGTCACTTCGTGACGCTTATTAGATCAAGTTCGCTCCAGTACTGTCAACTTCCGGTGACAACTTCCGGGAAGAAAACGGGAAGAAAATTGGTCAGAGCGATTTCTGCTGAAAGTATATATCGTTGTATGTTACTTTTCCTTGATCATATTTTCTACCGTAGAGCTCACTTCGTTCACGACGCGCTTAGCGCGTCGCGAGCTGTGCTCGCTATTATAATATGAAAATAGGCTTAGCCTAAAAGCGGGCACAGCACACTTATCTGTAGTCTCTTCAAAAGTCCTTCACAGCATCATTAAAGAATGAATATCAGTATATAAAAAATATATGTAAATCAATAATAAATAATAAAAATAATCAGCAAAATATGTTCGTGACACTTATTGACACCTTCGTGACGCTTATTAGTGAGACCCAAATTTTGTGACTAGAGGTATAATCAAGTCCGCCCCAGTCCTGCCAACCGGTGACAACTTCCGGGAAGAAAAAGGAAGAAAATATTGGTCAGAGCAATTTCTGCTGAAAGTGTATATCGTTGTATGTTACGTTTCCTTGATTATATTCTTTACCGTAGAGCTCACTTCGTTCGCGCTGTGCTCGCTATAACTATAAATATTGAATGATTAAAAATCTGCGATAAAATCTGAGGAACAAGTGTGCTGATTTCTCTCGATATCGACACGTTTACTTGATATTGCACGCTCACTCGGATGCCCTCGTATGTTACCATTTCATGACATTGCTTTTGATAACGTCGTAGGTCAATGACGACATGCATTTGTGTAGGCTTTGAACTTTAGATAATACAAACGCTTGTTTTGAGGCTACAAACAACTGGAAGTTAAAGAATGATATTCATATTTATAGCTATTGATAAAAATAATTTTGCTTCGCGTTGGGATGTCAAAGGCCGCTGGCAAGCTCGCGTCATTTGATATCTCAGCTCTGGACAATATTCACTAATATCGGTGCAATACCCCAATTATATTAGAAATATGATAAAGTAGAAGAAGAATAACGACTTGTCAGATGAGTTTGAATGACTGGTGCACTCCATCGTTGTATTAGTTCACATTAAAACTGCAAAATCATTTTCAATTAATAGTGGAATATTCTGGTATCTTCTACATAGCTGTGAACTGCATTAACGTATATATAGAGGGTATTCAAATGTTTGGAGTGAATATGACTTTTATTTCATCGAGTGAAGTGAAAAAATGTATATTTCATGACGACCGAAGACACGAATGAAATATACATATTTTTCACTTCACAAGTTGAAATAAAAGTCATATTCACGACAAACATTTGAATTTTCTTTTTATTATATACATCACTTTCGATAGAAGAAATGTAAATCTTGCATTTGCAAGGGGAAAAAAAGGTAAGAGAAAAGTCCAGGGAGTGCCACAATCACAAACCGCAGCCCTTCCCAGACCCCAAGGGGAAGAGGAAACCGACAAATCTAAACAGGCACAAACCGAACAAACGTACGAAAAGCACTAAGATTAGCTCTCTCTTCCCCAAGCGAGGTAATCGCAATACTAAAAGGACTGAAAAACACAAGAACAAAATGACACACGGAAAGACATACAACAAATCGCCTCGTAGAATAAACCACAAAGCAACAAAGAGTAAGACTAACACCGGGACCACCGCCTTAGAACGGTCGGTAGAGCAAACCACCAGGGGGTTTAAAGCACTTTTACAGCTAGCTAACTTCACCCTGGGTCCCGATGCTACTCTCAATACAGAAATACATAAAAATTTGGTTCGCATAAAGGCTCCCAACTCAGTCAATGCATCAAAGCGAAAACACGTCTGACACGCAGTTTTGTCCCTTCGACATCGACGCCATGACGTTCATGTTTTGTATGGTGGCGTTAGATATGACGTCAGAAACGCGCATTGGCCTGTAAACAATAAAATAAAAAGAAAATTTACTCTTTTTCAGTGAATACCATAAAAATTTTCATCTGTGTAATGAAAACATTCAAATTTTCACGAGTGCGAAGTAGTTCCAGATCTTATATTTTTCACTGCTCAGAGGAGTGAAAATATGTTTTATATTTTCACTAGTGAAAATATAACTTTTTCGAAATATGCACTTTATTTCATTAATAATTCTCTATATTTCATTACTTTGTATATAATATAATGCATTTTCATACGTGAGACGAATGTCGCCGACCAGGAGAAGGTAAGTATTAAATGGATGAAAAGTATGGCTATTTCAGAATAATTACAACTTAACCGTAGTTAGAAAATTAGAACGGGCGTGGCATTTTAATTTATTCAGAATATTTCCACTTTAACAGACTTACAATTATTTAGCGTAGTTGATTGGCTAAGAGCAAATTGAAAACGGAATTTATAACTACCATAATCCAGTGACAGGAATCCCGGAACTATTTTCTTCGAGGAAATTACTAAAATGAACTATTTTACTCATATTTTCGTAGATATGAGCATCATGTAGTTGGAATTGTAAGAAATGAAATTCGTTTATGTGGACTTTATCCATGTCTGAAACGCCGGTGGAAATCATTACGAAAAATCGCCTATTAAAATATTTAGAACATTTCACTTCCAAAAAAACTGTAAATTTTCAGATAAAAAACTGATATTTTAACATTTCTGCTCAAAACATAGATTGTGGTACTTGTTAGAAACGCCTCGGCGAAGCGGTTTTAACGAGTACCCACAATCTATGTTTTTGAGCAGAAACAAGAAAAATAATGTATACCCTTGTATTTCCCAGTTTTATTTTTCATGATGGTTAAGTTTGTGACTGATTCACCAAAATCAACAAAAAATGAGTGTCACCCTTATAACAAAGTTTCCCGTTCATATAGTAGTTTATCCTGGTAACAAAGAAATGGGCTTCATTTTAGAGACTTTCATAACTATAAAATAATGTATCTTGTTTGAGATCGTTATTTAAAATGTCTTCATTTAGATTGTTGCGCTTATTTCGCAACTGTGCGTGGAGAAAAAAAAAGCTACCCAGGAAATGCCACAATCACAAAGCACAGCCTTCCCGAGGCACCGAAAGAAAGAGAGAGGGAGAACAAATAAGGACAACACAAACGCCACTTATGAAACCACTGACGCGCAAACAAAGAATTGCAACAGAGGAACCAGCTTTAACTCCCCCCCCCCCCCCCCCCACCGTCCCTGTGATTTATTCTACTGACTGTTTTAAGGCGGTGGTCCCAGTGTTAGTCTTACCCTTTGTTGCTTCTAGGTTTATTCTACGAGGCGATTTGTTATATGTCTTACCTAGTGTCATTTTGTTCTTGTGTTTTTCAGTCCTTATAGCATTGAGCTTACCTCGCTTGGGGAAGAGAGAGCTAATCTTAGTGCTTTTCGTACGTTTGTTCGATTTGCGCTTGTTTGGTTTTGTCTGTTTCCTCTTCCTCTTGATGTCTGGGAAGGGCTGCGGTTTGTGACTGTGGCACTCCCTGGACTTTTCTCTTACAATTATTTTTTGGAACGGTCAGAAGGAAAACTACTAGGCGGAGGCTGGTAGGGGCTTAAACGTTTGTACTCGTAAGGCTGAAGGACTGGTTGTTGTTGCCGTGCGGATTTTTAACACTACCAGGCACCCGAGGCACACAGAGGCAGCGGCGATTGCTATGATGTACATGTATTTGTACAGCCTTGCTTTCATGGATCACCCATGCACACTTGGTGCCGCTGTCTGTCACCAAGCGCCGCCCTGTCCACTTTATACTCAACCCAGGGCACGTCGAGTATTAGCTTGGCGTACTAATGGTCTGAAATTTGTCTCGACCCGAGCGGGATTCGAACCCACGATATCCCGCTTGAAAGTCGAGTGCGCTAACCACTAGGCCACCCAGCCCACAACTGAAAATAGAAAAAACCTTAAATCAACATCGCCTTCTAGGCCAATGACACGAGTTCTAAATAATTTAACAGAAATATTCCTTGGGTGACCCTCTACCAAAATAGCTAAACTGGTTCCGCTCTAGTGAAAAATGGCCGCAGGAGCTAAAAATAGAAAAAAAAAAAAACAACTGTAAACGGCATCTCTCCTAGGCCAATTATGTCAAAATACTTTATCAGAAATGTTTCTTTGGTGATCGTCTACCAAAATTGCTAGAAAGGTTCTGCACCGCTGAATAAAATGGCCACCAGAGCTAAAAATAGAAGAAGAAAAAAAACTTTAAAGGACAGCTCCTAGTCCAATGACCTGATTTCAAAATAATTTCTCAGAAATGTTTCTTGGGTAACTCTCTACATAAGTTGCTAAAATGGTTCCGCTCCGATGAACAAAATAGCCGCTAGAGCTAAAATAGAAAAAAAAAGAACTCTCAAAGGCCAATGGCTCGATTTCAAAATAATATCACAGAAATGTTCCTTCTGACCTTCTACCAAAATTGCTAAAATGATTCCGCTCCGCTGAACAAAATGGCCGCTAAGGATAAAGATTCAAAAACAAATTTAAACGCTCCTAGGCTAATGGCATGATTTCAAAATAATTTCACAGAAATGATCCTTTTGTGACCAAAAGTGCCAAAACCGTTGCGCCACATTGAACCAGATGGCCGCAAGGACTAAAACTAGAAAACCCTTTCAACGACTTCATCTTCCAAATCGGTAAATGGATTTTGAAATGATATCACAGGAAGGTTCCTTTGGTCGCCCTCAACCAAAATTTCTCAAACTGTTTTGCGCTGCTCAACAAGATGGCCGCAAGAGCTAACATTAGAAATAGAATAGAAGGCAATTATCAGGAATCGATACAATTACCTAACAACTTCCGTCCAAGACACCAAAGGAAAAGAAGGACGAACTTGAAACAATCAAAACATACAAGCAGAAGCCAAAAGGACAGTTTCTTTCCCAAAAATTGGCCAAACGGTTGTCCAAAATAAAAATTCACCACGACATACATGCAAAGACATACAATGACAGAAATAGTAAACCACAGTAGAAGCACCGCCTTGGAAAGGTCAGTAAAATATAACTGGGTGAGTGTGTGTGTGGGGAGGGGGGGTGGGGCTTAAATCGATTTTACGTGGCCACAACCCACGCCCTCAGTTCTGCCGTGGTATACACAAGACATTTGTTCAGTTCGCGTGAAGAGTTCCTAACTCATCAGTGCAACATCTCTGAGAATATAAAACTCAAACGAATACAGAGATGAAACAACGATGAGTACTCGACAGCTAGAAACAACTGAAACAACATCAGGCACCAACCGACTTACCTAAAAGTCTTTAGGCCGGAGCCGTCATAGAGTCTGAGGCCCGACCCGCCGGCGTGCAGCCAAAGAGGGAAACAAAGTTATTAACCGTGATTGGGTTAACTACCATGCATGCAGTCTGTCGTTTTGTAATTATGTTGTACCCAATCTTTATATATCGAAGAATGATTTTACGAGACTGAGTACTAAAATCATTGCAAGCATACATTGTTCTGAATTTATATACTAAGTCCCCATTAAATTCAGGTTCCGATAGCTCTTGTTGCAAAAGTGATTTAAGTCCAATTGAATTTTGAAACAAAATCGAAATGACGTTTATAAAATTTAGAAAACCCTTAAAACAGCTTTTCCTCCTAAACCGGTGGATGGATTTTGAAAACAAAACTATCACAGGAATGTTCCTTAGGGGACCCTCTACCAAAACTGCTCAAGATGTTTCGCTCCGCTGAACAAGATAGCCACCAGTGCTAAAAATAGAAAAACCTTTTAATGACTTCTCCTCCTAAAAAGATATGTGCATTTTGAAATAATTTCACAGGAATCTTATTTAGGCGAGCATCTTCCAAAATTGCTCAAACCGTTCCATTCTGCTACACAAGGTGGCCGTTGGTGCTAATAATAATGATAATAATAATAATAATAATAATAATAACAATAATAATAAACAAAATAACTATTAACGACATCTCCTCCTAAATGGGTGGATTGATTTTGAAAATATTTCACAGGACTGTTCTTTGGGCGTTCATCTATCACATTTGCTCAAATTGTTCCACTCTGCTGAACAAGATGGCCGCACGAGCTTAAAACAGAAGAAAAAAAAAACACGTTCAAATGACTTCTTCCTCTAAAAGGCTAGACAATTTTGGAAATAATTTCACAGGAATATTCCATGGGTGACCTTGTTCAAAATCATTTTGCTCCACTGAACATGATGGCCTCCAGACCTAAAATAAGCAAATCTTTTCCTCCAAAACAGCTGGCCTGGTTTGAAACGATTTCACAGAAATGATCCTTGGGTCACCGTTTACCAAATTTGCTCAAATCTTTCTGCGCCACTTTATATCATCTACCAATTCATTTGTACAATATAGATCAGGTGAGCGATCCAGGGCCATCATAGCCCTCTTGTTTGTCTTAACGTGGTGTTTAAATGACGAGAAGGTAACCCAATCTCTTAAATCGTTCTCCAAAGTCTTGTAAAGATTTATTGAGGACGAGATACAGCATATATGCTGTATCTCGTCCTCAATATATCTTTACATGCTGTATCTCGTCCTCAATATATCTTTACAAGCTGTATCTCGTCCTCAATATTTCTTTACATGCTGTATCTCGTCCTAAATATATCTTTACAAGCTGTAGCTCGTCCTCAATATATCTTTACAAGCTGTATCTCGTCCTCAATATATCTTTACATGCTGTATCTCGTCCTCAATATATCTTTACAAGCTGTATCTCGTCCTCAATATATCTTAAAGTTTACAAGCTGTATCTCGTCCTCAATATATCTTTACAAGCTGTATCTCGTCCTCAATATATCTTTACATGCTGTATCTCGTCCTCAATATATATCTTTACAAGCTGTATCTCGTCCTCAGTATATCTTTACAAGCTGTATCTCGTCCTCAATATACCTTTACATGCTGTATCTCGTCCTCAATATATCTTTACAAGTCTTTGGAGTGCGAGTATATGAAACAGATATATGAGCACGGACATAATATTTCGTACAAAAATTACGCGTGTGCCCAGTAAAGACACAGATCACTCTGCGCGTACGCTCAGTCTGATAACAGTCTTCGTAGAGCACTCTGTGGGTAATTAAGGATCCTTAGCATCTTCAGGGGACATCGAAGACATCGATAAGACTGCGCAGATGCGCAGGCTGAGCTGAGACTTCGTTTGGGGCACATGCAGTTTTGTAGAAAATGCGATACCCCGGCTCATATTATTTCGGATAGTTTGATACTTCTCACACTAAAAGCATAATTAACCCATTTATGCCGAGTGGATTCTTCTATTTTATCTCTTTGGACAGGTTCATTTCCTATATAAGGGGTGTCTGGTTAGTTATTATTATTGTCACGTTTTGTAGAAATATCTGAACTTAATGCAAAAAGTGTAGACCCAGATCAGACGCCGCGTTCTGCGGCGGTTGATCTGGGTCTACACTGTTTGCCAATGTCCCATTTATGGGACGCTAAGCATAAATGGGTTAAACTTGCATATTATCGGTAACCGAACCATTTCCCACTCTGGCCATGAAGTGAACATTCTGTCGGCGTCGTCTTTCAGATACTGAAACCCACCTACGTTCTCTCAACTTCTCTGTAGAGAATATCTGAGGAAACTCATCTAGTGAGCCCCTTAATTAATCGAAAAGCTTCGTTTTATATTTTTTGTAAACCGTTTACTCTTGGAGTCTGCTACAGTCACAAACTATTGAGAAATACCCTACTACATGTAGGGGTAAGATGTTCGACATATAGAACTGATTCAATGCCGACATCTCTAAGGACAGCAAACTCACTAAATGAATTCCAAATATCTCTTAAACAGTATCTTTAAATGTTTTAATTTGATATATACGCATACAATAATAACTTTTACCATAAATACGGAGTGTGCAATTTTCATTTCGATGTAGCGGTAATGTAATATTTTTCACTTTATGTGAAAACTTTTATCAAACTTGTTCTTAAAATCTATTTAATTTTTATCTCAATTTTAACTTTTAGGAACTCAAAATCTATTATATTTTATCCAGCTTTAAATACTTTCCGACTTATTGCATCCTGTACAAGAAAAACAGTTCTTATTGTTGTATAAAATGTAAATATGTACTTATGTATGTATATGGTTGCATACAATGTTTGTGTTTTACGTTGTTTTATGTTTAGTTTGCTATACATCTTTTACGGAGGGCCACTTGGTAGAATGGCTGTTTGAGCTGAAAGTGTTACCCTCTAAAAACATTGTATAAATAAATAAATAAAATAAAATAAATTCAAATCCTTACCGGTAAAAGAGTATTTAAGCTTTCGTAGTACATGTATACCTAAAATTCTACGAGTCGTATTGGCCATTTATTTTTGTATTGGCCCAGTGTTTTTTTTTTTTTTTTTTTTTTTTTTTTCCGGTATTGCCCGATGTTTTCCAGTATTGGCCGACTTTCTCCATATTGGTCGAGTTTGCTATCGGGATGGATGGTATACATGTACGGTTTTACCCGGTTTTCCGTCATTGTCAATGATGGAAGGTATGATATGAACAAGGTCATATTTATGTATTGAGATACATTTGTTTGATTTGGGCTTAACGTCGCTTTCAACCTTTTTCAGTCATATCGCGACGGTGTCTGGATGTGGCGGGGAGCTCAATGCTCACTTTTAGAGTGCTGCCTCACTGAAATATCACGCCCCAGACACTTTAACATGATATTCCACCCAGTCACATTATACTGACACTGAGCTGACCAGTTCTAGCTCTACTTTCTTAATGCTGAGCGCCAAGCGAAAGAGCAGCTAGTACCATTTTTAAAGTCTTTGGTATGACCCGGCCGGGGATCGAACCCGCAACCTCCCGGTCACAAAGCGGACGCTCTACCACTGAGCCACTGTGCCGGTATTGATACAATCTTATTGAATAAACCGCGACGATTTTTATTATGTCAGGACGGACTAGTTTGTGTCAGATGAGGTCAGGCAGCTGCACTTTTTCTATCCACAAACAACAAGGTCAACGGTATTTATAGAGCGTGTTTCCTAAAAATCCTTCTGGGAAGCTTGACTGACAGATGGCGTATAGCTCAGGATGAATCTTGCAACTTCAACTAAGCGGACGATTCCATTACAGTTTTAGGATAACATGGGTAAATAAATTTCGGATTTGTACCTACATTTAAAATTATAATAATTTTCGGGTTATGGAATTGCTTATATCTGATCGAATTTCATATATGTTACAATTATTGATTGATAAAAATAAGATGATCCCTTGACAGAAACCAAGACATGCGCCAGACTGAAGTTTGTGTGGTACGAATGAACTGGTAGTCGGCCTCTCGTTGGTGTTAAGCGCGTATCGAATGACCATTGTAACGAACAGCGACGTTGTCTAATTTTCATTACTTACGTATGTGTTGGAGAAATCGGCGAGCTAAGCAGTTTTAAAAAAGTTAATTAATAAAATTGTTATTAGTCAAGTAATTTCGCAGTAAGCCGACCTCGGACCTATAACTCGGCCAATACGAAATTACCCATATATTGAAATAGTTCCAGATTTTTATGATTTTTCCACAAGCTTTACCTCAATATTCTGAAAGACCAATCGCTCAAGAGCGTCGGTGAGATAAATAGACTTGTTCAAAGTGCAGACAAGTAAGCCAAGGTGTTAGGTTGTCTGAATACTTAATGTAAATACGGTACCAAAAGACAGGCCTGAGCAAACAATGTAGGTCCTGATCAGACGCCGCAGAATGCGGCGTCTGATCAGGATCTACATTGTTTGCCACTCATCCAGTAGTTTTAGACATATCAACAGATAGTAAAATGAACTTGCCTAAATTTTAGTGCAAGTATGCCAAAGAGTTAAATGTGTCTGAATACTTAGTAAAAATACGGTACGCACATTCTATTGCAGTGTCGCATTGGTAGTATTGAAAAAAAATCAAAGCGCTTTCTGACAGCACTGGTGGTTCGATTGCCTCTGAGTGTAAGCTGGAAAAATGACCCTGAACGTGGACTTAAGACTATTTCATTTAACCCTTAATTTCCTGTAATTTAAGCAAACAGTGCAGACCCTGATCAGACGCCGCGTTCTGTTGCGTTTTATCTGGATCTACATTGTTGATCATTGTCCCAGTCCAGGTTTTACAGGTAACTCCTTTTGCACGGCACTCTGTCGTCACAGTGACAGGAGTAACGCGGCTATAAATAACCGTTACCCGGATTTCGTGCGAACACGCGGCTTGATTTCATTTGTTAGTGATAACCACGTGGACAACAACCTTAAGGACATTTTAGTGTATGCAATGTATGGCTCATTTGTAAACAATCGACCCGAAAAGACAATAAAGGAAATACTACTTCTGGAATGTAAGTAACTACAAGAAAAAGCTACACTTGTTTCGAACAACTGAGTATGATGATTCATTCCCACAATTCTCTAGTTATACCGATTTTTTTTTTTTTTTTTTTTTTTTTTTTTGTGTGTGTGTGTGTGTGTGTGTGTGTGTGTGTGTGTGTGTGTGTGTGTTCTGGCTTCAGATCACCATTAAGCCCTTTGCTTTGTTTCATCACAGTGGTTTTGATGCCAGTATATGATGTTTTACAGATGAGGTAGAGGATCCCTATGCGGACCGAACATATATATTCGTAATTTGGAGGTGCATCAGAATTAAGGGTGAGGTTTTGCGTAGGTAAAACTGGTTTAATAAAAATCTAAAGGGTTGCCTTTGGAGACAAAGAACACACAAGAGAATGAAAATCAAAGACTCGGTCTTTTTAGGTTTCTTCAAATGCAGCTATGCACTTTGCAAGGCTGCATATGCGGCCCCAACCCCCGTAACCACATCTCCAGCACCGACTTAAGCGATATTCGATTTCCATATTGACCAGAATGGACTCAACGGTACCAAAGGAAATAAAACATTATATTTTTCACAATGGTAAAGTACGTGGAGACGTTTTACGGCCGTCACACGGCACTTACAATGTAACACCAGCTGCAGTGAAGTTAAATAAAAATCTAAATCGTTGCCTTTAGAACGATAGAACATACAAAAGAACAAAAATCAAAGACTCGGCTTTATTAAATGTTCATATGCAGCTATGTTGTTTGCGAGGCTGTCTATCAACCCGCCCCTGTCCCTAGCACCAGCTTACCTTCCCCGCCCCACACGCCCGTTCCAAGGCGGTTTCTCCTCTTTGTTTGTGCAGCTATGGTTTCATATGTCATTTATCTATATTTGTTCCTCAACACTCTTTCTTTTGATGCTTCGGGAGGGCTTTGCTTCGTAATTGTGGTATTTCCTGGTAATCTTCAATTATATTTTTGTAACACTATATTTCACACATTTTTGTAACACTATATTTCACACCTACTGTTCTGTTTGTACATTCCAAATGACTTTTCAGCACGGGTTTTATTACAGAACTATTATTATGTTGCTATAAACATGACTTCCTGGAGAGATTTCGCAATAATATATATATTGTTCGTACTTGTTTCTGCTTATTTACAAAAGTATCTTCTTCACTAATTGCGCTAGATCTAACGTGTTAATAAAGGGAATCAGAGCAGAGTAAGTCCACATTGCTTTTTTTATGTTCTTACTATTTAACCCATTTACGCCGAGTGGATTCTTCCATCTTAACTCTTTGGACAGATCTTTGTCCAGAAGAAGGGATTATATGGTTAATTTTTATAACATGCATTACTATGTTTTATACAAATTCCTGTATTTAATTGCA
The DNA here is from genome assembly GCA_964016985.1 of Anodontia alba. Taxonomy (NCBI): domain Eukaryota; kingdom Metazoa; phylum Mollusca; class Bivalvia; order Lucinida; family Lucinidae; genus Anodontia; species Anodontia alba. The sequence continues at coordinate 16,437,223 of OZ024825.1, read as the reverse complement.
AACAGTGTGGATTCTAATCAGACGCCGCGTTCTGCGGCGTCAGTCTGGGTCTACACTGTTTGCCAATGTCCCTTTTATAATACACTAGCCTAAATGGGTTAATTTGTGTCGCTCTATCAGCATCTTTAGTTGATGAAAATTGAAGATATATCTTCCAGAATATAGGCTTTGATGCTTCATGCAAATTGTCTCTTACGCAAAGGCTTCGACATTTCATGCATATAAGCGCCCGAGAAAGTAGACTTTGACATTTCATGCAAACTACATGAAAGGTAGTATAAAAGTACAAAACGTAAACGCATATTTTCTGGTGAAAATGTCATCAATTTGTCATTTGTCGTCTGCTGATATGTTTTCATCTGGGATGTTGATCTTTAAAGACTTATCTTGTGTTTCGCATCCTTCTAAATTTATCATAATTAAAAAAAAGTTTCGATAGGCCTTGTTGCAACAGTTTTTTAAGCAGACTTTATACGTAGTCAGAAATTAATTCCGAATGTACGGAAGTCTATATATGACATTTTATTTTTTCATTTTTTTTTTTTTTTTTTGTGAAAAGATATTTTGTGTTTGTAACTTGTGACTTGTGTCGTTTAGCATCGGGACCCAGGGTAAAGTTGGCTAGCTGTAAAAGTCCTTTAACCCCGCCCCCCCCCCGCCCACCCCACCCCCGATGGTTTACTCTACTGACCTTTCTAAGGCGGTGGTCACGGTGTTAGTCTTACTCTTTGTTGCTTTGTGGTTTATTCTACGAGGCGATTTGTTTTATGTCTTACCTTGTGTCATTTTGTTCTTGGGTTTTTCAGTGCTTTCAGCATTGCGATTACCTCGCTTGGGGAAGAGAGAGCTAATCTTAGTGCTTTTCGTACGTTTGTTTGATTTGTGCTTGTTTAATTTAGTCGGTTTCCTCTTCCTCTTGGTGTCTGGGAAGGGCTGCGGTTTGTGATTGTGGCACTCCCTGGACTTTTCTCTTATCTTTTTTTTTGACTTTTAAAAGTAACGACCAATGAACTGGCAACCGGTGGCCAGTGACTTTTTCTAAGCTTCAGGTATGTCTTATAATGCAGCATATAAAAAGCTGTAAAATAACATTACGAAAACGTACCTATATAATGTTGACCCCCTTAAACCCCACTTTTATATAGTAAAACTGGAGTTTACAGGGGTATTCATTTATTTTTCTTATTTCTGCTCAAAACCATAGATGGTGGGCACTCGTTAGAACCGCCTCGCCGAGGCGGTTCTAACGAGTACCCGCAATCAATGTTTTCAGCAGAACTATAAAAAATATCAGAATTTTATCTGAAAATTTTCATTTTTTGATGGTAAATTTTCAGTATATTTGAATAGGCGTGTTTTCGTAATGACAAGCATTTCTTTCCATATCAAAAGACGTAACAAAGAACACAAAAGTGAAAATCTCAAACTATCCTTACATAAAAGCCTATATGAGTCGTTGTGATTTGTGTAAGGGTCTTTTGAGTTCTGTGTTGTAACTTGTGACTTTTCGTGTTGAAAAGTTTTAGTTTTTTTATGTTTTGAGTTTTCGCTTTTGTGGTCTGTGTTACATGTAAGTCTTTTGACTAGAGCGTTTTGCCTCTTAAAGGATGCGATAAAAGACAATTAATATCAGATCAGACTGTACATCCATGATTAATTCGTTTAAGATTAACCTAATTATATGCATCCCTGTGTGCCTCTGTTTTCTCTATATGTGCCCATGGGGCACCGCATTTCCTTCCATATTGCATATGTGCCCAGCTAAGACTGATCAGACTGCGCATCAGCGCAGTCTGAATAGTCTTAGCTTTGTGCTTGAAGACGTTTTGGATCTCTGGCTACCCACAAAATGCCCTAGGAAGAGTCTGATCAGACTACGCAGATCACAGGCTGATCTGAGTCTTCCCAGGACGTACACGCAATCTTGTAGGGAACGCTGTGTCCCGGCTCATATACGAATGTTAAAGTTGTTGCTTTTTTCTTTGCTCAGTTGCTCGCAGGTTTTCCTTTATTCTTAATTCGCCAGACAAGAACTCGTCAAACCATGGAAACAAGCACAGAAATAGACATTGCCACTGCGACCAGTGCCAGTCCTGAAAATTTCACAGGAGTCTTGCTTCTTAATACAACTTCTGAGCTTGACGTTGGCGTGCTACCACCGGTCTTGGTACCCCACGTGTTCTTTGGTATTACTAGCTTCTTCTTTGTATTAGGCCTGTGTGGAAACACCTGCACAATAATAATCATGAAGAACAGTCGGGATGATGAGAATCCACACAGAGTTTACCTGACATCTCTAGCAATGGCAGACATTATGTCACTTATCGTCACTACTTTGACGAAGAAGTCAACACATGCCATGTTTGGCATGGACATTCGAGCATTGAGTGTGATTGGATGTAAATTGTGTTCGTACATATTTCGATGTGCACTTACTTGTTCCTCATTCATTATCGTTCTGGGCCCGTTTGTTCAAAGCGTCGTTAGCTTAACGAGCTCGTTAAGGATCATTTCGTTAACTGTTTTAGCAGATTCTATACACAATATTCTGATATTTTTTGCTGAAAAAATGTGAGTAGCTTTTACTCACATTTTTTCAGCAAAAATTTCAGCATATTTGCGTATCACTCGATGTAAATTTTAACGAATCGTTAACTAACGATGTCGTTAGCTTTGAACAACTGGGCCCTGATTTGTACTGAACGCTTTACAGCCGTATGGTTTCCTTTGAAATATAAAGGCATTTTGATAAAGAGGCTGGCAATCACATCTGTCTTTGCTGTACTTGCAATAAGTTGCCTGGTATTTGCGCCATCTGTGGTTTATTCCGGCGTGACAAAAGGCGTGTGCGCTTTTGACTATGATATGGAGGGGGATAAGTCTCTTTCACAGGTAATGGGAATACTTGCAATAGTCCTAAACGCTGCCATTCCCACTTTCATTCTTATGGTTATTACTCCTCTGATAATATATAAGCTGTACCGAAAAGAATCAAATGTAAGACTGTCATCCAAGAACAGCACCCAACACCGTTTAACAGTGATGTTAATGAGTGTTGTTGTTGTACACACGTTGCTCGTGACCTTTGTCATCACTGGCATTGTTACACACGTTATGACTGCAACGGATGACATATATTCGTCAGAATTCAAAACAGTTATTATTAGGGAAACGGCTTCATCCGCGGGTCAAATGAATTATTCAATCAATTTTATTTTGTATGCAGTAACCAACACGGACTTCAGAAATCAGCTTTGTAATATATCTAAATACTGCACACCTGTTAGGGAAACGTGCTCACCCGTTGAGAAGGAAAGGAATTCTGGTCCCGCACCCCTCTGCGTACCCAGCACATCCAAGGGTAGTGCGTACATCTTGTAGCTGCTGAAAACACTAATGTGCAAACTGAAAGACGGGTTCTTTATGTCGAAAAATTTATGAAAAAGTTGAGGGAGTATATATTATTTCTTCTGCGTTGCTTGTACTTTCGTTCTTTATGACGTTTACCATACTTTACCTTGAGTACAGGATATATCAGGCCCGAGGTTATAAAACTTTTTTCATGCTCAACTCAGCTGAGCATGAAATTTATTTTGCTTATAAATCTTAAAATACTGACATTTAAAAAAAAAAAAAAAAAAAAAAAAAAAAAAAAAAACTTATTTCATGCTCAACTCAGCTGAGCATGCTCAGCTGAGTTGAGCATGAAAGAAATTTTAATTGTTGGTATTTTTATTTGTATGAGTAAGTGAAATTTTATGCTCAGTCGAGTTGAGCATGAAAACAGTTTTATAACCTCGGGGCCAGAAGCTAAAGCTTTGATATTTGGCAGACTTATTGAGTTGAGGAGATCCCCTAATTAACTTTAAAAACAAACATTGCTTTATGAGAGTTGTGCCTATTTTCCCGTTTCGATTTTTAGTGGGTTAGCATAAAGTTTGGGGCATAATGTTTTACAAAAAAAAAAAAAAAAAAAAAACATTTCAAATACCCATTTATGCCTAGTGTCACATAAACGGGACATTGGTCAACAATGTAGACCCAAAGCAGATGCCATAGAACGCTGATCAGAGTCTACACTGTTACATTAAATACAGGGATTTCTATAAAACATATAAATAATAAAATCAACCATAATCCCTTCTATTGGAAATGGTCTAATCCAAAGTCTTCTGGTAGCAGAGTCCACTCGGCATACGAGTAAATGTTAACTCTTATCATACTGAATAAATAAAGATGCCACGCCCACTTCTTATTTTTAGCCAATCAAATTACTTGAGCTGTATTGTTGCTATAAATTCACAAACTTAATGACAAACAGTGCAGATCTAGATCAGTTGGCTTCTTCAGAAACCAACTGATCTGGATCTGCACTGTTTGCAAAGGCAGTGTATAACCGGGTTCAGCAGGACAAGTGTTCAGAGTTGTTGTGGTTCAAGTAATATTTGTCTTTGCACTGCAGTTGTTACGTCACAGATTTGAATATTTAATTTATACGTTTTACGTTGATCCATTGAGTCAGGGAACTCTTACGCAGATCGAACGATTATGTATAGCTGAAATTGTGGGTGAAGGTTGACTTAATTATTTGAATATTCATGGAGCCATTTTTAAGCCCGAAATAGTTTGCTGTTGACCGTCAGTCACAAGGCGGTGCTTCCATTTCAGTTTCTACTAGTATATCCGTTTACTAATTGGGCTGCGCAATGCGAAAACATGTCTTAGGGTATATGCGGACAGTGTAGGCCCAGATCAACCTGCGATCCACGCAGTCTGAATAGGGACTTCACTGTCCGCTAAGGGAATTGTTGGACGCTACACATTGACTGAATGGTGAGGAAGACTCGGATGATACTTTGCGCAGGGCACGATGATCTGTCTGTGCATTTTGCGCATGTTCGAAGTCACTTTTTTCGTGACACTTCGATATTTGAACCTAAGGTAAATGTTTGGCGCACGTAAAATCGATTTAACCCCGCCACGCCAACATACCCCGGGTAGTTTATACTACATGTGTATATTCTAAAGCGATTTGAGGCCGCTCATTGCGGGCCTTATTATGAATTGTCTTGTTGTCGTACTGTTGTATTTTGGTGGGTCCTGCCTGGTTCGTTTTTGTATGGCATTGTGTCTGCTCGCTGCGGGCCTAATTTATAAATTGTTGTATTTGATGGGTTCTGCCTGGCATTGGGATTATCTCACTGGGGAAGAGACAGCTGTTTTTTGTTTTTTATGTTTTTACTCATCATGAAAACATGCCAATATAATTTTGACCCCCTTAAACCCCCACTTTTATATAGTAAAACCGGGGTTTACAGGGGTATACATTATTTTTCTTATTTCTGCTCACAAACATAGATTGTTAGTACTCGCTAGAAGTAACGAGTACCCACAATCTATGTTTCGAGCAGATATATGAAATATATCAGAATTTTTATATTTGAATAAGCGTGTTTTCGTAATGTTTTCATAGGTTTGTAGCGTGTGTTCTGTTTCTTGTAGATTGTTTCAAGTATTACTAAACAATAACTAGATCCCATTGTAAGTGATTTGATCTTTGAAAAAAATTCTATTAAATTTTCACTTTGAGACATACGTTGCTTACTCACATGGCTCTCATTTTACCGAACTGATGATCAACATTGCCTGTGACTCTTGGCTACAACAACAAAATTGTAATTCAAACCACTTCTAAGACTTGCCATGAAATTCTCTGTAAAGCTTTGCATCACGAAAACATGCCTATATAATTTTGACCCCCTTAAACCCCACTTTTGTATGGTAAATCTGGGGTTTACAGGGGTATACATTATTTTTCTTATTTCTGCTCAAAACATAGATTGTGGATACTTGTTAGAACCGCCTCGCCGAAGCGGTTCTAACGAGTACCCACAATCTATGTTTTGAGCAGAAATATGAAAAATATCAGAGTTTTTTATGTGAAAATTTTCAGTTTTTGGAGGTGAAATTTTCTATATATTTGAATAGGCGTGTTTTCGTAATGGATATTTTTTTTCACATAGTGTACTGTATTTACCCTAAGTATTTGGAGAGGCAGTGTACACCCAGAACAGACGTCGCGTTCTGCATGGGTCTACACTGTTTGCTACTCATCCAGCGATATTTTAACCCTTCTCTTGCTGAACACGACATGCCCTGTCTATAGGATAGGTGTCTGAATACGGTTCATGTGTTTTAATCATATAGATATCATATAGATATGCAGGATAGATCATATAGATATACAAGATACTCATAGCAGATAGAGTCTCCTAAGTTGTAGTCAGGAGTCAGCTTCATCTGAGGTGCAAGTAATGCGTCGATTCGCTGTGTGTCCGTCTGTTTTCCGAACTAATGATGATTGCTGAAAATGACACATAGGCAACTTCTTAATGAAACTGTCTTAAAAAGTAGAACTACTGAATAGAATATTTCCAGGAAGAGTCATAGAACATAGCCTACCAGTGTCACAAAGAGGACGTCCATTGTAGTGCATTTAACCCTTCTCTTGCTGAACACGACATGTCATGTCTTAGCAAACAGTGTAGATCCAGATCAGTTGGCTTCTGAAGAAGCCAACTGATCTGGATCTGCACTGTTTGTCATTAAATATGTGAATTTCTATCAAAAACTCGGATCAAGTAATCTGATTGGCTGGAATTTAGAAGTAGGCGTGGCATTTTAATTTATTCAGCATGAGAAGGGTTAAATGTTTCTAAACACTGCTGCATGAATGGCAAACAATATAGGGCCTGGTCAGACGCCGCGATACTCCTTACCACACTTTCCCTAAAATTCGAACACGTCCATGTTGCTAATTTGCTACCTATCAATATGTCTAAATACCAATGCAGTATAGAAGCTGGCCCGGAAGAGCATAATCAAAGAACATAGCCTATCAGTGACACCAAGACAAAAAACTGCTCGACAATACACTGATCAGATTTCGAACACAGCAGCGTCGGATCTAGCTTTACACTATTTGCTCAGGCCTGTCTGTCCCAATACTTCAATACTAAGTGAGTTTTGGCATGTATGTATGTATGTATGTATGTATGTATGTATGTATGTATGTATGTATGTAGCAAATGTTTAAAGATTTTATATTGTACGACATTATATGTATTTGTCTTATCTGACTCTACTCTGTTTGCTTAGGTTTGTCTGTCCAAATACTCAGTGTATGTATGTATGTATGTATGTATGTATGGTTTATTCTCTCAGAATGGTTCTTACATATCCAATTTTTAGCAAATGCCTAGTAAGATCTTTATATTGTTCATGTGTAGAAATGAAACGATTACAATAAATTACTTATATTTGTATGTCTTTTTTTCTTATTGAGGTATCAACGTGTCTGAACATTTAAGACTTCTAAAAGGCAATCTTATTATACCTCTCTTTCACTTCACAGCAGCCGTTCTTAAGTGCCGTGTGTCGGCTGAAAAAAGTCTCCCAGTACTTCACCAAAGTGCAAGTTATATTTTATTTCCATTAGATCATTGGGTCCATTCTGTTTACTTAAAAAATCAAATGCCGCATTAGCCGGTGTCAGGGGGCGTATGCAAGTTACAGTGCTGAATATGAAGAGACTAAATAAAACCGAGTCTCTGATTTTTGTTCGTTTGTGTGTTCCTTGTTTTTAAAGGTAACCTTTTAGATAGTTGTTCCGGACTATGTAAAGCTGTTGCACACTGGCAATTGCTAAGGGTGGTATTTTGATCCAGCATAAAGTACTGATACAGTTTCGTCTACGTTCCCTTTGTAGATTGCTGATAAGTTTCCAATAATGTCGTACATAACAATTTTCGGAAGAAAATGGAGCGGGAGCGGAAAATTCCCCTTACTGGTGCTTGATATAAAACTAAGCACCATTGATACAAATGATTCTACTAAGCATTCTCAATTAAAACAAAAAAAGGAATGATCGAAACTTCAAAGACAGTGACATGTACTGACAACATAAAACAACAACTCGTCAAAGGCACTACAAACAAATAAGAGGAACTTCAAAAGAAGTAACGCCTTGATACGATAAACTCGTTGGATGATTTCTGCTTTTTATTTAAGAAATAGAACAGCTCTGCCGTGAATTTTTAAGTAATAAATCACACGTTGGAGATCAGTAGTAATGAGGATAAAATCATGAGCGCGTAGCGCGAGTGATTTATCCACTTACAATTGACCGAGAGACTGAGATTTATTACTCAACAATTCATACACTAGAACTGTTCTCTTTCGATTACAATACACTAATAAAAATCGAAATAAGAAGATAAGGGTGAGGACTGAGCACCCGTAAAACTAGTTTAAGTCCCGTCCCAACAGTTATATTTTTGGCCATTCCGTGGCGGTATTTCTGTTGAAGTTCCCCTTTGTTTTGTTCGTTTTTAACAATTTGGTCCGTGTAGGGTTCCCCAATCTTATCCATGTGCCAACACAGTAAGCGTGCAAATTAGTAAAATCAACCAGTCAAAACTGCTTAAACAAAGTGAGAACCAGACTGAAAGTCACTGTAAATGAAAACTTCTAGCAGACTTACAAAGATCCAAGGCACGAGTACGTTCAGTAAAAAATGATAAATATAAGGATAGCGAGTAAAGATCGCAATTACGGAACACAGTCCTTCCAAGGCATCAAATTCGATATGATATCATAAAACATTACCCTAACAAAAACAGAATGAACAAAAACAGTGGAACCCCAACAGAACTACCGTCTTGGAACGTTCAACAGTAAAATGATTGGTGCTTAAACCTGTTTTTCTTTACGAGCGTTTCAGCTTAACCCTGAATCCTGATACAGCTCCAGCTACCAAATAAATAAATAAATTAATTAATTAATTAAAAAAAGAGGCCCATGGGCCACAACGTTCACCTGAGTTAACTGCTGTAAGTTACTTAGGCCATTTTCTCATCATTCCCTATCAGCCTGTCAAGTTTCAAGACAGTGGCTTAAACAGTTTTTGAGATATCTTGCTTACACGGTTAAAATGCTGAAATTTTCAAGGGCCATAAGTAAAAAAAAAAAAATAAACAGATTTTTTTTTCAGAAGTTAACTGAGTCATCTAGTATCCTTTCTTTATTTTTTTTCTATTTTTAGCTCTGGCAACCATTTTGTTCAGCAGAGCAGAACCATTTAAGCAATTTTGGTAAAGGGGCATAAGAGGTACACTGATGTGAAATTATTTTGAAATCCGGCCACTGGCAACGGAGATGTCGTTGAAAGCTTTTTTTTCTAATTTTGGCTTTGGTCACCATTTTGTTCAGCAGAGCAGAACCATTTTGGCAATTTTGATAAAGGGGGATAAGAAGAATTTCTGTGAAATCATTTTAAAATCAGGCCACTGGCCAAGGAGGAGATGTCATTTAAAGGTGTTTTTTTTTTCTATTTTAGCTATGGTGGGCATTTTGTTCAGCTGAGCGGAACTATTTTAACAATTTTGGTAAAGGGCAATAAGAGGAATACTTCTGTAAAATTACTTTGAAATCGGGACACTGGCTGCAGAGATGTTTTTGAAAGGTTTTTCTATTTTAAGCTCTAGCTGCCATTTTGTACAAATAATCGGAATCATTTTAACAATTTTGGTAGAGGGCCATTGGAAAAACACTTCTGTGCAAATATTTTGAAATCGGGCCATGGCCAAAGACGAGATGTCGTTTGAAGATTTTCTATTTTTAGCTCTGGCAGCAATCTTGTTCCATAGAGCGGAACCATTGCAGCCATCTTGGATTTCCAATCGACACAATGTTAGCTCGTTTCGATCCAGATGTCATCCTGTTGCTACAAAGCAAGTTTCGGCTCAAAGCGACCAAAGGTTTGAGAAGAGATGTCGAAAACTGGTTTTCAAGATGGTGGCTGTGGCAGCCATCTTGGATTTACTATCGGTTCATTTAGCTATTTTGTGTCCACTAAGCGCCCTTATGCTCGTCATCAAGTTTCGATTCAACTGGATTATAGAGATGGCCAAAATATGAATTTTAACATTTTCTGTCTGTTTTAGAAGGTTGACGCTTGGCTATCCTCGTCTGTAGTCGGACCCTATGCTTACTGTCATCAGTGTTTCTGATTACATGTGCTTCACTAATGCGTTTCACTAATGACGTGCAGGACCCCTATGCAGACCGAACTTGTGTTTGTAATTTGGAGCTACATCAGAACTAAGGGTGAGATTTATCGCCTGTAAAACCAGTTTAAGCCGCTCCTAACACACACACACACACACACACACACACACACACACACACACACACACACACAGAGGAATTTCTATAAAACATGGTAACTAAAAATTGATCAGACATCTCTTGTTTTAGAAATGAACCAGTCCAAAGCGATAAGGCAGAAGAGTCCACTTGGCTTAAATGGGTTAATGGTTACCCTATTCAATGTTAACAACTCTGCGACCCTCTTTTATTGCACAACGGCAGGCCGGGTAGCAGAGGCAGTATAATTCACGTTACTTGATCGTGTTTCTGCTAGTAGGTCTCGTTTCCTTTGATTTTCAGTTAAGGTTCAAGCCTGCATCTGTATTTCATCATGGTTTAAAAGTTAGTTTTGTTTTTTCTATCTTAATCCATTGATGAGTTAGATAACTCATACACAGACCGAATAAGTATATGTAGCTGAACTGCATCACGAAAACATACATGTGCCTATATAAGTTTGACCCCTTAAACCCCACTTTTATATAGTAAAACTGGGGTTTACAGGGGTATACATTATTTTTCTTATTTCTGTTCAAAAACATAGATTGTGGGTACTCGTTAGAACCGCCTCACCGAGGCGGTTCTAACGAGTACAAAAATCTATATTTGAGCAGAAATATAAAAAATATCAGAGTTTTTTTATCTGAAAATTTTCAGTTTTTTAGAGGTGAAATTGTCTATATATATATATATATATATATATATATATATTAATAGGCGTGTTTTCGTGATGTGTATTAAGCTCAAGATCAAGTCCCTCTCCTAATAGTTAAGCTATTGACTGTTCTTTCTGTTTTCTTTCTGCTGCAGTGCCTCTTCGATCGTTTGTTTGTTTTGAGTTTCATTAGTGCTGATTACATTACAAAAACACGCCTATTCAAATATACTGAAAATTTTACCACAAAAAAATGAAAATTTTCAGATAAAATATCGAATATTTTTCACATTTCTGCTTAAAACATAGATTGTGGTACTCGTTAGAACCGCCTCGGTGACGCGGTTCTAACGAGTACCCACAATCTATGTTTTTGAGCAGAAATAAGAACAATCATGTATATACCTGTAAATCCCAGTTTTACTATATAAAAGTGGGGTTTAAGGGGGCCAACATTATATAGACAGGTTTTCATGATATTGTGGTGTCGCTTCATGTCATTCAAAACTTGTCCGGTGACTTGGGATGGTTGTATTCCGTGATTTTGGCATTTCTTGTGAATTCACATATTTATTTTGGACCTGTTTGGAAGACTATTAAGACATATTTTGATCTCTCTCTCTCTCTCTCTAAACCTACAGTAACGACATAAGTACATAACATTTGTAGCTCAAATAAAGTGGTGCTGTAAATTATAAACCACACACATAACAGTAGTGATTATTTTGTTAGTCAATCCTATCATAATATAACACATTTCAAGGTTTACAAAGCCCTTAATTACGGGAGAAAATTGCGTCACTGAAAAATGTTAATCTGCTTTAATCATCAAACGTAAGCTAATAATATATCTACACTCGCAGTTTACTCAGCAAGCTAGTCGTTTTTATTTCACAACTATGATGATAATAATTGGATATATCCACATTTAAACTGATTATATTTTCTCACATATTAGCGATGTGTCTCATATAAAGACATCAATTATCAGAGCTGTGAAAATCTGGAGTTCATGCACAAGTTTTTCACCTGCAGGATCCATTTATCCAACAGCACAGAAGCTTGCATCTAATATAGCTGTCAATGAAACTTGATATCTTTATTTAATCCACAACTATAACTCATTGGACCGGCCCATTTATAATAGAAGGGGGTCTAGCTAGTTATTACAATCATATTTGATAGAAATTCCTTTATTTAATGGAAACAGTGTAAACCATGATCAGACACCGCATTCTGCGATATCGGATCTGGGTTTACACTGTCAATGTCTTTTTTCACAGGGAGCTTTTCGTTGGTTTGTAACATGGGTGATGTCCGCATCGCCTTGGTTCTGTTTATCCTCTCTTGGTGCATACGAGTAATTGCATGTGCGCACAACGACTACTCAGGTCGCTGTGCACACTCTAAACAGAATCTCGCCGAGCACTCTGTGGGTAGTCTAGGTTCCAAAGCGCCTTCAAGCGAACCCTTTGCAGACCAAATCATCTAGAGCTGCATTAGAGTTAAGGGAGGTCGACCGAGTGAAACTAGTATCAGCTCCCTGGGCCCACTTGTTCGAAGCATCGTTGGCTTAACGAGCTCGTTAATGGTCAAATGTTTAACTGTTCTAGTAAGTACAATATCTAATTCACAGGTATTTTTGCTGAAAACAAAATGTGAGTAGCTTTTCACATTTTTTCAGCAAAATTATTAGCGTATATGCCATATCTAATGATCAAAGTTTTAACAATACGTTTACTTACGACATCGTTAGTTTTGAACAACTTGGCTCCGGTGTTTTTGTTCCGCTTATCGTCCACAAGCGGCTCCTCTGTTGCAGTTCTAATTTCTAAGTCGTTTGTTGCAACTGTTCCGTTTTGTATTGTCATCATTCGTTCCTAATCTCTTCTTTTGCTGCCCCAGGAAGGATGTGCCTCCTGAATATGACCTTTCCCTACCTCAATACTATATTTGTTTTTTTCATTTGTTTATTTGTGTTGAGGTATCCGTAAAGAGGACTTACGAGGTGTCCTTTACTCACAATGTCCGTCCAATCGTAATCAGTTTGTAAAAATCGCTATAACTTTTAAACCGCTCAGAATATTTGATAATTTTTGGCACGTAGAAACATATTGACAAGACCTTACCAATGCCAGCTTTATTCATAAATTGCTACATAAGACACTTGAGTTACTGCTTCTGTATAGCTGTTAACCGAATTTGTGTAGCAATATCCAGGGCAGATGGAGCCCTCAGGCCCTGGTAAGCAATCCATCTAGGAGAAGGCAACTCCAAACAAAAACCTACATATTTGGACTTGTCTGTTCCAGCTATGTAAAATCTGCTTCGGTAGCCGGGCGGAAGAAATCATTTCTCTGATTCAACCTCCCAAACGGCGATGCAACAGCACGTTGTGGAACATGAAGAGCATGACAAGGCACTAAAGAAGTCATGGACATCCATTGCATTCGGGCTTATGACACTGTCTAGCCTCTGGATCCAGCTAGATCTGGACGAGAGAGTGAGGTTGACTCTGCACGCCTCTCTCTCATTATAATCCAATTCACAGCGCATGTCATCTTAACTATATACACACCGCAGCAGCAAGCACACATACGCAAGCCACACAAAAAATCCTGTGGCGATGGGCGAGCGGCGAAGCAGCAGGTGAAGAAACACTGGAAGCTGTAGTTGCGTACCTGCACACAGGCGGCTTGGTTCTATATGGTCACTTTCCTCAGGAATGAAGCAGCATTGGGAATTCGGCAGCCGAACTGTGTGACTGAGCAGACCTTTTTAGATCACACTGCTCACCCCCTTAGTATGGGGAAGGGGCTAGAAAAGGTGCTCTAAACAATTGCCTGCTTCAAAAGCCCTGGCTGGTTAACCGCGATCAGCGGGGATCCCATTTAGCGGTCGAGCAAGAAAGAAGAAGATAAAGGTGATACCTTTGACAATCTGCGCATGGAATGTGCGCACCTTGATGGACAGTGCTGGCTCAGACAGATCACAGCGTAGAACAGCTCTACTTGGTAGAGAACTTGATCGGTACAAAGCCGAGATTGCAGCTCTGAGTGAGACTCGCCATGCTGATGAAGGGCTATTAAAAGAAGTTGGTACTGGCTACACTTTCTTCTAGAGTTGACGCAAGAAAGAAGAGCGGCGTGAAGCAGGAGTAGGTTTCGCCATCAAATCACACCTTGTCAGCAAGCTCTCAGGACTTCCAAAAGGCATAAATGCCCGCCTGATTACGCTGAGACTTCCCTTATCTGGTAAGAGGCATGCAACTATTGTAAGTTCCTATGCACCCACAATGACCAACCCAGATGAGGTCAAAGAAAAGTTCTATGATGATCTGGATTCTATGATTTCTGCTACACCCCGGACAGACAAACTCATCCTCTTGGGAAGAAATGACTGGGACTGACGGAATAGGAAAGTGCAACAGCAATGGCCTCCTGCTTTTGAAGAAGTCTGCAGAGCATGAACTGCTGATCACTAACATAGTCTTCCGTCTGCCAACTCGCAACAAAACGTAATGGATGCATCCTCGCTCCAAACACTGGCATTTCATTGATTATGTCATAGTACGAAGGAAGGACAAACATGATGTCAGAGTGACAAAAACTATATGTGGCGCAGACTGCTGGCCAGATCACAGGCTTGTTGTCAGCAAACTGCACCTGCGCATTCAGCCTGCACAGCGACCAAAAGGCAAGAAAGTGCCAAAGAGACTGGATGTCTCCAAGCTGAAACAAGACAGCAAGAGGCAAGTCGTCATCAATGATATCTGCAGCCGATTAGATGCAATGGAACTCCATTCAGAAAATCCAGAAGAGAACTGGACAGTCTTCAGAGAACCGTCCACTCTTCAGCAATGGATTCCCTAGGACCAGTATCTCGCAAACACCAAGACTAGTTTGACGAGAATGACGAAGAAATCCAGGGACGCCTTGAAGAGAAACACCAACAACACAAGACATACTTTAGTGATACCAGCTCAGTATCCAATAAGGCGGCATATTCAAATATATGCAAAACAGTCCAGACTAGGTTCAGAGATATGCAAGACTCCTGGCTGAGCAGTAGGTTTGATGAAATCCAGTCCTTTATTGTAGATAGAAAGGATATGAAGAAGTTCTTTGATGCGCTAAAGACAGTTTATGGTCCCCAGAGCTCAGGAACTACCTCTCTTCTCAGTGCAGATGGAACTAGTCTTCTAACTGACAAAGAGGCTACCCTGAAAAGATGAGCCGAGCACTTTGATAGTGTTCTTAATCGGCCATCATCTATCAATGATGACGCTATCAAGAGACTACTGCAAGTGGAATGTAATCTGCTGCTTGACGAGTTCCCAACCGTCGCTGTAACAGAGAAAGCAATAAAACGTCTGTCATCTGGCAAGGCTCCAGGATCAGATGCAATACCTGCTGAGATCTACAAAGCAGGAGGAACTCCAGTTGCAAAGAAGATGACAGAGTTATTTCACATTATGTGGAGAAAAGAAGCCATCCCTCAAATATTCAAGGATGCGTCAATTATCCACCTATTCAAACGGAAAGGGAATCCTCAGCTGTGTGATAATCATCGTGGCATCTCTTTTTTGTCAATTGCTGGGAAAGTCCTTTGAAGAGTTCTACTTAACCAACTGAATGAACATCTTGAACAGTCAATAATTTTATCAGAAAGCCAATCTGGATTCAAAAAGGACAGAGGAACAATTGACATGATATTCACAGCAAGGCAGTTCCAAGAGAAATACCAGAACAGAACATGGACCTCTACATGACCTTTTTTTGACTTACCAAAGCATTTGATACAGTCAGTCGTGAGGGTCTTTGGAAAATTATGGCGAAGTTTGGCTGTCCGACCACGTTCATAGCAATGGTGAGGTAGTTCCACGATAGTATGCTTGCACGAGTCCAAAGTGATGGTGAGTTTTCTGATCCATTCCCTGTGACAAATGGTGTCAAGCAAAGCTGTGTGCTAGCCCCAATTCTGTTCAGCATGATGTTCTCTGCCATGCTTACAGCTGCTTTCCAGGATAGTGACAATGGTATACCTATTAGGTATCGCTTTGATGGGAAGCTTTTCAGCCTAAGAAGGTTGCAAGCCAAATCCAAGGTGCAGACAGAGGTGCTAGACGAGTTCCTCTTTGCTGATGACATGGCAAAGGGTGCTCCAACAGAAAAGAAGATGCAAAAAGATGTAGATCAAGTATCTGACTCCTGTAACAGCTATGACCTCACAATCAGCACAAAAAGACAAAGATGGATTATCAACCAGCACCTGGCAAGCCTTACAAGGAGCCCACAATGACAGTGAAAGGTCAAAGATTGCAAATGGTAGACAAGTTTTCCTACCTTGGAAGCACATTGTTAAGAGTCGTGCACATTGATGATGAAGTCAATGCCAGGATTGTCAAAGCTAGTGCAGTATTTGGCCGACTATGTGGTAGTGTTTGGAATCGAAGTGGAATATGTCTTAACTTGTGCCATTTTGTTTTTGTGTTTTTCAGGCCTTTTAGCATTGCGATTACCTCGCTTGGGGAAGAGAGAGCTAATCTTAGTGCTTTTCGTATGTTTGATCGATTTGTGCTTGTTTGGATTTGTCGGTTTTCTCTTCCTCTTGATGTCTCGGAAGGGCTGCGGTTTGTGAATGGTGCACTCCCTAGACTTTTCTCTTACCTTTTTTGACACAACGCTGAAAGTCTACAAAGCTGTGGTGCTGCCAACCCTATTGTATGCATGCAAAACGTGGACAGTTTACCAACGGCATGCCAAAAGACTGAACCACTTCCATACAAGCTGCCTTAGAAAACTTTTAAAGATTAAGTGTGTACATACTCTCTACTGAAACTGGCACAGTTAAGATGGAGAGGACATGTTACCAGGATGCCTGGGGAACGTTTGCCAAAGAAAATCCTCTATGCAGAACTAGAAATGGGCAAACGCTCCCATGGTGGTCAGAAGAAGCGATATAAAGACACCCTCAAAGCCTCCCTCAAGGATTGCAACATACCAACAGTCATGGGAACAAATTGCACAGGAGCGAGCAGTCTGGCTAGTTTGTTTGGATAAGGAGAGGCAAATATTAGCGCAATGCTTGAGAGCTCATCCCACCCACCATCCCCTGCAGCAGCAGATTTTTTTTTATTTAATGTTGTTGTTGCCAATGTTAATATATATGAGACCACTTTTCCCAAATGGCCTTCTTGACCCCTTTCCCCGCCCCCTCCGCCCCCCTCCAACACACACACGCGCGCGCAAAAAAAAAAATGGACTCAAACTGTCTGAAATATGAAACACAGTTTTGGCATCTATTTCTCAGTTAACTTCATGTGTGGGATGAGACCACCTTACAGGACTGCTGTCCGTTATTAATCCATGCGCCATATTGTTGGTGAGTTAGCAAGTCGAGCAGTCTGACGTTACTTAATCATTCACGAAGGTCAAGTGAGTACCCCCAAGAAAAGAGCCAAATATTTGTATATTTTTTATGTATATAAAAAAAACCATAGAACAGCCAGATTCTTATGTTTCGTATAAAGACTAAATTCACGAACTGAACTTTAATGCGGATAAATCTATGGTGCTTTGAAAGTAGTGTCCCTCGTGTGTCGCGAGAATATATAATTAAGGGCCTTGATCCTGATATACACTCGAGCAGGCCTATCCACAAGCCCATGCATATCTGCGAAAGCAGGTGAGGTTGAACTTTTCAAAATTATGGCATCTTTGACAACAATTTTGAACGCATTAAATTATATGCATCGAAATTGATCATAATGCGAGGTTTGTCAATATCTCTCAGCTCAGAGAAACATTACCAACATTGCATTTCCTTTACTGTTTGTAACACGCTAATGCGACAAGTGAAGTGCATTAAAATTTATACGTTCCAAGCAATACAATTCATAATTGTATTTTAGAACGCAAAGAGACTCAATCCAAAACAGATTCGTGACTAGATCGTATATCTTAAACTAGAACTCGAATATTTTGCTCACCAGAGCGAAGCTCACGATGAGATATAATCCCAGCTAGCATTCTACGTAAATCTACATCGGGCCGTCATCGGCCCGTCAGCTACCCTGACGGGCCGATGACGGCCCGATATAGATTTACGTAGAATGCTGACTGGGATCATCCCGCTTTTGAAACGGCTTATCCTCTAAACCCGCCAGTCCAATTAGAACCAATCTGAGGCCCTTCTAATGAGTATCCACAATATATATTTTTCCTGAAGAAATAAGAAAATATCATTTTGGGAAATAAAAACATTGACTTCTCTACTGCTAGTGCATACATCACGAACACATGTCTATATGATGTTTGCTCCCTTAAACCCTACTTATACAGTAAAACTAGGGTTTACAGGGGTATACATTTTTTTTCTTATTTCTGCTCAAAAACAAAGATTGTGTGGTACTCGTTAGAGCCGAGTTCTAACGAGTACCCACAATCTATGTTTCGAGCAGAAATATGAAAAATATCTTCTTATTTCTGCTCAAAAAACATAGATTGTAGGTACACGTTAGAACCGAGTTCTAACGAGTACCCACAATCTATGTATTGAGCAGAAATATGAAACATATCAGAATTTTTATCTGAAAGTTTTCATTTTTGGGTGGTAAAATGTTCAGTGTATTTGAATAGGTTTGTTTTCGTAATGGAAATGTTCATTTGACACAGGTGCACTAAGGTGATTCTTTTAGAGTAGGCGCTTTTCAGAGGACTTGGTGTGCAGGAAAGCAGTGGAAATCTCAGAAGATGTCTTTCTTGTAAATATGGCAGAAAAATCTGCAAAGTATATCCAGAGACCCCAAACAAAGTGGTAAAGTTCCACTTAGTGTTGTGCCGCTGATCAATTGATCATCAATCATGTTAGCCTCATGTGACTAACGATAAGAAAGAATTTTCATAGCATTACGAAAACAAACCTATTCAAATATATAGAAAATTTCACCTACAAAAAAAAACTGAAAATTTTCAGATAAAAAACTCTGATAGTTTCATATTTCTGTTCAAAGCATAAATTGTGGTACTTATTAGAATCGCCTCTAGGAGGCGGTTCTAACGAGTACCCACAATCTATTCTTTTGAGCAGAAATAAAATAATGTATACCCCTGTAAACACCAGTTTTACTATATAAAAGTGGGGTTTAAGGGCGTCAAAATTATATAGGTATGTTTTAGTGATGGACAAATATTAAGAAAAAAAAAAAAAATTTTAGGAAAATATTTTTTTTTTACTTTTTTGCTTTTAAATACGCAAGTTGTAAATTAAATATGAAATACTTAGTTTTGTATAAGTGTCATTTTAGATTTCTTGTGAATAAAGGTAAAGAAATTTGATATAAAAAATGAGATAAGCACTGGGATAAGGCACTTTTTCAACCGAAAAGTACTGAGTTTCTTATTTTTCTGTTCTGATGAGTCCCCACAACATATGTTGCCATGGATAAATAAGAACATATATTACAAACATCCCTTTTATCTGGAGCTGTAAGTATTTGGAAGCAGGTTAAAATAAGAATGACTATATTTTCTACAAGTCGACCATTAGTCGATGATCCGCCACTTTTACAAAACTGATGATCAACTATGAAATTCTGGCCGATTCCAACACTGAAACCATTTGAATATCAACAGTTCGGAGAGATGCATGAACACTGACACGAAAACAGACAGTAAATTTCATATCCACTCTGCATTTTTGTTGCAATATTTGTTGTTGTATTAATCTGTCAAGGCAATAGTGTATTGATTCAGGCTGATAGCTCATTGGAACGAAAAATCTATCAGATCTTGCTTAATTTCCTTTCACGGAAAGACAGATCAAAGGGAAACGCCGACGGCACGGGACACCGCTATCATCGCACACAATCTATAATTCAATTTGATTGATTGCCACCTTTGCTAGTTTTGTATATATAATCATTGTTGCATAAACAAATACTCTATTTACCATAAGCATGCGGACAGACGCACCTCAGCAAATAGTATACAAATAGATTGCCTAACAGACGATTCACATGAATGCCAAGTTTTATTTTCTCTCAAGCTGTTAAGCACTGCAGACCACACCAGATACCTGTGCAAATAGTGTAGATCCTGATGAGACGGCTCATCATGAGCCATCTAATCAAGATCTACTCTGTTTGCCATTCTGTTTTGATTTTTGACTGACATCTCCATTTGCAATAAAGGACTAGACCAAATTCAATGATGAAAACGTCAGTCTCATACACTCAGCTTAGAAAGGGTTAAACAAAACATTAACATTAAACTAGAATGTGGTCTGCTGCAATTTTCTTTAGAGCATTATGGATTAACCAATTAAGAATGCTAAGCATTCTTAATTGGTTAATCCATAATGCTCTAAAGAAAATTTGATTCTGTTCATATGGCATAATGAAAATGCAGCGTCCTTCATGTCTCTTGGCAGTTTTGAGCGGAACTCTACTTCCGCATATAAACCAGGAGCCCAACAACCACACATGTCCGGAAAATTTAGCCTCTAGACTATATAGAAGTACGGGGCGGCATTTAACGGAACTCAAACAATTCTTAATGAATATTGTTTCGACCATGAAATATTCTTGGTAGGTCGTATTTTTTTTAGTTCATATAAGACAATAACTCTCTCTCTCCCTCAATAAAGAGTGTCGCGCGCAAGATCCAGGTCTATAGCTCCTATGTCATGGTAACACTTAGCGGTCAAATTTCGGAAAGAGAGTCTATTTTTCATGTCCAGTTCATAACTGTCTCATTCCTTTATGGACTTTGAAATAATTTTGCAGAAATGTTTTCCATCATAAAAAAATGTGTCGCCTTCAAGACCCAGGTCTATAGCCCAGGTCTAGACGCACCTCAGCAAATAGTATACAAACAGATTGCCTAACAGACGATTCACATGAATGCCAAGTTTTTATTTTCTCTCAAGCCGTTAAGCACTGCAGACCACACCAGATACCTGTGCAAATAGTGTAGATCCTGATGAGACGGCAAATCATGAGCCATCTAATCAAGATCTACTCTGTTTGCCATTCTGTTTTGATTTTTGACTGACATCTCCATTTGCAATAATGGACTAGACCAAATTCAATGATGAAAACGTCAGTCTCATACACTCAGCTTAGAAAGGGTTAAATAAAACATTAAAAAAACTAGAATGTGGTCTGCTGCAATTTTCTTTAGAGCATTATGGATTAACCAATTAAGAATGCTAAGCATTCTTAATTGGTTAATCCATAATGCTCTAAAGAAAATTTGATTCTGTTCATATGGCATAATGAAAATGCAGCGTCCTTCATGTCCCTTGGCAGTTTTGAGCGGAACTCTACTTCCGCATATAAACCAGGAGCCCAACAACCACACATGTCCGGATAATTTAGCCTCTAGACTATATAGAAGTACGGGGCGGCATTTAACGGAACTCAAACAATTCTTAATGAATATTGTTTCGACCATGAAATATTCTTGGTAGGTCGTATTTTTTTTAGTTCATTTAAGACAATACCTCTCTCTCTCTCTCTCTCTTTCTCTCTCTCTTACACACACACACACACACACACACACACACACACACACACACACACAATGTGTGTGTGTGTGTGTGTGTGTGTGTGTGTGTGTGTGTGTGTGTGTGTGTGTGTGTGTGTGTGTGTGTGTGTGTGTGTGACAGATCAATATGAAAATATGATAGACCCGCTTTAAGACTGCCTTTTTATGCGTTCTGTATATTTTTATATCACTGCTAATCACATTTTCTACGGTAAAGCCGTAAAGGACATATTAAAATGGATCATTCTTAACGGCATCAGCGCAGTCTGATCAGAATTTTCGCTGATCGCACGTGCCTTCTACAGCCTCCGGGCTATCCAAAGAGGGATGGATTAGAACCTTGCCATATTGGGTGTATGTAAAGGCTTATCTGAGTTTTTGCTGGTCAGATCGGTCTTATAGAAGGTCTTATCATACCCTAGCTCAAAAATAACCTGCAAGGGAAATACTGCCTTGAAATGGTTAACAGCACAGTTGTTGTCGAGATGGGGCTGGGGGCGCTACATCGAATGAGCAATGCTAAGTGAAAATGTACGCTCGTATCTTCGAGCATGCGAAAAACGCACAGATTCAGATGATTCATCCATTCATACGCAGTCTAATGCTGAAATTTGCTCTCCATTTCTACATTTTATAGTGTCCAATGACTCTGTTAGCGGACAGTGAAGGCCATGATCAGACTTGCGAGTGCGCAGGCTGATCTGGCCTTCGCTGTCCGCATATGCCCAAACACACGTTTCCCTTCCCTATCCGCATATACCCGAAGACCGTGTTCGCTTGGCGCGGCCTAATTAAAGTAGACAGTCTTCTCTCTTTTTAAGGGGAGTCGTGCACTTTCACGGGAGGTAACTTTGTCAAAATTGTTTTGCTTCTCTTCTGAAAATGAATCTAACCTAAACGAAAAGAATTTACTCCCCATGGCAATGAATTAGTTCCTTTTTATGCAGACCCCTTTTCAACTGGAGTTCAGTGTGCTGAAAATAAACAGGCCACAAAAGTTGTCTCCCTTTTTAGTACTGGTGCCAAACCAGTCAAGTGCATCTCGTTCTTTTAACTTCTTTAACCCACTTGTGCCAAATAGACTCTCTTACCTCAACTCTTTGGACAGACCCATTCCTAATAGAAGGGATGCCCAGTTAGTTTTTACGCACCGCTATCGGCATGATGCCGGAGACATGTAGTTTTTTGGTTTGCGTACGTGCGCACGTGGGTACGTGCGTGAGTATGTACGTCCTTCCGTACGTATGTATGTACTTACGTACGTGATCCTGTTAGACTCAGGTTAAAACATTTGTAACAGGTAGAAACTGAACTTTTATTTGAAATTTTGATTGAAAACTTATTCCTGTGAGTAGGGTAGTAACATACATGAGTCTTTCCAGCATGACCTATATTTAATGGTCCAATGATTTTGTACTTTAGCTTAATTTTACAAGGTTAAGATATTTGTACCAAATAGAATCTGACATTTTATTGATGATATTGTGTTGAAACTTGTTGATGGAATTTGAAATAATTTGGCAGAACTGTTTACCGTCATGAGACGATGTGTCGTGCGCAAGATCCAGGTCTATAGCTCCTATGTCACGGTAACACTTAGCGATCAAATTTCGAAAAGAGAGTCTATTTTTCGTGTCCAGTTCATAATTGTCTCATTCCTTTATGGACTTCGAAATAACTTTGCAGAAATGTTTCCATCATAAGACAATGTGTCACCTTCAAGACCCAGGTCTATAGCTCTAACGTCAAGGTCACAGAGGTCAAAGGTCAGAAATAGGGTCTGTTATTCCATAAATTTGTCATTACTTGATGAATTTAGAAATTACTTTGCAGAAATGATAACCATTATAAAACGATGTGCGCTCGCAAAAAGCCCAGGTCTATAGCTTAAAGGTCAAGGACATAGGGTCTATTTTTCTTGTTCAACTTCATTTTTTGCAAAGTGTTTGTTTCCGGGTGAGGATGGCCCCTGGGCGGGGACGTCTGTGGCGTATTGACACATTTCTAGTTATCATTAAACTCTTTCATAGAAATTTATGTATTTAATGCAAACAGCGTAGACCAAGATCAGGCGCCGCGTTCAGCGGCGTCTGATCTGAGTCTACACTGTTTGCCAATGTCTATTTTATGGGACGTTCTTTTGGGTTAAACAATAATTACACTGGATTTTTTTTTTATCATGAAAAAGTTAATAATATGTAAATCGCTAGCAATTTACTTAATATGGAAAACTGAAAAAAAAAAATCTATTTCAATTTTCTGACGATCCCACGTTGTGTTCTGAAGTTTGCCCACTTGTTTCACATAGTATAACAGGTGAATGTAAAACACAGTAAATGTATTTTGGGGGTGTAGGGGCGGGGATGGGGTAAGTACGTACGTTGTATCTATTTTAGATTTTATTGAAAGTTGCAAACTAAATTATTGATCATTAGTTTTTGTTTGAATTTTCAGAGAAACTCATAACAGTGTAGGAATAATGCTCCAAACTTGTTATTTATAGTGAATAACTACACCGCAAACTTTCTTCAGTTTTTTTTATTTTTATTATTTAATGGAATGAAGAAAGTACTATAGGTATAGATTAGCATCTTTTTTTTCGAAACATTACCTGGATTGCGGCACGCCAACGCTCAAGTAACCACTATCGATAGATGTAAAGGAGTTTCATATCTTTGTTATACTTATTTTAGCTTTAATAACTGGACGACTAATCGTGGTCTCGATACAATACTTTACAACAGCTGTTGTAATCTTGAATCAATCAGAAAAAAGGTTTGAAATCAAGGAATACGCCCAAAGATTGTAAACAGCAGACTCAGTTTCATTGAGTACATTCATGCGAGATAATGAAATACGTAATAACACTCACGAGGTAATTTATCACAGCGCAAAACTGTGAAAATATAGTCCATCTGATATGTATGGCATGAAGCCGCAGTTTAGGCCAACAACTGCTTGATTTGAGACGCACAATATCAAAATGCGCATAAGCGTAATCTGATTTGAGCCTTCGCTGTCCGCTTACAGAAAAATAATCAATACCATATTCATGATAAGTTTTCGGATACTCAGGCCTGAGTAAACAGTGTAGACCCAGATCAGACGCTGCGAAACGCGGCGTCTGATCAGGGTTTGCACTGTTTGCAACTCGTCTAGAATTTTTGTTACATCAACAGGTAGTAAAACAGACTTGTTAAAATGCTTGAACAGTATGGTTGGGAGTTCTGGTGTCCGAATGCTTAGGGTAAACGCTGTATATAGTCAATGCGCGGCTTTGTTGGTTGGTCTGAATCTTTGCTGTTCACTTATACCCCCACACACCCCCGAGGACACTTTTTTCTTACTGCACTGAGCGTCTCAGTCGGTATCGGACATCTATTGCCCTAATTTTCGTGACACATTAACTCCTTTTCCTGCATTACATTAACAAGCCTTTGTATTGCATACACCCATGTTTCCTCATAATATATAGAGAAAATAGCCTTTTAATTAGTCTTTCACCTCTAAAAATCTTTTTAATGCATAAACCTGCATTTTTATACTTAATAACTAACGCTTTTTTATTTTCCAAAATCCCCATACATGGTGAAACCACTCATTACGAAAACACGCCTATTCAAATATACTGAAAATTTTACCACCAAAAAATGAAAATTTTCAGATGAAAAATTCTGATATTTTTCATATTCCTGCTCAAAACATAGATTATGGTACTCGTTAGAACCGCCTCAGCGAGGCGGTTCTAACGAGTACCCACAATCTATGTTTTGAGCAGAAATAAGAAAAATAATGTATACCCCTGTAAACCCCAGTTTTAGTATATAAAAGTGGGGTTTCAGGGGTCAAAATTATATAGGTATGTTTTCGTGATGTTGAGTTTTCACAGCTTTAGGTGAGGAGCATCAAAATATTAAAAACACAACAGAACAAACATATGTTTCCATGAAGAAATGAGATAAACTACCAGTTTGGTTTGGTTAAAATGCTAATTTATCAAGAGGCTTAGAAGATACTTTACGTAGATTTTTTCACGTAATATTCTCTTCCTGAATTTGGAACAATTACATCTCATTACGAAAACACGCCTATTCAAATATATAGTGAGTTTTACCTCCAAAAAATATAAAATTGGGTTTAAGCGGGTTAAAACCCAGCAAACATGTATATATGGGACCCATACGGGCAGAATCTAGGAATTTATGCCCTTCGGGTTCTACATGGGCCCCATAATAATAATAATAATAATAATCGACTTTATTTATAGAGGGTAACACATTTAGTAATCTAGTACTAATCTTCCATGTGGCCCTCTTTTTTCCTGGGTAGAAACCAGTACTAAGCAATGTGGATAAAGTCTCTTGCCCAAGGAAACAACACTTGCAGTTAGTGGGGATCGAACCCGGTACCTCTCGATCTCGAGTCCGACGCTTTACCACTGCACCACAGCGCTCCACATAGGATTTTTTGCTCATATTTATAAGCGCATGATTATAAGACCCATATTGGTACAATTCGGCCAACAAACATGTATATATGGGAACCATATGAGCAGATTCTGGGCATTTATCCCATTAGGGTCCTAAATTGGCCCCATCTAGGCTTTTCTGCCCATATCAGACCCATACAGTTCCCATAATGGTAATATTTGATAACTATAAAAATAAATTCTAATATGAGGGACCTCGAGATAAAATTGAAATAATCCTGGAAAAGCGATAATTTCAAGATACATAAATGGGGCCCAAATGGTTCCCATGGACCTCCATGGTTCCAATGTTTACCTCCCATTACCATATGGGACCCATATGGGTTCAATATGGGTATTTAGGGGAACAACTGTACCACTGTTTAAACATAATATCAAAATATAGTAAATTTCCTGACATAAATGTAAATAATAATGATAATAATAAAATAAAAAAAATAATAGTTTGTTCATTATAAAATGAAAATATTAAATTTATCTTGACTATATTCCCGACATGGACGTCGATTAATGGTCATATTTTTATTTTAACTCGTATGTCTCAATTTCTTTTAAAATTGAAATATATATATAAAAACGCATGAGGCCACCATTTCCAACTAATGAAAAGGAAACCTATATCTTTAAGGCCTCTTGATTCTACCCATGTGCAATAACTTGCACATGTACGTAGGTCTCTCCCTGTTGGGACCTTACCAGTCCATCAAATGGGCTGGGACTGGGTACTTATAATGTGTAAAAGTTTGTTGTTGTTTTTTTCTGGAAGATAAATGTGGATTGATTTTTCCAATACTGGACCCATATAGTTCCCATATGGCTTT
This sequence comes from Anodontia alba, assembly GCA_964016985.1. Lineage (NCBI taxonomy): Eukaryota > Metazoa > Mollusca > Bivalvia > Lucinida > Lucinidae > Anodontia > Anodontia alba. Next base: position 16,410,499 of record OZ024825.1, on the reverse strand, counting down.
GCTCAGGTGGGTCCATCATGGAACCATGTTGCAAATCCCTCATGAGTACCATTTGGGTTGCCCATATAAGACCCATATAAATACCCATTTGGGGCCTATGTGGGTCCAATATTTTTTGCTTGCTGGGAATTATATAGGCGTGTTTTCGTGATGTTTGTTCTGTTTCAAATCTGGCGGATGTAGACCCTGGGTCTATACTGCTGAGGCCTCACGCTCCCAAATACTTAGGGTTGTTATGATATCTAAGTATTTCAGCATTCGAACAGAAAAAAATGAAGATAACATGAAGGGCCTGACAGGACATTCTCTGGCCGTGCACATAATATTTGACCACAAATAGAAAAGTCCAGGGCCCAGTTGTTCAAAGCTAACGACATCGTTAGTTAACGATTCGTTAAAATTTACATCTAGTAATATGCAAATATGTTGAATTGTTTTGCTGAAAAAAATGTGAGTAGCTTTTGCAGTGCAAAAGCTACTCACATTTTTTTCAGCAAAAAATATCAGAATATTGTATATTGAATCCGCTAAAGCAGTTAACGAAATGACCCTTAACGAGCTTGTTACGCTAACGATGCTTTGAACAACTGGGCACAGATCAGGCCGCACACCCACACTCTTTAATAAGTGACTTATCTTTTCGCTAATTATTTCTAAAGTATCAAATAAGTCTTTGAGCGGGCAACAAAAGACTGATCAAACAGCACACTGGCTGATTTGGACTTTCGTTATATAGTAAAACTGGGGTTTACAGGGGTAAACATTATTTTTCTTATTTTTGCTCATAACAAAGATTGTGTGTACTCATTAGAACCGCCTCAGAGAGGCGGTTCTAACGAGTAGTCACAATCTATGCGGTTCTAAGTTCTAACGAGTACCTACAATCTATGTTTTGAGCAGAAATATGAAAAATATCAGAATTTTTTATCAGAAAATTTTCAGTTTTTGGTGGTAAAATTTTCAGTATATTTGAATAGGCAGGTTTTCGTAATGCACTAAATTCATATCGCCAAAAGTTTCCACAGCACGCACAATTAAGCCTTTTCATTTTCAAAACAATAATCAGTATCGATTAAATTTATAAGTATATGAATTCGCCAAACTCCATACTATACTGGCTTCCCATCCAAATGGTTTTCAAGTGTTGCAATCGTTGTGTATACTGCGATTTTTGGAAAATGGATAAAACAGTTGCCAACCAGAATAAATTAAATGAATGTTCATTTGAATTTTCTGAGATACGTAAAAAAAAATTTTGTTCTCGTACCATTTGTCTTTGTTCATCATATAGTAAAATATCCCGCGCTTCATTGTTTGCGAGTTTCATGGGATAATGAGAAATGCAAATTAGAAGGCCTGTGGAGACTTTAACATCGGATCATCAATAGTATTACAAAAGCAGTGCACTGATTACCTCTGAAGTTGCTATCATTAAAAAGTAAACAAACAGATACAAAAGTCATTATTGAACACGTATTAATGGTGAAGGCAAATAAATCGAATATGTTAACGGTTGAATTTTGATCCACAAAATTCAGAGTATCTACGATTAGTGAAGGTCAATACCAATCTAAACCGCAGCGCAGACTGGTTAGATCTTTCGCAGACTTCTTATGTAATTGTGCGCATGTACAAACTAAATATTGACTCTTTATCCGGTTATGCGTGCCGTGACCCCCGAAAAAACGGAAGTACCTATATGTAGATCGATTGGACACTTTTACGACACCCACATTTTTTTTTCTCATTAAACTAGTCCAGAAGATGTCCACGATAAACCCAAATCACAGAACATAGCCTACCAAACGTAAAAAGGGAAAGAGGAAAGAAACAATGACAAACAGTAACCACTTTCGTCCCTGCTGATCCATTATGAAACACGCCTATTCAAATACATAGAAAATTTCACCTCCAAAAACTGAACATTTTCAGACAAGAATTCTGATATTTTTCATATTTCTGCTCGAAACATAGATTGTGGGTACTTGTTAGAACCTCATCGGCAAGGCGATTCTAACGAGTACCCACAATCTATGTTTTTATTTAAAAAATAAGAAAAATAGTGTATACCTCTGTAAACCCCAGTTTTACTCGTATATATATAAAAATGAGATTTAAGGAGTCAAAATTATATAGGCGTGTTTTCGTGATGTGTTTGCCATTCTGCTGTCGATGTTTGATTGATATTCCTGTTTTCAAAAGCTGACATTACGATAACATGCCTATTGAAATATATTGAAAATTTTATCACCGAAAAATGAAAATTTTCTGTTTAAAAAAATCTGATATTTTTCATATTTCTGCTCAAAACATAGACGAGGCGGTTCCAACGAGTACCCACAATCTATGTTTTTGAGCAGAAATAAGAAAAATAATGTATACCCCTGTAAACCCCAGGTTTACTATATAAAAGTGGGGTTTAAGGGGGTCAAAATTATATAGGCATGTTTTCGTGATGCTTGTCCAATTTCAAAGATGAAAGAATGCACTTCAAAAACTCGAGGATAAAAGAGTTAACAGGGTGCAAATAGGTAACTCAATAATTAGCCTATTAACCCTAGATATTTCGACAACGTAACCCATTTATGCCTAGTGGATTTTTCTACCTGAACTATTTTGACCGGTCCATTTCCAGTTAAGGGGTGTCTGGTTAGTTTTTATTATTACCATGTTTTACAGAAATCCCTGTGTTTAATGCATACAGTGTAGACTCTGATCAGACGTCCCTTTTATAGGACGCTAGGCTTAAATGGGTTACTCCTCATAATACTTAACATAAAATTAAAAACAGTCCATTTTAGACCAGTTAATCTGTCTGAAAAAACATGCTGGATGAGTGACAAACAATGTAGACTCTGATAAGACGCCGCATTCTTCTGCGTTTGATCTGAGTCTAAAGTGTTTGCCCAAACCTGTCCGAAACATTTGATTAAGTACAGTTGTACTATTGTAGTTACAGTATAAACAATACTTTGTAACTAATAAAACCAATATACAGATCAGTCTTCTCCTCGAATTATTGATAAAGTTTGTCTTGTTATAGAAATTCTAATTTGCAAACTCAAAGTAATTTCGAAAATTGCTTGAATTATTTATTAGGACAAATGTGTTAAATCATGTTTAAAATAGACCGATAATAGTAAAGTGTTAAAAATTTTAATTGGTTGCCAAAGAAAATAGAAATAAACAGACTTGGTAAGCAGAGCCATGGAGCGATTTTACGTGTTCCAAGCGCAAGGGTCCAATACAACCTCGACAATCGTGCCTTGTATAAAGGAAGCAAAAGATCCCGAGTAGTATGCGATACGCGAAAACCGAAGTAAGTTTGTTCATTATTCGCCTATCGAAATTGGAGCTCCTTCAAACAGAATTTCGCAGCGCAGTCTGATCAGGATCTATGTTATTCGTTAATTGGATCTTTGGTCCAATACTTTAAAAGAATCTTTGAAGTCCATACTTCCTAGACTACCTCATTGATACAGTAGCGATTACGTTTTTCTTGTCCGTTTATGCGTTTGGGGTGCGTTTTAAAATCGTGGCATAACGTTTGCGTTTCGACAACGTTTCTAGCGTTTCATATCGTTTCGGCCAATCAAATTACAGAGCAAAGCGTTTCACTCAAACGCTTAATTTGCATATGCGCACTGAGGAGATACAAACGTTTTCTCGAAACGCTTTTCACCGTTTCGGCCAATCAGCTTGCCTTATCGAAACGCTTTTTCCGTTTCGGCCAATCATTTGACCGTTTCGCACCGTATGTATGTTAGACCAATCGAATCATAAATACCTGTTGGACCGTATTAAACCGTGTTTATTACAACTAAAGTACTCTGTATCTACGTATTAAAATTATATTTATTTTATTTTATTTTATTTATTTATATTTTCTTTATAAAATATATTTTGGTATTTTCGAAAGAATTAACATGATTAATTATTATACTTTGTGAAGCCTATTATTTTTACACTGCAATCATGACAATCAACGTCTTTTGACAATTACATGATTTAGCACATAGTACTCGGTATAAAATATTTAGCAGATGACATTTTGAAGTTTATATAATTTCCTGAAAACAGATTTTGGCATTTCATACAAATTGCCTGCAAATGATTTGACAATATCAGAATGCCTTAACCAAGAAAATATTTATTTATTTTATTTATCTTACTTTTATATTTTATTTTATTTTTATTTATTTATTTTTTATTTTATTTTTATTTTATTTTTATGTATAATAATTATTATTATTATCATTGCATAATTTTAGATGTATGTTAATGGCTACGATTTGTCATTTAAATCGGCAGGCTTTTCTGACTTATTTTGTTTTTAAGGTGTGCGGTAAAAATGCCAGAGCTGAAAATGCCATATGCAAAAATGTTAGAGGAAAAATGCAACAAATAAAAATGCCAGAGGCTACCTGGTAAAATGTCATAGGAAATAATCCCATAAGTAAAAATGCCAGAGATAAAACTTATACAAGTTTAGTTCTTTATTTGACTTCCATGTAGCACAATTTGACAGCATCATGGGAAAAGGTGAAAAGATGCAACAAGAGTATATATGTCCAAATAGACTCTCCCACACTCTATATTGGAAGAGTCTAATTCAATGTTAGGCATGTCAGGTTATGTGATTTAGATAATCCTAGCGAAAAATGACCGAACTGTGCAAACAATGGCTACCCTGATCAAATGCCGCATTTTGCAGTGTCTGATCTGGATCTGCACTGTTTTCCAATAGCCTGTTTTGTGTCTCCAAATTAAAGTGAGTTAAACTGTTTTCACATCAAAAAAAAAAAATAATAATAATATCATCTGCTTATATCTAAACAAAGCAGGTTGAATTTTAACCTTTACCACTCTGTTTATTCAGCAGACAACAAAGTGATGACATTTTTTTCGTTTCTCCAGAAAACAGGATTTGACATTTCATGCCAGTTGTCTCTATTCAAGACAATTTGCATGAAATGTACAGAATAGTCAGTTGATGACATTTTGAAGTATTTTTCTTATGTTATCCTGAAAACAGGTGTCGGCTTTTCATACATATCTCCACAGGACTTCACTTCCCCTGCAAATTGTCTTCAGTGGAGATTTGCGTGAAATGTCAAACCTGTTTTACGGGAGAAAATAAGAAAAGAGGTCATGAATTTGCCATCTGCTGAGTTAGCCCAGAGAGTGATAAAGGTTCAACTGGACAATGAATCGTTGACATAATCCATTCTGTTGGTGATATCTGTAGACCACGATCAGACTGCGCGGAAATGCCGGTTCACCTTGGTCTAAGCTGTTCTCAAATACCATAAGGTCGTTTCTTATTTGTATTCAAAGGGGCTAATATATATTCAACCAGTGCCGACCAAACCAGATCAGCTTGCGCAGCAGGATCAAGATGAAAGATTTTCTACACCAGTCTGAACTACGTCGAACCTGTGAATTGCAATTATTGTTTTGAGTAATATTTCTCCCCCCCCCACTCCCCCTCACGCCCCTCCCCCTCACGCCCCCACCTTTTTTTAAAATGAAATGTACACTGTCGTTTAGACAAATGGTTCTGGAACAGATGATCTGCTTTACTGAAATTTATTGTTAGAATTATGTGTCACCAATACTAATCCTTTCATTAGATCCTTATCCAGTGAAAACGTCCCTCTGAGCATAGGTGTTACTCGGATTAAAGTGAGTGGATCAGTCTAGTGCATAATGGTGTCCACTCAGTTCACTGATCAGGTCATTAGTATAAAATACTGTAATACATGAATCGCTCAGTATCCATCTAATACACAGACTGATCAGAATCGTAAAATATAAATAGGTCCATTTTTACTTGTTTGGGCCATTATTTTTCGAATACGATGCACTGTGCACATCATGGCAATTATGTGGACAGTATATTCTCACTATCAAAACATTTTTGGCATGTATATGCAAAGCTGTTAACCTTAAGAACGCTATATTTTAATATTAGAAGACGATGTGCTGGATAAACAGATCAAATGTATGGACGAGCAGCAATGACCCAGAGCAGAGTGCGCGGATGCACATTCTAATCTAGTATTTTGCATATTGCAACCTATACTTAAATATTAGAAGACGATGCACTGGAGAAACAGCAGATCCTTTCGAATAATAATGATAATAAAAATGTACAGACGAACTGCAACGAATCAGATCAAAATGCACGGATGAACATATAAATCAATGTTGCATTTATAGCACATTGTAGTCTGGATACTCCTAAAAGGGTAATTGGAAAACAGTGGAGACCCAGATCAGATGCTGCAGAACGTGACGTCTGATCAGGGTATCCATTATTTGCAAATAGTTCAACCATTTGTTTCTCTACATAACATAGCCTGGCATACCTAAAATCGAAATTAGAATCTTCCAGTATATAGGGTGGGTGAGTTCATTCAGTAACAATAGGTTAAATATTAGAAGAAAATGTGCAAGACTATTAGCAAATCGTATCGAATAAGACAATGTACAGATGAGCAGCTACGAAGCAAATCAGAGTGCGCGGATGCCCTATATTTATCACATATTTTCATGTATTCCTCTTTTTTAATATTGGTAAAATTACTTTGTATCTACATGTATTCGATAGTTTAAAATCAAAATGACTTTTTATCAAAGATGAATGGATGAAATTGAAATGTTGTTTTTTTTTATTTGTTCAAAACTGACTTAGCAGTTTTTAAGTAAGTCTTCTTCGATATATATTTTTTACATTACGTCTGGTGTTGTCTTAATTTCAAATATACGAGCATTATATCCTTTTAAGGCATTACCTGTTTATGCATGCTGTTTCTTTTTTTTCTCATCCAAATAGATTTGGAAGTGCACCTGCATATCATAAACCTTCCAATAAACAATACATGGAATGAGTATATCCTATACCTCACCCTCCTTAAGAAATACACAGGCTAATATTATGTAACATTTGAAAGATCAAAAAGGGGATAGTATAAATAAAAAAAAAATATGTAAATAAATAAAAATTGGAAAATATCATGATATTATACGCATTAATTGCACAGTACTCCAGATTCATGTAGCATAGAGTATTTGATAATAATTGATGTGTGTCTTCATTTTTCCACTTAAATAATTTTGTTGTGTATATTTATTAGAATCACCTCACAGAGGTAATTTTAATGAGTACCAACCATATATTTTCTGGAGGAGAAACATGAAAATACAAGATATGATCATAATCATAAATCGATCATAAAGTTTCTCAAATGAACCTCATTTATTTATTTATTTATTTACTTATTTTTAAAGTAAATAATAACACTTCAAAAACTGGATCCTAATTCTACTGATGGAGAACTGTATAATAAGTCTGATAGGAAATTTAAAAAAAATAAAAAAATGATTGTATCCTAAAATGTGAATATTTACTTTCTGCAATTGCGCAAACTGAATTTTCTGAAACACAGTTATTTCTACAAACTCTGTATGTTTAGTGAATATTCAGATCAGCCTGTACGTCTGCACAGTCTGATAAGTCTTCACCACACGCTCTAGAAGATCTACTGCACAGACTGATAAGATTGCGGGATGTGCAGACTGATCCACATATTCACTGAAAGTACATTCTTTTTTGCAGGAATTAAAGTGATTCTGCCAAAAACTGTTAAAATTCCTTTTCCGTTGTATATTGCATTTTAAGACACAACGTGTTTTCCAGTACTTTCAAAAGTCAATAATCAATCATTCTTAACTGGAAGTTGAAAGGCATTCCTATCATTATTCATTGCTGGGAATGAATGAAAAATAAAGATTTTGTTCTTATATTTCCCGTAAAATGGCATTTAACATTTCAAATCCTCTTTTTCAGAAAAAATAAAAACAAAATCTTATTAATTTCTTGTCTGCTGAAACTGCCCCATAGCGTGGTAAATAATTCTTAAATGTCTTTGCGAAAAAAAGTGCTCCAAAATTATGCTTTTCCTGAACAATGGATTTATTTATTATACCCTTTTTAGTGATTATCTTTTAGTTTGACGAAGCTTTGAAATTGTGCAAATGGAAATTTATGCAGAAGAGGGAATTTGATGATAAACTAGCATATTAAGACATAAATGTTAATTTATCCATAATTTATCCATAAAATATGTTGTGGGTATTCATTAGAACTGCCTTTGCGAGGCGATTTTATTAAAAACAACCAGCTATATTTTAATGAGTAAAAAGAAAAAAAATGCACACCAACCTTTCGCCAAATTACCGACCTTATCTGTTTCTATGTTTTAATCATAAACTTTACTAATGTCAATAATTTCCCCTTAGGCCCCTACCTATAAGGTTGGCCAAAGTCACCAAGAACTTCTTATTTTTATCTGCTTATGGCCATTAGCGTGTTATGTAATCTAAATTGTGTCTTTAATAGCTAATTGCCACCATCTAATATCCTAAATCATCGCGGAAGGAAAATATAACGAAATACACGTATTTACTCTAGATTTTTTCCTATCGCTACTTAGCCGCAATCTTGGACAGGGAACTCCCGTATACGCTGATACAGTGAAATGTTAATCTGCAAAACCGTGACATAAAAATACATGTTTAGTAATCGTTATTATTATTATTATTATTACTACAAATATTACATTCATTGATGTGAGTCTAATCATTGCATTCAATATAATCAAGTGGCTTTAATACCACTTGATGTAATTTATAATGGAAATATTTATGTACCCAGTGTTTGTCTCAGGTGAGAAAATAGTGTGCAACAAACAACTATTACCTGACTGCACCGGCAAGCATCGAACCCGCGACTCCTGATCACCAGTCAGAAGCGCATCCGACTGAGCTACAGAGTCCGGCCACTATCACTGTCCGTCAAAACACATTTCCTGTTTATTGCATCAGATACTCGTCTCCATAAAATTATTTGACTATTATTTTTATTAATTTTATAACAATTATAATTAAGTGAAATTGGAAAAAAAAAAAAAAAAAAAAAAAAAAAAAAAAAAAAAAGATGTAAAATAAATTGAGTCCGCGGGATTTTGATTGGCTAACTCTGCAAACGCTAAAACGTTTGAAACCAGACATGGTTTCCATGACAGCGTTTTCCGAACGCTAATGTGATTGGTTAATATTTGAAACGCTTGAAACGTTTCAGAAACGATGATCTGATTGGCTAAAACTGTAAACGATCGTTTAAGCGTGGTCGAAACGCTGCGTTTCCAAACCGTTAAAAAGCGTTTTGCATGCGTTTCCGTGGACATGAAAAACGCTGTCACCACTGTAAGTCAATACTTCTACACTATCAGCACAGCATGGAATACTGCCAAGTAGGTTTATAGTTAAGTATTGACTCGGCTTTGTACGCGACAAATTAAAGTTTGCTTTGTTATTTTCTGAGACTGGAAAGGAAAACGGTGAAGATATAAAAGAACAAAATGTTAGTGCACATACTGATATATACGAGTTAATATCAATAATTATTTATTTTCGACTCTAATTCTGCATCTTCCGTCAAAACAAAGAAATACATGTACCAGATTTTACGCACTGCAAAAATGTCCTGAATGTACCGGAAAATGTAGTTTGTCGCAAATTTAAAACAAAAAGTCTTATTTAACATAAAGACCCTTTACCCTTAAAAGATAAATATCAAATCATTACAAACCAATACACTGAGTTGGTTATGTTGTAGAGAATATATTATGGTAACATAAACCAAAATTAACATATTTTTTCTATGGCCGTGACCTTGACCTTAAGTCATTCTTGTGGTTCGGGATGATACAGCATAGAACCTCATACCAGGGTAAGTATGAATCCAGCAAACACACAACGTCCTATAACGACGTTACAACGTCGCTGCAACGTCGTGACGTTGCAGCGACGTTGTAACAACGTTGTTGCGACATTGTGTGTTTGCTGGGAACTACTTCCATCCAGAGACTCAGGGGCCTTTTAAACCTTCAACCAAAAACTTTAACACCAAGTTAATAAATGGACGGCAATCGTTTAATATTGGGATCAAACATGGTTTTTCATGCATTATCATTCGCCAGGTCCCGTGGGAGGTGTTGAAAACCGCGGCCGAAGGCCGGTGTTTTCAACACCTCCCAAGGGACCTGACGAATGTTAATGCATTGAAAAACCATGTTCGATCGCTATTATTGCATAAAAACTGAAAACATTTACTACATTTCCCGTTATTTCTTGCACTATTTTGTTTCGCCTTTTCACAGATGTCTCGCGAATGTAATTTCCGCGGACTATGCTCGTTCTAGGACCGGGCAGTACACATCTCATAACGGCAGCAAATCTGTGGCCCCGGCACGATCATTTTGAAAGTTGCGTAGCCGTGCATAAACAGCGCGTGAATTACCTTGTTAATACACGGCTTTTCGCCGGTTAATGCACGGCTGTTAATAACGTTCGGCACTGCTTTTATGCAATAATGGTTATACATACCTTCAGGATGTGTAAACGGCCTACAATTTTACATAGACCGAGGAAGCTCTCTTACACATGTATACATAACGCGAAGTAAGATAATCTGCCTTAGGTCGTATGCATACAGCGATGACTCAGACATATGCATCCACACTGATCAGTCTTCGCTGTCCGTCCGATGAAGTTCCCGATCTTTACCAGCAAACACACAACGTCGCCAAAACGTCGTTACAACGTCGCTATAACGCCACTGCAACATCACGACGTTGCAGCGACGTTGTAATGACGTTGCGTGTTTACTGGGTTGTTAATCCAACAGCGGCATTCAGCGATGACTGATCAGATTGCAAGGATGCGCAGACGGATCTGATTCTTCGCAGAGCACACATGTATACAGACACATAATATCAATTTACGACATTAGAATTACTGAAAATGCATAAACAACAAGACGCGAAAAAGAAAACTAACTTGCAACAATGTTTATATACAGTTAAATAAAATCTAAAAGGTTCCTTTCAAAACAAATAACACTCGAACGAAAATCAAAGACTCGGTTTATTAAGTCACTTTATATTAAACACTGTAGTTTACAACAAGCATCGACTTAAGCGGTATGCGATTTTCAATAACTAGAATGTGCTAAATGATCCCAATTGAATAAAAATATGCAGTTTGGCGACGTACGGGGGACGTTTTACGCCGCCACACGACACACTTAAGTTTGCAAAGTAGGACCTTATCGAATGACTACAACGCACATATAGATCAACATACAATTTTTTTTCATCACGAAAACATACCTATATAATTTTGATCCCCTGAAACCCCACTTTTATATAGTAAAACTGGGTAAAACTATAGTAAAACTGGGGTTTGCAGGGGTATACATTATTTTTCTTATTTCTGCTCAAAAACATAGATTGTGGGTACTCGTTAGAACCGCCTCGCCGAGGCGGTTCTAACGAGTACCCACAATCTATGTTTTGAGCAGAAATATGAATAATATCAGTTTTTCATCTGAAAATTTTCAGTTTTTGGAGGTGAAATTTTCTATATATTTGAATAGGGTGTTTTCGTAATGTTCTAACTTTCCACGAAAACGTAAGTTAAGTATAGCCATTCGAATTACCTAGGCTGCTCTAATGAGTTCCCATAGTATGTTAAGTGGAGAAATAAGAAAGGCGTTAAAAGTCTTAGCTAGAGCAATGGCTTAGAACAATACATTTCACATAGGTACGTGTATGTTAACTGACCAGACTGCACAGAAACCTGGAATAGATTCAAGGACATTGTGAACTTGGTTAGAGGTAAGGTGCGCATGTTTTCAGAGTTCACATCATATTCAACATATGTAAAGGATATATACATGTAGAAGACAGTTTCAAAGGTGTATGACATCATTGGTCTTGTTCTGGCAAGTAATTGGCAAAGTTCTCACATTCAACCGTGCCTACTGCTGAAAGGCTGCTGGTATATAAACGGATATTTTAGACAACTTGGCAACCAGTTTCCCGATTATAACATATATCAGTAGTCATTTGATCAATAATGCAAACAGTAGTCCTTGTCATAGTCACAGTCTGTGTTGGCTGTTGGGATCGGCTAGTTGATTTTGTATGCACATCAAAGATCAGCAGGTATCACATCTAGAAGATATGATCCACAACATGAGAAAAATACTTGAAGGATGACCACATTTACCCTAAGTTTATGGACATTTTAACTCCTTATCTTAAACATTCAACATGTCTATATGTGCATCCGTTAATCTGTCAGAAAACTGCCCGATGAGTGACAAACAGTGTAGACCCTGATCTGACACCGCGTTCTGATCTGGTTCTACACCATTTGCTTAGACTTATTTGTTCAAAAACGTATGGAAAATTTCGTTCTCGAATATCAATAATTCAGGACACTTAGCAGTAGAACGAAATACACGTGTATTTTACTGCAGCTAACGACCATTGTTCACGTTGCGCGGAACGTAACGCCGAACTCGGACTGTTAAACTCCGAGGAAGCGTTTTGACTGATGTTATTTAAATACGATGAGGCAGCTATTTGGGGGTGTTGCAGTCCAAGCTGTTAATGAAAGTCAAGTCTCATGAAGAAGTTCTGTCCATAGTGTTCTTCCATGCAGCAACTACTGCACTCTGTCGTACAAGAGTCTTTCGTATTGTTGGTGACCACTTAGTTTTATCGCCCTTGATAATATCACTGGTGTCGTAAGTATCGCCCTCATCTCTATTGTCATCCTCTGTGTGTATTTCCATTTTCTGAACGATCAGTCGTAGCAGGTCATATTGTTTCGTCATGTTAGTTGACAGTTCTTTCATCCTAAAATTAAATATATCATGTAATAATTGCGGTCGGCGCAAACAGTATTAAAAACGAATACAGTCATCTCTGTCTCGAGCTCCAAGGGACCAGAATGTTTTGTGTCAGATAACAATACTTTAAGTTAAATTGGAAATGTAAGATACATATTGAAAGCTTTACAAATATGTTCTTTTTTATTGATTTTGACTTAAACAGCCGTTTGATTTATTAGTATTTATCAGTGTTTGAAATACAGCTGACCCTCGTTATCTCGAACTCGCTTATCTCGAATAACCCCTCATCTCGAACTGAAAATCTGGTCCCTGCCTAAACAAGAACATCTAACAACAGTTAAAATAATATTGCGGAAAATAGGAGAAATTGGTCCCTAAGGAACAATTTCTCCTTTTTTCCATAATATTTTCAATATATCTCTTAACTTCAAGAGTCCAATTACATATATATTTGTTGAATGTGGTTGTTCGAATAATTTTTTCCTCAATTCTGCAAATCTTATATGTCGAGGTACGGAGATCTCGAAAGATTTAATAGAGTCACTTGGAATTCGAGATAACGAGAGTCGTATGTAACAAGTGTCAATTGGATTTACTGCTTGTGATTACATAAATCCCCAAAATCTATGTTGTCGTTTATGAATAACCCTATGGCACTGCAGTGGACTATTATAACGAAAGCATGCTTTATCATCCGGCTTATCACACAGACTTAATTTTATTAACCCTTATCCTGCTGAATAATTTAATTAGCCACACCCATTTCTGACTATTAGCCAATTAGATTACATCATATAATATTTTCGTTCAAATTCACCGATTGAATAACAAACAGTGTAGATCCTGGACAGATGGCTTCTTTAGAAGCCATCTGATCTGGATCTTCACTGTTTGCAAAGGTATGGGTTGTCGTGAACAGCAGGATAAGGGTTAATAAGTTTGTATTCATATCGTCACTAAAATGCCGATATACATTAACGGTACCACGAAGAGCAAGTGTAGTCAAAATGAGTTTTTTATATGCAAATGTTGCATTTGCTTTTTTGCAAAACTGAATTTGTTATTCTCTCATCCGTTAGACATCAATTTAAAACCGTTCCCAGGTACTTGACGGTATCTTTTGGTTCACTGAAAATACCTTTACATTCATTACTTAGATTAGATTCTGACCTAAGTGTGGGCTTATATCTTTCTGACGTTTATTAGAACAAAACAGTACTGATACCGTCTTGCCTAGGTAGATGATCTACTGCGTAGATACGGTTTGAAACATTCGATACTAAAATATTCTCAGTGTTTCATTAAAACAATTATGACATTATTTGTAAGATTCCCGACATTTAACTGTGGCATGCTGGTACGAGACACCGTCTGGTTCCGAACGCAATACCATATCTTACAATGCGGGTTCAGAAAATGTCTCTCGGGTGTGGCGGGAGGGGGAAAGGAGGGGGTAACTTCCTATATATGGCATAGTACGGATCTGCGTGCCAAATTATCCCCCTTTTCAGCGCTGCCAGGTATATGATAAGCCCCCTTTTTTTTTCAATAAAAAGTATATGACTGACTAGATTTCTCTGGAGTCGTATGAGAAAGGCCCCACTTTTCACTTTTCTGACATCTCGGTATATGCGTATATTTTTCGATCTGAGATTTTCAGAGGCTGCTTTTTCTCTGGGTATTCAATGAATTGACTGCGATAGTTGTCTAACTACCGGCAATAAATGGGTAAAAAATATCAAAGTGCAGTATATGAATAGGTCAACATTTCGGACGATCAAGTATATGAATGGATCCATTTTTTAAACGGCCAGGGCATATGAATGGAGTATGTTTCGAAATACTGGCTCGCACACCCGTACCACAATCAACCCGCTCCCCGCTCACACTAGGATGATGTCAGAACGTATATTTTCCCACTGTATTTCATGTCTCACACTGCAGAGAAAGTAAAAAAAGGTAAGAGAAAAGTTCAGGGAGTGGCACAATCACAAACCGCAGCCCTTCCCAGACCCAAAGAGGAAGAGGAAACCGACAAATCTTAACAAGCACAAACCGAACAAACGTACGAAAAGCACTAAGATTAGCTCTCTCTTCCCCAAGCGAGGTAATCGCAATACTAAAAGGACTGAAAAACACAAGAACAAAATGACACACGGAAAGACATACAACAAATCGCCTCGTAGAATAAACCACAAAGCAACAAAGAGTAAGACTAACACCGGGACCACCGCCTTAGAACGGTCGGTAGAGCAAACCACTGGGGGATTTAAAGCACTTTTACAGCTAGCTAACTTCACCCTGAAGTATGAGAACATGTTTTATCAGTACAAATACGCTGTTTAAAAGGTCCCTGATGAAACAACCAAAAGAAAAATCAACCATTCCTAGGAGAAAATGCTAGACATGCATAAAGCATTATTTATTTTACATTAGTTTGAACAAACCTTGTACAAAGCACTACACACTTTAATTTTTGAAGTTTCAATTGAGCAAAATTAGTTAAAGCCCTCGGACCAAGTAGTTGTTTCTGCTTACCGTAGCAGGGCGGTGCCTTCATTGCAATTCGCCTATGTTTGTATGTTGGTTATGGTAACCGCTTTCCTGGATAACTTAACTTATAGTTTTGCTGGTTTATCGGGATTGTTCGTCTATTCCCATAGAAACCATCACGAAAACATGCCTATATAATTTTGACCCCTGTAAACCCCACTTTTATATAGTAAAACTGGGGTTTACAGGGGTATACATTATTTTTCTTATTTCTGCTCAAAAACATAGATTGTGGATACTCGTTAGCACCGCCTCGCCGAGGCGGTTCTAACGAGTACCCATAATCTATGTTTTGAGCAGAAATATAAAAAATATCAGAGTTTTTTACCTGAAAAATTGTCGGTTTTTGGAGGTGAAATTTTCTATATATTTGAATAGGCATGTTTTCGTAATGTTTTGGTTTTTGTTGTTGTTTTTCTTGGAACGGCAGAAATTAATTTTCAAATACTCCATTGTTTCATTTATATGAAGTTACCTTTGTTTCTGTTTATAAAGCTCCTCGTATAGATGATCCTGATGTTCCAAAGCCGCTTCCCCACCAGAGTCAAAAGATTCATTTGAAAGCGATAGTTTTGACCAAAACTGAAAACAATGAAGAACATCTGTGCCGCAACATCACCAATTGTAAATATTACATGTCAGAACTATAGCAAGTCGAGCTCAAACTCCTAACCATCACGAAAACATGCCTATATAATTTAGACCCCCTTAAACCCCACTTTTATATAGTAAAACTGGGGTTCACATGGATATACATTATTTTTCATATTTCTGCTCAAAACATAGATTGTTGGTGCTCGTTAGAACCGCCTCGCCGAGGCGGTTCTAACGAGTACCCACAATCTATGTTTTGAGCAGAAATATGAAAAATATCAGAATTTTTTATCTGAAAATTTTCAATTTTTTGAGGTGAACTTTTCTATATATTTGAATAGGTGTGTTTTCATAATGAACATCTTTTCTGCATACTCCACATTTTATGAAAAAAACATTACGAAAACCTGCCTATTCAAATATATAGAAAATTCCAACTCCAAAAACTGAAAATTTTCAGCTAAAAAACTCTGATAATTTTCATATTTCTGCTCAAAACATAGATTGTAGGTACTCGTTACCTCCTCAGCGAGGCGGTTCTAACGAGTACCCACAATCTATGTTTTTGAGCAGAAATAAGAAAAATAATGTATACCCCTGAAAACCCCAATTTAACTATATAAAAGTGGGGTTTAAGGGGGTCAATATAAAATATGTATGTTTTCGTGATGCAACTAATAATCTCTCTCTCTCTCTCTCTCTCTCTCTCTCTCTCTCTAATGCGGCCACAGCACCTAACAATTTAGAAACAACTGTTATAACCACTATTCTTAGTGAATAAATTCTAAAAAAAGGATGACCCTTGAGAGTAACGAGCACACTCACAAGACTGACAACAGCTTAACTGTCAAAATTTCTGGGTCAGATTAGCTATTTCTGGTCAGTTAGGCTGAGGTTCCTGTGTTGCAGTTCTTTCTTTCTTAGTTCGTCTGTGGTTTCAAATGTGGCGTCAGTGCGACGTTTGATCTATTTAAAGAAGATGCTTGGTTTATCTGCAGATACAAAGACAAAAGTACCTGATCAATTATCTCTCACTCATGCAGCTTTCAGGACGATATCCCACAATATATTTTATGAGCTTTTTGTGACATGAAAGTTTTGTGACCTTTTTTGTGATATAATACCTGATCTAAAAATGGTATTTTGTTGTTTGTTTCTTGATTCATTTGTTATAAGTAGTCGAGTCAAATTTTCGTTTAGAATAATTTCACTGATTTCTTACATGTGTGATACTCGAAACATTATCATTTTCCCTATGTGTTATTCATTCC
Source organism: Anodontia alba (assembly GCA_964016985.1). Lineage (NCBI taxonomy): Eukaryota > Metazoa > Mollusca > Bivalvia > Lucinida > Lucinidae > Anodontia > Anodontia alba. The sequence goes on along the minus strand of OZ024825.1, from coordinate 16,393,312 downwards.
GGGTCGGTCACATAAGGCTAGCGGTCACCTAGTCTGAAAGAAAGTTCCATTCGGTGGTGCAGCGTATTCTTTGAGAAGCGGGTAACTTTTTCGAACAAACTAGTTACATACCATGTCAATATAACCAGAAAATTTGTTTGGAAAGTACTTGTACTCAGGCTTGTCGACCATGTCAAGGATTCTCCAAGGCAGTTTTCCTTCAATATCAGTATGAAGTTGAACCTATAAAACCAAATGCGATTTCTTAGTCAGATTGTTTTGTCATATCAGGCTTTAAATATGTATTAATGACATACAGTTACCGTGACCACGCAACCTTGTTGTGTCGATTTAAATTCTGCTCAGGGGCATTAACAATAAGATTTTCCTTTGATATTTGGTTTTCACGATTTTTATTCACCTGACTGACCAAATATTACGTCACAGGATTACATATGAATTATGTTTTATATAACAAGATATCAGATGTGCTCAAACGATATCCAGGTAAGGCCACAAACACATAGCAATACCCTTGCGAGGCATTGGATAAAAGATCAGTGACATCACAGATTTTTTTATCGAAGACGGAAAGGAACTGAATTACAGCTATGGAACGCTCAATAGCATAACTGTTGTGGACTATAAATACGAGACGTCGGTAGAGGAATAATGCGGATGATGTTTCCTTATAAATATGAGGAAACCACTTCATATATGTGTTCATCGCACTCATTGCTAAATTTGTCTAAATGTATGTTTTGCGACCATTTCGAAAGTAAGCGTGTAAAATAATAGAGAAATACTCATAAGGAAGTGAAAAAATAAGTTTTCAGTTGTCTTCTATTCGTGATTATATTTAACAAATTTAGTTCCACATCCTACGAAAGACCGGTAATGATATTTCAACTACATTAATTCAAGGTTTCAACTTCACGAATTCACGATTTCAACTTCACGAATTCATGAATTCATCTTCACGAATTCACGAATTCAACTTCACGAATTCACGAATTCAACTTCAAGAATTCCACTTCACGAATTCAACTTCACGAATTCACGAATTCAACTTCACGAATTCACGAATTCAACTTCACGAATTCACGAATTCAACTTCACGAATTCCACTTCACGAATTCAACTTCCCGAATTCACGATTTCAACTTCACGAATTCACGAATTCAACTTCACGAATTCAACTTCACGAATTCCACTTCACGAATTCCACTTCACGAATTCACGAATTCAACTTCATGAATTCACGAATTCAACTTCACGAATTCCACTTCACGAATTCAACTTCACGAATTCACGAATTCAACTTCATGAATTCAACTTCATGAATTCAACAATTGAATTCATGAAGTTGAATTCGTGAATTCGTGAAGTTGAATTCGTGAATTCATGAAGTGGAATTCGTGAAGTTGAATTCATGAAGTTGAATTCGTGAATTCATGAAGTTGAATTCGTGAATTCGTGAAGTGGAATTCGTGAAGTTGAATTCGTGAAGTTGAAATCGTGAATTCGTAAAGTTGAAATCGTGAATTCGTGAAGTTGAAATCGTGAATTCATGAAGTTGAAACCTTGAATTAATGTAGTTGAAATGTCACTACCGGTCTTTGGTAACATCCTGAAAATGTTGTTTCATACATACAAAATTACGAAAGGCTCAGCTCAGTCTGTATATTCGTGTTAGGTAGGTCGGTGCCTTTTTGCCCGGACTCACTATTATTGATCTTTTAGATTTTAAACTGCAAATACAAACGGTACTGGGCGTGGAACATTGTCACAAAAGATGTTTCTTTTTGATTATTCGATAGTTACCTGCATTGCGAGCCTTTTTAAAGTGGCGTGTTTCAGAACGGAATTGATGTCTCCAACTGCTAAACCAATCTAAAATCAAATCATAAAAAGTCCGAAGCATGAGTATTTACAAAACAACAAACATTCAGACAAGAAAATAGTATTTGATGTATGTGATTGTAAGAAAGTACATCTACACATTTGTTGAGTATGTAGGGTGCAATTTGAAACAGTGTCAAAACAAGGACGTTTGAAGATATGTTGTTCAATTCTGACTTTTATGTTTGCGTTTAGAACGCTTTTTTTCTAAGCTCTATCAATAAACTTCAGTATTTCTCGGCTTAATGAACTTTGTCTTCATCTGGCTTGCTGTTCATTGTTCTTACAGCGTTCAGTTCTAATGCACTTTTTCATATATGCCAGCGCTTATTAATGTTTCACGATAATTTCGAGATCAGTAGGACTAATTCCTGAAATGTTTTATCGAATGTCTGATTTATATAGTATGATGCATTTTATGTGCCTTGTAAGGGAAATTGAATTCGTATGTTTCGGGAGACCGATAATAAATATACCCTTCTTCGTATTGTTTTGAGCCATGGCTAGTTTTTCTAGTTCAAAATTTGCTTCACTTTACCTTTCTAAAATTTACATAAATTTTCGTACGTTGCAATTTACATTTTCAGCAACTACATTTCGTCATCCAGCTACTTCAGGTATGAAAAAAGATATACGTATTATTTTCTTTTTCAATTTCTCTGATACATTTTACTTACCAAAAGATTAATCAAAAGAATTGGCATCAATAGAACAAATACAACAAGTAGAAATATGACTGTTCCACCAAAATAAAGTGTTGAAGGGTCTTTGTCAGTGTATGGGTCGTTAAAGGAGGCTAAGAAGTCCAGTTCCAGCATCATCATGGTAGTACGGAGAAGCGACAGACCCACTGTTGAATGAGCGGCAGATTCCTGAAAACGAATCCCATATAAAGGGCACTGATACATTTCAGGAAACGTAACTATCACATTGTTTTGCCTCTCTTCTGAAAAGGGTCTACTCTAAAAGAGAAAAACAATTGCTCCCACTGAAAACAATGTTTGCTTTATTTTAGAGTAGATCCCTTTTTTGAAAGAGATTTGGGAAGCAGATAAGCAAACATGAAGTCAAAATATCTCCCCTTGTCAAAATGGCCGAACAGCTGCCAGATACATACAATCCCATTGAAAGGCATATAGCCTATCATTATGGTATCAATGCCTATAAAGTTTCTTTTGATATTTGTTGTATTGCAAATTTATTTTATCCAACTAAAAACTGCTGATACTGAGCCGCGTCGAACGAAATTGTGTCTTCGAGGCATACGCGGTCGGCGAAGGACCATATAGACCATATCGATGTTGCAGTCTTATCGGGGTCCTCGCTCTCCGCTATCTCCATTACCGGATACTATAGAATGTAGCAGAGGTGGATAAGCGCCCAGTCCAGACCGCATCTGTTCGCAGGGTAACTCACGTCTTTGCATTTCGCGAAAAAAGACCTTTTTCATTTTGGCATTATAATTGTTCTCAGTGTAAAGAGCTGCAGTAGGCAGAATATATTGGTTAGACCTCTATCTCGCTTTTAGTTCGAAGTGCATTTAATCCTTGCTTGTTATAACTAGCAAGTATATGTTAGAATAACAACAGTTCCTTTCGATGATAATGCATGAAGCGCCTGGATATTAGGCTTTTGTTGAGTGATTGGCTACCTCTCTTGCAATATAAACAGCTCATAAAATAGCAAACACATTTAGAGTGCATTCAACAGTTTTGCACTTGTAAACCTTGGTGAAAATGTCAAAAATTAGGAGTAAGGCTAAAAACCAGTCTGGAAACATTTTGGCTAAAACTGAAGTATTACTATTTTCAGCTGTTGTTAACACTGAAGAAAACGACTTCTTTGGTATTATTCAAAAGTGGAGCTAAAATACGAAACTTTTGAATTCTGTTTGGTATCTGGTTTACCCTGTCATTAATTATAACATGGTTTTCTGTGGAAGTTATATTGGAAACGGCGTGGCTCACATGTATTCATTTACTGAATTCAAGGAATATATCTATCGAAAACTGCTCTTTTTGCAAAATAAAAAAATAGTCGCAGTTTTAGTCGGTTGGGGTAATGTTTACATTAGTGCAACAGTAATTTTGGTACATTGCAGTTATTTTTGTTCTGCTGGCCGTTCTGGTGCGGTGGTCCCGGTGTTAATCTTACTCTTTATTGCTTTGTGGTTTGTTCTGCGGGGCGGTTTGTTTTGTGTCTTGCTTTGTGTTGTTTTGTTCTTGTGTTTTTCGGTCCTTTTGGCGTTGCGGTTGCCTCGCTCGGGCGGGGAGGGGGTGGGGGGGGGGGGGGGGGGGGCGCGGGGGCTGGTCTTAGTCTTAGTGTTTTTCGTGAGTTTGTTCGATTTGCGCTTGTTTGCATTTGTCCGTTTCCTCTTCTTCTTGGTGTCTGGGAAGGGCTGCGGTTTGTTATTGTGGCACTCCCTGGACTTTTCTCTTACCGTTTTTATAGTAATTAAATAATTTATTGATGTAGTACCCAACTGACATGCACTGTTATATTTTCTGTGACTGCATTTTTTTGTGTGGTAGAAGTAGAAGTCAAGACTGTGGAGTGCTGCCTCATAAAGATACGTACAAAAGGTATCAAGAAAAATAGATAATACTGACTCCGTAATTCTTTATTTTCAAACCGGTGTAGCGTTGGTTTGCTCTACCGACCGTTCTAAGGCGGTGGTCCCGGTGTTAGTCTTACTCTTTGTTGCTTTGTGGTTTATTCTACGAGGCGATTTGTTGTATGTCTTTCCGTGTGTCATTTTGTTCTTGTGTTTTTCAGTCCTTTTAGTATTGCGATTACCTCGCTTGGGGAAGAGAGAGCTAATCTTAGTGCTTTTCGTACGTTTGTTCGGTTTGTGCTTGTTTAGATTTGTCGGTTTCCTCTTCCTCTTGGGGTCTGGGAAGGGCTGCGGTTTGTGATTGTAGCACTCCCTGGACTTTTCTCTTACCTTTTTTTATAGTCACTTCATGTATAGCAATGCAGTTTGCGAGGCTGTTATGCTCCCTAGCACCGGCTTCAGCAGTATTCGATTTTCAGAATAGCAGAAGAGGTTCAATAAATTCAATTAAAATATCTGCACTATTGTGAAGTACGGGAAGACGTTTTACTGCTACCACACGGCACTTAACACCAATGAAATAAAAGTCTTAAAGGTTGCCTTTGGAAACGAATAACACAAAAGAAAGACAATCGAGGACTCGGCTTTATTGTTTCTTCATATACCGCTATATAGTTTGTGAATTATATACGCCCTTTAGCACCGGCTTAAGCGGTATTCAATTTGAAAGTCTACTTTCAAGGGGAAAAGAAAAAAAAAATATCACCCACTTGTCATCTGCTGAATTTACCTGAATTTATCTGCTTTCAAATTAATATCAATCACTTGATAATAATGATACTTTTTTTATGCATGACTCGGGACCGTTAAATGGGGGACTATTACACATTACCTCCTTATTCATTAGCATGAAGAAAGCAATGCCAAATGCAATCAGAAGTATAGAGAAAACACACAGTACTTGTAGTAGGGTCTTTAGTATCTCCAGAAACATAACAACGTAGATACCGAACAAATCAAACCTGAAAGAAAGTAAGGACACTGTTAAAATGTGGCGCCATATACGCTTACACCCACACACACACACACATGCACGTACGCACGCACGCACGCACACACACACACACACACACATAGACAGATAGATAGATCTCTTTAGTAATAGCACTGCAGACATAAAAAACGCACATCAGTGCTATGTTCTCGTAAAGAAGTTCACAAATTGCACAAACGGGATGTTAAAGAATAATAGGACGTGTGTAAATGCTATGCAGGGCTTCTTTTGTGTTTTGTCATGCTTGTTGTCTTATTATTTTGTTTGGTGGGTTCTGTCGAGCATTTTTATCACCTTTTTGGGGAATAAGGAGCTGGTTGCTTTTTTATTCGTAACGTGTGGTGTAAGTCAGTTTGTTTACTGTTCCTCTTGTGTTATTGATAGACTCCAATTAAATAAAGCCAATTCTTCCGATACCGAGGCACCTTTTTTTTTGGATTTGAATCTATGTATATCTAATGGTACAGTTTCCACCAAAATTTATGATAAACGGGACGATTTTGGTTTTGATCTTGTCAATTTCCCTTTTCTGGATGGCGATGTTCCCCGGCGTACCTCATATTAGGTATACATATCTCAACTTATTAGATTCGCCAGAGCTTCTTCAAATCCGATTTTTATGTTTTCGCTTTGATGCACTGACTGAGTTGGGAGCCTTTAGGCGAACCGAATTTTTATGGGGTTTTTTCTGTATTAAGAGTTACATAGGGACTCAGGCTGAAGTTGGCTGTCCGTAAAAGTGCTTTAACCCCTCGGTAGTTTATTCTACTGACCGTTCTAAGGCGGTGGTCCAGGTGTTAATCTTATTCTTTGTAGCTTTGTTGTTCCCGCATTATATGCGTTGTGATGCTAGCATTGTAGTCGCCGTCTTCAATAGCTGTCCACTTTGCTTTCTGTTTTACTAGTTGTGTTGTGAAGCTATCATTTTAGTCACCTTCAACAGCTGCCCAGTTTGCTTTCTGTTTTATTGATTGTGATTAAGAGTGGCATCGGGACGGACTCAAAGTGAAGTTGGCTAGCTGTAAAAGTGCTTTAAATCCCCCGGTGGTTCATTCTACTGACCGTTCTAAGGCGGTGGTCCCGGAGTTAGTGTTACCCTTTGTTGCTTTGTGGTTTATTCTACGAGGCGATTTGTTTTATGTCTTGCCTTGTGTTATTTTGTTCTTGTGTTTTTTCAGTCTTTTAGCATTGCGATTACTTCGCTTGGGGAAGAGAGAGCTAGTCTTGGTACTTTTCGTGCGTTTGTTCGATTTGTGCTTGTTTGGTTTTGTCTGTTTCCTCTTCCTCTTGGTGTCTGGGATAGGCTGTGGTTGTGATTATGGCACTCCCTGGACTGTTCACTTACCTTTTTTTTGTTCTGCGATTGTTTCTTTTTTTTAAACTATTTTACTAGAGAGAGCTAATCTTAGTGCTTTTCGTACGTTTTTTCGATTTGTGCTTGTTTGGATTTGTCGGTTTCCTCTTTCTCTTGGGGTCTGGGAAGGGCTGCGGTTTGTAATTGTGGCACTCCCTGGACTTTTCTCTTACCTTTTTTTTTAATTGATCATAGATGTCAAAAAGATTAATTATTTGATCGGTTTTATCTCATATCGTTAACACTATGAAACTCTTTATTCTGGACAGAAGAGACATGACCGTATTCGAACAGACAGGCCTAAGCAAACATTGTAGACCTAGCTCAGAGACAACAAAACTACTGATCAGAAAATACTGTTATTGCCACTCATTCAGCAGTTTTTAGACACGTCATTAGGTAGCGAAACAGACTGATAAGGAGATAATGTGTCCAAATGCTTAGAATAAATACGGTGTGCTGATACTCAGAATCATTTGTCTTTGTTCACCAAATTTGTATGCATCGCATCGCGACAAATAAAAATCTTAAAGCCATTCTTAGGCCATTTAAAGCCTGCACACTTCAGCATAAGCGCACTGTAGCGTTAAAATTATTCCAATAAGATCTGGACGAAAAGGATATGCTATAGCAAGTCTAGGGAAGCGAATATTCATTTCGTGCACTTGATACACTTGTTAGATTATTCGCCATTTTGTTGAAAGGGAGACAGCTGTTGTGATAGGTTTGCTTTCCTGCACAGCGAGGTTTGCTTTCCTGCACAGCGAGTTATTGCTAAAGAAAATGCGTCTTCTCTAAAAGAAGGCATTTGCTTCAAAAGGAAGTGATCTTTTTTAATTTTAGAGCAGACACCGTTTCTAAAGGGATACATAAACACTCTTCCTTCGAAGTACATCTATTTCGTTTAAGACGAATATCGAACAATTTTAACCACTGCATACCATGTCAGCTTATCTGTGCTAATATTTCCTCCAACTGCTTATTGTTATAAAATGAAAACTGTTGCGTTTGGAAAACCAGAACACATAAAAGGACTAAAATTGGAGGTTCGGTTTTATTAACCCTTGTCCTGCTGAACCCGGATATACCCTGCCTTTGCAAACAGTGTAGATCCAGATCAGTTGGCTTCTGAAGAAGCCAGCTGATCTAGATCTACACTGTTTGCCAATTAGTATGTGAATCTATTTCAACAAACTTGATCAAGTAATCTGATTGGCTGAAAATTAGAAATGGGTGTGGCTTCTTAATTTATTCAGCAGGACAAGGGTTAAGTCTCTACATATACAGCAGTGTAATCTGCGAGGCAAAGTCCTCAGATAAGACCGGAAAATATAGCATATTGTCTGAGCAATGTCTATGTTGTCTGCTATCATTTATAGCATTATTTGGTATCTAGGATGTTTTATATCAGCCAACACCGGAACCATATTCAGCTGAACAACTCCCTCAAGCCTATAAACCTTAACAGACAACCATTCAGACTGAAATGCTCTTTTTATTTGTGGTTTACAGTATCGTTCTGCAGATAACAATAAGCAAACAGACAGCTTAAAAATAATGCACACTGTTTTTGCTGTTTTGTCCTATTATTTACTAGGATAAAGGTCAAAAAGGATTGCCTTTGGAAACAAAGAACACACACAATTAAAAAAGTCGGAGACTCGGTTTGATTGTGTCTCTTTATATGCAAACTGTAGTTTGCGAGGCTGCATACGCCCCCTAGCGCCGGCTTTAGCGGTATTCGATTTTCAAAATAACCAGGATGGGCTCAATGGTCCAAAAGGAAATAAAATGTAGTGTATGGGGAGACTTTTTACGGCCGCCACACGGCACAACACGAGCTACAGTACAGAAAAATAAAAATAAAAAGGATTGCCTTTGGAAACAAAGAACACGAAAGCAAACCCACGAATATTACTTCTAAAGTGCTTAATGCTTACCACAAAGTAAAAGCAAAGCCTACCTTCGAAGAAATAAGAGACAGTTGAACCAGGCCAGGAATATTGCTACAGCACCAGCCTCCCATTGCCACACTGACATTGTTTTGATAAGAAACGGCAGGATGTACATCATGGTAGACATGTACAGTACCCATTCTAAATAATTAGTAGGGTCTAAGAAATACTGCATCCGCTGAAAACATATATATCAGGATACACTTCCAAAACTCTGCGTAAATTGATTTAATCGCCTGCTAAAAAGGTTTTTATTCTAAACAAAAAGCATTTGCTCCAAAGCTCAGCAAAGGCTTTTCTTTGAGAATAGACCGTTTTGATGAAAAGCATTGATATAAAATAATACAAACAGGAAGTCATTAAAGTTATCTCCATGTACAAATGGCGGAAAATCTAGCAAGTGTATCAAATCCTCTTAACTTTTAGTATTAATAATGGCTATAGGATCTCGCCTTTATTTGGAAATGCAACGATGCCTATACACAACATATATAATCATTTATTCCGATGGTCTTGAAACGCAAGATAATTTCACTCATTATTTGTCAACACATTAAGAACTTGCGTCCAAAAATGGGACACTGGCAAACAATGTAGACCCGGCTACAGGGATTTCTGTTAAAAAGAAAAAAAAAAAAAAAAAACGAAAAAAAAAAAAAACAAAAAAAAACTAGACATCCCATAAGCTGAAATTTGACTTTGCTAAAAAAGTCAGATTGATTAGTAAACTGGTCATTAATGGTAACTGATATGGTCTAAATGGTCGAACCAAGCTAGTATTGAACAACCGCGTTAGCGTTTCAGCTTTTCATAAACCAATGCAACTTTTCTGTATTCCTAATTAGGTTTGGAAAAACTGATTTTCGGAACAATTTAAAAAATGTTTCACTCGGTATAAAGACAGGTTACAATTTAGATATTATGTGGCAGACTGCATGCATGATTGACGAATTTGCTTCCCCTTTTAACGGTGAGTTTTGCAACTTTGTGTTTCCATCTTGTCTTCTTTTGATGCATTGGGAGGGCTATGCTTCGTGATTATGGTACTGCTTGGGTACCCTTACGTATATATTTTCTACAACTTCCTTTAAACGACTCGTTTAAGTATACATTTAAATACGATGAAGTTTTCTAATTCTAGACTTGTTAAAAAAAACAAGATTTTTTTTTTATTACAAATCAATTGCAAAGAAAATAAATAATAAAACGTATGGAATGATTCTTAATGCTTCTAGTAAAATGTTTTAAAAATATAAGTTAAGTTACTTAGGAACTCACGAAGAACAGCCTTGGACAGAACAAATGTCCTATGTATACCACGGATTGTGGCCGTGTAAAATCAAATTAACCCCCCCCCCTCCACACACCCCGCCAACACCCAATAAGGTTTTTACTGACCGTTCCAAGGCTGTGCTTCTGCTTAGGTTTACTATTTCTGTCATGGTATGTCTTTGCATGTATGTCCCTATGGAATTTTTATTTTGGATAGCCGTATGGCTATTTTTGGGGGAAGAAACGGTCTCTTCGGCAGTCTGCTTGTAGTGTTTTGATTGTGCCCTGGCTTTAAGAGCGTCCTTTTTTTTGCCTTTGATGTCTTGGACGGAATGTGTAAGGTTTGTATCGATTCTTGATCATTGCCTTCCTTTCTATCTAAAGGAAAGATTTTTCCCCTTTTTGTTGAGAGTAGATATCTTTTCAGAAGAGAGACAGAAATAGTTAAAGTTCTCGTTTGAAAGTGTAACAATTCCCCTTAATAACTGCCTTATGCCTGAATAGATTTATCAATATATAAATCAACTCAGATTGGAGCATGACCATTCAGAGTCCTGTTTTTCTATTTTGTGAATTGAATTAGTTGTTCTGATCACAACGTAATTTTTATAGCAGGTATGTTCAGTATGAAGTATAGGAAATGAGCAGGTATGTTTTACACGAAGACATTCCCACAAAAGCCAAATTCAAAAGAGAAGCTATTGTCATTCATTTTAGATATATTGAACACACTCAAAATGTATTTAAATCGGTCTCAATACTGAATGTGCTATTTTGTATTAAGTACTTAATATTAATATCACATTCATTATATTTGACTACAAAGTACCAATGTGAATAAAACTTTTCTTAATTTCTTTACTAAAAATCTAAAATGTTGCCTTTGGAAACAAAGAACACGCAAAAGAACAAAATAGGAGATTCAGTTTTATTAAGGTTCCCGGTGTTAGTCTTACTATGTGTCATTTTGTTCTTGTGTTTTTCAGTCCTTTTAGTATTGCGATTACCTCGCTTGGAGAAGAGAGAGCTAATCTTAGTGCTTTTCGTACGTTTATTCGATTTGCGCTTGTTTGGATTTGTCTGTTTCCTCTTCCTCTTGGTGTCTGGGAAGGGCTACGGTTTGTGATTGTGGCACTCCCTGGAGTTTTCTCTTACCCTTTTCTTATTATACAGCACTGTAGTTTGCGAGGCTGCATAGGCCTATCCCCCTAGCACCTACTAAAGCGGTACGATTTTCAAAGTAACAAAACTGGGCTTTTGGTACATCGGGAGGGCTGTGCTTGCTGAGAATGGCATTTCCTAGGTATTTTTTATGTTTTTGTTTAAGATACTTTGTTTGGTTTTCTTTTGGTGCCTCGGGTAGGCTGTGCTTTCCCGTAAAGCTTCCCTTATATTTTTGTACGTGGATTTTTCAATGCATTTGAAACACTGCATTTGGTAGGCGTAGATTAGGAACTGATACAATCAGATCCACATCCAGTTCTCAACATCAAAGGAAAAGCCAGACAAATACAATTAAAGGAGAGGAGAGATCGCAAGCACACCTGGCTGGCCTTGCCCTTAAAGGTGACAACTCTGTTACCCAAACATAATTACCCCATTTATGTCTAGCGTCCCATAAAAGGAACATTGGTCAATAGTGTAGACCCAGATCGCGGCGTCTGATCAAGGTCTACAATATTTGCATTAGTACAGGAATTTTATGGTAAACTATGGTAATAATAAAAACTAAACTGATACCCCTTGTATTGGATTAGATCCGTCTGAAGTGGTGTGGTAGAAGTCCTCTCGGCATAAATGGGTTAATATACATGCATGTTGCAAAAGCGAAATATTTCTGGTGTGCAACTCCTGTCAAAATTGTTTGCCTTCCTTCTGAACATGGATCTACTCTAAAAGGAAAGTGTTGACTTCCTTTCGGAGAAATACTTCATCGTTAGAGGAGACATCTTCGCTGAAGAGGTTGTATGTACAGAATCGCAAACAGAAGATTACAAAAATACTAGTCCGTTGTAAACAATAGCAAAAAAATACCAACTTGAAGTGTATCAGTATACTGACCCATTTATGCCGGGTGGATTCTTCTACCTCCAGTCTTTGGACCGGTCCATTTCCAATATAATGGCCCTTGGTTAGTTTTTATTGTGAAAATGCTTTATCGAAATTTCTGTATTTCATGCAAACAGTGTAGACCCTGATCAGACGCCGCGTGTTGCGACGTCTGATCTGGGTCTACACTGCTTGCTTATGTCCCATTTATGGAACATTAGGCTTAAATTGGTTGTCACTTTAAATATAGCTCACTGGACGGCAGCGAATACTTTCCAGACTTATATCTGGAGTTTTTTTTTTTTTTTTTTTTTTTTTTTTTTTGCCACAGCCAATCCATAAACAGGCTTCCATAGTGCAGATTATAGATGTTTGTTTTACCTCTCTGGCGTCCGTAGAACATCTCTCCGTACTTCACTATAGTGCAGATGATATTTTCATTTCCTTTGGGATCATTGGATCCATTGCTGTATCTTTGCAAATAGATATAACAATGTATACGCAAAAGGACGTAAGCATTGTTGCAGATTTCCTTACTGCTTATGAAGAGTCTCAATAAAACCGAGACTCCGATTTTATATCGGTAATGTATTCTTTATTTCCAAAGGCAATCTTTCAGATTTCTGTTTCTAAACCCCAGTCATTCATTCCCGTAGTTTTCTAAAGTACATTTTTATCTGATCCCAGCTATCATTCTACGTAAATCTACATCGGGCCGTCATCGGCCCGTCAGCTACCCTGACGGGCCGATGACGGCCCGATATAAATTTACGTAGAATGCTGACTGGGATAGTGCTTACTTTCCATGTGCGTCCGTCTAATTTTGCCTTTGTGTATATCGACTTAATGATTTTTTTTGGAACACGAGTTTGGTATGTTGACCTCCGACTCATCATTATAATAGATGGTAAACAACGGAAGAAACAGAGCTTACCTGTTGCACAAGCTGAACTATTTCTTTCAACATGTTTAAACTGCAAAATACCAGAACTACAATGACACTGAGCCGATGTATCATTCTTATCTGTAAAATACAACAGTATAATAAGAAAACAAAGTATGAGGATCTTAAAAGCAAACAGCATATTTATCATTTACATCCCATTAAGGAGACTTGATATGTTTGAGTTTTCTGATATTTTTACAAAGGCAAAAAAATTGTGACTTCTCGTTGGTTTATCGCACACCAAACCCCACTACAACCATCCTCTCCCTTCCACTGATTCAAGAAGAGCCTTTGTCAGTTTCTGGTGAAAGAATGAGCACAAATATTAGCTAACCGCTTAGAGGACTAAGCCTGTCTTGGAAAAAAGTAAGGTAAACTGAGCGGTTCGACATGACCTTAAATGTGTTGACTGTGCCGTTTAACTGCAATACAATCAACCACTCGCTTCTAAAAGATAGGTTATAACATGCATATTCTGCTATTACGGTTGTTATTTTTGCTTCCCTTTTTAAGTACACGACGATGCCTCGGTTCTCAGATTAAATGAAGACTCTCTCCTAAATCTGTTTCAGATGATTGGCTAATGCAATCAGTGTCTTTTATCGGACCAATCATATTCCTGTTAGTAGCTTTCCTGTGTTCTGGCTTCAATTCGCCATTGACAACTTTGCTTTGTTTCATCACAGTGCTTGTGATCATCATGAGGTTTCAGTGATGAGGTAAAGACCCTTATATGTCTTTAATTCAGAGCTGCATCAGTACTAAGGTCGAACTTTCTCACGAGTTGTATATAATGGCACAGAAGATGTTACGGAATAGCTATAAACACAGATCATAGCCTACCAATGACACCAAGGGGAAGAACAAACGAATTATGTCCGACAATACAGAAACATATAAGTGAAGATACCCAGGAAATGCTACATTCACGAAGCACAGCTCTCACGAGGTACCCAAGGAAGATGAGGACCAAATAAGGACAACATTGATGCCACGTATGTAATCACAGACGCACAAAGAAAGAAAGAAGAATGGCAACAAAGGAACCAATTTGGAATGGTCAGTAGGAAAATTATTAGGGTGTGTGTTGGGGGTGGAAGGGGGGAGGGTGCGGAGGTGCTTAAACCAGTTTTACAAGCGCGAAAGCTTATGTTAATCACAGACCAAAGAAAAGCAAAGCAGTCAGTTCTCTCTTCTACAACAAGTTTATCACGATGTCAGAAAGGATCCACTAAACACAACAATAAGTCAACTGACAGGACAAAGCATAACAAAAGCCCCACAGCCACACAGAGAACAGCCAGCACTAGAACCACCGCCTTTGGAACGGTCGGTAGTAAAAACTACTGGGCCAAGTTGTTCAAAACTAACGATATAGTTAGTTAATATGGCCCAGTTGTTCAAAGCTAACGATGTCGTTAGTTAACGATTCGTTAAAATTTACATCGTGTGATACGCAAATATGTTGAATTTTTTTGCTGAAAAAAATGTGAGTAGCTTTTGCAGTGCAAAAGCTACTCACATTTTTTCAGCAAAAAATATCAGAATATTATATATTGAAACCGCTAAAACAGTTAACGAAATGACCCTTAATGAGCTCGTTAAGCTAACGACGCTTTGAACAACTGAGCCCTGGAGTTTTAAATCGATTTTACTGGCACAATTTTTTACCCTAGGTTCAAATGCTGTATAAAAACACAAAATGATTGTTTGGTTCCCACAGAGGCTTGCTATCTCAGTCAGTCAAAATATCACAGAGAAAACGTCCAAATCGAGTTAAAACACTGTGATGAAACAAAGACGAGAGCTCGCGCCAATCTCCTCAGACACTGACCGTTCCAAGGCATCGGTAGTTTGTATGCGGCTTTGTTTTGTCCTTGTTTATTCCAAATCTTTTCTTCTGTCGGTGCGTTGGGAAGGCTGTGATTCGTGATTGTAGCATTTTTTGTGCATCTTCAATTATATATATGTTAGTAAAGGTCACAATCATACAGTACATACAGTTTTGTCAATCTCGCATCACCAAAATAATGAAAATTTTCAGTTAAAAATTCTGATATTTTTCACATTTCTGCTCAAAACATAGATTGTTGGTACTCGTTCTAACGAGTACCCCAATCTATGTTTTTGAGCAGAAATAAGAAAAATAATGTATACCTCTGTATATCCCTGTAAACCCCAGTTTTACTATATAAAAGTGGGGTTTAAGGGGGTCAACATTATATAGGCATGTTTTCGTGATGAACTGCACTGCTCACTATACTTGTCCTAAACTTCTAAGAATTATATCTGACTACCTGTTGATGCACACCAAGTCCATTCTGAGAATGGGTTCAGCTTAAAAGGGAGGACATTACGAAAACATGCCTATTTAAATATAATGAAAATTTTACTACTAAAAAATGAAAAAAAATCAGATGAAAATTTCTGATATTTTTCATATTTCTGCTCAAAACATAGATTGTATGTGCTCGTTAGAACCGCCTCGACACGGCGGTTCTAACGAGTACCCACTATCTATGTTTTTGAGCAAAAATAATAAAAATGATATATACTCCTGTAAACCCCAGTTTTACTATATAAAAATGGGGTTTAAGGGGGTCAAAATTATATAGGTATGTTTTCATGATGAATTATTTCATGTTACAGTAGAACCATTTTCAAAAGGGTGACAAAACCTATTTTTGCCTCCACTGAAGGTATATAATTTCACCTTAATTTTGACAGCAAAAGCCACAAATATAGGGACTATACTAATGCTGCGTTGGGTATTATTTTGAATTGTACATATAGACTAATTTTGCTGTGTGGTTAGATCTCTCTGTCTATGTTCTCCCGCATTTACACTTAGTATTCGAGCAGACAGACCTGAACAAATACTGCAGGCACAAAAACGTCCAAAAAAAAAGCTGGTGGAGTGGTGAACAGTGTAGTCGATAAACAAACGCTGCATTCAATATTCAAATAGTCAAAGTTGCTTTACGTACACAACGTCGTCATAAATGCTGATAAAATTCCAAAGAATAAAAGAGTGTCTGAACACATACCGTATACACCCTCAGTTTTTTGACGGACAGGTCTTAGCAAACAGTGCAGACCGAGATCAGATGCCATAGAACGTTGCGTCTGATCAAGGTATACACAGTTTGACACTCATCCACTAGCTTCAAACATCAACAAAATGGACTTGTTTAAGTGTTAGGACAAGTATGTTAAGGAGTGAAAGTGTGCCATTGTTTAGGGTAAATGGGGTAGGCGAATCGAAAGCCAGATATGTTATCGTGATAGGAAAACAATTTAGAATACATATATGTGGCCCATCGAATGCTGGAGAGTAGCATTCCTGATGAAAAAGGTCAATTCTTGAATGTCATGCCATCTCCTTAATAATTACTTTTATATCCTTTAACAGCCATAGGATAGCATTTAATACACGTATCTTCTCATGTTAACATCTTTATTAGTACAATGATATATATCAGAATTGCCCCTACTGACAAGGATGCAAATAAAACCAACTAAACTATATTGTTTCTTCATGGATAATAATGATTGATACTTTACTTAGGTTTAATCTTGAACGTTATTTATTTCGTTGCGATTTCAGTACATTTCGTAAATGCAAGATTTTAATTATATGAAAACCTGTAAAGCAACTGACATATATCGTTCCAATCGGGCATGCGACATCAATCTTTTACTGAGCGCGAAATCATTTTCTGATAAAACGCCACAGTACCGGTTTGCCGTCGCCCTTATCGCTGCTCAGGGTGTTACCTCACAGCTTTGAATAGAAATATTTTCCGCAGTTTGCGTTGTTTTCAACGTTGATGTTGTGTTGTTAAAGCTAGTAATTGCTTCGTTGGTCTTCACAAAACGGAATGTACAAGTGGTCACTAGTACAGTCAGCAAAGCCAGGAATATGACGTAGATTACTAAATTCGTGACGTGAAACCAAGAACCATAAGCTCTCCTGTAAGTATAAATTATGAATATTGAGTTCTCCAGCAAAGGCAACAAGAATTATCAATAAGCAGTGCTTATTAGATATCCCCCGCAGGTAATGATTGCCTTGTTGGTACTAAAAACAATGTATTAAAATGCATATTTGTTTCAGGTTGTATGTGATTAGGAAAACCAATACAGACAGACAGACCGACAGAAAGGCAGACATATGGATACACATAAATGGTGAAGTTAAAGTGGCAGTCATTTGGTCAAAAATATTTTTTTCTTGTAGCAAACCTCTTCATGAGCGTGTTCAATATGTTTTAAATGAATCTGCAAAGTATCAGAATTTTTCACAAGCTCTTCGAGACAACCCAGCTAGCATTCTACGTAAATCTACATCGGGCCGTCATCGGCCCGTCAGCTACCCTGACGGGCCGATGACGGCCCGATATAGATTTACGTAGAATGCTGACTGGTAACCTGATTTCACAATGCATGGTGCACCATCTCATAGCATACAAAACCCAGTATTCAAGAATTACCAAAACCAGCTAAGTGAAAAAGCTGTTGTTCTGACGAAAATAATCTTTTCAGCATGATACTTCTTCCTGCACATGTTTAGTATGTCTGTAATGAGTCTGCAAAGTATCAGATTGCTTCAACAAATATTTTGAGATGAGTTGATTTCACGGTTTATGCACTATTGTCATGCCAAAGCAACTTTTAAGAAGAACAAAAGGAACTTACCTAAAAGGAATGAGTCCCCCATGCCCTTACTTTGCTCCACAGCAACACCTTATCGGTATCAGGTATGAAAACATTCCTTAAATTATTCATCAAGATAAGAAGCAGAAACCAACCCGCCTTTTCAAGAATAACAAAGGGAAATAAATCTAAAGAAAATAATCCATAAGGCCCTATTTTTCTTTAATATGAAGATCTCACCAATATTAACATTTCTGCACAATAAGAAAAGATTCCTTAAATTATTTAGCAAGATAAGAATTTGAAACCAAAATATTTTCCAAGGATAAAAAGGGAACTAACTATGAAGGAAACAACCCTTAGGCCCTTATTTCTTCTCTGACAATAACATATCATCAATATCAACATTTATGCAGAAAAAAGGTAAGAAATAAGTCCAGGGAATGCCACAATCACAAGCCGCAGCCCATCCCAGACACGAAGAGGAAGAGGAAACAGACAAAACCAAACAAGCGCAACTCGAACAATCGTACAAAAAGCACTAAGATTAGCTCTCTCTTCCCCAAGCGAGGTCATCGCAATGCTACAAGGGCTGAAAAAAACAATAACAAAATAATACAAAGGTAAGACTTAAAACAAATCGCCTCGTAGAATAAACCAAAATGAAAAGGGGTAAGACAAACACCGGGACCACCGCCTTAGAACGGTCAGTAGAATAAACCACCGCGTGGGGGAGTGGAGTTAAAGCACTTTTACGGCCAGCCAACTTTACCCTGGGTCCCGATGGTACTCTTAATACAGTATTACATAAATATTCAGTTCGTATCAAAAGATTCCTTAAATTGTTTAGAAAGATAAGAAAAGCAGAATCAATTGCTTTTTCAATAATTACAAAGGGAAATAACTCTAAAGGAATTACCTCTAGGCCCTTTTTTTGTGAACCCTTATCGATATCAACCTTTATGCAAAATATGAAAAGATTCCAGATTTTTTTAGCAAGATAAGCAGAAACCAAAACATCTTTTTCAAGAATTACAAAGGGAAATAACTCGAAAGGAATAACCCTAAGCCCTATTTTTTTGTGTAACCACAACGCATTATCAATATCAAGGTGTATGCAAAATATGAAAAGAATCCTGAAATAATTTAGCAAGATAAGAAGCAGAGAGTGAAATTGCTTTTAACCATGTATGCATAGTTGACATTCCCATCTGAATATTATTAAGTATATAAAAGAGGTATATAAAAATACCTTGTTTTTGTGCGTGAAGTTCAAAAGCAAAAAATGCCGACGCTGATTAGACTGTCGTTGCGTCAGATTGGGTCTATACTGTACGGAATAATCCTAAAACCGGCGTTTATAATTGACGACTGTCTTTATTTTTATATTTTTATTTATTTGCTGATTTATATATTTTCTTTTACTTCTGAATGTGTTTTGCAAAATTATGTCTTTTAAATAGCGATGTCTGGGCGGGAAAGCGTCGGGCCTCATCCGAGGTTTACCTTTTGGTTAACCTTTTTGAAAAACCCGTCCATTACGGAATTAGGCGTTTTTCTTGTTTTTTTTAAAGAAAATCAAGTTTAATTTCACTTATAGTTGTTTTTTTTTTTTGTAAACCGTCTGCCTATCGGGCGATTCACATGAAATATCAAACCTATTTTTCTCTTAAAATAAAAACTGACTTGAGTCATTTTGTTGTTTTTTCAGTCCTTTTAGCATTGCGATTACCTCGCTTGGGGAAGGGAGAGCTCATCTTAGTGCTTTTCGTACGTTTGTTCGATTTGTGCTTGTTTGGATTTGTCGGTTTCCTCTTCCTATTGGTGTCTGAGAAGGGCTGCGGTTTATGATTGTGGCACTCCCTGGGCTTTTCTCTTACCCTTTTTTTGAGCTTTAAGAATTTAATGGTCACATACATACATACAAAAAGTACATATATATGTATAATGGCAGTAGACATTGCCTATTTTAGTCCTTTACAAATGGTGCCGTTTAGGTCAATATTCGTTTATAAATACAGTTGTACAGCAATTTCAAGATACAACAAATATAGATTACGTATGTGTTAAGAATCATATATCTACCATTTCATATTCAGATACGCTTCACTCACTGGATGAGACAGGCACTGAACCCGGCCATGACGTACCATCGTCTGAAAAATCAATACAATACGAGATGAAACCCAACCGTCCTTCCAGCGTACTTGGAAAGCGACACTTAACTTTCCAAAAAGAGCTTTAATATTTCGGTACATCATTGTTTTAATTTTACATTTATATTCTATCTAACCAAACTGTACACGATATACTCGTAAAAATTAATCTGCAAAAGATTGTTTTACACCCCAACCCACCCCACAAAAGTTCTGCCGGTGACCCTTCCAAGGCGAAGGTTCTGAAGTTGTCAGTTTTTGTCTGGCCTTGTGGCTGCTTGTTGCGGGGCTTTATTCATGTTTTGTTCTGTTCGTTGCTCTATTTTTTAAGTGGATCCCGTCTGGCACTGTGATCACCTCGCTGAGGTAGAATGAGCTATACTTTTCTTTGAATTGTATCATGCGTACTTTCTGTCCTGATTTTGTTTATTTATTTATTTATTCTCCTTGGTGTCATTGGCGGGCTATGTTTTGTGATTTAGGTTCTACCTGGACATTTCCATACTGGGTTCCGTTATTTCCATTTCCCGTCCGATTAAGCGTTGTTTTGATGTCATTTTAACGTCGTTCGGTCCTTACCCGGTGTCATGGTAGAGCTGTTTTCCGTTATTGTGTTATTTCCTGGGTGTCTATATTTATTTCTGTAATGGTTTCAGTGCACATTAAAGAGAGATTAGAATAATAGTTGCTTATGTAGGAAACCTCAACGTAAATGGGTAGCTGTGATTGTCAGAGCTAACGGCCAGAGTTAGGCGCCCATAAAACTATAAGCCCCCGAACAGTTTTGCTGATGATCATTTCAACACGCTATTTCTATCGTATGGTATTTATATTGGAGTATCGTTTTGTTTGACATTTCTGTTTCCGATGAAGTGTAGTTTTGTGTTGTTACTTGTCACTGTTGAGACTTTCATGTCACAGATCATTATCCGGTGCCTTGGGAGAACTCTGGCCATGATTGTGCCTTCTCGGTATCATGTTAATTTTGCCAAAATACTAGCAGCGGACATTAGAAAAGGGACATGTTCGTGCTGAAGAATACGATTCATAGAGTTTAGAATGAGGAATGTGATGTGATGAAATGCGTGCAGCTGGTAGTTTAGAAATGCTTGGGTTCCTATTAACTTTTAGCAATCTTTTAGACATTTTTACTACACTTCAGCTGGTGTTAGTGCCGTGTGGCGGCGGTAGAAAGTCGCCCCGTACTTCACCACAGTGCAGATAATATTTCATTTCCTTTAGGATCACTGGGCCCATTTTGGTATATTTGAAAATAGAGTTCTGCTCATGTATACGCTAGAGGGCGTAAGCAGTGTTGCAAACTTCATTACAGCTTATGAAGAGTCTCAATAAGACCGAGCCTCCCATTTTCTAATCTATAGCGTGTTTCTTGTTTCCAAAGGCAATCTTTTTTACCGTTTATTTCTATGTTACTGTGATTACGTGGTGATATGTGATTTGTTGTTAACATGACATACAAAATAGTAAGAAACAATAGTAAAAGTAAAGGAATATTTACATTCAAGGCACACATCGGCTTATACTTTTCAGTCTTTCTCTCTTTTCCTTTCTTGAAACGACATTGGGATTCAAGGAATCTAAAGTTGTAATAAATCTGTAATGTAAAATACTCTTTATAAAAAAACAAAAACAAAACAAAAAAAAATAGACACAATCTCTACAAAACAGTATCTAGAGCAAGATAAAATTGTAACAATTCTTGTTATAATAAATAAGACTCGCGTATCAGTATTACGTAGTTCACTATGAAGTTTCCGGTAGGACTCAACGTGGACTGACAATATAATATTTCTAATTTGGAACTGCATACGAATTAAGAACCGTTTAAACGAGTACCCACAACACATTTTTTTCTGAGGAAATAAAAACGTCTATAGTTTTGTGTTGAAAAATTACTTTATCTAGATCTAAGGCTAAGCCGTGTACGTTTTACATACACGTAGTTATGTTACCGAAAGGTAACCAGACCGTGTAACTCATGCTTGATATATAAAAAGTATCCAACAATTCTTGAACAGTTTTCTTTACTTCATGCATTTGTAACTGCAAACGTACTGTTTTATTTATCATTATGTTGTTCTCCCACTCTTCGTATTTCGGATGCATCGGGAAACTTTGCTTCGAGATGGTGGTCGTTCCAGGGTAAATGCAACTGTACGTTTTATCAGAGTGCGCGGATGGAATTGCTGGTGTGGTCCTCATTGTTTGTTGGTTCTGTTTTCGATGAATTACTATTTAGTGTTGTCAACTCATATCATTGAAATCTAATCCCGTGCCATGGAAGAGCTGTGTTTTGAGATTATGGCATTATCCGAGTAGTTGAGTATTTTCTTGTTTACATTTGGCTGTTCCCGCATACCTCGAAGAAATGTGTTCGCTTGGCACAGCTCATTTATTCACTAATCAGTTTGCGGTAGTGTTTTAGTACAGTCATTTATTTTCATGAGTGACCTGTTTTAAAAAAAACGAACACGAAATCACCGTCGGTGAGGTAGACAAAGACTAATACGCGTGCAGAAATATTTAAACGTAATGAGAAAATACAACCAGTGAGCTTGACGAGGATTGAAGGATGACCCGAAATATGAAAACTTATAAATAAAACACTATCAGTCAGTTTAAGGAAGACTGAAACATGAGAATGTACCTTTCGACATGTAGGCCCTACGAATACTAAGATAAGTGAACTCAGGAACTGATACAATCAGAGCCACATCAAGTTCTCAATACCAAAGGGAACGACAGAAAAATAAACAAGAAGTGTCAATAAGCAGTGCTTATTTGATACTCCCCGCAAGGCACAAGAGGGTATGCATGTATCTTCATATACTTAAGTAAAACGATCCTTATTCATCATTCCAAGACGTTTAATTACATAAGACAAAACAACTTACATAATACTCCTTGTGTTTCCTGTGAACATTTGCAGTTGACATACATCTGTCGAGCGCAGCCTGAAACGGTATTGGATGGAGCTAATACATGAGCAGTTCAGAACAAAACCAACAATATGGCTACAGCGAAGAAGTTAAACTGCAATCAAGCTGCAGATCTGCAGTTAATCGAAATTTCAATATTGGCTCCTTGAAATCCTCACTAGTCATGTGAACATCAAATATTCGATCAAACAGTGTAGATTTACATAATCACCCGTGTTTTATATATCGCAAAGGCTAAATTGTTAAACGTGGTAAATATGTGTCAAAAAAGACATGGTAAAGCCTGCATAACTCCGCCGCCTGACCATCTCTGCTATCATTTGTTATCGACAGTTTCTAGTATTTTCACTTTAATATTTTAACATTTTGTATGAAATAATTAATATACCTAAATAGGCCCATATATATACTTTCTTTTTGTCCTGAATAT
Source organism: Anodontia alba (assembly GCA_964016985.1). Classification (NCBI taxonomy): domain Eukaryota; kingdom Metazoa; phylum Mollusca; class Bivalvia; order Lucinida; family Lucinidae; genus Anodontia; species Anodontia alba. The sequence goes on along the minus strand of OZ024825.1, from coordinate 16,370,045 downwards.
ATCCATATAGACATGCGTAAGCAAACAATATATACTGAAAAATATAAATGCTATTACCCATGAAAATCCACAATCACGAGGCACAGCCTTTCCGGGGCAGCGAAAAAGACTGGATGATGAACATATATACTGAAACATATAAATGCAGTTATCCAAAGACCAGAATTCCGCGGAAAGCGGCATCACACCTGCTGGGGCAAAAGTCACAGGAGCCACAATTATAACGTGGTTATTGATAAGTTTATTTCATTCTTAGCAGTGCTTAGTTGGAAAAGTGACAAAAATTAAGACAAGGAACAGATGCACATCTTCAGACTATAGAGAAAATATGTGCAAAGTTTCAAAAATATTGGTATAAAATTGTATGAGGAATTTTGCTCACAAGGTACCCACTGTCTATATATTAAGGATGAAAAATGACTAAGTTCACAATGTGGAAAAAAGTGAAAAAAAGTACCCGTAGTCTGTACACTTTCTACAAATCTGAGGTTCAGAAAATGAGAAAGTTAAAGTGGAAAAAATGACAAAAATAAATTTAAAAATCATATCCAAACCACGTGCACTTCTGCAGACCCGGGAGAAAACATGTGCAAAGTTTCACAAAGACCGGTTTAAAATTGTATGAGGTTGCAATCACAAGGTACCCACTTTCTATACATCTGAGGTCAGAAAATGACAAAGTTCAAAAAGTACAAAAAAGTGACAAAAAATATGGCAAGGATTATTTAGAGAAATTGGGCTCAAAAAGTACCCACAGTCTGTACACTTTCATAAAATCTGAGGTTAAGAAAATGAAAAAGTTAAAGAGGAAAAAGTGACAAAAAAGTATAAAAATCATATCCAAACCACGTGCACTTCTGCAGACCCGGGAGAAAACTGTGTAAAGTTTCAAAAAGACCGGTTTAAAAATTGTATGAGAAGTTGCAATCACAAGGTACCCATTGTCTATACATCTGAGGTCAGAAAATGACAAAGTTCAAAAAGTACAAAAACGTGACAAAAAATATTGCAAGTATTATATAAAAAGCACATGCACATCTTCAGACTATGAAGAAAACATGTTCAAATTTCCAAAAAGATTAGTATTTAATTGTATGAGGAGTTGTGCTCACGAGATACCGACTGTCTATATATTGAGAGTGACAAATGACTAAGTTCACAATGTAAAAAAAAAGTAAAACAAAATAATCTAACAATTACACCCAAACCACATGCACATCCTCATACCATGAAGAAAACGCATGCCAAGTTTCATAATAATCGGTACGAGCCATATGTAGACTTTCAAAATCCCGGACATACGCTTCTACCTACATTTCCTTCGTTCAGGCCGGTAGGCATGGTGGGCGAAGCTTGCTTACCAAGTAATGCTTACTATCCACGGACGCCTGATTACACCATTTATTCTGGGGTTCATGTCTGTTGGTCTGAACATTCTCATTCGTCATTCGTTTACGGATTTATGAGACTGATTTATGGCTTGGGTACCATGACCACAACTACTTTCTAGTTGTCATAGTTCCTGAGAAACCTGTTGCAAAAGGTTTCAAGAATGGCAAACTTTGAAAACCTATGAAGGGATATACCTTGGCCATCATTCAGCCATTACACAATTCTTACCTTAGAGACCAAGTGTGATATAAGTTTCATCAAAGTAGGAGCACAAACATAAAAGTGATCAAGCAAAACGCATTTTAAATGTTGAAAACCTACCAAGGGACATAACTCAAAGAGTTATAGGCCCTTGGCCACCATTCTGCCATTACACCTTTCTTACCTTAGAGACCAAGTCTGATATAAGTTTCATCAAAGTAGGAGCACAAACATAAAAGTTATTAAGCAAAATGCATTTTAAATGTTGAAAATCTACCAATGGACATAACTCCAAAAGTTATTGGCCCTTGGCCACTTTTCTGCGAATACACCTTATTTACCTTAGAGACCAAGTGTAGTATAAGTTTCATTGAAGTAGGACCACAAACATAAAAGTTATAAAGCAAAATGCATTTTAATTTTGCAGTCCCGGAATCACGGAACGACGGAATTACGGAATGACAGAAGTACATGGCAAATCCAGTATAGCCCCACTTTTTCAAAGCGGGGCTATAAAAATAACTAAACCGCAATGAAACAAAATAATATGCTCTATTGCCATGTAACAACAGAGCAGAAATACAGTCATACCTCAATTGCTCGAACACCGATGGCTCGTTTACCATGGCTTATTCAAACTCGCTTTTGAGTTCCTACGAAATTCTTTCGCTAGCTCCAGAAAAAAAAAATATTTTAGGAAATAAATTTCCTTAGTTTATCATGATATTGTATGTTGTGTGTATTCATTAGAATTGCCTCATCGAGGCGATCTAATGAGTACACTCAACAAACCATTATTGTCTAGAAGATCGAAAAACTCCCTGAATTATCGCCATTTGCTTCCTGACCTACCGTCATGATTAATCCTCAATGGCTCAAACTATCCTGATCTCGAACAAATTTCCATGGTCCCGAAGATATTCGAGCCATTGAGGTTCAACTGTGAACTATAATTTGGACCACGTTGAGCCCGACCACAATCAGCAATATTCAGGCATCAAAGTAGAGAAACTATAGTAAATCTAGACCTGGTAGTGGAGAAGACCTTCCCAGCTAGCATTCTACGTAAATCTACATCGGGCCGTCATCGGCCCGTCAGCTACCCTGACGGGCCGATGACGGCCCGATATAGATTTACGTAGAATGCTGACTGGGTTCGCAGCTTGCTCCCGTATAGTTGTATGTAGCTTGTGTCCACAGGTATACATGTTAGTTAATTGTCCCATTGCTCCCCAATTCATGCTAGTGTTTCTTGGCATGAGTAAATTTATAAACTACATTATAAATAACATGACCCAGTCAGCATTCTACGTAAATCTATATCGGGCCGTCATCGGCCCGTCAGGGTAGCTGACGGGCCGATGACGGTCCGATGTAGATTTACGTAGAATGCTAGGTGGGGAGCAACAACGTAAGAAAAACGTACCTTCGGGCATTCAAATCTGCCTGTGCATTCGCGCAGCCTGATCGAAGTATTCACTGGGCGCATTTAGGAAAGCCAAGGATGCAATTTTTCTTCATATGGACAACAAAGACTAAGATGAGCTTGCGCAGATCTGCAAGTTGATTATGTCAGAAGTTACGTTTTCTCACGTTGCGGTTCGTATGTTTGTACTTAAAATAAAGCTGTTATAATCATTTTATCACGTTACCCCAAATTAATTTAACCCATTTACACCAAATGGATTCTTCTACCTTCAATTTTAGGACCAGTCCATTTCCAATATAAGGGGTGTCTGGTAAGTTTTTATTATTACCATGTTTTATAACAATTCTTGTATTTAATGCTCAAGTGTAGACCTGATCAGACGTCCGATCTGGGTCGACAGTGTCTGCAAATGTCCCTTCTATGAGACGTTAGGCTTCAATGGGATAAGTGAAATGTTGGGGACTTAGTCGCCCAAGATTCTCTCCAAAACATTTAGGTACCAACTCTAACGTATGCGGTTTCCAAAACCTGCGCAATGAGTAATCCAAAATGATCACTCTAAGATAACAATGTTACAAAAAAAAAGTGAAAAGAAAAATCAAGGAAGTGCCACAACCACTAGTTGCAGCCAATCCCTGACACCAAGAGGAAGTATGTTGCCTACCACTGACACTTCTGGTAAAAATTGCACAAGACCATTCATCGGCGTACAGAACAATGTCGAACAGAGGCTTAAAGCTTCTTCCCACCTGTAAATACAGTAAAATAGCTAACACAATAACAAAGCGAACTAATTTCTGCACAATTGTATCAAAGGCTTCGGTGTATCGACGCTTGTTTGTGACCGCATTTTTTTTATTTTAAAGTATACTTCAGTCAATGCGAGTGAAAAACATGACTGCATTTAGTAAAGCAAAACGTTCGCGGACATTTGCGAAATATTGCAAACTTTCCATTCATTTGTGACAATGTTTGTCGGACGACAGCAAATATCAACGAACTATACCTTGAGCCGTCTTTTGGCGCAACAAAAATGGCGGTATATGCGAATGAAATTTACATATGCTTGTATGTAGTAACAAATATGGAGCTGCACACTATGTTGATATTATATATTAAGTCATATTAATTCGATCTAACATCAACGTCATAAAGATTGCCTTTGGAAACAAAGAACACACTACAGATAAAAAATGGGAGTCTCGGTTTTATTAGGACTCTTCCTAAGCAGTAATGAAGTTTGCAACACTGCTTACGCCCTCTAGCAAATACATGAGCAGAACTCTATTTTCAAAGATTCCACAATGGGACCAATGATCCCAAAGAAAATGAAATATAATCTGCACTATGGTAAAGTACGGGGAGACGTTCTACCGCCACCACACGGCACTAGTCAAGTCTCGTCAATTTACTTTCTAATTGTAGGTCACAAGAGACGTGTTCACAATAAACCGTTCAGAAGATCTGAAATAGTTTGCTAAAACATTCGCAAATGTTCTGCTTCACTGAACGCAGTCTACACTGATTACATGTAGTTTATCAATATATCATTAGTTAAAATCAAGATCAGAGCTAAAATTTGTCTGTTCAATTAAATGTTGCTTGCTTTGACAAATAATCGTACAATTAGATGTTTATTCAGTGTAAAACTTGTACCCATTTATAACTTCTGTAAATTGATCAAAATCGGAGAAATATAAGTAGTTCTTTTCGATATACATGTTTCTATATATTAAGGCTAGCTCTAGTCCTAGTAAAGCACATTAAATGCAGTCACCTTAACGCCTTACCATACTTGTCCAAGACTTTAAACCAGTTTCTATTTCACAACCTGTTTATGTACCTAAAACTACAGGATGAGTGTCACACAGTGTATACCCCATCTGACCTGGGTCTATGCTTTTCACTCAGGCATGTCCATCTGAAAACTTAAGCTTTATACAGTACATTTGACATGACAAAATATAAGTGACTGTATAATATTTTTCTCACATACCTGCCATGTCGTATAATGGCGAAGCCCACTTCTGTATGTTTTTCTTGTATAGCTACATCAAAGAAGGTCAAACCGGCAGTATTCTTTGTAAATGACGAGCCCATACACATCAACAGCTCTACACTCGAAGCATGTCCTTCATGGGCGGCAACATGAAGTGCGGTATCCTGTTAAATAACGATATAACGATAAAATGCATAAAAATGCTTCTCTAAACAGTATGGTAGAGCATATATTCAATTTATGTTTACCTCTTTTTATTACGAAATGAAAACTTATATCATAAAATGAAATTTGTTTGTTTCGGGAAAGTTGGTTGAAATGAAGTATGATTGTCTTAGTAAAGCTGATGTTGGAAATAGGGTGTGTTTTCTAGCTATGATAAATGCATTATTATTTGGAAAATATTCGAGCCACAATCTCAGGAAACGTACCTTCGGACATATGCGCCCAGCGAATCTTTATTGGGCGCTTTTTGGATAGCCAAGGACAGAAAGTTTCTTCACATCACGAAAACATACCTATATAATTTTGACCCCCTTAAACCCCACTTTTATATAGTAAAACTGGGGTTTAGAGGGGTATACATTATTTTTCTTATTTCTGCTCAAAAACATAGATTGTGGGTACTCGTTAGAACCGCCTCGGCGAGGCGGTTCTGACGAGTACCCACAATCTATGTTTTGAGCAGAACTATGAAAAATAAAAGAGTTTTTTATCTGAAAATTATCAGTTTTTGGATGTGAAATTTTCTATATATTTGAATAGGCGTGTTTTCGTAATGATCCGGAAGACGAAGACTGGTTAAACTGGCACACATTTCACATGATACGTGGTCTCACTTTGCGGCTTATTCAGTTTTGTTTGTATTTTCTTATATGTCAAGCTTGCCACTTATCAGATACTCAAGCTTCCATTCTAAAATTATTGATAATGACTTCATTGCATTTCATTTTCAGAATGCTATTATTTTCTTTGAACAGGCTAATAATGCCTGAGCCAGGCATTTACATTATTGTTAAATGCAAGCGAAAGTACCGCTATCCATTAATAAGCCAGGTAACAGCATTTCCTACAAGAATGCATGTGCGATAAGCATTGACTCAGATCGGTCTATGCATCCGCGCAGTCTAATCAGAGTCTTCTCAGGACATTCTGTAGATAGCCAAGGTTACCAAGCGTCTTCGGGCACAGACAAATCTGATTCTTTATTGGCCACACATGCAATCGTGTAGGAAATGCTGTGCCCGGCTCAAAATCCTAACTCACGACTCCCTGGTAGCGCAAGGTCGGTAAGTAACATCATGGAAATCGTGATCCTAAAGCAACAAAGTTAACACACCTAAGTAAAATGTATGCTGCATAGACAAATCGGTAGATAATGTACCTTTTCAACCAATATATTGGCATTATTTTCTTATTTTCCATGAATAGAGCAATGAATACACTCACAAAACTGCAACTATCTGAAATGCAAGTTTCTTGGCCAAACTACCTAGTTTTTAGCCAAATAAGCCACAATAGTGACACACATATTTATTTCTAAAATCAAAAAGGAGCAGCAAAATATACTACATAATAGTGAGGAATGTGAAGACGTTTTACGGCCGCCGCAGGACACTTACACCACCTGTAGTGGAAGATAAGTAGATTCTAAACAGAATGGGTCTTGAAAGCAGTGAACACATTCACAAAACCAAAACCAGCTTAAGCGTCAAGTATTCTGGGCCAGACTAGCTGGTTTCGTCAAGTAGGTCTCATACGTGAGAACGCATATCAATGTTAAATGTGTACTGTTTAGTCAATTCAGTAGAAAAGATACCGTTACAACCAAATTATTAAATCATTTCTTATTTCTCCATGACATCATATAGTATTGGTACTCATTAGAAGCCTCGCTATCCCACTTGTCTAGAGGTATGCAAGCTATGGTATTTACACCATATAACACAGGCAAATTAACAAAAGTTCGATTATACGAGACTATTATTTTAACATTCCTTCAGTATTAACATTTGTTGGACTCTGGGTTTAAAACCTATAGCCTGGATATTATGCGGCAGACTGCATGCCTAGTTGTCAACCCAATCATTGTTGATGGCTATGCTTCACTCTTTAATTGCACGACGGCGGTTCGGGCCTCAGACTCAATGACGGCCTCTTCGTAAAACTTTAACCAGTGGGTAGGGGCTTGACGATATGTCTTTGGCTTGGCCCGCCGTGGTTCAACTATTGGTTTACATTTACTCTGGCATACAGTAGAATTAGCCATGAGTACACGTCCAAAATTCAGCCCAAAATAAATCGCCTAATAATAAAGATACCTGTGTGAATCGCTGTTTACACTTTTTGTTTTAGGGGTCATAGCCGGTTTCGTTTAATGGGCTGTTAATGGAAAAAATATGCACCTCTTGCTGAAAACGATTATGAAGACTAAGCGTTTGCTTTTGTTATGGGCTTGTTTTATATGCATTCGGGTGCAAATCTGACGATTGAAAACCATTCCGAGGTAAAAGGATTGTCATTTCTGTTTTCCATATGTTTGTTCAATAAAGAATAAGAGAAAAGTCCAGGGAATGCCACAATCACAAACCGCAGCCCTTCCCAGACACCAAAAGGAAGAGGAAACAACAGACGAAACCAAACAAGCACAACTCGAACAAACGTACGAAAAGCACTAAGATTAGCTCTCTCTCTCTCTCTTCCCCAAACGAGGTAATCGCAATGCTAAAAAGACTGAAAAACACAAGACCAAAATAACACAAGGTAAGACATAAAACAAATCGCCTCGTAGAATAAACCACAAAGCAACACAGAGTAAGACTAACGCCTTAGAACGGTCAGTAGAATAAACCACCGGGGGGTTTAAAGCACTTTTACAGCTAGCAAACTTCACCCTCGGTCCCAATGCAGCTCTTAATACAGAAATACGTAAAACTTTGGTTCGCATAAAAGCTCCCAACTCGGTCAATGCATCAAAGCGAAAACATAAAAAATACGTAAAAATTCGGTTCGCATAAAAGCTCCCAACTCGGTCAATGCATCAAAGCAAAAACATAAAAATTAATCACTATAATAAACAAAGACGAGTACTCATGGCTAATTCTACTGTATGCCAGAGTAAATTTGAATAACTTGAACAAATTTTAAAGCACTTTTACAGCTAGCCAACTTCACCCTGGGTCCCGATGCAACTCTAAATACAGAAATACATAAAAATTAGGTTCGCATAAAGGCTCCCAACTCAGTCAATGCATAAAAAACGAACTTAAAAATCAAATTAATCACTATAATCAATAAAGACGAGTACTCATGGCTTATTCTTCTGTATGCCAGAGTAAATTTGAAAAACTATGATTACGATTACTTACACCTTGTTTATTTTTTAGATCTAGCAGATTTGGATATACTGTCAGTAATAATCTCAAGCTTCTTGTGTAGCCGTTTTCTGCCGCCAGATGCAGAGGGCTATTGTCGGCATCATCTCTGCAAACATGGTAAGAAGTATTTACTCCAGTTTTACCAAACTCGGTCGCCAGTGACAATTATTATTAAATTCTACAAACGTCAACTCTTCATTTACTTGTTTTATTTCAGAATTTAGTGTTTTGATGGATGGATTCCATTTCTGATGTATGAGTTTTTGCAATTTTATTCGAGCGAAAAGAAATCCAAGAGAATGAAAAATTGAAAGTTGAAGACTTTGTTTATATACTCCCGAATACAAGTTTGTTAACACCATATTAACCCTTAGTAGTCGGGCAGACAAAAAAAAAAAAAAAAAAAAAAAAAAAAAAAAAAAAAACGTAATCATAAAAGGGATACGTGGTGTAGATAACTTACGGAGCCGTTCTCTTGATGTTGACTACCGCAGGTCAGCTGATAGCGCGTCGCCTTTGTTGCGGGATGTCGTCGTTTCGGTGCCTTAATCAAACTTAAGTTGATATCTAGAATTGTATCAGTGACGTGCTACTTCAAATTAATACTTGAACGCGAGCAAGGAAGATTCTATACTAGTCAGAGACCGCGGTTTTATAAATGAAATGATATTGGCATTTGGTGCTAATCTAAACACATATTCCCAGCAATCTTAATGTATGCAAATTCATTGTTTCAAAAATTCGTACTAGTACTGGAAAGTACACAGCTTGCTCAAGAAAGTGCAATACATGAGACTATTTCTCTCTGGGTAAAATTAAAATAACGCTTACTTTGTTACATAGGCCCCTTTCTGCATAAGTAAAGTAACAACTTTAGTGTGACCATTTTCTGCAGCAATATGTAGGGCAGATAACCCTTCACCGTCTGTTTCATTGATGATGTTTGGTCCCATCTCACTTTCAAGCAGTCTCTTGCATGTGTTGTAGCGTCCGTATCTTAAAAAAAGTATATTACAACATGACATATATCCTTTTAAATACGAAGCGAAATAGCATAAAAGATCAAATGCACGTACATTTTATAGCTCAGTTAAAAGTTACATTTTATATCTCGGTTTAAAATTGTTTACATTTTGATTACAACGTGGTCTAAATGTGAGCAAATTGCATTGCCTATCACTGTCAAAATGGCTCAGTATATTCATAAATTTGGTTGAGCAGCTTTTCTATTACGCTGGCACTCTCACGAAATATATTCGAAATGAATGACTATGCCTGGTAGACGCACTCCATTGTTAATTTTGTAAATGCATTTGTCACCGAGTTAGACATTAGAACTATCAGTTAAACGACCAAACACAATAATAAAGAAAGAAGGGGCGAAAGAAAGAATAACAAGAGGGTATATTGCATTTGGGTCGTACGTCCATTCGTTCGTCCGTTCTATCGACATTCTTTGCATAGAGATATGATTTTGAAATGTTATGTATGGATTTTAGATAGAGGTGTTTTTTTTTTTTTCATCGGACATGTAGTTTCAGAGATATGCCTTTTTTCTACGAACATAATGGAATTTTGTCAGTGATATATTTCGAAAACAGACTGTGCTAGAATCTTAAAACTTGATATGCTGATTGGGGATGATTAGTCAATTACTTGAAAACTTTTGAAAACAATCCGATTTAACTGAGCTTTGCCTCTTGTAATTTAATGATAATGAAATCTTGTTAGCAAGATATCTTAAAACTGAGCAACTGTAGGGCCTTTATTCTTGTTGTGATTATATGGTATGATAAATAGATTACCTGACCGGCCCGAGATGAACTTAATAATGTTGACTGGACTATAAACTTAATAAAAAAGCAAGAGAATAGTCCAGGGAATGCCACAATCAAAAGCCGCAGTCCTTCAAAAACACCAAAAGGAAGAGGAAACAGACAAAACCAAACAGGCGCAAATCGAACAAACGTTCGAAAAGCACTAAGATTAGCTCTCTCTCCCCCAAACGAAGTAACACTAGGCAAAACTTAAAGCGAATCGCCTCGTAGAATAAACCACAACGCAACAAGGAGTAAGACTAACACCGGAACCACCGCCTTAGAACGGTAAGAAGAATAGACCAGGGGGGAGCGGGGGAGGGCGGGAAGGGTTAAAGCACTTTTACACCTAGCCAACTTCACCCTATGGTCCTGATGCTACTCTTAATATAGAAAAACATAAAAATTCGGTTCGCATAAAGGCTCCCAACTCAGTCAATTCATCAAAGCGAAAATATACAAATCAAATTAATCACTGTGATAAATAAAGACGAGTTCTCATGGCTAATTCTACTGTGTGCCGGAATATATGAAAACTAATAGTTGAACCACGGTGGGCCAAGTCAGACATATCGACAAGCCCAAACCAACTTGACCAAGTTTTACGAAGAGGCTGTCATTGAATCATAGGGCCGAACGGCCGTCGTGCAATTAAAGAGTGAAGCATAGCCATCAACAATGATCAAACAAGCAAAGATAACCGAACACTTCCCAAGAGAATCCAGGATTCTTGGCTAAGTTAATGAATACACTTACAAGGAAGATGACTCTTGAAGAATACAGGTATCCACTCCAAGTCCGACGAAAGAAGGAAAAAGAAGTGCAGCAAGAAATTTCATGACTCTGTTTGTTGTACCTTCATCAAACAATGCGCATAAGAATAGCGTCAGGTTTTACTCAATTTCAAGGAGTGATTTATAGAGGTGGGTAAGTTATTATAATCTAAATATCGATTTAAAAATGACTGCATCCAGGGGAAGTGCATAATTAAACTCCAGTTAAGAGGAAAAACTTTTAGTATACTATAATAAACTAGCAATGTGTCCAAAGGAGACGGATGCCCCCGCCTAAAAAATTTAAACGTAAATTGCCAACGCCGGACGCGGACGGTGACGGACGGACAGACAAGGGTAAGACTATATGCCCTTTCCACCATTCTTCGAATGGCAGGGGTATAAAATTAGATTCAGTAAAATCCAAACAAATTGTGTGTTGTGCGACAGTTACGCTGATTATACTAGCTTCAGCATGAGTAAACGTAACTTCTTACATGTGTGCCCAACGAAGCCTCTCAGACTAAATGGCGACTCCCTATCCAATGGTCGGCGCCTGAGTATCATTGTCTGTGGTCGGGCTCATAATGGTCCTATTTGTGGTTTTCTTGTGTTCTGGCATCAGATCGCTATTGAGCCTTTTTTTTATTTCATTAATGTGTTTTGATTAAATGCATTTCACTGTGTTTTACAGATGGGGTAGAGGACCCTATGTGGACCAACGTACATGTATATTTGTAATTTGGTGCTGCATCACAATTAAGGATGAGGTTTTTCGAGAGTAAAACTGGTTGAAGCGTCCAAGTAGTTTTCCTTCTGACCGATCCAAGGCGGTTTCTCTGTTGCAGTTCATCTTTGTGAGTCTGTGGTGTCATAGCGATTGTTTTGTCCTTATTTGTTTTCTTATCACTCCTTGTTTTGATGCCTTGGGAGGGCTGTGCTTTCGTGATTGTGGCATTTCCTGGGTATCTTCTCTTATATTTTGTACATCCACGCAGTTTGATCACTCTTCGTTCTCCGGAGGAAGAAACTTAACATCATTGGCAATCAAAATGCGCCCAGTGAAGATTCTGATCAGACTGCACAAATGCGCAGACTGACCTGAATCTTTGCTAAGAGCACATAACAGATGGTAGGTTTTATGACGTTGTGGCGCATATAAATGGAAATATGTGTGTAAAGCTATACTTTTCATTGATAGAGCGATATTACTCAGCGCTATATATACGACAGGGCCGATATATCAGGACAACGCTTACTTTGCAGCAAAATGTAATGGAGATTTCTTATCATTATCCTTTGGATTTATAGTAGCCCCAAGCTTAATCAGATCGTCAATTGCAACAAGGTGGCCCTCTTTTGAAGCATAATGGAGTGGGGTACAGCCAAACACATCTCGCTCGTTCAGCAAGTTCCTAACGCCCTGTCAAGAAAAAAAATAATAAAATAATATAAATAAAGCAAATCTAAGACTGCAAAAAAAGGTAAGAGAAAAGTCCAGGGAGTGCCACAATCACAAACCGCAGCCCTTCCCAGACCCCAAGAGGAAGAGGAAACCGACAAATCCAAACAAGCACAAACCGAACAAACGTACGAAAAGCACTAAGATTAGCTCTCTCTTCCCCAAGCGAGGTAATCGCAATACTAAAAGGACTTAAAAACACAAGAACAAAATGACACACGGAAAGGCATACAACAAATCGCCTCGTAGAATAAACCACAAAGCAACAAAGAGTAAGACTAACACCGCAAACCTTCGTATGTCATGCGCCCTTGTTTAAAAGCAGAACTTAGTAAATGAGACGCTGCACTGGAATTAAATGAATAAATTATGCTTGATGGCAAGCACTTTCAGCGTAAATTTCCTGTCAATCGAACGTTTAAGTATTTCATTTTTGTCTTGAGGTAAAATGCCTAAATTCAGGCAGAAAAAGTTCAAAACTCTATGTTAATAACAGTTTAGCCCAGCCATGGGGAAATTTGTCTTCAGGCTTACGGAGACAGTCACGGCCGGATCAGACTGCACGAGTGCACAGTCTGAGCATGACATTAGCACTCCACTTACGAAAGCATTGGATACGGTAGAATATATCGGTGTAAAGAAAATGCCAATAGTATCTTCTATGAGTCTTATGATTTTTTTTTAAAACTGAATTACGTTTGCTGACGTCATTGCCTTTCCACCTCCTGCATGCCGATATACCAGATTACCTTACTACACACACTCACACATATTTTCTATTATTGTCTTTACAATAGCTTATGTCTTTTCTCAGTTTAAAAATTGATTAGTGTATTGTATATTGCTATTGTCATCTGATATATACATGCTATGTTTTCCATTGTAGGGGGAGGGCCGTAACTAATGTTGTGAGAACTTGTGTCCCGACCCCTTGCATTACGAATTTTGCAATAAATATGATTAAACTAAACTAGAAAATGCCAAAGACCCTTTTCAGAGTGTGTGGCTTTGCTGGCTGGTCTGGATCTTTATTGCTTAGAACAGTATTTATACCATAATTTACTGACATAATATACATACATATACAAGCGATAATGGTACAGTGTTTGATGGTAAGCTTATTTACAAGTCATTTGCTGTACATATGTATAAAATTGTTAATATACAATGTGTATGAGTATTCGAATAGCTTCAAAGCCAAAACGTGTAAGGAAGATATAACAACATTAGAGAGAAATGGAGACAGACAGGACAGACAGACAAACCATTACGAAAACATGCCTATTCAAATATATGGAAAATTTTACAACAAAAAAAGGAAAAAAAATCTGATAAAAAAATTCTGATATTTTTCACATTTCTTCTCAAAACATAGATTGTGAGTACTCGTTAGAACCGCCTCGGCGAGGCGGGTCTAACAAGTACCCACAATCTATGTTTTTGCGCAGAAATAAAAAAAATAATGTACTATATAAGAGTGGGGTTTAAGGGGGTCAGAATTATATAGGCGTGTTTTCGTGATGCTGACTGACTGATTGACAAAAAGCAATTCTAGAGACAATTTATCGTCATCGGAGTAAGAATTGTGTGAATAATACGTTACCCTTATGACTTCACATCCGAACTTATCTATAGTACTACCATATTTTATTGCGAGGTGCAGAAAGTTTCTTTTTTCCTTGTCTTTGATGTTAATATCCGCTTTGTTTTGTAGGAGAAAGTGAACAGTCCGCCAGCCGCCTTTAGATGATGCCAGTAAGAGAGGAGTTCTTTCATGTATATCCTGTACGTTTACGTCGGCATTCTGGAAAGCATACGGGATTGGATACACACTTGCTAGTAATACTGTCATCGTTAAAAAAGAGACAATATTTTTATGGCTTCCTATTTGTTCTCCTGCATAACAAGCCTTTCTGGAGAGGTCTTCTTTAAAAAACAAACCAAAATACTCCCAACCCGACAAACACACGACGCGGTTACAACGTCGTTACAACGTCGCTGCAACGTCACGACGTTGCAGCGACGTTGTAACGACGTTGTGTGTTTGCATGGAAGTGGGGGCCTAGGAAATCCTTTCTGAACGAAGACAGAACTAGTTTCAAAGAGATATTTCCCCTGAAAGTGTATCCGTTTCTGTAATATTTAGAACTGTTTGTGAGGGCTAAGGGCTAGTTAATATAAAATATCGCTTACCCCTAGCAGCACTTTAAGCGCGACCATTTTTTTACATATCAAATATGAGCCAGCGCATGACGAAAACACAATCAGCAAAAACTCAGATCAGCCGGTACATCCACCCAGTAAAGCCTGGGTTCTCGTTTATTCCTCTTTGGACAGCCTGGAGGCTATAGAAGGAAAATGCTATCAGTAAAGATTCTGACCAGACTGCGTGGATCTTGGATAGTCGCACAAGTATTGTTGTAGGTTTTGTCTTGCGCTGGCCCATATGTAATATACATTGCATTAGCTAAATACCCCAAAGGAAATGAATTTACTTACCACAGTTCATTATTGATATAAAATGGGTTTGTTGGCGGTGCATGTACAGAACAAAACAACAAAAAGAAAACCGCATACTGGGTTTGATTGAAGCTCTTCCTGTGAGATAATGTACAACAATGAAATATGAACCAGCGCACGATAAGATCTGTATGACCAGCAAAGACTCAGATCAGCCTGTATATCCAACCAGTATGGCAAAGATTCTCGTTGATCCATATTTTGATAGCCTGGAGGTTGTAGAAGGCAGACACGATCAGCAAAGGCTCTGCCGGATGCGCAGACTGATCTGAGTCGTTGCTGGTCGCACAAATCTTATTGTAGGTTTTGTCGTGGGCTGACGCCACTTTGCAGCGCTTAAAACAGAAGTCTACGTTTGAGATATCAATATATGAGTTCGGTAGTCTTTCATAACGGCGTACTGGTCTCATTTGAACCTTCACTGTTTATCATGTTTTTGGTTGACTGATACTTCTAATTACAACAGTGGATGCGTCCACATTTAAAACTGGAGGAATCAACTTAGAAGCTCGCCGCTGATTAAAGAAGGGTAGTAGTCTGTTTCTGGCGAAAGGATGTGCACAATACTTGTGAACCGCTTAGAGGACTCAGCCTGCCCAGTAAAAATTGTGGGTAAACTGACCGCGCTCGACATGACCCCATTTGGTTGACTTGGCCGTAAAACCTCGACACAAACAAAATCGAAGATGAAACAGTCATGGATTTATTAAATCAATTACGACAATTACCAGTTTTACTAAGAATTCTACGACTGCCACGTGGTCGAATAAAGCTGCACGGTGTAATGGTGTCATTTTCAGGATATCTACTGACTTCATGGCAGCGTCAAAGCGCTCCGGTTGCATCTCGAACATCAGTTTGACCATATCCACACTTCCTTGCGCACAGGCAAAGTGCACTGGCGTTGATTTGTCTTCCTGCTTTGCGTCCACTGGTGCTCCTGCACGGAGACATACTCTGACAGCCTAATCAACAATATACAGTGTAACCTCAATGGCTCGAACACGGATGGCTCGTTTACCATGAATGATTCGAACTCTTTTTTCAGTCCCTACAAAATTCTTCTAATAGCTCAGGAAAACAAATAGTTAATGATTTTTTCTTTCTTTATCATGGAATTGTATGTTGTGTGTACTCATTAGAATCGCCTCATCGAGGCGATTCTAATGAGTACACTCAACATACAATTATTGTATAGAAAATTGAAAAAAAAAAATCCCTAAATTATCGCCATTTGCTTCCTGACTTGGCACCATAATTTACCCTCAGTGGCTCGAACCACCCATGTCTCGAACAATTTTCTATGGTCCCAAAGATGTTCGAGCCATCGAAGTTCGACTGTAATTTGACATGTAAGAAGTTCTGTATTTGGCAAGGAAGTCTGATTTTTTTCTGAGCATATTTATTTGTTATATAATGTGTATGGTTACATTTTTGGAATTTCGAAGATTGCTTATAAAAGTATATATATACACCAAAATTTTCTTAATGTTGTTGTCCACGTGATTATCATTGACCAATGAAATCAACCGCACTTGAGACGAACCAACCGATTGTTCACGAATGAAACTCACAACCTATATCTTCGAATCGAGCTCTATTCCCAAACGGAATTTTTTTTTTTTCATTTTTTTTTTTTTTTTTTTTTTGAAAGTTTTAAAATAAAGTTTCTGAAGAGTCTCAGTTATACTGCTGTTGTCCACGTGACTATCGCAAACCAATAAAGTTAATCCACGCAAATAGTGTTTGTGCGAAATCCAGGTAACGTTTATTTTTAGCCGCGCTATTCTTGTCACTGTGATGTCAAAATGTGTAAGGAGGGTTATCTGTAGCAAACAGTGAAGATCCTCATGAGCAGTCTCATCAGGATCTACATTATTTGTCATTCTGTTTTGATTTTTAATGAGACCCTCATTTGTAACAATGGTTCTGACCAGATTCAGAGATGGAAAAGTTCATTTCTGAAACGTGAATGAAAGGATTAAAAAGTAATATTTTCTTATCATCTGTAAATTAAGAGTTTGTTTAGTAAACGTTGCTTATTTGGAAACAAAAGAACTTTGCCAGCTATATCCGCCCTTGTTTGCAAAAGTTGTCAGAGCCGTGAATTTTACAGGGCTATGGAAATAGTAAACGGCACACTAACCCCCATCTTTCCCCACTTCCACGCTCAAGCCCGGAAAGTAGTGAATGCGTTATCCGACGGTAACCAATGCGTACGCTTAGACTTAGTTATGCTGCAAACCTCATGCGTTTAGCCCAATTATTGTTGATAACTTTGCTTCCCTTTTCAATTGCACGATGGTGAGTTTGGCATCAGACTTAATAACGGCTTTTTCCTCTGTCTGTTTCCATTACGAAGACACGCCTATTCAAATACACTGAAAATTTTACTACCAAAAAAAAAAAAAAAAAAAAAAAAAAAAAAAAATTAAAATTTTCAGATAAAAAATTCTGATATTTTTCATATTTCTGCTCATAACATAGATTGTGGGTACTCGTTAGAACCGTGATATTTTTCATATTTCTGCTCAAAACATAGATTGTTGGTACTCGTTAGAACCGCCTCGCCGAGGCGGTTCTAACGAGTAACCACAATCTATGTTTTGAGCAGAAATATGAAAAATAATGTATACCCCTGTAAACCTAAGTCTGCTCAAAGCATAGATTGTGGGTACTCGTTAGAACCGCCTCGGCGAGGCGGTTCTAACGAGTACTCACAATCAATGTTTTTTCAGCAGAAATAAGAAAAATAGTGTATACCCCTGTAAACCCCAGTTTTACTATATAAAAGTGGGGTTTAAGGGGATCAAAATTATATAGGCATGTTTTCGTGATGCAGAAGGCTAGCGTCTGACTATTGCTGTCCACAGCCGGGTCCAACTTAGTCCAACTTGTCTTTTTTATGCAATCAGACTGCCCTTGGACCTTCTACTTTGTTTTATTGGAGTTTTTACGATATTTTTGTGTTTTTCTTGTATTGCTTCACTGATGAGGTAGAGAACCCTACGCGGAACGAACACGTACATGTTTTCGTAATTTTGTGTTCTGTCAGAATGAAGGGCGAGGTTGCGATCGATTGTTCCTCGTCTCTTGTTCTTTGCATGTAATCGTGATTGTGGCTTTTTCTAGGTAACTTCATTCTGGCATGCGTGGGCATCGATGGCCCAGATAAACCTATTATTCGTGCAACCTGATCAGGATGTTTTGTTTGTTGTTTTTTTTGTTTTTTTTTTTGTTTTTTGTTGTTGTTTTGTTTTTGTTTTGTTTTTTTACGGAACGGAGCCGCAGCATGAGAAGTGTACCTTTTGATATGTGCGCCCAACAAATACAGTTAACCCTCGTTACAACGACAGCATTTGTTCCGAAAGATGTTGCCATTAAAATGTATTTGCTGTTGTAAAGAATCCTTTACGGACAGAATGATATGTAAGATAGACCGTTTTTCATTCTTATTTTCTCATAGAACATATGTTTTGGATATTTGTTAGAATCGCCTCAGTGAGGCGATTCTAACAAATATCCAAAACATATGTTGCTAGATTTTTAATGCAATATTCTTGCAATATTTCTCATTAACTGTCACCTCTTGAGCGATAGTTTCGTGACATTCAAATTGTCATTATAACGAATTTTGTCGTTGTATCGAGTGTCGGTTTAAAGAGGGTTGACTCTACCCACATTAGCCTGCACAACCGGGCAGTCTGATCAGATTCTCGTTTTCCACATGAAGGAACGTTGCACCCTTGGCTATCCAAAATGCGCCAAGTGATGATTCTGATCAGACTGCCCGAATGCGCAGGCTGATCTAAATCTTCGTTTAGCGCATATCTCCGAAGCGCGTTGTGGCCCAACGAATCACCACTGAAGAATATCTGGATAATCACATGTGGTGCTGACAATCACATGTGGTATCTGGACAATCACATGCGCAGGCTGAGCAGGGCCTTTGCTGTTTGCATATAACACAAGATTGTTTTCCCACTTATCTTCAAAGCTACCTACCTTAAGGTCACCACTGTTGACTGCACAATGCAAAGGCATGTTATTCTCTTTGTCTGTATACGTAAGAACATCTTCACGTTTATAACCAAGGCCTTCAACTGAAATATCAATTCTGAATAATAACCATTACAATTACACAAATATTTATATACAATAACGGGTCCAGGTCATCGTGGCATTTCTTTTTCTTCAAGCTAATTTCTGTATTAATTTCACAGAACACCACTGAAATACATACACATACGCTGTCAGTTTCTGGCGAGAGAATGCGCTCAAGCACTGGTTAACTGCTTAGTGGACTAACAGAAAACGTGTGTACTCGACGTAATCCTAATAGTGTAGACGGGGCCGTTAAACTCCAAACCAACCAACACGCACACACATACATACATAAATACGCTCGTACGTACGTATGCACGCACTTACATCCTACACATACATACATACATACATACATACATACACACATACGTACGCGTGCGTGCGTGCATGCATGCATGCTTGCATACATACATACATACATACATACATACATACATACATACATACATACATACATGCATACATTAATATTTTACATTACCTTAATTCAAATATGTCGAGTTTTGTTCAAACTTGAAAATTCATTTGAATCACATTTTAATTCTTATATATATGGTAAAATATTTTAGAGTAGCACTTACCATGCTGAATAAGTATTTCCAGAGTTTTGGCTGAAGCACATTTTGCAGCAATATTGATAGGAAAGAAGCCATTTTTGCATTTTGCACATGGACGGGCTCCGTTTTGAAGCTGTGAAACAGAATAATGATACGGTTCTTTGAATTAGACTATTCACAGAAAATTGGCGAAACCTTATCTTGCGCAAACACATTAGTAAGGTTCCGAAAATATATATATTTATATATTTACGTTTCACATAAAATAAGACGACACTTCATTCTATTATCTCAGCAGGAGACAATTTGAGCATCTGACGATTCAGCCCACAGCCTGCTAAAACTTAAAATGGACAGAAGATAGACCAACATATAATTCCCCGATAGTAGTATAGGCAGGCACTATGGGGACTCCTTATGGGAATAAGAAGTCCCCATAGTGCCTGCCTATACTACTCCCGATGTTTTCTACAATATCTGATGATGCTATAAGCGCTTTGTTGTGCGCATATTGACTTAGTCCTTTTTGTTGAAAGCCACTGCTCGAATAAGAGTGTATGAAAATGTGTAACAGAGCTGTGTTCACACTATTTAATGACATTTGGTGGATATAGATACAACTACGTTAACTCTGTAATCGCCAATCACAACAGTTTTACTGCAGTAGACGAACTTTTGAAGTTTTTTTTTTTTTTTTTTTTTTTCAAAGATAATAGGTCTTGACGTTTCATGTGAATCGTCTGCCAAGCACTAAATTGGCATTTAAACTACTGTTAAGGGGAACGGATATATTTTCGGGGGCAACAAAGTCATAATTGTTTTGCTCCCGTCTGAAAAAGGAACCATTCCAAAAGGAAAGAATTTGCTCCCCTTTTAGAATAGATCCCTTTTAAAGGACTTAGTGCGCAAAAAAACAAACAGAAGGTCACATAATTTGTCTTCATTGTATAAAATGGCAGACAATCAATTAAGTGTATCCAATTACCTTAGGGGCATGAGAATTATTACATAATTGTTATTTCAAACCGGGTTTTTGTTGTACCTGCGCCAGCATGGCGGTTTAGGAGTGTAAGCATCCATCCCAGCACGAAATCACGCTTATTCAAATATATTGAAAATTTCACAACCAGTGGGTACTCGTTAGAACCGCCTCGCCGAGGCGGTTCTAACGAGTACCCGCAATCTATGTTTTTGAGCAGAAATAAGAAAAATAATGTATACTCCTGTAAACCTTAGTTTTACTATATAAAAGTGGGGTTTAAAGGGGTCAGTGATGATTCGTTCGTCCCTGTACTTACGTCCACCCTAAAAAAAGTATACAACCTGTTAAAATTTACAGTAAGCTTCACTTCACTGCTTGTTTTATCTCACTGAGCTAAACAAGGATGACCAATCTCACTCTTCTGGTGCTTGATTTCAAGTTTTTGTACGCAGGTGTGATATAAACGCCAACGAAGTTTTTTATATGTATTTTGTTTTGTTCTGTATTTGTAAATGATCCACTAATCAGAGTATTTTGACATGTACTTTGAACGCTCTTTAACAACATGCCAAATCCTTTCTGTATTGTCAATATCAGACAAAGGTTAAAAAAGGCATTTTTAGCACTTCATACTGTATTAGACATAAACAGCCTGAAACTGACAATTGAAGTCAAAACAAGGCCTTTAGACTAATGGTTTTTAGTTGTTAAACCTGTAGAGTTAAGCATTTAAAAAACAAATCTGATATTTTTACAGCTGCAACTGATATGTTATTTATGCCTCACTGTGGCTTGCAACCAATATCTATAAGGACCACAACGGAAATAAGAGAAATCACTTTCTATTTTCGTGCTATCCTTGGTTTTGGTTGACAAGTCAAAGAAAATTGCTAGTGCATGTTTTCATATATGTTTTATATGTGTGTATGTACATTCAGCTACACTAACTATTGTTTTATGTTACTGTCAATCTGTGATATCAATTAAAACTACTACTACCACTATATCAACAAAGCGTCCTATGCTGGATGTGGATTTTAGCTTAATTTTAATTATATATATTTAGGTATATTATTCCAAACGTATGCGTGATATCAATACAGACATGTAATATTAGTAATAACAGACAAAACATAATATCCGGCTGACAGGGTGTTAGGAAACAGACAAATAAATAAGCCGCAGAAAATAGAGTACTTCACGACATGTTTGACTGGTTTAGGACATAAGTCTAACTGGGCAATACCATCACTAATATGCAAGTAAACTTTCTCACTGTGAGAAAATCGCATTTTCTTGCCTATTGTCGAAGGTTCTCTCCAGTAACTTCAGTCTTCTTTACCAGTATTTCATATGCCTGGCTATCCATATCCGCTCCTCAATTGTTATATCATTATCGAAATGAATTTATGGATTTTATCGATGTGTAAACTCAGACTGAAAAAAGACGGACGGGCTTTATATTAAGTTTGTGAGTGATTCTTCATCGATGTGTCAACTCCGGCCAATCACTCACAAAATGAATAAAATCCTAAGGGCTTTATGTAAAGTTTGTGAGTGATTCGCCGGAATAAGCACATCGATAAAATCCACAAAAAATAATAATAATAATGATTCATTCCTTATAATTTCAACTTTGTCATCAAAATGTTACAAACGTTGCCAAAAATGTCAGCCTTTTGAGACGGCGGAAAGAAACGAGATCTGATGGATTCCTGCCCTGGACTTTATTGAAGTCGAAAACTTTTCCTTCAGCCAATAAAATTGCGTGAAATGTGCATTAAGATATCTTTACATATAAGGATATGTGTAAACAGAATAATATGAACTGCAACGTGAGAAAACGTGCCTTCTGATACAACCGCCTAATGAAGACTTAAATTCAACCTGCGCATCTGATGCGCATTTCGATGTCCGTATGAAAAAAATATGCATATTTGGCTATCTAAAATGCGCCCAGTGAGATTCTGATCGGACTGCGCGAACGCGCAGTCCGATCAGAATCTTCGCTGGGTCCACATGTCCGCAGGTACGTTTCTTGAAGTTGCAGTTCAAATATGTCTCACCAATAATACAGCACAATCTTCTCTGTCTTTATAAGCACAATAATGAAGGGCGGTGAATCCTTTTTCTCCAGGTAGGTTAGGGTTGACGCTTTCATGTTTTAGCAAAGCCTGAAAAATAATGTCATTTCAAAATATATCACGATTGGATTTAATGTCTTTTTTTGCAGATAAACAATGGTATACGACACAAGTTACAAAGAACATTAGATAATCACCTCACAACAAGAAGAATGACAATGTAAATATCAGCCGCAACGTTAGCTTTGTGCTCTTAGTAAGACCTTCACTAAGTAAGAAACACATGTAAATACAATGTAAACACATATGTATGCGCATGTTCCCTCTCTCTCTCTCTCTCTCTCCCTATCTCTCTCTCTCTCTCTCTCTCTCTCTCCCTGATCAGAGATCAGAGAGAGAGAGAGAGAGAGAGAGAGAGAGAGATCAGAGAGAGAGAGAGAGAGAGAGGGAGGAGAGGAAGAAAATCTATATGGTCTATATGCGGAATTACATGAATGAACGTAAGAGAGAGAGAGAGAGAGAGAGAGAGAGAGAGAGAGAGAGAGAGAGAGAGAGGGAGAGAAAGGGCAACAGGGAGGAGAGGAAGAAAGTCTATATAGTTATAGTCTATATGCGGAATTACATGAATGAACGTAAGAGAGAGAGAGAGAGAGAGAGAGAGAGAGAGAGAGAGAGAGAGAGAGAGAGAGAGAGAGAGGGCAACAGGGAGGAGAGGAAGAAAGCCTATATGGTCTATATGCGGAATTACAAGAATGAACGTAACTCTTAAATAAACACCCTGAGTTCATGTACCCATATTTTTGTAAGATTTTTTTATGATTGAGCTCACCTTCAGGGATTCAATATTATTCTCTTCCACAGCTAAATGAATTGGAGCAAGGCTATCCTCATTTAGAATAGAACTGTCGGCATTATTATTGAGAAGAAAGTCAATGGAGTCAACAGTTTCGGCTATCACTGCAAGGTGTAAGGGAGTGTCACCACTACTGTTACGTACGTTGATATCTGTACAGAAAAATAGAATAAAAACATATGAATATACATAAAAAGCCCTTATTGCTCATATAGGTTCAACAAAAATCATTCTGCGCATCAAGTAGCCCATGAGGGCAACAATCGCTTGCCTGAGGCAAAAAACATATACAATGCACTATGGATACCAGAGGCCCGAAATCGAACTTGCCCAAGCTTTTACGCCTGACCTGATTACCGGAAACTTTGACGATGATTTGATCAAAAGTGACCAAGCTAGCATGGCGACGACTCCTTTTTCCAATTATAAATCTATGGGATTTTTCGATGCTTACTCAGTGGTCAAATCTGGTCGAAATTCAAACACGCCCGATATTTTATGCATGTCCTCATTTCCTGCAAGTATAAAAAGGATCGGATCAAAAGCAATCGAGAAAAGGTGCCATAACTTTCCCCATATATAAGTTAATGGGGCTTTCTGTTGCCTTGGAAACCAGTGTTTTGGTGTCCAATCTGCCCCAAACAACCTCCACCCCCCCCCCCCCCACCCGCCAACCTCAATGGTGCCACACAAAAAAAATTGATAAAGATTGGTGACAACGAGCTGTTAATTCTAGGGAGCGATGTATTAAACGGCGGGAACGCATTATCAATTCGTTGGAGCGAGTCATTTATTTGTTGGGACGGATTTTAGTGAAGTTCATAGCATGTCTAAACTGTCAATTTACCGCACTTTTACATCACAGTTTATCGTAGAAACATCACGAAAACATACCTATATAATTTTGACCCCCTTAAATCCCAGCTTTATATAGTAAAACTGGGGTTTACAGGGGTTTACATTTTTTTCTTATTTCTGCCCAATAACATAGATTGTGGGTACTCGTTAGAACCGCCTCGGCGAGGCGGTTCTAACGAGTACCCACAATCTATGTTTTGAGCAGAAATATGAAAAATATTAGAAATTTTTATCTGAAAACTTTCAGTTTTTGGCGGTAAAATTTTCAGTATATTTGAATAGGCATGGTTTTGTAATGACTATTTTAATAAGTTTTAAATGATAAACGTGTGAGTTTATTCGATTTAGATGTTCATCGCAGAATTTAGAAATTGGGACAGCAAGACAGCGGCTATCAACGCATATGCAGGTTATGTAGTACGAGAATTTGAGAGGACGAAAATAATTTTTATTGCTGTGAACTGAGAAGAATACATACCATCATGTTATTATTGTACGTAGCCATCTAACAAAATATAAATTTAATGACAGAGTCGCACGCAACTATAATTAAACGATTTAGTGTGTTCATTTATGAGGCAATAGAGAAAAGGAAGTATCTACTTGCTTAATTTCATGTACTGTACTTGGCTCGTAGATCTAAATGTGAGAGGTATTACACCTATTATAATTGCTGCTGCATTCGACAAACTATCTTACTTACAAAACCGGGTTACTACTATTATTCAGGGCCCAGTTGTTCAAAGCTAACGATGTCGTTAGTTAACGATTTGTTAAAATTTACATTGAGTGATACGCAAATATGCTGAAATTTTTTGCTGAAAAAAATGTGAGTAGCTTTTGCAGTGCAAAAGCTACTCACATGTTTTCAGAAAAAATATCAGAATATTGTGTATCGAATCCGCTAAAACAGTTAACAAAATGACCCGAAACGAGCTCGTTAAGCTAACGACGCTTTGAACAACTGGGCCCAGATTTTTAAAGCTACCAGGCAACTGAGTCACATTATTTCTAGTTTGTTTGTATTTATGTATGATGTGCATCGTAGGAAAAATGCCCTTATGCCATACGCGAACAGCGAAGGTCAGAAGAGCGTGCGCATCTTCGCAGTATAACTGGATATTCTCCGTCGACTTATAATATATAGTGTTTCTGTACGCGGGCAACAAAGGCATATGCGCAAGCTGATCTGGGCCTGCGTTGTCCGCAAAGGGCCCTTATCGTGCGTTTCGAATCAATAATTTGTAAACTTGCATTGCTCTTCTCATATACTGTTATGTATGGCGAATGGCATATTGTAAATGATTGAATCCGTTCTAATAAACAAAACAAAATAAATAAATAAATAAATAAACAACAAACAAACAAAAAAAAAAAAAAAAAAACAAAAAAAAAAAAAAAAAAAAAAAAAAAACATATGTCCCTTCCGGGGTCCCGTAGCTCGCCTCTTACTATTACTCGATGAATGTTTAATGTCGTGTCAAAGGTTGGAAGAGTTCATCCAAAATCCATTTTAGGTAAGTTGACTGAAAACAGCATCTCGGGCATGTTCGAACTTGTCCGTGAAGCGTTCGGCCATACCACCACGAGAATAGCAAATATATAAATAATATTTAGTACATTTAACAGCGGACGGTGTGGTGTAGTGGATCAACGCTAGGGCATGACTGTCTTGAGTAGAATAACTTGTCGTATTAGCAACGTGCATTCTCTCCCTGTCTATTTTTTTTTTTTTTTTTTTTTTTTACTTTGGAAGTTTTATGTCCATTGTGGCTTGAAATATTTATTTTTTAATGTTTTTGTTCATATCCAATTACACAAAACAAAAAAGAAGAAGAAAAAAAAAAAAACAAAAAAAAAACATAAAACACACACACACACACACACACACACACACACACACACACACACACACACACACACACACACACACACACACACACACACAACAGCTAAATGGGTGTAATTGCATCTTCTGTTCATACACCATTAAAAAGGACCCCGGCTAACTGGCACTTACTGTATTTACCCGAAGTCTGAGCAAGAGTGCGGACCCAGAGCAGAATGCGCGGAGTGATAAGAATCATTACTGAATGTCTCCCATCTAGCAATTTAAGATACATAAACAAGGTAGTTGAATGACTTTGTTAAATTTTGGGGGTAAGTATGGTAAGGTGTCAGAATGTTTAGGGTAAACATGGTATTTTTCTCTCTTCATTCTTTTATTTTTTGGGAATAAACAAAAAGATATTACGACGTTATCTCAACACTAACATCATTCAGTCTGATCAGGACCTTTTACCGCTTACAAAATTAATGAACTATAGAATATATGAATAGACAGGAACAATCCAGAGAAGATCCAGATGAGATTGTGCTATCTCTTTTTTGGCATCAACGTTTAGCATGTTGGGTAAACATTTCGGCAGACATTTTAAAATATTTTCCTTTTTTTTCTCCAGAAAATCGAATTCGACATTTTATGCAAACGGTCTCCTTGATTGAATCCTATTATCTGGGGAAACGAAAAGAACAATCACTTGAATTTGTCGACTACTGAATCTGCAATAGGGTGGCAGTAAAACAGCATAAGAATTTTCACACTGCGCTGATTTAAAAGAAAGAAAGAAACACACACACACACACACACACACACACACACAGAGAGAGAGAGAGAGAGAGAGAGAGAGAGAGAGAGAGATAAAATAAGATTTAAAACAAATAAATAAATAAACGACTGTTGTTACAGGGATCGAACCTCCGACCGTCAATTTTAGTTGATTTTACCGATAACGAATTTACCGTTTGAGCTATGATGTGATACCTTTGCAAGAAATCGCTGTCAATGTATAACTTACTCAGTCAAACGGAATCGGTGAACCGGAAAGTACCGAGTGGCATAATTTATACCCGTAACAACCTGCTATACCTTGACCCTGGATTATTCCAACATTAAAAGTACATTGACACGACAGTAAACATTCATCGAGTAATACATGTACGGAGGACTGATGTACATGTTGTTGACGATAAAAATAAAAGGTTTTTCTAACAATTACTTTACCTCCTCCGTGGCTGACTATAAACTCCAGTATGTTTATTCGGCCATTCTCTGCAGCCTTGTGAGCAGGGGTGAACCCAGTGCTGTCCTGTATATTAAGACGGCTGTCGTTGGCTTCGTACAGGCGAAGAAACTCTCGGAGATTACCTTGGGCAGCGATCTTTAAACAGATAAAGAGAAAAATTAAGAGGTACCGTATACATTACGAAAACACGCCTATTCAAATATATTGAAAATTTCACCACCAAAAACTGAAAAAATCCTGATATTGTTAATAATTCTGCTTAAAACATAGATTGTGGGTACTCGTTAGAATCGCCTCGCCGAGGCGGTTCTAACGGGTACCCACACTCTATGTTTCTGAGCAGAAATAAGAAAAATAATGTATACCCCTGTAAACCCCAGTTTTACAATATAAAAATGGGGTTTAATGGGGTCAAAATTATATAGGTATATTTTCGTGATGTATGTATGTTATGTATTTGGAACAGCAGGACTGAGTAAGCAGTGAAGGCTCAGAACAGACACCGCAGAACGCGGCGTCTCATCAGGGTCTAAACTATTTGTCTCTCATCCAACACGTTTAGATACATCAGCATATAGTAAAATGGATTTGAGAGCAAGAATGGTAAATTGTTCTATCTTTTATTTTCAGATGAATAAGGCTTGTTATTTCATGGGTCACCCGAAACACCAAAACACGAAACTCGAAGCCTTATTTATTTGTGGCGAGGTATTGAAGCGCTCGTACGAGACAGATAAGCAAAACTGAACAGACCTGGATGATGTAGTAAACTGCGGATACCTTGCATAGTAGCATTACGAAAACATGCCAATTCAAATATACCGAAAAATTTTACCAACAAAGAACGTAAAATTTTCAGATAAAAAATTCTAATATTTTTCATATTTCTGCTTAAAACATAGATTGTGAGTACTCGTTAGAACCGCCTCGATGAGGCGGTTCTAACGAGTACCCACAATCGATGTTTTGAGCAGAAATACGAAAAATAATGTATACCCCTGTAAACCGCAGTTTTGCTATATAAAAGTGGGGTTTAAGGGGGTCAGAATTTTATAGGCATGTTTTCGTGATGACAATGTGTTTATAAAACACTATGCCCCCAACTATATGCCTTCCCTTAAATATGCCTTGACCGTAATACTTAAGTACCAAAAACAGGCTAAGTTCAAAAGTAAAAAAGAAAAGTGACAAAACTTAAATTGGCGATAATGCCAAAATCAATTGCATATATAAAAGTTCAGGATCCTAGCTCTAACCATTCAAATTGATCGGTATGAAATTGTAGGAGGAGTTGCGTACACAAGATACCCACTGTAATGCACTTATATAGTATTTAAGCGCCAAAAGTGGCTAAGTTCAAAAGTAAATAAAAAAAAGTAACAAAAATTAATCGAGTTGCGCATGAGATGTTTGAGGAGTTGCGCACACAAGGTACCCACCGTTTGTCGTAAAATGCCTAGGTCGCCAAAGGGGGCAAGGAGAACCCGACGGAAAAAAAAAACGAAAAAATACGGGTCCGTTTATTTTTTCATGCAGATGCTTTGTATAAAATTTCATGATTCTAGCTCTAACCACTCCTGACAGAGTGCAAAGCGTAACGGACAGACGGACAGAAATGGCAAATCTCAAAAGTAAAAAAGAAACATAAATTAAACTAACGATATTGCCAAAACCATACGCACATCTACAGTCCATGACAAAAGGGCCTACAAAATTTCAAATTGATCGATATAAAACTGTAGGAGTAGTTGTGCACACAAGGTACCCATGTTAATGTACTTTCATAGTACTTAAGCCAAAGTATGGCTAAGTTCAAAAGTCGAAAAAAGTGACAATTAAATTGACGATAGTGCCAAAACCACAGGCACATCTACAACCATGACAAAAAAACCTGCAAAGTTTCAAACCAATAGATAAAAACTGTATGAGGAGTTGCGCACATAAGGTACCCGCCGTCTGTAGTCAAATACTAAGTCGAAAAAAGGGGAATAACTCCGCAAGGAGAACCCCGAGAAAACGAAAAAGAATACGAATCCGCTTATTTTTCATGCTAATGCTATATATAAAATTTAAGGATCCTAGCGCTAACCATTCTTGACCGGGTGCAACTGTAACGGATGGATAGATGGATGGATGATACTTCGAAGTTTGGGGGCATAAAAATAGATAAAAAAAAAAAAAAAAAAAAATAGCAGAGACTACCCAATTTTATGACAAATATACATCTCAAGTAAAATTTGAGCATTGCCGTGATAGGACTCACACAGAAATTGCTGCGAAGATAGGGCTCACATGAGACTATTGCGCGGGATAACTTTCCAAATGGTTCTTTTGTCAGTAAATCAGGTCAGCTTAACGATACTTCTGGAGTTTATCGATGCATCACGAAAAAATGTCAATATAATTTGATCCCCTTAAACTCTACTTTTATATAGTAAAACTGGAGTTTACATGGGTATATATTATTTTTCTTATTTCTGCTCAAAACATAGTTTGTGGGTAGTCGTTAGAATCGCCTCATCGAGGCCGTTCTAATGAATACCCACAATCTATGTTTTGAGCAGAAATGTGAAAATATCAGAATTATTTATCTGAAAATTTTCAGTTTTAGATGGTAAAATTTTCAACATATTTGAATAGCATGTTTTCGTAATGGTATCTGCGCATTACTGCATGTCATTCTATTCGGTATTATGGAAACCTTTCTAACTGAAATGTCTGAAAAATATTGCATGATCTCCTTATCATATAAACCACGCGACTATCCACTCCGACACTGAGTAAACCAAACTAATTGAGCCACGTCATGACAAAACCAACAAAATAGATGTGCGCCTAGACCTGAGTCTTTTCTGTGCGCTCAGTGGGTAGCTAAGGACCCTAGCTAGCTTCATGCGGACAGCGAAGACTCTGATCAGACTGGGCAGATGCTAAGGCTGATGTTAGTCTTCGCTGGGCGCACATGGCATTTTGTTGATTCTGTCACTATGTGGCTCGAATTTAATATTTTCTTCATGAAGGACCAAATCATAGATAATAATGGAAATATGGTTCTTTAAAATACTAAATTTTGTTAATTAAAATGCATACAGATGTTTTGCTTCCAATGTATCTTTATTTCCCGAAACTATTTACATTTACATATTATTTATTCAGCCAACTTTTGTAAGTACTAAACCTATCATAAAATAATCTTTCCAACAATCAGGAACCGAATGCGTGCTCAGTCTGCAGTTTTTTTGTTTTGTTTTTTTTTGTTGTTGTTTTTTTCTTTAAACTGCATTGGAAAAGCCATATTATAAACAAGTCAAACAGCCTTTTTAGATACGTAAGGACACTAGATATCCTTGATAGATTTTTTTTTACATTTGTACAAGGAAGACAATTTTTGTGACTTCCTGTTTACTTGTTTACTCACCAAACCCCTTCTGAAAAGGGGTCTAGTCAAAAGCTAAGAAGTTGCTCCCACGGGGAGCAAATTCTTTCCTTTTAGAAGGGACCCTTACCATAAAGGAGGCAAATGCATTTCACATGAGTCACCAGCTCTAAAGTATGTCTTGTCACCTTAATATTTAATATTGAATACTGGACTTGAAGAATCCGCCATTAATAACTGGGGTAATACCTTTAATAAATCTCTTTGCGTAGCCGTTTTGTCTTTAAAACTTTGTAATTTCTGTACAAGATCATTACTGCCCAATTTTTTCCAATAATCCAACCCAGCTTTAGCATCCGATGACCTTGAAGACCGAGATGCTCCCGACATAATAGCTAACATTAAACAATATCCAGTCAAATAGTTCTCTCCCACTTAGCAGAGCACGGTTTTCGGATCAATGTTCAAAATTCGTCTTTATATAATGCGTTCATCCCTTTAGTTCTGCTTATGACAGCCAGGCGCGGTGGAACAGCAAAAAGGCACTTAAGTGCATCCATGTCGCATTTAAAAAAATATACGAACTGTGCGATGTGTGCCAGCAATGATTCAGAACACCCTGCACACTCGCACAGTTTGATCATTGTCTTCAGTGAACACTCTTTGGATGGCTAAAGATCCCATAACTGCTTCAGATTGGAAACGAAGATTTTTCTTCGCTGGACATTCCTGTTGAAAGGTGATTGAGACGCGCCATGGGAAGAAGGATCTTCGAGGAATCTGATGTGAACAACGAAGGCCAAGATCAGCCTGTGCGGTGCCATTGCAAAAGGGTTCATCGAGGGATCTGATGCGAACAACGAAGGCCAAGAACAGCTTGTTCGAAGCAAATTAAAAGAGGGTTCTTCGAGGAATCTGATGCGATTAACAAGGACCAGGATCAGCTTGTGCGGTGCCATTGAAAGAGGGTTCTGCGAGGCGTCTGATGCGAACAACGAAGGCCAAGATCAGTTTGTGCGGTGCCACTGAAAGAGGAATCTTCGAGAGATCTGATGCGAACAATAAACGCCAAGATCAGTTTGTGCAGTGCCATTGAAACTTGGTTCTTCGAAGGATCTGATGCGAACAACGAAGTCCAAGATCGGCTTGTGCGGTGGCATTGAAAGAGGGTTCTTCGAGGGATCTGATGCAAACAACGAAGGCCAAGATCGGCTTGTGCAGTGCCATTGAAACAGGGTTCTTCGAGGGAACTGATGCGAACAACGAAGTCCAAGATCGGCTTGTGCAGTGCCATTGAAAGAGGGTTCTTCGAGGGATCTGATGCGAATAACGAAGGCCATTTTCGGCTTGTGCAGTGCCATTGAAAGAGGGTTCTTCGAGGGATCTGATGCGAACAGCGAAGTCCAAGATCGGCTTGTGCAGTGCCATTGAAAGAGGGTTCTTCGAGGGTTCTGATGCGAATAACGAAGGCTAAGATCGGCTTGTGCGGCGCCACTGAAAGACGGTTCTTCGGGTGCATAAGATATAAAGACGAACATTGCAGATGCTAAACAGACTATGAGGTCTGGTTTGAGTCTTGGCTGGTCACATCTCCCAAGGTACCTTGTGATTCTTTCAGACCCAGTTGAGCCGTAACGTCTTAAAACGTACCTTCGGATATGTGCGCCCAGCGAAGATTCATATCAGCCTGCGCATTTGCACAGTCTGATCAGAATCTTCAATTGGTGCATTTCGGATAGCCAAGGATGCAACGTTTCTTCATGCGGACAACAAAGACTCTAATCAGACTGCGTGGATGCGCAGGCTGATTTGAGTCTTCGTTGCGCGCAAATGTCTGAAGGTACGTTTCCTCACGTTGAGGGTCCATGTATGACTTCATCTATGCTGTATGTTATCGACATGTACAGCTGTTTTCTGCCCTGTAGCTAAGTTTGCAGAAATAGCACAATCCCTAAACGTTAAATGCAAATATTATAAAAGTGATGTCGTAATCAAACTGTTTGTTTAGGGTAACCCGACCTACCTAGATTTTTTGGTGAAACCTATCTTTGTTTTTTTTTCAATATTTCTAGAAAAAAAATAAATAAAAAAAGATCCAATTTGATGGTAATAATTGAGTTTTTTTGTTGTTTTTTTTTTTTTTTTTTTTTTTTTTTCAATATAAAAAAAAGTATTTAAAAATATTGCACCTGTCCTTCCTATCATTTTTTGAGACGTTACCCTAAACAAAGTATTAGTTTGTTTAGGTCTTAACACTATTCTGCTTGTGACATCTTTCAGACCTTCTTTTTTCTGTTGGCGCATTACACATACTCAGAAGAGAATAAAAATCATTTACAAAGTATCTGTGTGTATCGGGGTGTGTGTGTGTGTGTGGGGGGGGGGGGGGGGGATTTTCGCTACCGTCCGCCGCAAACTGTCACAAATGAACAGAAGATTACTGGGTTAATATTCGTTAACATTCGGTCCAATATAAAATTTATAATTATTCATATAATTTATTCAATCTAATATCAAGT
Source organism: Anodontia alba (assembly GCA_964016985.1). Classification (NCBI taxonomy): domain Eukaryota; kingdom Metazoa; phylum Mollusca; class Bivalvia; order Lucinida; family Lucinidae; genus Anodontia; species Anodontia alba. Next base: position 16,336,653 of record OZ024825.1, on the reverse strand, counting down.
CTCGTCAAATGAGGTCGCATAAGACGTGTTTACAATAACCGTTTAGAAGATGCGAAATTGTTTTTGAAAATCGCTCGCGGGCGATTTGTTTTATTGCGAGCAGCCCATTAGAGCCTTATATAGGCTGAAACACATGGTTGTGCAGTTCCATACGGAATTATTTGAGCCACCATTTTTTAAAACGTACCCTCATACATGTGCGCCCAGCGAAGATTTAGATCAGCCTGCGCATTCGGGCAGTCTGATCAAAATCTTCACCGGGCGCTTTTATATAGTCAAGAATGCGTAAACAATAACGACTAGCCTCTTATTTGAGGTCCCATAAGATAGATTTATAATTACCGTTCCAAAGATGCAAAATCATCACGAAAACATATCTATATAATTTTGACCCCCTTAAAAGTTGTTTACAGGGGGTGTGCATTATTTTTCTTATTTTTGCTCAAAACCATAGATTGTGGGTACTCGTTAGAACCGCCTCACCGAGGCGGTTCTAACGAGTACCCGCAATCTATTTTGAGCAGAAATGTGACAAATATTAGAATTTTCTATCTGAAAATTTTCACTTTTTTGGTGGTAAAATTTTCAGTATATTTAAATAGGCGCGTTTTCGTAATGTGTTTGGGAACCACTCTCGCGGGTGTTTGGCTTAAATGAACGCAGCCGTGATGCAAGGTTTGCCAAACTTTAAACTATTTAATTACTTTTAAATCTTTGCTTTTCTTGTCCTAAAATTTGATCTAGTCCATTTTATTATCTATTGAGTGTCCGAAAATTGTTGGGTACTCGTTTTGAAACACTCCACATATAAAAACAGAAAAAAAAGAGATAAGATACTCACTTCAAATAGATAATCTATTTCCTGTGTGATACTCGGGGACCCTTTGGCGAAATATTTCGTAATGCTTTGTTTTCCGTCTTTCTTTTCGTCAGTTTTATTGTCCATTGGGTTCACTAAACGCCGCAAAGACACATCTTTCTCCAGACATGGTCTTTTTTTCTTTTGTCTGCGTACCTCTTCTTCGTTATTTTGCCGACCCCTGCAAACCTGTTCTCTGGTGTTTTGACGGAATCTTCGAATCCGATTGAAAATATCAAGACCTGACATTTTACTTTTCCTCTGAATTTGGTTTATTTAATTTAAGCAGTGCAGACATAAATATCTCCTATTTACCTAAAACAAAAAAACTCTTTTTAACGCTTTTACCTTAAAACAAGAGACTCATTTTAAGGGTGGATAAAATTTTCAGGGGCAGGTAACTCAGTAAAATTTAATTTGTCTTCCTTCTGAAAAAAGTCCTTTCTAAAAGAAAAGGATTTTCTCCCCTTGGCAGCATTTCCTAGAATATTGCATGTGCGCTCAGCAAAGACTCAGATCGGCCTGTGTATGCCCGCAGGCTGATCAGAGTCCTCGCCGGTCGCCTAAAGAGGCTTTAGATCCATGACTAACCATTGAGTGCCATGGGAAGACTTATCACATTACGAAAATACGCCTATTCAAATATATAGAAAATTTCACTTCCAAAAAACTGAAAATTTTCAGATAAAAAACTCTGATATTTTTTATATTTCTGCTCAAAACATAGATTATGGGCACTCGTTAGAACGGCCTCACCGAGGCGGTTCTAACGATTACCCATAATCGATGTTTTGAGCAGAAATAAGAAAAATATTGTATACCCCTTGAAGCCCCTGTTTTACTATATAAAAGTGGGGTTTAAGGGGGTCCAAATTATATAGGCATGTTTTCGTGATCAGACTGCACAGATGGATTCTCTGTCTTCGCTAAGCCCACATATAATTTTGTAGGAAATGCCGTGCACTGTCTCATTTTTATAATTTAGCTGTCTGAGGAAACTCCGCAAAATCTGGTGGCAATACTAGCATTCTTTCTGTAACATTTTTTAACCCTTCATACAGTCTCATCAGGATCTACCATCACGAAAACATACCTATATAATTTTGACCCCCTTAAACCTCACTTTCATATAGTAAAATTGGGGTTTGCAGGGGTATAAGTTATTTTTCTTATGTCTGCTCAAAACATGGATTGTGGTTCTCGTTAGAACCGCCTCGCCGAGGCGGTTCTAACGAGTACCCACAATCAATGTTTTGAGCAGAAATATGAAACATATCACAGTTTTTTTTATCTGAAAATTTTTAATTTTTGGAGGAGAAATTTTCTATGTATTTGAATAGGCATGTTTTCGTAATGACTGTTTGCAACTCTGTTATTGATACTGGACTAAACCCCCTATTTGCAACTGTTTCAACGAATGTATCCGAATTCAGAGATGAAAAAGTCAATGTCAGAAACTCAGGGGTGAAAGGGTTAACATGATGAGAACCCACCAAACACACAACGTCATAACAACGTCGCATCAAGGACACTTACGATATTGTGTGCCTAGATACATAATTTTCTGAAGAAAACTCACATTACGAAAACATGCCTATTCAAATATACTGAAAATTTTACCACCAAAAAATGAAAATTTTCAGATAAAAAAATCTGATATTTTTCATATTTCTTCTCAAAACATAGATTGTGCTACTCGTTAGAACCGCTTCGGTGAGGCGGTTCTAACGAGTACCCACAATCTATGTTTTAAACAGAAATAAGAAAAAATATGTATACCCCTATAAACTCCAGTGTTACTATATAAAATTGGGGTTTAAGGGTGTCAACATTATATAGGCGTGTTTTCGTGATGAATTAGATGGACTTTTCATGTTCATTACTGTCATGACTACGTGTTCCTATTATTATATAGTTAAAACATGGGTCTGTTGTGGTCTACATCATTAGGCGAATTGTTTGCCATTACGAAAACACGCCTATTCAAATATATTGAAATTTTCACCACCAAAATTGAAAGTTTTCAGATAAAAAATTTTGATATTTTTCTTATTTCTGCTCAAAACATAGATTGTGGGTACTCGTTAGAACCGCCTCGCCGAGGCGGTTCTAACGAGTGCCCACAATCTATGCTTTTGAGCAGAAATAAGAAAAATAATGTATACCCCGGTAAACCCCAGTTTTACTATATAAAAGAGGGTTTAAGAGGGTCAAAATTATATAGGCATGTTTTCGTGATGGTTTGCGAAATTTCAAAACATGTAAGCCAAAATATGTTAAAGGTAAAGTCGAATTGTGAAGGCCGCGATCAGCTTGTGTGTTTGTACGGACAGATCAGGAACCCCAATATGCTACAATAAATAAAGATCAATGTATGTGAACAGTGAAGGTCCTTATCAGACTGTGCGCATGTGCAGGTTTATATGAACGCAAACATTCCCCTTTTGCTCGACCAGTACACATGGTAGTAGTAAAATATCAAATTTACAAATGAACAAATCAATTGATAAATAAACAAATGAAAAAAAAAAAAAAGATACATGTAAATAAAAGATATAGATTAACATTTTGGTTTTAAATTAAAACAAACAGTTCGATTAAATAAATAAAGAGAATAAATTTTCGGTTCGAGTAAAGAACCGTAAAAATATGCATCATCTTTAAATGCCTATTCAAATATACTGAAAATTTTACCATCAAAAAATGAAAGTTTTCAGATAAAAAATTCTGATATTTTTCAGGATTCTGCTCAAAACATAGATTGTGAGTACTCGTTAGAACCGCCTCGACGAGGCGGTTCTAACGAGTACCCACAATCTATGTTTTGAGCAGAAATAAGAAAAATAATGAATACCCCTGTAAACCCCAGTTTTACTATATAAAAGTGGGGTTTAAAGGGGTCAAAAATATATAGGCTTGTTTTCGTAATGACACCATTAACTTTTACCACTCTCTGGGCTAATTCAGCAGACGAAAAATTAATGATATTTCTCTCTTTTTTTTCCAGAAAACAGACTGAAAATTCATGCAAACTGTCTCCTTGGCCTCAAGAGACAAGACAGTTTGCATGAAATGTCAAATACTTTTTCTGGGAAAAATAAGGAAATATTTCAAAATGTCGTCTGCTGAAATTTTTACAGAGCATACTAAGTGTTAATGCAAAATATGCAGTAACATGGATATGTGACATCAATACTATAGCATGACAGCTATCCACCCGTAGCAGACGACATTTTATTTCTGTTTTATTTTATTTATTTTGTCTGCTTTCTACAAAAAAAAAGAAATAATAAAAAATAAGTTTGCCATTTCACATCATAGTGTCACTTTGTCGAGTTTTTTTTTTTTTTTTTTTTTTTTTTTTTTTTTTTTTTTCATTACGAAAGCATGCTTATTCAAATATACTGAAAATTTTATTGCCAAAAAAAATGAAAATTTTCAGATAAAAAATTCTGATAGTTTTTATATTTCTGCTCAAAAACATAGATTGTGGGTACTCGTTAGAACCGGCTAGGTGGTTCTAACGAGTACCCACAATCTATGTTTTAGCCTAGCTGGTTCTAACGAGTACCCACAATCTATGTTTTTGAGCAGAAATAAGAAAAATAATGTATACCCCTGTAAACCCCATTTTTACTATATAAAAGTGGGGTTTAAGGGAATCAACATTATATAGGCATGTTTTCGTGATGTCTGCACAGAACTTATGAAAGGAAAACAAAATTATAGTATTGTCGTCTGCTGTCTGCTTAAGGTATAGACTGAAGTAGACAAATGAGTAAAGAAGATTCCAATAAATGTAACAATCACAGAGAATATCGCCTTCCAAAGACACCAAAAAGAGTACACAAACTAGTAAGAAAGTAAGAATGGCCTTTACATGTACGTATATACGTAACAAAACAAGAAGCAAAGCAAATAGCTCCCCATACACCCCCCCCCCACCCCCCCCAACACACACCCCTTACGGAGTGATCACAATGCCAGACAGAACCAGCCGCAGAGAACAGCAAAATATTTAAAGAGGAAAACAAAGCCCAACAAAAGGGATTGGTGTTAACCCTTTCACTCCTGAAGTTCAGAAGCACTCCTGAGGTTCAGTGGGATCTCCTGTTCATTGATGCAATAAGGGGTTTCAGTATAGAATAAATAATAAATAGTAATAATAATATTAATATTAATAATAATGGCAAAAAGTGTAGATCCTGATGATCTATACTGTTTGCACAGTATCTGTTTTGGTCGGTTATATCGATTTTACATGTACCAAATCTTCACCCTAGCTTCACATGTTGTAAACAAAAAGAAAAAAAAAACAATAAAAAAAAACAGTCACACATTCTTACTTTTCATATGTACACCCAAAGCACTGTTACAATTTGTCATAATAATTATCTTTATAACAAAATATCACGAACCTTATTAAATCTTGTCTTATATTTCATTCGAGTCCAGCGCCAAAATACAGTTTATAATTTTACTTTCAGTTTATAAAATAAATATTTTTAGCCACTACACATATTGGTGTTTAGGCTTCGGTGAATATTCAGAACACGAATTGGTTTAATTTATTGTTAACCCTACACACTTGAAGTTGACTGTTCAAACAATATTTAAACAGACAAAATTCTCACAGTTTAGTAAGTGTAAAAGCTACTTTCGACACAAATCTTTTTATCAGCCATATCCCAAAATGGTATTTTATAACATTAGCTTCACAACGCGTTTATCTTAAGTCTTCTGACAGACAGGCCTGAGCAAACAGTGAAGCCCCAGATCAGCCGCCGCAGAACGCGGCGTCTGATCTGGGCCTACACTATTTGTCATCCATTCAGCAATTTTAGACACAATAATAGGTAGAAAAAATTATTTGTTCATTCTTAGAATGTTTAATAAGGAGTGATTACGAAAACACGCCTATTCAAATATATTGAAAATTTCACCAACAAAAACTGAAAATTTTCAGATAAAAATTCTGATATTTTTCATATTTCTGCTCAAAAATATAGGCGGATACCTCACAATCTATGTTTTTGAGCAGAGGCGGTTCTAACGAGTACCCACAATCTATATTTTTGAGCAGAAATATGAAAAACAATGCATACCCCTATAAACCCAAGTTTTCATATATAGAAGTGGGGTTTAAGAGGGTCAAAAGTATACAGGAATGGTTTCGTGATGTTAGGTGTGCGAATACTTCGGGTATATAAGGTAGGTCAAAATTATTCAGGTACCAACAATTTTTCGAACTTTTTTCCGCTGTTATCTTCAATAAATAAATGCTATACAAAACGCGTATCCTTTTACCAGCGCTTCTTTCAGCAGCTTCGTGTTATGTCAGCGTGTGCTGTTTTGTGTTTTTAGCGTCATTTTGTGTAATATACAGAGTCTGCACTTTACGATTTTTTTTTTTTTTTTTTTTTGTTATATATTTGCAAAGAATTCATTTTGTAGAATATTTCGAGACTGCAGCAGCTGTTATTTGAGTTTCGTGTATATGTTTACATGGTCTCCATAAATAAATGCTATACAAAACGCGTATCCTTTTACCAGTGCTTCTTTCAACATCTTCGTGTTGTGTCAGCGTGTGCTGTTTTGTGTTTTTAGCGTCATTTTGTGTAATATACAGAGTCTGCATTTAACGATTTTTTTTTTTTTTGTTATATATTTGCAAAGAATTCATTTTGTAGAATATTTCGAGACTGCAGCAGCTGTTGTTTGAGTTTTGTTTATATGTTTACAGCATTGTAATCCGTCGGTCCGTACTTCGACAGGGTGCTGATATTTTAATGGAATGACTTCTCAGCCAAAGAGAAAGAATTATTTTTCAATAATATTTAAACGTAAGTTTTAATAGTTCAAGGGGCTGCAACCCTGTTTAAAATGTTGTTTTTTTTGTCCATTTTTTTTTTTTTTTTTTTTGTCCAATTTGGAGCGCGAAGATCTTTATCACACTGTACGGTCTGAAACATAATTGCTCAGGCTCTGGGTCCTATCCATCACGAAAACATGCCTATATAATATTGACCCCCTTAAACCCCATCTTTATATAGTAAAACTGGGGTTTACAGGGGTATACATTACTTTTCTTATTTGTGCTCAAAAACATAGATTGTGGGTACTCGTTGGAATCGCCTCGTCGAGGCGGTTCTAACGAGTACCCACAACCTATGTTTTGAGCAGAAATATGAAAAATATCAGACTTTTTTTTATCTGAAAATTTTCATTTTTTGGTGGTAAAATTTTCAGCACATTTGAATAGGCATGTTTTCGTAATGGTTGTTTGCACATACGCTATATTTTACATATGCAGATCGCTGCTAAGAAATGCATTTAAATCTATAGCAAACACTATTTTACTTGTCAACCATAGAAACTCTGTGATAACGGCTTAGAAAATCCCAAATCTAGTTTTTAGAGCCTACCTGGTATTATTTCACTAAAAAGCACAATATTCATGGACCTGCCTGTTTGCATGAATGGATACGAGCCAAGAAATCAAAGTATGATGCCTAAGACGCCACCATACGAGAACATTTGACTAGATATAGGTGACTATTTTAATTACATGTTACTACATTATAAATCTTGTATTTTGTCTATTGTGGAGAGTTGCAAGGTGCTACACCCTGTTCTCGTTTGGGACAAGATTCTTGGATATCATTACGAAAACACGCCTATTCAAATATATAGAAGATTTCGCCACCAAAAAACTGAAAATTTTCAGGTAAAAAACTCTGATATTTTTCATATATCTGCTTTAAACATAAATTGTGGATACTCATTAGAACCGCCTCGGCGAAGCGGTTCTAACGAGTACCCACAATCTATGTTTTTTGAGCAGAAATAAGAAAAATAATGTACGAGTATACCCCTATAAACCCCAGTTTTACTATTTAAAAGTGGGGTTTAAGTGGGTCAAAATTACATAGGCGTGTTTTCGTAATGTGAGCACGCTGTGCGCCATCGGAGGTCTAAACTTGAACAAATGGGAGTAACAGCTAGTGCAGTCACAATAGCCGGGGACTTCCATTTCAGATATCTCTACACACATTTACAACTAGAAATACTTCACTTCTATATAGTTTTATTATAATATAAATTTGTACAACACAACAAAATACACAATCATAAACAACACAAAAATGATCAAAATAAAAAATGCGACATGGCCAATTATTAGTACATATATGCGTACCATTCATTCCAGTCAGAGGAAGAGAAAACAAAGCTATTTCATTATTCAATCTTTCCCCGCCGAATCTATAGAATGGGTATTAACAATAGATCTCTCGTCAGTAGAAATCCGTTCGTATGTTTTGGTACTACCAAGTTCTTGCATTAGAGTATTGATATAATAAAGTCGTCACACAACAACAACATTATTAGCAGCTTTATCAGCTGGAGCCAAAACATACTTCCTATGAAATTCTTGGATACCTTGTTTCAAATATCGAAAAGATACTTTAGGCTTATGAGGGAGAAGATCAAGGTTATTAGAATAAAATAATACACGTTTATCAATGATCTTAAAAATCTTTAATTTCCAATTATTTAAAACATTAGACTCAACATGCTCTCGTTTACACCAACGCGTACAATAATCATTTAAAACACTGGCAATTGTTTCCCGACATTTATTGAAATCAATGTGGGCTGGGAATCTATATTTAGGTCCTTTTGAAATAACTGAACGGATTTCTGAATCAGTTATAATCTTCAAGTTACCAGTGACAATACGACCCGCATTTAGAATCTTTACAATCTCAAGAATCAGGGGAACTAGTTTCAATATCAAGATCAGAAACTAATTTATTGAAATTAAGTATAGTATTACGGATAGGTTTGTTATTTTTATAACAAATAATAGGAGATTCCGTGTTTCCGAAATATAAAGATATAGCTGATATAACATTATTATCTCGAAATATGCTAGGTAAATCTATGAATTCAATACCTTTATTAATGAATGGAATTTTGATGAAGTGTCTAATGTGGTTAATTTCAGAATCAATGTAAGGACAACGAGCATGTTGAGTATAACATCTAGTAAGGAGAGCTGCTTCATACAAATCATATTTTCTATCATAAAATTTATTCGCCTTATCATCTAACTTACGTAATGAAGAAATAGACAGTGAAGCTAGTTCAGAAAGCATTTGATGACGTCCAGATTTTAAGAGAATATTTAAATCAAAAAGAGATAAGACAGTTTTATGTTTTCGTTTAAAATTCCCATTTTTTCGCTTACCATGGGATCGTTTATTACTTTTTTTAATATCTAAAAGGGAAAAAACATCGAAATCCGGCATTTTAGAAATATTTCCTTCATGGTAAATATTATCATTAAATCCAAGTGGAAAAAGGGGTTTGTAAAAGTTTAATCCATTTAAGTTCAAGTTCATGTCTTAAAATAGTTTTTAATCTTTCGGTAGAATTCGACTTGTATATAATTTTTTCAACAGGTTGAACCAAAACTTTACCAGATGATCATGAATGACCAGATCTCCGGAAATGTTGATAAAGAAACGTATCAATTTTCTTTGTTTTTTGTTTTTTTATTTTATTTTATTTTAAACAAATGTTCCTTAAACCTTGATTTAAGAACCCGTTTGTTCTGTCCAACATACTGCATTCTTCAGCCTCCTTCGCTGCAAGTGAGAACATATATAACATCCTCTGATTTTCAGTCTAAATCAGAGTTGTTTACAACTGAAAATTGTCTATGATTAACTGAGGAAATTATAGCTGACTGACAAATTAAATGATTGCAGCAGGTGCAACTCTTGGCATTGCACTTAGAAATATTAGGGTACATACTGTTCCTTTTATACGGATTCTTATCTTTTAGAAATATAGAAGATTTAATTGCAGAAACTAATTCTAAGGTGATTACGGAAAATATTATAATTGTAAACGCCATATAAATTTATAGATGATACAGAGTAAAGTTTCAAAGGTGAAACGTTAACAGCAGGTAAGAAAGAGTTAAATCTAGCAGTAGAATGGGGAATCTGTAAAGAAGAAGCAGAATGTAGCCTAATAGGAGAAATAGTAACTTTTAATCTATTAGTGACACTCGTATAGTTGTAAAGGAAGTAATACCATTAGATAAAAAGCAGTATTCGTACCGGCTATTATAGGCAGTAAGTGGCGATGCAAACAAGCGATAGGACCGATGCATACAGAGTATAGCAACAACCGACAATACATAACTAAGTCTAATACAAGTCCAAAGAAACGTAAAGTAAGAAATTGTTATAAACGGGATACGAATACCGGTAAATATCTAACCTTCAATGCGAATACCGGTAAATATCTAACCTTCAATGAGGTTTAAATTAGAATCATGAGGAGGAGGAATACGAAAGATGATTGTAAAGTGCAATCTCTGGCACTCGAAATAATAACACCATTAAATGAATGTACGGGGAGACTTTCTAGGGTCTCCACACGGCACTTACACAACAGGCGTGGTATGCAAAAAAAAAGTAAGATCCCATCATCCATTTCTCGATGGAACTCGCTCTATGGAAAGATTCGTACCGCCAGTAGCCTGTCATGCTTTAAAACTAAATTAAAAAATCTTCGCACCGATTGTAATGATGTTCCATAATTCTTTTTCTGTGTGAAACGATATTGGTCAGTCTTGCAGGCAAGAATCACAAACAAGTGTAGCAATTTAAACAATGACTAATGTTTTAGCCCTGCCTGTAGATGTGGCTTTATAACAGAAGATGCTGATCACTTTTTCTTCAATTCGTTCGAAGCACACGAATGAGCGCGCGTTCTACTATTTAATTTCCTCCCTCTAAATACCGAAAAACTTCTTTTCGGTAATGATAACCCTACCGCGGACACGCATTCATTTAACAGATCTTTTACGATTAATGCAAGAATGATCCTAATATATCTGACTTCTATTGACAGATATCACTTTTATACAACAAATCAGATAAACTACAATTTAAGCCTACCATTTAAGACTTCTTAATCAATGCAAAACGTACATACTGTCTATATCTTCTTTACACTCTAGCAGTGTTCTTGCCCATCAACCCTTATCGGTGACGTCACCGAAGGAGAGCAAAGAAATTTGAAATAGCTCTAACAGTTACGAAACTCGCCTGTTTTAGGTTTTTGGCATATACCCCTGGGGGTGTGGGTGGGTACGTTTGCCGGTTACTTTGGTACTGATGCTTGAAAGAAGTGTGGAGCATACCGGTACCCTAAACAGTGTGCTCCAAATATCGATACAAATACCTTTTTCCCTGAGCCAAACCCGTTCCTATAAAAACGGCATTTTTTTTTCTAACCCTAAACGATTGTCGCGCTGCGTACAGCCCCACTTGGATAAAAAAAAAAAGTTTTTTTTTTTTTTCAAGCATCAGTACCAAGCTGCCCAGAAAGCGCCCCCGATCCAGCCACAACCGTCTTGGGGCATTTATTACAATGTTGATTACATCGACCACGTCCAAAGAAAAATGCACAGATTCAGATTCATACCGCGCATGTACATTACGAAAACACGCCTATACAAATATACTGAAAATTTGGCCACCAAAAAATGATTTTTTTTAGGTAAAAATTCTGATATTTTTCATATTTCTGCTCAAAACATAGATTGTGGGTACTCCGTTAAAACCGCCTCGGCGAGGCGGTTCTAACGAGTATCCACAATCTATGTTTTTGACCAGAAATAAGAAAAATAATGTATACCCCTGTAAACCCCAGTTTTACTATATAAAAATGGGGTTTGAGGGGGTCAACATCATATAGGCATGTTTTCGTGATGTATAGTCTCATCAGAGCATTTGCTTTCCATTGATATATTCTGTAGTGTTAAATGATTATGTTAGCGGATAGCGAGGGCCCTGATCAGACTGCGCGGAGCCTTAGGTTGATCTGGGCCGTCACTTTCCGTATATACCTGAAGACACGTTTATCATTACGAAATATCTCATCACGAAAACATGCCTATATAAAGTTGACCCCCTTAAACCCCACTTTTATATAGTAAAACTGGGGTTTACAGGGGTATACATTATTTTTCGTATTTCTGCTAAAAACATAGATTGTGGGTACTCGTTAGAACCGCCTCGCCGAGGCGGTTCTCACGAGTACCCGCAATCTATGTTTTGAGCAGAAATATGAAAAATATCCGAATTTTTATCTGATTTTTTTTATTTTTTGCTGATAAAATTTTCAGTATATTTCAATAGGCATGTTTTCGTAATGTATATAATTAAACCCCACTTTTATATAGTAAAACTGGGGTTTACAGGGGTATACATTATTTTTTCTTATTTCTGCTCAAAAACATGTTTTGAGCAGAAATATGAAGAATATCAGGATTTTTGCATCTGAAAATTTTCGTTTTCTTTTTTTTTTTTTTTTTTTTTTTGTTTTTTTTTTTTTTTTTTTTTTGATGGTCAAATCTTCAGTTTATTTGAATAGGCATGTTTTCGTAATACGTTTATGTACGTCGCGGTCCAAATATTGTACTTGTACTGTACACTTTGTCAAAATAGCTTATTGACAGATTGATTATTATGAATCTTGTTTTTTTTTTGTGTGTTTTTGGGGGTTGGTCGTTGTTTTTGTTTGTATTGTTTGTTTTGTAGATTTTTGGCGTTTCAAAAAAAAAAATACCATTTATTTCCGCTTCAAGAAAACGTTCTGTATTAGGACAGTTTACCCATTAATGCTTAATGGACTCTTCCACTTCTTTCTTTGGGCAGGTCCATGTCTAATGGAAGGTGTGTCTGGTTTGTTTTTATTAATTTCATTTATTACAGAAATTCCAGTACTTAATGCAAACAGTGTAGACCCTGATTGGACGCCGCATTCTGTGGCGTATGATCTGGGTCAACACCATTTGCCAATGTCCCGTTTACATTATTATCATTGGCACCGGGCATAAATTGAAGCTCAGATAAGAATTCGGGGCAAAATATAGTTGACTATACTGAGTTGAGTCCTATCACCGCAATCCGACCCGACAAAACTGCGACAGAGAGAAAAGGGTATTCAGGGAATATACGGACATCGCAGGACCGATAAATTTGATCACGGCCTTCACTGTTCGCTTGCAGAATTATTTGTGCCGCTTCAAGCGAAAAAGTGCCTTCGAACATGCGCAAAATGCGCAGATTTAGATCGTTCTGCGCATACACAAAGTATCATCCAAGCATTTGCTCTCTATTAAATATTCTAGAGTGTCAAATGATTCTGTTAGCGGATAGCGAAGGCCCTGATCAGACTGCGCGGACGCGCAGGCTGATCGAGGACTTCACTGTTCGCCTATGCCTGAAGGCATGTTTTGGCATGGCGCGACCCAAGTACAGTCGAACTTCAATGGCTCGAACACCTTTGGGACCATGGAAAAATGTTCGAGCCATGGGTAGTTCGAGCCAATGAAGGTGAATCATGGAGAGTGTAGGACAAAATCCCCCTCGGACAAAATCCCCTCTGCTCATTTTTGCATAGGTGGACGAAATCCTCTTCATGTTTTTTACAAGGTGGACATAATCCCCTTTGAGACTTTTTACAGGATGGACATAATCCCCCACGAGATTTTTACAAGGTGGACAAAATCCCCTCCATAAGATGGACAAAATCCCCTTCGGACAAAGCCCCACTTGGTGATTACTGCCATAGGAATGGTACTCGAATGGTAGATGAGACTGTGTCCATCGGTCATACACTCTGTTCCCTGAAGAATGAAGACTGATAGAATAAATTTAAAACGTTCATTTTTGTACATAATCTATACATTATTTCTTTGAATCGTGTTTTATCCAAAACCATTTTAAAACAGACCGTTTCTAAATATATGGTTAATGTGGATTTGTTAAGGATTCTGGGCTTCAAGTTTCCCTGGTTTCTGAAGAAATCAAATATTTGCAGTATCCTCCATACCTTTATGTATGCGATTCTACGTTTATTTTTTATTCTTCTTTATACCTACGTATTTCTTCATAAACCAGTAATTGCTGCCCATTATCTTCAACAGGAATGATATGATGCTGAGAATTAAAACAACGAATATTTTCTATGATTTATTAAGCTATTCCATCCAATAAATTTATATACATGAAAGGTGTAGCAAATATACAACAATGATTTCAAGTGTAATAAACAGTGCAGACCATGATCAGATCTGATCAGGATCTTCACTGTTTGCTATTTCATCAACATTGGTTTACTGCAATGTGAAATTACTCTTTTTTAATATTCTGAAATAATTACAGTGGCTGTTTGGATCTGTCTGAAATTTTAGGATTTTTAAGTTACTAAATTTATTTGTCAGTGATTATGAAGTTTGTATGATGGTACAGGTAATCAAACATTTAATCATTTAATAATTATAAAAGAGAAATTACATATTTTTATCACTTGAGGTGAAATTAATCAGTTTGTTTTCAAACATAATTATCAAGTGCAGTCCTCAAAGAAATAATGTATAGATTATATACAAAAATGAACGTTTTAAATTTATTCAATCAGTCTTCAGTGTTCAGGGAACAGAGTGTATGACCGATGGACACAGTCTCATCTACCAGTCGAGTACCATTCCTAGGGCAGTAATCACCAAATGGGATTTTGTCCGAAGGGGATTTTGTCCATCTTATGGAGGGGATTTTGTCCACCTTGTAAAAATCACGAGGGGGATTATGTCCATCCTGTAAAAAAAAGTTCAAAGGGGATTATGTCCACCTTGTAAAAAACATGAAGGGGATTTCGTCCACCTATGCAAAAATGAGCAGAGGGGATTTTGTCCGGAGGGGATATTGTCCGGATACCAATCATGGCATCAGGTCAGGAAGCAGATAGCGATAATTTAGGGAAATCTTTTCGATTTTCTACACAATAATTGTATGTTGAGTGTACTCATTAGAATCGCCTCGATGAGGCGATTCTAGTGAGTACACACAACATACAATTTTGTGATAAAATAGGAAAATTCCCCTAATTTTTTTTTTTTTTTAAAGTTATCGGAAGAATTTCGTAGGGACTCAAAAACGAGTTCGAATTAGCCATGGTAAACGAGCCATCGGTATTCGAGCTATCGAGGTTTGACTGTATTGTAACTGTACACTGTATCAAGATAGCTTGTTGACAGAATAATTATTATGAACCAGGCTTTTTCTGGATGTTTGTCTTTTCTTAAAACAAACAATACCATTGATTTCTGGTTTTAAAATCACTTTCAGTGTTTGACAAGTTAACCCATGAATCCATAATGGACTCTGCAGCCTCTCTCTTTGGGTAGGTCCATGTCTGATGGAAGGTATGTCCGGTTTGTTTTTATTATTATCATTATCAAAGAAATTCTATCTTAAAGATACAATTTGGATTGCATAACTGCCTGATGTCTCTTGCAGATTAGAGATAATAAAAAAAAACCTTGGCCTTACAGGTAGGGGCCTGATAAGGGGTAATTAGATTTCATATCAGCTAAGTTTGATTTCATATCAGCTAAGTTTATGATAAGACCGAGAAACAGATAATGTGGGTAAATAGGTGATAATTTTATGGGTTTTTTTTTTTTTTTTTTTTTTTTCTTTTTGTTTGTTTTCTCACGTTATTCCATAAAATATATCTGGTTGTTATTCATTGGAATCGCCTCGCCAAGGCAGCTCTAATAAATACCCACAACATGTTTTATGGCAATTAGAACAATATTCGTCAGATTAGTATGGGAAATAACCTGTACGTTAAGCCGTTGGCGAAAGTACGTTATTTCCCTTAGAGTCATTTCGCACTTTAATCGGAATCTCTTACCTGTCCGAAATTTGTCATTCTGTGATGGTCAGTTATTACATGTACCGAAGAAGGTTATTGCAAAAACATGCCTATTCAAATATGTAGAAAATTTCACCTCCAAAAACTGAAAATATTCAGATAAAAAATCTCTGATATTTTTCATATTTCTGCTCAAAAACATAGATTGTGGGTACTCGTTAGAACCGCCTCGACAAGGCGGTTCTAACGAGTACCCACAGTCTATGTTTTTGAGCAGAAATAAGAAAAATAATGTATACCCCTGTAAACCCCAGTTTTACTATATAAAAGTGGGGTTTAAGGGGGTCAAAATTATATAGGTATGTTTTCGTGATGTATTTAAGGAGTCAAATAACCATGTCCTGCATGTGATAAGGGGAAAGCAAATAAATTTCGGATCTCTGTGTTAAACGGGCGAAGGTCGCAATAAAAACTGTTTGCACTGATTGCAGCCAACAGTCTAATTATCAAATTGTCTTAATGCGCATAATTTAAATCGTACATAATGATAGCCAATTGTAGTGTGTTTTTTTTTGTTTTTTTTTTGTTTTTTTTTTATGTATTGTGATCAGCCATTTGATATTCTGCCGCTGCATCGAAATACAATGTTCCTAAGTAACTTATTTTCTTCTTTCATTCGTTCGTTCCTTTCTTCTTTGTTTCCGTCCGTCCGACTGTCTCTCAGTCAGTCAGTCAGTCATAGTTTATAGTTAAGTCATAATGCGATACTTTAGCAAGAATTGTAGAAGAGTGTAAGTTCGTTCGTTCGCTCGCTCGCCCGCCCGCCCGCCCGCCCGCCCGTTCGTTCGTTCGTTCGTTCGTTCGTTTGTTCTTTCGTTCGTTCGTTCGTTCATTCATTCATTCATTCATTCATTCATTCATTCATTCCATCTATCCATTCATTCATTCATTCATTCGTCTGCTTGCTGTTTTACAGCGTTATGTCATATACTATCATGTAGTATCTGATTTATTTCTACTAAATACATAAATAAATAAGTATTAATGAATTAAAAAATTCATATTCAATATTATGACACTGTGCTCAGCAGGCGCTCGTGGAATTAGCCATATACACGAGAGATTAGGCGAGTGCCAAAATGCTGACTTCCTTAAATGGAAGAACTACGTTTGTAATTTATTATAGAATTGTATTTATCATTTCAAACTTTGAGAAATTGACTTTCTAGTCATAACTTATAAAAGTACCGATGGGAAAGTAATATTTAAAAGAAAATAGCATTGAAATGTAGATTCAGAAGCATTTTGGCAAAATATGTATAGGATGAATAGTGAAACGACATACCACACTTCAAAGTAAAATGGAAGAACTAAGTCATCAATTTATTTTTACAAATTTTATATCATTTTTTTTTTTTTTTTTTTTTTTTTTTTGGATAAAATATCTTTTCAAAAATAAATTATAATTTTTTTTCGCATTCTTCTAAAATTGTATTTTAATCTGTTTTATACGATTTTTATAATTCTGGTCGGGGTTTGTACAGGTTAGTCTGCGACGAGTTTCCCAAGTCGATATCCGCTATTTCTGTGACACTACGAGGATTGTTCCCCATGGAAAAATACAGATGCTTATGTCTGTATGCTAATTTATCATCAAATGCACTCTTAATCTGCTTATTTGGATCAAATAATCGAAAATTAGTAAGACAGGTAGTAATTTATTTATTTATTGAACAAAAGAAGCTTTATGGCATAAATTACACATTATTAATTGTCAATACGAAAATACGCCTATTTAAATATATAGAAAATTTCACCACAAAAAACTGAAAATTTTCAGATAAAAAACTCTGATATTTTTTCCATATTTCTGCTCAAAACATATATTGTGAGTACTCGTTAGAACCGCCTCGGCGAGGCGGTTCTAACGAGTACTCACAATCTATGTTTATGAGCAAAATAAGAAAAATAATGTATACCCCTGTAAACCCCAGTTTTACTATATAAAAGTGGGGTTTAAGGGGGTCAATATTATATAGGCATGTTTTCGTGATGTCTAAGAACTTTCTAAAAGTAAAAAATGAGAGGGTAATAAAGTGTCGTTTTACTGAAGCGAAAATCATTGAACATGTTGTATCTAAATCCTTTACATTTTCACTCGGGCCTAATAATATGTATATTGGGTCCAAGATTCTCAGGATTACAAGTTTTGTTTGCTCAACAACTGATCACTAAATACTAAATACCAGTAGCATTAAAATTCCGGTAGCACTATATAGGCATAAGGATTTGTATTTTTCCACAAAACATGCTGTGGGTACATTACGAAAACATGCCTATTCAAAGACATGGAAAATTTCACCTCCAAAAACTGAAAATTTTCAGGTAAAAAAACTCTGATATTTTTCATATTTCTGCTCAAAAACATAGACTGTGGGTACTCAGTAGCGCCTCGGCGGGGCGGTTCTAACGAGTACCCACAATCTATGTTTTGAGCAGAATTAAGAAAAATAATGTATACCCCTGTAAACCCCAGTTTTACTATATAAAAGTGGGGTTTAAGGGGGTCAAAATTATATAGGCGTGTTTTCGTGATGATTTATTAGACCTGCCTTGGCGAAGCGATTTTGCTGATATCAAATCTAATTACCCCTTATCAGGCCCCTTTTGGGGTGCAAAAAATGCAGAGCAAACAGTGTATACCCTGAGCAAAAGCAGTCCTTTTATCAGGGTCTGATCTGGGTCTACACTTTGGTATAAATGGGTTAAGCAATTAGGGCATAAATAAAGATATTTCTTATCAAAGTTTTATATTTTGTTTTCTCACCAGACTATTCAAATTGGCCCATATCTAAGATAATCACCATGTTTGTAGATGATTGGCCTAATAGTGAGTCCTATATACGAGGTACGATCAATAAATTCTCGCCCTGATATACTCATTATAACATATTTAAGTATCTACACCTTATTAAAACATAATAAAATGTATGAAATCAATCAAAATTAAGTTATAAGAGACTGTTTACAATACGACATTTAAAACATAATACTTTTACTACACTAACACATACAGTCGACTCTCGTTATCTCGAAGTCCAAAGGACTCTTTTAAATACTTCGAGATATCCGTACCTCGACATATCAGATTTGCAAAATTGAAAAATAAAATAAAATAAATCGAACAACCACATTTCAAAAATGAATTATGTAATTTGACTCTTAAAATTAGAGATATGTTGAAAATATTGTGGAAAAGAGGAGCCTAAGGAGCAATGTCTCCTCTTTTCCACAAAACAGTCGACTCTCGTTATCTCGAACTCGCTTATTACGAATAACCGCTAATCTCGAAGTGAAAATCTGGTCCCATTTTAACACAGAGATCTACCAACAGGAAACAAAATATTGTGGAAAAGAGGAGAAATTGCTCCTTAGGAGCAATTTCTCCTCTTTTCCACAATATTTTAAATATATCTCTAACTTGGGAGTCAAATAAAGATTGTATACTTAAAGGTGGTTGTTGGGTTAATTGTTTTCCTCAGTTCCTCAAATCTGATATGTCGAAGTATGGATATCTCGAAGTGTTTCGTAGAGTCCCTTGGATTTCGAGATAACGAAAGTCGACTGTAATTATATAATGGACATTCCAACAGTACATGTTCCTCTTTTTCGACTTTCGTTTCACAATAGACACAGTTTCGTTTCTCATAGGGTATCATTTCGTACCTCCCTGGTTCGATTCTAAGCGGGGCTACCTCGCATCTGAATTTCGCTAGGGAGCTTCTTAAAGTTACTGACATAGTATGGCATTTAACACAAGGCTCTGGTAAAATCACCAATGTTCAGAAACCTTTACGACCAAAGAGACTGTTTCAAGGATCTCGACAGGGAGCAAGGCCTCCTTACCATAAGGGCCCTCGCTCGATGTCGAGATTCTGCCATATCTGCAAAACAAACAGCCATAGTACCGAGATGTGTTGGTACAATGGGAGGAACACTGGTATGCCGGGTCGATTCCCCCAATAGCAAATAAATGGGCGTGTGAAACACATATTACCAACAGATAATAATATATCAGTGAGACTGCCCCCAGACACAGAAAACCATTCACCACAACAACAATGTGAATATGATGAAACAATTATCATACCACAAGAACCTGTGCATCCCGGTGATCCTTCCCTTGCTAACGCTTCTTCTTTGCCCAATCAAAACATTATACCAAACTTTCATACCTCTGATCCTATCTGCTTGATGCCTAACACCACAAGTAATACCACTGTGGACTTGTTATCCAAGTCAAAAGGGTTGCATTTTTGTAATCTTAATGTTAGGCACATTGTCTCTAAATTTGATGAGATACGCATTATCATGGCTAACAAGACATGCCCAGATATTCTGGGTATTTGTGAGTCATTTTTAGAACCGACCGTCTCTGACAATGTGGTAGCGATCGACGGATTTGAGATTCTTAGAAAAGATAGAGCAGAGACCAAAAATAAAACTGGTGGTGGTCTACTATTATACATTAGAAACACAATTAAGTTCAAAGGCAGGCCTGAGTTTGAAACATCTAGCTTAGAAACACTTTGGGCTGAAATCGAGCTACCGAATGCTAAACCTTTTCTCTTATGTACAGTTTACAGGCCACCCGATGCAAAAAGCGAATGGATCGACTTGTTTGAGGTAGAGCTTTCCATAGCACAGACATCTGGTCTTGAATTCCTTCTCATGGGTGATTTTAATGTTGATTTGAAAGCTCATACGAATAATAAATGGCTAAACCTTATAAATCTATTCGATTTAACTCAACTGGTAACAGAGCCAACAAGGGTAACGGAAACTACCAATACGTTAATTGATCATGTATATACGACTCATCCAGAGAATATTGTACGTTGTTTTACTTCTACTTTATCTTTAAGCGATCACTTTCCCATTTGCTTTACACGAAAAGTAAACTCAAAGCTTCTAAAAGACAAACATACTACCATTACTTATCGCAGCTACAAGCATTTTGACGAAAATAAGTTTATATCTGATATTGCTAACGATTTGGATGCGTTTGCGTCAGATAAATCAAGTATAGACGAAGACCTTAACATCTGGTATTCATTCCTTTTGAAACACTTGAACAATCATGCTCCGATTAAATCCAAACGCGTAAAATCTAAGCGTATGCCTGACTGGTTTACTCCAGATATAATTCAAATGCAATCTTTACGAGATAAAACCAAACGATTAAAGCAATGGAGTGATCATAGAAAATACCGCAATAAAACAAAACAACTCATACGACAAGCAAAACGTAAATATTTTTCTAATAGCGTAACAAATTCAAAAGATACCAAATCCTTATGGAAACACCTGCGAGACGTGACTAATGGTAGCAAGACTGCCCCCAGTAATTTGCCTCAAAAACTTATAATCGGAAATGAAACCATTACGGAGTCTGAAGCTGTTGCGAGCAAACTGAATAAATACTTTGCTTCAGTTGCCGAGCTTTTGAATAAAAACACATCATCCGGAAATTCATTAGACTTTGACACCAATAAAATCAGCGATTTTGTTGATAGCAAAGTGCCTAAAAACACACAATTTACAATTCCATTTATTACCCCCGAACAAGTTTTATTACATATTAATACCTTAGAGGTTTCAAAATCGACCGGGCTTGACGGCATAGGGCCAAGGATCATCAAACTTGCTGCCAAATCATTATCGCCATCGATTGCGATGCTTATCAATAAAAGCATTGCGACCGGCCAGTTTCCTTCTCAAATGAAATTGGCAAAGGTACTTCCAATTTACAAAGGTGGTGAAAAGTCCGACCCCTTAAACTATAGGCCAATTTCTATCCTGTCCACTGTATCTAAAATTTTCGAAAAGCACGTGAACAAACATCTTATGGCATATTTGAACAAATATAAACTTCTACATGACAATCAATCCGGGTTCAGGCCAAAACATAGTTGCCAAACAGCTTTAGTCAAACTCATTAATGACTGGATGAAATGTATTGATAAGGGTGACTTGGTTGGAGCCCTTTTTATCGATTTTCGGAAGGCTTTTGATCTAGTTGATCACTCCATCTTGCTGCATAAACTTGCATTATACAAACTTAACCCTTCTGCCATTCAGTGGTTCAAATCATATTTATGTTCTCGACAACAAGTAATCGAGAGTGATAAAGGGTTGACGGATTTCACCACCGTACAATCTGGTGTGCCTCAGGGCTCAATATTAGGCCCGACCTTATTTCTCATTTTTATCAACGATCTTCCGCTTCATATCTAAAAGTGCTCCTCTGATTTGTATGCAGATGACACGACGATTAACACGCATGGTAATGACATAGATGCTATTGAAGAAGATCTGCAAGGAGAATTCGGTAACACAAAAACATGGGGAAAGATAAACAAAATGAATGTTCACATGACCAAAACATCTTGTATGCTAGTTGGCGCTAGAAAACGCTTGAACGACTCTCGACCTCTAAATATTATTGCTGACGATGTCAACATTCAATCCGTTAGTAAACAGAAACTCCTTGGTGTTTATATCGATGAACACCTTTCTTGGTCTGCCCATATAGACCACTTATGCTCCCTTATCTCATCTAAAATATCTCTATTACGCAAGTTAGCAACGTATGTACCGACACATATTCAAAAAGTTTACTATCAGGGGTATATTCTTCCTTATATTGATTATGGCTCTGTTACCTGGGGGTCAGCCTCTGTAACTAATATTGAACGCATATCCAAGCTGCAAAAACGCGCTGCTCGAATCATCCTGCGAGCAAATTACGATACCCCATCAGTAGATATGTTCAGTCAGCTGGGATGGCTGTCAATTCCGGACAGACTTAAATATAATAAGGCTGTCTTGACATACCGAGCAATAAATAATTTATCCCCTGAATATATAACACAACTTCTAAAACCAGTATCCGAGGTACACACTCTTAACCTCAGGTCATCAGAAAATGGCTCACTTTATGTGCCGAAAGCACGGACAGCACTTTTTGATGGCTCTTTTTCGTGTTCCGCACCAAGACTATGGAATGCTCTACCTCAAACAGTAAAAACATCGGGGTCACTCTCTACCTTTAAGCAGTCTCTTAAAGCAACATTTTAACCCTTATAAAATGTCTTTAACTATGATTTTAAATGATATACCATGTGTAAAATTATCGCTGAAACCGTTATTGTAACTGAATTGAGAGCTTTTATGACCTAGCATAATTGTTTTAGATATTGGTTTTATGCGCTCGTCAAATCTTAAAGCACTTACAAAAACTGTGATAACATACAGATTTGTCTTTGATATAATTAAGTGCCATGGCGGTTCTAACGAGTACCCACAATCTATGTTTTGAGCAGAATTAAGAAAAATAATGTATACCCCTGTAAACCCCAGTTTTACTATATAAAAGTGGGGTTTAAGGGGGTCAAAATTATATAGGCGTGTTTTCGTGATGATTTATTAGACCTGCCTTGGCGAAGCGATTTTGCTGATATCAAATCTAATTACCCCTTATCAGGCCCCTTTTGGGGTGCAAAAAAATGCAGAGCAAACAGTGTATACCCTGAGCAAAAGCAGTCCTTTTATCAGGGTCTGATCTGGGTCTACAGTTTGGTATAAATGGATTAAGCAATTAGGGCATAAATAAAGATATTTCTTATCAAAGTTTTATATTTTGTTTTCTCACCAGACTATTCAAATTGGCCCATATCTAAGATAATCACCATGTTTGTAGATGATTGGCCTAACAGTGAGTCCTATATACGAGGTACGATCAATAAATTCTCGCCCTGATATACTTAAAATGAATAAAGGGAAATAAAACCACAATCAGTTAATGATTTTAACTTTTTCAACACCTTTGGTATAAAGAAGACAGACAGACAGACAAATGGTTTATTAAATTTTCATACATTATAACATATTTAAGTATCTACACCTTATTAAAACATAATAAAATGTATGAAATCACTCAAAATTAAGTTATAAGAGACTGTTTACAATACGACATTTAAAACATAATACTTTTACTACACTAACATATACAGTCGACTCTCGTTATCTCGAAGTCCAAAGGACTCTTTTAAATACTTCGAGATATCCGTACCTCGACATATCAGATTTGCAAAATTGAAAAATAAAATAAAATAAATCGAACAACCACATTTCAAAAATGAATTATGTAATTTGACTCTTAAAATTAGAGATATGTTGAAAATATTGTGGAAAAGAGGAGCCTAAGGAGCAATGTCTCCTCTTTTCCACAAAACAGTCGACTCTCGTTATCTCGAACTCGCTTATCTCGAATAACCGCTAATCTCGAAGTGAAAATCTGGTCCCATTTTAACACAGAGATCTACCAACAGGAAACAAAATATTGTGGAAAAGAGGAGAAATTGCTCCTTAGGAGCAATTTCTCCTCTTTTCCACAATATTTTAAATATATCTCTAACTTGGGAGTCAAATAAAGATTGTATACTTAAAGGTGGTTGTTGGGTTAATTGTTTTCCTCAGTTCCTCAAATCTGATATGTCGAAGTACGGATATCTCGAAGTGTTTCATAGAGTCCTTTGGATTTCGAGATAACGGGAGTCGACTGTAATTATATAATGGACATTCCAACAGTACATGTTCCTCTTTTTCGACTTTCGTTTCACAATAGACACAGTTCCGTTTCTCATAGGGTATCATTTCGTACCTCCCTGGTTCGATTCGAAGCGGGGCTACCTCGCATCTGAATTTCGCTAGGGAGCTTCTTAAAGTTACTGACATAGTATGGCATTTAACACAAGGCTCTGTTTCGTAATTGCTTTTAAACAATTTATATATACGTATTTTGTTTCCTCCGTGAAATCTTTATTTCCACATTTTGGAAAAGACAGCTTTCCAAACGAGACTGTACCTCAGTTTTGCGATGGATAACAAACAGTCACAGATCCATTTTAAATTTAAGTAGTGTCAGAGTTATTTTATTTGTTGTAAGCTGTACAAAAATTCCTGTAGATTAAGCAAACAGTGACGACCCTGATCAAACGCCGCATTAATTCTGCGGCGTCTGATCTGGGTTTACACTGTTTGCCTATCCCAAATGTACCTAATTTGGACGCAAACAATCAGACTCGGCGTTCTGATATGAGTCTACACCGTTTGCAAATGTCCGCAAACTGCTTTTGGACAGAACTATTTTAAATTTAGGGGTGTCAGTTTTGTTTTGTTTGATGTAAGTCTGCAAAACAAAATCCTGCACTGAAATGAACAGTGACGCTGCGTTATTCGGCGTCTGATCAGGGTCTACACTGTTTGCCAAAGTCCCAAAAATGCCTTTGGCAAGATCCACTGGACAAAATCATTCGGAAGTTAAGGGGTGTCAAGTTTGTTTTATTTGTTGTAAGTTTACAAAAGTTCCTATACTGTCGCAAACAGTGTTAACCCGTTACAGACGGTCCATTCTGCGGCTCTCGGATCTGGATCTGCACTGCTGAGATGGGGTTGCCCGTTCCCACCAGAAGAAACTGCGTGACCCTAATTAATTTCACATGGCACAGTGACGGGAAATCGCTTTATGAGTAAAACGATCTTATTTATCATGTTCGTTTTCATTGTTTTGTTGGGATCAAGTTTAATTGTACAGTGCAAACAGATTACCTATCGCCACCTTCATAAAAGTATAAGACTGAGATGACATGACGGCTTGTTTATCACATTATCCATTCTCATAGAAAATTCATCAATAATTGACACGTTTATTTCACTCGTCAGTGCGTACGTACAATTTTACGAGGTAAATTAACCAGATGTTAACTGTACGTAATGTATTTATACGCGTTAATCAATGTTCCGTTGTCGGAGGTATAAGTATTGAGTTCAGAAGCAAACTGAAGCCAATTTCAATTTGAATAAATCTAAAATGATCATTATACTTCTTTTGGCAATGTACAATGCGGATAAATTCTCGAAACTACAAAAGAAATTTGAGAACTATTTTTCTAGCGTAAGATTATTAGAATAGAGAGACCTAAAGCGGTCCTCAAAATTGAGTCGAATACCATAGCTATGGACGGGCTTTGCACTTAACAGCCCGCCTAATAATGTATACCCTTGTAAACCCCAGTTTTACTATATAAAAGTGGGATTTTAGGGGGTCAACATCATATAGGCGTGTTTTCGTGTTGGCATTGGATACTGTAGTCTATGACGACATACAGAAAAAGTTCCCGATCATGCTCTATGTTTCTTTGACTTACCTGGATCTTTGCTGTTTGCCTGTGTTCCAAAGCAGCCTTTTTATGACACGGTCCCGATTATCGGTATATAAACGTAAACGTTTTAGAACGCACAGGCGTAACTCGTTCAGGGGAGTCAAAAACGGGAAGTAGGAAGTCATTAATCATAAAAAAAAGCAGGGTTATTAGTTATCGCTTAGCATTCTGGGTAAAATTTTCAGCACGCGACATACTGAAATATTTTTTTCTTATTTTTCCAAGAAAATAGGTTTGACATTTCATGCAAATTGTCTCGTGGAAACAATTTACATAACATAGCAAATCCTTTTGTCTGGGAAAAATAAGAAAAATAGAGTCAATTTGTCGTCTGTTGAATTAGCCCAAAGGGTAGTAGACTCTGGTCAGACTGTGCGAAATGTAGAATTTTCCCGCTCCTCGCGTATCTACATATGTACATACATAAAATAAGGTCATGCTATCGTACTAGTCAGGGCCCGGTTGTTCAAAGCGTCGTTAGCTTAACGAGCTCGTTAAGGGCCATTTCGTTAACTGTTCTAGCGGATTCAATACACAATATTCTGATATTTTTTGCTGAAAAAATGTGAGTAGCTTTTGCAATGCAAAAGCTACTCACATTTTTTCAGCAAAAAATTTCAGCATATTTGCGTATCACTCGATGTAAATTTTAACGAATCGTTAACTAACGACATCGTTAGCTTTGAACAACTGGGCCCTGATAAATATTTTTCTTTTCTTTTCCGACCTAAATAGATAAAAAGAGGTTTACATGTATATACCGTATTTACCCTATTTATTCAGACAGACATACATAAGCAGTGTAGACCCAGATCAGAAACCACAGAACGCGGCGCCTGATCAGGTTCTACATTCTTTGCCATTCACCCAGCAGTATTAAGACACATGAGCAGATAGTTAAATAGATGTTTGAATTTTAGACCTATTCATCATGAAAACATGCCTATATAATTTTGACCCCTTAAACCCCACTTTTATATAGTAAAACTGGGGTTTACAGGGGTATGCAGTATTTTTCTTATTTTTGCTCAAAAACATAGATTGTGGGTACTTGTTAGAACCGCCTTCGCATACACTTAATGTCCCTTTCCTCTTGACGAGTCTTTTTATTTATCAGTGCGAGAAAAACGGCCCTTAGGTAGATTTTTCGTCCCTTGTTTTTTACAAGTAAGATAACTTTTATGACTTCCTGATTGCTTCATCACGAAAACATACCTATATAATTTTGACCCCTCTTAGGCCCTTACTTTTACATAGTAAAACTGGGGTTAACAGGGGTATACATTATTTTTCTTGTATCTGCTCAAAACCATAGATTACCTATAATCTATGTTTTGAGCAGAAATATGAAAATATCAGAACTTTTATCTGAAAACTTTCAGTTTTTTGGGCGGTGAAATTTTTCAATATACCGTATTTGAATAGGCGTGTTTTTGTAATGTTCCTGCTCATCTCGGTAAGGGTATCTAAAAAGGAATTATTTTCTCTCAGAGGAGACCCTTTTTTTCAGAAGGGAGGCAAAACAATTTTGACAAAGGTACCTCTCTCTTGAAAATGTAAACGTTCCCCTAAAAACATATCGAGGGTTGAGCGCAAGACTGTAGTATCTCAAACATATTTTTGAAACCCTTGTTTAAGGGCAACTTTGACCCCTTTGTAAACAATGCAAATTTAGGTGCCATTGCTCATACGAGCAATGGCACCTAAATTTTCATTGTTTACAGAAAGAAATGTTGTAATCTTCATAACGCCTTCATGGTGAGGAGATTAAGTTTGGGGAAAAACAACCATCTGACTTACGTCAGTCTTCTGCTCAACCCTCGATATGCGAACAGTGGGGGCCTAGATCAGCATGCGTAACAGCGCAGTCCCATCTAAATCGAAGCCTTAGATCAAACTGGGCGAATGCGCTATGATCTTGACCTTAGTTGTCCTCACCTGGAATAAGGGTCTTTTTCTGCTACGCATCGTAAAAGAATTTGTCTGTTCTTATCAGAGCAGGCCATTTGCACATATGAGTTTATCGATATGAACTCATTGAGAAATGTGGAGATAGAGTTATGAGATGTCCGTTTTCTAGAAAGCTTAGCATGCTGGGTAAAAAAATCAGCAGATGACATTTTGAAATATTTCCTTATTTCCCCCAGAAAATAGGCTAAGACATCTCATGTAAATTGTCTTTTTAGGATACAATTTGCATGAAATGTCAAAGCCTATCTTTCAATAAAACAAAACAAAAAAAAAAAAAACACAAAAAAAACAACATCAAAATGCCACCTGCTGAATTTGCCCGGACAGTGGTTAAGATCTCCAGAAAATAGGTTTCGATATTTCATGCAAATTTTTTTCTGGGAAAAAATAAGAAAAAAAAAAATACCATCATCAATTTGTCGTTTGCCGATTTCGCTAAAAGAGTGGTAAAGGTAAAGTTGGCTGAGATAAGACAACAGTACGGATTCGAAACAGATTTCAGAAAATGTGAAATGGAATGAATGAGTCGTACATGAAATGCTTTTTCTCGATCGGACGTTTACGCACCATAAACAAGCTGCTAGATGTGTGGAATTACTACATTTTGGTACACTGGTGTGCAATTGGAATATAAATGTGTTTCATGCAATGGGTCTGTAATTACGCGTATAACATATTGCATCGAGATATGCAGATATAATTTTAATCCTAAATCAGTTTGTATGTGGCAGCCGACATTTTGAAAGGATTTTTTATTTTTTATTTTTTTTTCCAAAGAATATAAGTCTTAATATTTCATGTGAATCGTCAGCTAGACATGGAATGTCAAACCTATTTTTCTTTGAAAAATAAACAAAGTATTTAAAAATGTTATCTGCTGCGGTTGTAATTGGCGCTTTTAGGGTTAATCCCAGCAGGCACATGACGTTAATACATAGAGGATATTCAAATGTTTGGAGTGAATATGACTTTTATTTCATCGAGTGAAGTGAAAAAATGTATATTTCATGAGTGCCGAAGGCACGAATGAAATATACATTTTCTCACTTCACGAGATGAAATAAAAGTCATATTCACGACAAACATTTGAATTTTCTTTTTATTATATACATCACTTTCGATAGAAGAGATGCAAATCTTGCATTTGCAAGGGAAAGTCCGACACGCAGTTTTGTCCCTTGGCGCCATGACGTTCATGTTTCGTTTTGTTTGGTGACGTTCGATATGACGTCAGAAACGCGCATTGGCGTGTAAAAATAAAAAAAAAAGAAAATTTCTCTTTTTCAGTGAATACCATAAAAATTTTCATCTCGTGTAATGAAAACATTAATGTAAATAAGAAAACAGTAGATCCAGATCTTATATTTTTCACTGCTCAGAGGAGTGAAAATATAAGTTTTATATTTTCACTAGTGAAAATATAAACTTATATTTCACTAGTGAAAATATGCATTTTATTTTATTAATAATTCTCTATATTTCATTACTTTGTATATAATAAAACGTCGGCTCAACGTCGACGCAACGTCATGACGTTGCGTCGACGTTGAGGCGACGTTGTATTTACGTCATGTGCCTGCTGGGACGGCAGTGATTTCTAACCCCAGCTAGCATTCTTTATAAATCTACAGCGGGCCGTTATCGGCCCGTCAGATGCCCTGACGGACTGATAACGGCCCGCTATAGATTTATAAAGAATGCTTATCGGGAACCCTTTCTTTAGGTATGTCCATGTCTAACGGAGGGTGTGCCCAGTTTGTTTGTATTATTATCTTTTATTATAGCATCACAAAAACATGCCTATATAATTTTGACCCCCCTTATACCCCACTTTTATATAGTAAAACTGGGGTTTACAGGGGTATACATTATTTTTCTTATTTCTGCTCAAAACATAGATTGTGGGTATTCGTTAGAACCGCCTCTGCGAGGCGGTTCTAACGAGTACCACAGTCTATGTTTTGAGCAGAAATATGAAAAATATTTGAATTTTTTCGTCTGAAAATTTTTAATTTTTCGGTTTTTAACTTTTCAGTATGTTTGAATAGGCGTGTTTTCATAATGGAAATTCCTGGTATTAATGGAAGCAGTGTCGACCCTGATCAGATGCCGCGATCTGCGGCTTCTGATCTGGGTCTACGCTTTTTGCCAATTTCCATTTTATGGGAAGCCAGGGATAAATAACGGCACCATGTAAACTGGTAGCATAAACCGCTTATGATTCCTATATTTCACAGCATTATTTAGTTAAAACATATTTTATTGCTATTATAAATACGGCAAAGGGATTGGGCCTCAAGTTTTCACAACATTAGTTACGACAGGATTGTGGAAATACAATGCCTGACTTGTCCAGTTTGTGCCATTTTCCTAAGGACAAATAAGAAATTTCAATTTACTTATCCTTGGACAAGGACTTCAGAAATCTAGCTAAGAGGAGTATCCAGGGCCCAGTTGTTCAAAGCGTCGTTAGCTTAACGAGCTCGTTAAGGGCCATTTCGTTAACTATTTTAGCAGATTCAATATACAATTTTCTGAAATTTTTTGCTGAAAAAATGTGAGTAGCTTTTGCACTGCAAAAGCTACTCACATTTTTTCAGCAAAACATTTCAGCATATTTGCGTATCACTCGATGTAAATTTTAACGAATCGTTAACTAACGACATCGTTAGCTTTGAACAACTGGGCCCTGATTATGAGAGGTGAGGCGTTTCTAATGAGTACCCACAACACATGTTTTTCTTTTCTTTTTTGTGTGTGTGTGGGGTGTGGGGTGTGTGTGTGTGTGTGTGTGTGTGTGTGTGTGGGTGTGTGTGGGCATGTGTGCCTGTGGGTGGGCATGTGGGTTGGTGGGGGCATGTGTGTGTGTGGGGGGGGGGGGGTCCGAATTATAATGCTTATTGCATATGTAATGATAAATTATGAATATTGCTAATGTAATGATAAATTATGAATATTGCATATGTAATGATACATTATGGATATTGCATATGCAATGATAAATTATGAATATTGCTTATGTAATGATAAATTATGAATATTGTATATGTTATGATAAATTATGAATTGGACAAATCATTGTCTGCCATCTTATCATTAGTATTCGATGTAAGGAAACATTCGATGTGTAGGCAAATTGATACAATCTCAAGGGCGATAACTCTTGTCAAAATTGTTTTTGCTCCCCTGGGAAAGGGAATTTTCTCTAAAAGGAAAGAATTTACACCCCTTAGGAGCATTTTTTTCGACTTAGAGTAGGTCTATTCAAGGGATTAGTTCACAGGAAAGCAAACAAGAAATAACAGAGGTTGTCTCCCATGATTAAAATTGCGGAAGATCTATCCAATATATAAAGACACCTTAGTGTGTACTATGCAAGCAGCATATTACGAAGGTATAGATCATCGCGTTTCCTACAGAATACAGAATAAATATATACATGTATTGTAGCTGTGTGAAGGTAGCTAAACATTGGACATTCGAATGTCTAGCCATTCGACATTCGAATGTCTAGCTGCACTCGAATGTCTAATAGCACGACGTTAACCAACATTTGAATTTCTAGCCATTAGACATTCAACATTTGAATGTACAACCACTAGATATTTGACATTCGAATGTCTCGCCGCACGACATTCGACATTTGACATTCAAATGTCTAACAGCAAGACATTCGACATTCAACATTCGAATGTCTAGTCGCACGACATTTGACCTTCGAATGTCTAGCTGTCGAATGTTCAATGTCTAGCAGCTAGCCATTTGAATGTCGAATGTCGTGTGGCTAGACATTCGAATGTCGAATGTCCAATGTCAAGTGGTTAGACATTAGAATGTCGAATGTCTAATGGCTTGGCATTCGAATGTCCATTGTCTAATGTCGTGTTGTTAGATATTCGAATGTCGAATTCCAATATCTAGCAGCTAGATGTTCGAATGTCGAATGTCGTGCGACTTCACGATCGAATGTTGTATGTCGAATGTCAAATAGCTTGGCATTCAAATGTTCAATGTCCAATAAGTAATTGCAAGACATTCGAATGTCGAATGTCGTGTGGCTAGACATTCGAATGCCTTATGTCGAATGTCTAATGACTAGACATTCGAATGTCTAATGTTCAAAGTCTAAATGCTAGATATTCGAATGTTGAATGTCCAATGTCGTGCGGCAGACATAAGAATGTCGAATGTCCAATGTCTAGCAGCTATTGATTCGAATGTCGAATGTCGTGCGGGTAGACATACGAATGTCGAATGTCTAATTGCTAGACATTCGAATGTCCAATGTCTAATGGCTAGACATCAGAATGTCCAATGTCCAATGTCTAATGGCTAGACATTCAAATATTGAATATCCAATGCCGTGCGGTTAGACATTCGAATGTCGAATGTACAATGTCTAGCAGCAAGACATTCCAATGTCCAATGTCTAGTGGCCAGACATTCGAATTCCAATATCGTGCGGCTAGACATTCGAATGTCGAATGTTCATGTCTAGCAGCTAGCCATTCAAATGTCAAATGTCGAATGTCGTGCGGGTAGACGTTCGAATGTCTAATGGCTAGACATTCGAATGTCCAATGTCTAATGGCTAGACATTCGATTGTCGAATGTTCAATGTCTAGCAGCTGCACATTCGAATGTCGAATATCTAATGGCTAGATATTCGAATGTTCAATGTCGAATGTTCAGCCAACTTCAATCCGAATGTCGAATGTCCATTGTCTAGTGGCTAGACATTCGAATGTCGAATATTATTGTTAGGCATTCGAATATCGGACGACATTACGAAAACACGCCTATTCAAATACATTGAAAATTTCATCACCAAAAACTGAGGCGGTTCTAACGAGTACCCATAATCTATGTTTTTGAGCAGAAATAAGAAAAATAATGTATACCCCTGTAAACCCCATTTTTACTATATAAAAGTGGGGTTTAAGGGGGTCAAAATTATATTGGTATGTTTTCGTGATGGAGCTGAAGCCTCTGATCTTGACACCGAGTATAATAGCAATGTAGCCTTGGCGTTAGAAATAGGAGATCCATTTCTGTTAAAAGTCCCCTTGTAGGGCTCCGTGGAGGGTGGGGCGCATAGCTATTGAATCAAAAACTTATCACCATAACTTCTCGAAAACGATTCTTAGTGTTCGACTCTTCGGAGGACGAAATGCAACCGCTGTTATCTACCTTCAAAGCAAATGAAAATTTTCCTAAATTTTTAGTGACTTCAAGTAAAGAAGAAAAACAAACCACATCATTGTCACCATTTATTATTGAAAAACGAATAGAATCAATAATTGGTACACCAAAAACTGTAAAAATAAAAATAAAGAACGGAACGCTATTAGTTGAAACAAATTATTCTTACAGCACAAACAGTGTTTTACTAGAGTAATGGGTCCAAAACACGCTCACAGAAAACAGTGTAGACCCTGATCAGACCTCCCCCTAGAAGACTCAGGAGAAAAAAAAGTTATGTCAGTTTATACAAAAATATATATATTTCATTGTAAAACCACTGCTTTTTAGTGAAATACTGTTTTACAGTCAAAATATAATACGGTGCTGTAAGAATATTAAACTCAAAAGTGAGACAGAGCCAGAGCACAGCAAAAACTACAATGTCACATGTGCACCCAGCAAAGACTCAGGTCAGCATAACTGCACAGTGTTGAGAGGCTTTCATATCCGCCTCATGCAATTTGTTATTGCTGCCTAAATTACAAACGAATATATAATATAACCATACTCAAATGTTGATTTGCTGTCGGAACAGCCCCTTTTCACTGGCAAAATCTGCTGGCATTATACATAATTTCTACATTTGTCCAACGTAAAAATTGTGCTGGGCTAACGTTGGCCCAACGTTGTAATTAACATTGACATACGTTGACCTAACGTAATGCCTACATGTTGCCCCAACGAGCAGACTTACGTTGGGCCAACGTTGAATGTCTGTGTGACTTGTTTGTTTTAAATACGGAGCACGAGAGAAGTTACATTGATGAAATATTTATTGATGTCTCATGTCTCATGAAGGATATAATACAGATGGACAACACACAGCAGACAAACAGATGGTTGATGAATATGGAACCCTTTATGAGTTCAAACTATGGACTTGAACTCATTCTTCCCTTTACATTCACACCATTGTCAATGTTGAATCATGCTGGGATCATATAATATATAACTCAGCATCACTAAAACCAAGGTGAACATAAACAAGAGGGGCATGATGGCCCTGTAACGCTCACCTGAGCATCATAGCACTTTGATTACCTGATCTAGAACTGATCAAGGCAAACATTCTGATCAAAATTCAAAATGATTACATTAACAAGTAAGACAATGTAGCATGTCTAATGGACTGTGAAATAAAGGTCAAGGTCAAATATGGATGACTGCACTCAAGAGGCCATGCTAAGATGTATGTACGTAGTATCACTGGCTATAGGAGCAATAGTTACTGAGAAACGGACCTAAATACAAACACTTCACAAGTACCAAATATCACTCTGTAGGACCAATAATTACTGAGAAACTGACCTAAATGGAAAAACTTAAGAAAGTCACTGGATAGAAAAATATACATCACCTTGAAATCATCAAGATAAACATTTTGAGCAAGATTCATTATGATGACTTCAAAAATGTTACCTCTAGAGCATCAATAAGGTTTTCCATTGATTTGGCCAGGTGACCTAGTTTCTGATATCAAGTGACCCAGTTTTAAACTAGACATAGAAATTTTCAAGACGAACATTTTGAGCAATATTTATGATGATTATTTAAAAAATGTGACCTCTGGAAAGTGTTAACAGTTTTCTGCTGATTTGGCCTGGTGACCTAGTTTTTGACCCCATGTGACCAAGTTTCAAACATGACCTAGAAATCATCAAGGCAAACATTCTGAGCAAGAATCATGATGATTGCTTCAAATATGTGACCACTAGAGTGTTAACAAAATTGTCTGCTAATTTGGCCAGGTGACCTAGTTTTTGACCCCAAGTGACCCAGTTTCAAACTTGACCTAGAAACTTTCAGACCTAGAACTCATCAAGACAAACATTTTGAGTAAGATTCATGATGATTGCTTCAAAAATGTGACCGCTAGAGTGTTAACAAGGTTTTCTGCTGATTTGGCTCGGTGACCTAGTTTTTGACCCCAAGTAACCCAGTTTCAAACCTGACCTAGAAATCATCAAGACAAACATGTTGAGCAAGATTCATGATGATTGCTTGAAAAATGTGACCACTAGAGTGTTAACAAGGTTTTCCGCTGATTTGGGCAGGTGACCTAGTTTCAGATCCCAGGTGACCCAGTTTCGAACTTGAACTAGAAATCATCAAGACAAACATTTTGAGCAGGATTCATGATGACTGCTTAAAAATGTGACCGCTAGAGTGTTAACAAAGTTTTCTGCTGATTTGGCCCGGTGACCTAGTTTTTGACCCCAAGTGACCCAGTTTCAAACTTGACCTAGAAATCAAGACAAAACATTTTAAGCAAGATTCATGATGACTGCTTCAAAAATGTGATCGCTAGAGTGTCAACAAGGTTTAAGCTGATTTGGCCAGGTGACCTAGTTTTTAACCCCAAGTAACCCAGTTTCAAACCTGACCTAAAAAGTCATCAAGACAAACATTTTGAGCAA
Organism: Anodontia alba; assembly: GCA_964016985.1. Classification (NCBI taxonomy): domain Eukaryota; kingdom Metazoa; phylum Mollusca; class Bivalvia; order Lucinida; family Lucinidae; genus Anodontia; species Anodontia alba. The sequence goes on along the minus strand of OZ024825.1, from coordinate 16,301,128 downwards.
GATTCATGATGATTGCTTGAAAAATGTGACCGCTAGAGTGATAACAAGGTTTTCCGCTGATTTGGTCAGGTGACCTAGTTTTTGACCCCAGGTGACCCAGTTTCAAACTTGACCTAGAAATCATCAAGACAAACATTTTAAGCAAGATTTATGATGAATGCTTGAGCAACTCACCCTGAATCTTCCTAGCAAGTTTGGAGTCAATTGACCTTTCGTTTCAGGAGAAGGAAGCGAAAAATAGATTTTAAAGATGGCTGCCATGGCGGCCATCTTAGATTTCCGATCGGCACGATTTTAGCTATTTTTTATCTACAAGTCACCCTGATGCTTCCTATCAAGTTTGGAGTCAATTGGCCTTTCGGTTCAGGAGAAGAAGCGAAAAATAGATTTTAAAGATGGCCGCCATGGCGGTCATCTTGGATATCCGATCGGAACGATTTTATCTATTTTTGATCTACAAGTCAACCCGATGTTTCCCAGCAAGTTTGGAGTCAATTGGCCTTTCCGTTCAGGACAAGAAGCGAAAAATAGATTTTCAAGATGGCCCCCATGGCGGCAATCTTGGATTTCCGATCGGCACGGTTTTAGCTATTTTGGAGCTACAAGTCACCCCGATGCTTCCTAGCAAGTTTGGAGTCAATTGGCCTTTCGGTTCAGGAGAAAAAACGAAAAAATAGATTTTCAAGATGGCGGTCATCTTGGATTTGCGATCGGAACGATTTTAGCTATTTTTTATCTACAAGTCACCCCGATGTTCCCTACCAGGTACCGAGTCAATTGGCTCAGGGGGGTATAGGAGGAGTAGGCTTTTAAAGCAATTGTTGACGACGCACGACGGACGACTGACGACGAACATTGACTGACCACAATAGCTCACCATGAGCACTTCGTGCTCAGGTGAGCTAAAAATCTAGATTGTGAAGGAGAGGTTTGTTCTCTTCAAAATCTGATGACCAACTGAGAACATGCAGTTGTGATGCATTTAACAGGCGTCTGTACCTAACTAGCCAATCAGAAAATAGATTTTAAAAAACTACTCGCTGCACTAAACATTTACTTGTCTAACCAGGTTTACCTACAGTTATCAGCCAAATGTGTATCCAAAATACATTTTTCCATAACAGTTATTGTAAGTACTGTATTCTTGAAGAGATATTCTCCTTAAGATTATTTCAGGCATATTTTGTTAAATATCTAAAATATGAAATCATACATGTAGATATTAATAGTTTATTTTAACCATTAATTTCTTGAAAGTATCAAATGTTAAAATAGCTGACTGAATTTTAAAATACTTCAAAAACAATAAAATTCACTCCATTTACACCTACGTTGGGCCAACGAAATGGACAAACATTATTCAACGTTGGCCCAACGTTGGCATGCTATTTGGGTGGTGATCAGGAGGATGCAGGTTCGACCCCCGCTGGGCCCGGCAACATTCTTTCGTCGAAATTGATCATGAAATATTTTCTACGGTCATTCTCTCCCTTCCGCTGATTCAAGAAGGGCAATTTCTGGCGAAAGAATGTGCAGAAGTACTGGGTGACCGCTTAGGAGACTAAACCTGCCCAGGAAAAGTGTGGTTAGGTAAACAGACCGCGCTTGACATGACCCGAAAGGGTTGACTGGGCCGTAAAACCTCAACACAATCAAATTTTTCTTGTTTAGAAATTTATCCCCTCGTGACTATAGCAGTGCTTCCAGAAATAAGAAAACAATTTATCTGGATACTGAATACCCCTCTTGTCTTTAGCTCTGCATCATCAAATCCATTCGAGATGACTAGTTTTCAATAATTTAAATACGGTACTTTTCGCATATTTATATGTAATCGAAACCTGGGCCCAGTTGTTCAAAACTAACGATGTCGTTAGTTAACGTATCGTTAAAACTTTGATCATTAAATATGGCATATAGGCTAAAATTTTTGCTGAAAAAATGTGAGTAGCTTTTGCATTTGCAAAAGCTACTCACATTTCTGCAGCAAAAATATATGTGGATTAGATATTGTACTTGTTAGAACAGTTAATGTTTTGACCACTAACGAGCTCGTTAAGCTAACGATGGTTTGAACAATTGGACCCAGACCAATGAAATTCCTATTGTCCACTTGTGTTTCTTCTCTGAAAGTATGTTTTTAGTATTCTGTTGATAAATGTGTGCCAAAATTTCATTCTTTTATGTAATATTGATTTTAAAATATTCATAACTGTTTTATGATTGTGCATGATATTGCTTCATGATATCTCATGCATAAAATAATCATTTGGGACGATCTCACCTTGTCAAGGTGATACATGACTAGCAATGCGCTGTGCAGCTAAACATAAAGATGGTTACCTGATAGGGAGAATATCTATTTTCAAATCATTCTTATACACATGGTTACAAATAAATGAAGGTATCCTATGAATATTTTTCTTATTTCTTTACTAAAACATGTGTTGTGTACTCATTAGAAGCACCTCACTGAGGTGCATCTAATGAGTACCCACAACATATGTTTTTGTAGAGAAATAAAAGAAATATCGCTTCTTTTCGGTTGAAAAATGTCTTTTTTTGGAGATATGATATAATAATTTGTTATTTTCATTCATCACTATACTGCAATTTACATTAACTTAAAGTTGTTCTATCATATAAGCAGAAACCTGAGAAAATATACTTTACATAAAATGTGCACCCAGTGAAGACATTGCCCACTATACAGACCATCAGTCTGATCTGCGTTTGCTGTGTACTCTATGGATAGCTACCCGTAAGGATCACAGGCAACTCCAGGCTTACCATGAAAACTGATCACTGAGACTGCAACAATGTGCAAGTTTATTTGCACACATATCATATGGAGCATTTTCTCATGTTTGGCTTATATGTTCCTTTGTTAAGGTTATTTAATTTTGTATTTGTTAGTACATTTGGCAATTTTGATGTTTACTGTTTGTTCATTTGTAATCAGGTAATAAGTATAAGTTGTTGATTGGTTAAAATTTCGAGCCGTCAGGCGAGAAATTTAAATCAGAATTTTCAGAATCGGAATTTTTACTGATGATACGTCTAATGACATTCACTCACCAAGACCTGTGATATGGGAAGTTAATCTCTAGCTCTCACCAGAGAAGTAAACCTAGCCACACCATCCTCTGTACCTTCAACAGAGGTAATGATCGAATTTGGAAAGGCAGTCCAATCCCTGATTGTATGAGGGAAGAATGAGCCCTTGTAAATGTCAGTTCTTGTAGAGGGGGTCTGAGACCTTTGTACAAAAGAATCAGTCTACTGTTTCTCCTTTTCTTGAGACTTCCATTATAGATTTTTCAGTATTTCGGTCATCCTCCCAGTTTCAAAACAGTAATTGTTAGTAATAAACCTAGCAGCCCTAATCTGAACATTTTCGATTTCTTGTCATTACGAAAACACGTCTATTCAAATATACACTGAAAATTTTACCACCAAAAAATGAAAATTTTCGGATAAAAATTCTGATATTTTTCATACTTCTGCTCGGCGAGGCGGTTCTAACGAGTACCCACAATCTATGTTTTTGAGCAGAAACAAGAAAAATAATGTATACCCCTGTAAACCCCAGTTTTACTATATAAAAGTGGGGTTTAAGGGGGTCAAAATTATATAGGCATGTTTTCGTGATGGAAGAACCATGCCCTCGGGATCCCAAGTACAGCTGCCATATTCCGAAACGGGGCGATCAAGTCCCCTATATGCTGCCTCCTTACATCCTAAGGATATTGATAAAGATTTCGCCTCAAGAAACCAAGAGTTCTATTTGCCTTAGTACACATGTTGCTGATATGTGTATTCCATCTCAAGTCATGAATAATTGTTACTCCTAGGTATTTAATGGAACCCAGAGTTTCTAGGACCGTACCCTCTTAAAGCAATTCAACAACCAAATTTTTCGCTTCTTGGTGGCATTGTTTTGCTGACAAATATAATTGTTTTTATTTTCTTATCTAAACACACTGCTGCTTTGGGAACTACACCTCATTTAGCTATATCAGATATACTGATATAAAATATAGTTAACATTAACCATAACATAGCTTGTGGCCTTAAATTAGGTCAAGGTCACAGTGACATATTTTTGCTTCATTGATTTTCTAAAATATCTGAAGCACCAGTTGATGGATTTGTATCATGCTTGAAAAGATTGATTGTTACGGCAAAGTTTATATCCTCATTGTGGGTCAGGCTTATACTGACCTATAGCTCACAGTCCACAGAAGTGAATTTGGTATTTTTCTAATAAGGTGGTGCAGCAGGCCGGAGGTAAAGGTGAGTTCTGTGCACTTGCTCTAGGTTTTGTTTGATTGTTTTGTTTTGTTTTGTTTTTTATTTGTTTTTTATTGTTTTGTTTTGTTTTCTTATTGTTGTTGTCGTTGTATTTTTTTTTATTTTTATTTTTTTTTTTTTTTTTGAGAAAACATGAAAAAATGGCATTCACAAGGAAAATAAGGTGGAAATCTCGTGCTGTTTACAAAAAAAAAAAAAAAAAAAAAAAAAAAAAAAAAAAAAACATAACATGATATTCAAGATGACCTGAATACCTCGGTTCATGGCAGGTATACCCAACGGTAATAAGCATTTTCAGTTTATTTTTATTTTATTTTATTTTCTCTTGTTTTGTTTTTGTTTTATCATGAGATTGTCCATGATCATTTGGTAACAGCCCGATAACTCTGAGAAAGTGTTCAGATTTATAAAACCTATATTCTCTCAAGACTTTTATATGGTTTTGAAATATTACCACTGAACAAATCTCATATCTCATATCTCTTGAAAATTTTCATAAAAATAGTCTCAGAATTATTCAGTCTTTACCCACTCCTGCGGTGTATATGTTTCTTGGTGCACTACAAATTGAAGCAGAGATACATAAGAAACAACTCACATTGGTATATACTATACTGAACTCAGATAATGGAAAAATCAAAGAAATAATTTGAAAGATAGATTTCAGTGAGTTTTTTTTTGTTTTTTTTTTACATCACGAAAACACACCTATATAGTTTTGAGCCCCTTAAACCTCAATTTTATATAGTACAATGAAGTGTTCAAAAGTAAAACCTATTTATCTAGCAATACTTAACCTGTAGATAATTTCTATTCTATTCTGTATTACAAACCTTCTACAGAAAAAAAAACGACAATTCAGTCGACATAAAGAGTCTTAATCCAGAAGGTCCCCTAGGCAGTTATCTGTGTGACGTAACTCTTCCCGCTCTATTGATCATGTGTCAGTTTCTTTGAAGAATAACCCCTTAAACTGAGCTACGCGGGGTAGAAAGGTGGGATTCTCTTGTATATAGGTTAAGTATTGCTAGTTAAAATATGTTTTACTTTAAAAACTTTATTTTAACTGCACAATACATTAACCTATAGATAATGTGCTAGAATGCGCAGATTAGGAGGGAGGAGCTGTCCTATCTCTAACACAAATAATATATAGAATCCCTATACTTCTAGATTAAGACTCGGGAAACTCTAAGGAATCAGATACATTCTATTTCTGTATGTAAGATTAAGAATGGTCTAAATTCCTTAATAACATATCTTAAGGTGTTAATACCTAATATGTTAACTGTGGGCTCTGGAGGCTGCCAGTTATCTCAAGCCTCAAAGGCCTCAACTCCTGCACCGCCCCCACCCCTTCCCCCTTCTTTTTTTGGGTAACAACTGTTGGTTCCCAAAAAGTAAAAATGAGTCCTTGAGACATAACCTTTAATATTTGTACTTCAAGAGAAAGTGTATAAATACTACTGCTAGATTATGCGTTAGAGTCAAATTTATCAAACGAATATCCAAAAGATAGCTGTCTATCTTTGAGAGGTTAATTATTTAGTAATGAAATGTTTTTCGGGTGAGTTTCCTCTAGATAACCTACATTTCTCTCGATTCTTTAAATCCCGGAAATGTAATGATTATCACAAAAAATAATAACCTACATTTCTCTCGATTCTTTAAATCCTAGAAATATGATGATTATCTTAATAAATAAACTAAATTATTTATTAATATAAAACAATTAGGTACTGGTTAAATGGACAATTCTGACCACTATCATAATAACCAGTTTATGATTCCTAATTAACCATAAAACTTTACAAGTTATTCCCTTTTGCACTTCGAGCTAAACAGGAGTAACAAAATAATTATCTGGGTAAAGTTACTAATTCTTTACTAGCGCCTAGTCTATCAATCAAAAATAGCGAAAATATGATTGACATTTTATATGTATACAGTATTTATTGGCAGTATTACCGTATCATATTCCCTGCTATAGATACTAGGGAAAATATTTTCTGCTTCTCCGCATGAAGATGGACAACCTGAAGGAATTTTAAACATTAAACATTTACCCGAGGAGATAACGAAACGTTTCGGATCTTTGGTAAAAGTTAATAAGGGAAAGACTATTAACATCGAGATATTTTTCGCCTGAGGCATTAGATTAGTTATGATGTGAATTTTCTCTTCTGATATATTTTGTGCAAATATGCTGGAATTAGTACTTTATTCTTAAATTCAGTGGTACTATATGATGGATACATGTACATTCTAACTGTGGTATAAAAAATTGGAAAACTGTGGTTTGTTTGTGATGAAATTTGGAAAAAAAGGAAAATGCGCTTTCAGTAACAAAGAAAGATTAACAGTTATTTTGTCAACTTATACTGCTTACTCTGAGCGGGTCACTGTGGAGATTTCCTCTAGCTTAACACTGCAGTTGTATTGTTGTATACCTGTTAAACACAATGGGGGGTGTGTGGATGACTCAAATAAAAGTAAAAGCAGAGTAAGGGCCATGTCAGGACATGCCACACCTGGTAAACCTAAGCGCCCCTTCTCAGAGATTGCAAATTCCAGTGCTGAGGAGCTTGTCTCGCTGTCCCAGCAAATAGATGAATTATCCTCTGAAATGAAAGGCATAAAGTACAGTGTCAGTAAAATAATGACAAAAGATGGCATAAAACTTTTCATAAAACCACAGTAGCGGAAATTATGAGTGAAATAATTGAAGGCATAGACCTCCAAGTAGAAGCAAAGATTAGTGAACACTCAAAATTCTTAAACAAGAATATAGAGGACCTTAAAAAGGAGAATGAGCTATTAAAGACTGAGAACCTCACTTTACAGAATAAGCTAAAAACTGCTCAAAATCAGAGAGCTGCTGGAGAGAGGCGGTCTCAGTTAGCTGTAAAGATGGCTAACTATAACGAGCAGTACTCAAGGAAGAATAATATTAAAATATTAAATATAAAAGAGTATACGATGAAACTGAAATTTCCCTGGCTACAGATGTTTGCAGGCCGTTTAGTGAGAAATGTGCTGTTCACCTTAACCCACGTGAAATAAGGCAATACATAGGATACCGGCTAAACCTGGTACCACAAAGCCTGTTCTTGTCAAACTTTATAACAATAACAGCAAGAGAAAGCTCATGAAAATGAGCTCAGATGTGAAAGCAGCAGGGCATCGACTCGTAGACGATGTAACGAAAGAATGCTAAACTGATATCTGAACTGCTCGACCACAAATCTATTGATCTGGCATAGTATTTTAATGACTCAGTATTTGGGAGAACCACCGTTGGCAAGCGGCTGAAGTTCGACCTGTATAATGACATAGATGCAGCGGTTGCCAAAACTTCCAAGGCACCAGCTATCCCTGGTACAAGCCATTAAGAACATTTACGCCTACATAAACCTTTTGACTCTTTAACCTTTGTCACTCTATTGGCTTATTCAGCAGACGTTGTGATATTTTTCTTGTTTTTCCTGGAGGACGGGATTTGGCATTTCATGCAAATTGTCTCCATTGGAGACAGTGGGCGTGAAGTGTCTGATCCTCTTTTCTTGGGGTGATGAGGGGGGTGTTTCAGTGTGTCGTCTGTTGAAAATTGTACTCGGAGTGCTAATGGTTAAAGCTAATCATTTAATTATTCTATCAATATTTGTGTGATAGTGTGCGAGAGTGGTATAAAAGAATATGGACCAAGTCATGAGAAGACCTATTTTATCATATGTGAACATTAAAGGGGCAGATTAGCCTGCACATCTGTGCAGTCTCAACGGCGTCTTTACTGTTTGCTGCTTAATAGGTATTGTGCTTTTAGTGTCTGGCTTGTCTCATATGAAACTTCATGTTAGCAAAAATTGAGGACTCTGATCTGGATCTATACTGTTTGCTCATGTCCCTTAAATATGTAGTTGGGTTAATGTATGCACCAGTCTGAGTTAGCCGTGGTTGTAAAAAAGGTAAGAAAAAAGTCCAGGGAGTGCAACAATCACAAACCTTAGCCGTGTAAAACACGAAGACGAGTTCTCTTGTGATGCAATTCATATAATGTCCGTCTAAACCTATCAGCCTAGGAGAGTAACCATTGATTTTTTTGTTGGTTGGGGACAGCACGAAGATGTTTTCTGACCTCTATTCGGTAAAATCAGGTCTGGGATTAGTTTTATTTTTATTTATTTATTTATTTATTTTAATCTTTCCCATGAGACCCATGAGATTACTGCGCTATTTGTCCTCCATAGACGTGTTCTTCAAACACACATATGCGGCCTTGCAGTGTGGCTCGATGTCGAACATTGGCTCAGACTTTTCCATATTTGTGCTGCATGTGTGCAAATGGTGACAGCTCTGGCAAGACTGCATGGAAGCAAAGGCTGCTTGAACCTCCGCTGGTCGCCTATGTAATAAACACAATGGTCTCATAGGCTCACAGGCTCAGTATAGTTTTAGAGTACTCTCCATTTGTTTTTTATTTTTCTTAAATTGGTCACATGGGCTGCCTCAGTATAGTTTAAGACTACTTTCCATTGGTCTTTCATTTTTCTTAAATTATAAAACGTTCTCTTTCAAAATTTTACATCATGCAAAAACAATTGCACAAAACGAAGATGTTATATAACAGGGTGTTCAATTGTTTTAAACAACATGTTTACTATGTTTCCATAAATAGCTTTATTTACAATGTTTCCAAAAATAACTTTCTGGAATGTTCAACATGTTTACAATAACATGATGTTTACGTCCTTGATTCTGGACTGAGTTCTTTTTGGAATGTCATGGAAGATTTAGAAGTTTCTTGATTGGAACTAGAAAATAAGAGATGCTTGTAGTAAATTCTTTTTCTAGAACCTTCTTTGATATTATATAAGGAGAAATGATTTTCATCTGGGCATCTTTGTATACTTTCACTGGAAATTATTCTATACTGGATTACTTTAGTATTTTATTCATTCTGGACTTAAATTCTGAATTCAGGAACATTAAATTGTGGGATCAGAAACTGATATTCAAAGGATTTGTTTTATAAATTCTCATGGATTATTTCAGAGGGACTTTGTGACATAAACTTGAAAGGTACTGTCTACTTACATTCTTCTGTTTTGAATCTTGTCTTATTTTTTTTTGTGAATAAATATTGTTAATAAGTTAAAGCTTGTTGCTGGTTTCACTTTCATTTCTTTCTCGTTACGCCTGGCTCGTAACAGAAATTGGGGGCTCGTCCGGGATCGAACATTTTCTTGAGCTAAAACAAGTTTGAGCTTTTTAAAGAAAACAAATATTGATTTTTAAGGAAAAAAAAATATTTGTTTGCTATAAAACAAGTACTGACTTTTAAAAAATCTCAGTAAATATAAAAATATTTGTTTCATAAAAAGCAAGTATTGACTTTTGAAAAATATCAATAAATAAACTCTGATTGAAAATCTACTTGATAAAACCAGCAAAAAGCAATCATGTCATTTGACCTTCAAGCTTTTATCACTGCGCCTTCGCAGGAGCTGTTAGATTTGGCCAAAAAGTCTGATTTGTTGGATATTGCTGCTCACTATGAATTGACTACCGTCAACAAGTCCATGTTAAAACAGGAAATAAAAAATATTTTGGTTCAATTTTTGGTTGATAAGGAAATTCTTGATTCTTCTGCTTTGTCTCTTGTTCTCGTAACTCAGACAGGTTTGCATATACGAGAGCTTGAAATTCAGAAGCAAACTGAGTTAGAAAAATTAAGATTAGAACAAGAAAGACAAATGCAGAAGGAAAGAATGGAAATGGAAGAAAGAGTGCAGAAAGAAAGAATGGAAATGGAAGAGAGGGAGAAAGAAAAAGAAAGACAAATGCAGATAGAAAGGGAAAAATTAAAATTTGATACAGAATTAAGAATGAAAGAATTAGAAATGCAAAATATGACGGTAAAACGGCAACCTTTAGACTCTGGCGTTCATTTTGACATTACCAAACACATCAGATTAGTTCCCCCTTTTCAAGAAAAAGAGGTTGACAAATATTTTCTTCATTTTGAAAAAGTAGCAGAAAATTTAAAATGGCCAAAGGAGCATTGGACCTTGCTTTTGCAAAGTGTTATAATTGGGAAGGCTCGAGAAATTTATACTCAGCTGACTGTCCAGCAGAGCTCCAGTTATGATACTGTAAAGGAATTAATTCTTAAGGCTTATGAGTTGGTCCCTGAGGCTTACAGGCAAAAATTTAGGAACTGTAAGAAAGAAAATGAGCAGACCCATGTAGAATTTGCTAGAACTAAAGAACAGCTATTTGATAGGTGGTGTTCTTCAAAGAAAATTGGCTCCGATCATGAAAAAACTTAGGCAGCTCATGCTTGTAGAGGAGTTCAAAAGGTGCATAAATTCAGACATTAAGTCCTTTTTAGATGAGAAACAGGTTGAAACTTTGGAAGCTGCAGCTCGACTTGCAGATGATTATGCTTTAACACATAAAGTTTCCTTTATAAATAAGTCAAATCCCTCTAGAAGACCATTTTTCCCACATTCAGGATCCAAACATAGTCCTAGTAATCCACCTGGTAGTCATAGCCAAACAATTACTCCCAAACCCAAACCTTCTGGTGAAAATAAAGATCAAAATCCCTTATCTCAACCAATTTGCAATTATTGCAAAAGGACAGGTCATATTATATCTGAATGTTTACATTTGAAAAGAAAGAAAGAAAAACAAGAGGGGCTTAAACCTACTGGCCTTACCTCTTTACGGTCAAAACCACAGTCATGTGTTAAGGAGGAGGATCCTATCCAGACCGAAAGGCCTGAGACTGATTCTGTTATGGAGATTTATGAACCATTCTTATCAGATGGTTTTGTGTCACTAAATAGTGACTATGCCCAGTCTACCCCAATTAAAATCTTATGAGATACTGGAGCTTCTCAATCCCTTATTTTAGCAGATACTCTGCCTTTTTCTGAGAAGACTTCTTCTGGGACAAGTGTCCTTATTCAGGGTGTAGAGTGTGGATTTGTTAATGTTCCTCTTCATAACATTTATTTATCCTCAGACTTGGTAACTGGTTTAGTGGCTGTTGGTATTCGACCTTCTTTACCTTTTAAAGGTGTTCACTTACTGTTAGGCAATGACTTAGCAGGAGATAAGGTTGTGGTAAATCCACTTTTGACTACTATACCTTGTCTTGATCAGCCACCTGATCCCATTGAGCAGGAAATCCCTGATCTGTACCCATCTTGTGCTGTTACAAGGGCCATGGCAAAGAAAGCAAAACAGAATGATGGGGAAATTGATTTAACTGATACCTTTTTGGGTCAGTCTTTTACAGACGAGATTATAAATTCTCTTTCACCCAGCCTGTCTGGCAAGCAGACAGACTTAAGTGACAAGTCAGAGTCCAGTCATTACTCTTCAGTATTAAATGACCAAGGTCAAGGTCATGACTTGGTGTCAAGGTCACAACTTTGTAAGGAACAGCATAATGATCCTGAAATTTTGCCTTTGCTTGAAAGGGCTTTAGATGAGAAAGAAATAGATCAAGTCCCAGTCTGTTTTTATGTCAAAAATGACATTTTAATGAGAAAATGGCGTCCTCCTGATGTCTCAGCAGAAGACGAGTGGACTGTTAACCACCAAATAGTGGTTCCAAGGGTTTATCGCCCTGAAATTTTGAACTTGGCCCATGAGACTCCCATGTCAGGTCATTTAGGTGTAAACAAGACCTATCACAAAATTCTTAACCATTTTTACTGGCCAGGGTTAAAATCTGACGTTTCTCAATTTTGTAAATCTTGCCATACTTGTCAGATGGTAGGAAAACCCAACCAGACAATACCAAAAGCTCATTTACAGCCCATACCTGCTTTTGATGAACCTTTTAGCAGAATAATTATTGACTGTGTTGGTCCCTTGCCTAAAACCAAGGCAGGCCATGAGTATCTTCTCACAATAATGTGTGCTTCTACACGTTTCCCAGAAGCCATTCCACTTCGGAATATTAAAACAAAGAATATTGTTAAGGCTTTGGTAAAGTTTTTCACATTTGTAGGCCTTCCAAAGTCTGTTCAGTCGGATCAGGGCTCAAATTTCATGTCAGGAATTTTTCAACAGGTCATGCATGAGTTGGGAATTACTCAATTTAAATCATCACCTTACCATCCTGAAAGTCAAGGTGCCCTTGAAAGATTTCATCAGACACTGAAAAATATGATCAGGTCATACTGCTTTGACACTGGAAAAGATTGGGATGAAGGCATTCATTTGTTGTTGTTTGCCGTTAGAGAATCTGTTCAGGAATCTCTTGGTTTCAGCCCATTTGAGCTGGTATTTGGCCACACTGTGCGTGGACCTTTGAAACTTTTGAAAGAGAAATTTCTCTCAAATGATGACAGTTCTCTGAACTTACTTCAGTATGTATCAGATTTTAAAGACAGACTGTCTAAAGCTTGTGAGGCTGCTCGGACCAATCTTAAGTCAGCACAAAGGAAAATGAAACGCTGGTATGATGAAAATGCAAAAGAAAGAAAATTCATGCCTGGAGATAGGGTACTTGCTCTTTTGCCTATTCCTGGCAAACCTTTGCAAGCCAGATATTACGGCCCTTACACTGTAGATAAACAGATTAGTGATGTAAATTACATTGTTAACACTCCTGGGAGACGCAAACAAAAACAGTTATGTCATGTTAACATGCTTAAACAATACATAGATAGGGATAGCTCTTCTGTTACACCAATTAGTGTTGTTAGTTCAGTCCCTCAGGAACAAAGTGAAATGAACTCTGAAGACATGAACTTCATCAAATCTGATCCTGCTTCATCAAAACTTCAGAATTCTGACATTCTAAAGGATCTCGACCAGAAACTTTCACACCTAGATCCAGTCCAAAGAAAAGAACTGAAACAGCTAATTTATCAATATGAACACTTATTTCCGGACATTCCTACAAGGACTGACAAAATTTATCATGATGTGAATGTTGAGGACTCACAACCTGTCAAACAACATCCATATAGAATAAACCCAACAAAACAAAAATATCTTAAGGAGGAAATTCAGTATTTGCTGGACAACGATTTCATTGAACCAAGTCAAAGTGAATGGAGTTCACCTTGCAGTCTTGTGCCAAAACCTGATGGAACATATCGGATGTGCACCGATTACAGGAAGGTCAATAATTTGAGTAAAACAGACACTTTTCCCATACCAAGAATGGATGACTGTATTGACAAAGTTGGAAATTCAAAATATATAACTAAATTTGATCTTCTGAAAGGATTTTGGCAAATTCCTCTCACAGAAAGAGCCAAAGAGATCTCAGCATTTGTTACTCCTGATGGATTATATCACTATAAAGTAATGCCTTTCGGAATGAAAAACTCTCCAGCAACATTTCAACGCTTAATCAACACCATAATAGCTGGAATCGAGCATTGCGATGCTTACATCGATGATGCCATCATATACAGTGATGAATGGAATCACCATCTTGGAACTATCAAAGCATTCTTTGATAAACTAAGTGAAGCAAAATTGACAATAAACCTTGCTAAAAGTGAATTCTGTCATGCAACTTTAACATTTCTAGGACATGTTGTGGGTCATGGTCAGGTTAAACCTATAGAGGCTAAAGTTGAAGCTATTTCAAATTTTCCGGTGCCCACAGGCAAAAGACAACTGATGAGGTTTCTTGGTATGGCCGGTTATTACAGAAAATTCTGTAATAATTTTTCTGTCATTGCTGAGCCACTGACTAATTTACTAAGTAAAAGAATGAGGTTTAAGTGGACCAGTGATTGTCAGAATGCCTTTGATAAACTGAAAGCCATACTGAGAAGTGAGCCGGTTCTCTTGGCACCGAATTTTAATAAAGAATTCAAGTTAGCAGTAGATGCGAGTGATGTTGGTGCAGGTGGTGTATTACTGCAAGAGGATGACAGTGGTGTGGATCATCCAGTTTGCTACTTTTCCAAAAAGTTTAACAAACATCAAAAGAATTATTCTACAGTAGAGAAAGAATGTTTGTCTCTCATTCTTGCTCTTCAACATTTTGAAGTTTATCTGACTTCTTCGTCCTCACCTATTGTTGTTTTCAGTGATCACAATCCACTGACTTTCATCCATAAGATGAAAAACAAGAATCAGAGGTTGCTCAGATGGAGTCTGTTGTTACAGGAATACAATCTTGACATCAGGCATATCAGGGGAAAAGATAATATTATTCCTGATGCCTTGTCCAGAGCATGATGTCTTGATCTGTGGTTTCCTGTAACTTGCTGTATATAAGATAATAATTGCCTTTATCAGTATTTTATTTTATGATAATTTTATGGCAAAAGAAAGCTTTATTACATAAATCTTTCTTTTCCCTGAAGAGGGGAAGTGTTATATAACAGGGTGTTCAATTGTTTTAAACAACATGTTTACTATGTTTCCATAAATAGCTTTATTTACAATGTTTCCAAAAATAACTTTCTGGAATGTTCAACATGTTTACAATAACATGATGTTTACGTCCTTGATTCTGGACTGAGTTCTTTTTGGAATGTCATGGAAGATTTAGAAGTTTCTTGATTGGAACTAGAAAATAAGAGATGCTTGTAGTAAATTCTTTTTCTAGAACCTTCTTTGATATTATATAAGGAGAAATGATTTTCATCTGGGCATCTTTGTATACTTTCACTGGAAATTATTCTATACTGGATTACTTTAGTATTTTATTCATTCTGGACTTAAATTCTGAATTCAGGAACATTAAATTGTGGGATCAGAAACTGATATTCAAAGGATTTGTTTTATAAATTCTCATGGATTATTTCAGAGGGACTTTGTGACATAAACTTGAAAGGTACTGTCTACTTACATTCTTCTGTTTTGAATCTTGTCTTATTTTTTTTTGTGAATAAATATTGTTAATAAGTTAAAGCTTGTTGCTGGTTTCACTTTCATTTCTTTCTCGTTACGCCTGGCTCGTAACAAAGAAAAGAGCCCTTTTTCTGAGTTCATTCCATCTTTATTTTCATGTAGGCCAGGTCAAGGAGGATCATTTAGAGGATTAGGATGTAAAATGAGACCTTGGATCAACCTGTCCATATGAACAGTCGGTTCTTGGTCTCTAAAGAATTGCAACAGTTTCATTTGTACACGACAATGTAAGTAATTTTGTCTGATGAGCAAGAATACACTACAGCATGTAAACCAACCATGAAAGTCAAACATAATGTTGGGAAGAAAACTGACAAATGACAATTTGTGGCCATAAAATTTTCTTGAAATAATTTTCTCACCAGGTTTTAGAGTAAATCTATTTTACGCAGCAAAACAAAGATTGATCTGTTTTAAAAAATGAAATTTAGCAGAATCAGTACTGACTGACCAAATAAATCATTCCTAAGACCTGAAATGCATATTTTATTAATAGTTCTGGCAGGAGTTATTCAATATTATTTGTTGAGGTTTGCTTTTTTTACCTTCTGAGTAACATGCGATTATAGGGAAAAAATATCAGAGATTATTTTGTGTCAGAAAAAAATTCAAGGAACCACTAAATGTCTACCTAAGTGGGTGGTTGATTAATCGATTGATTGCTTTATGTTAACACACCTTTGCCATTAAAGTATACTTTATACAGCTGTAAAAATGAGCATTTGTTTGGATAAGGGACTTGATATTTTTCTCATTTCAGCTCCGGACAGAGATTGCGGGTGCTCATTTGATCTACCTCATCGAGATGGTTCGGATGGGCGCCGTGGTCTGTGTTTGGGGCAGAGATTAGGACAAACAATGTATACCCTTTCCAGCATAGACTTGTGAACGTGATGGATTGAGTGATTGCTTTTGTCAATTGATCGATTGATTTGTTGGTTGATTGACTGTTGGTTTGTTGATTTTTTTTCATTGTGATTGACTGTTTGATTGACTGAAGGATTGGTTAATTCATGGATTGATTGGATACACTAGCAAAAATATATGACTGAGCGACTGTTAGTTTGTTGAATGGTTGAGTGCGACTGATTGGCTAATTGATTGATTCATTGGATACACAAGAAAAATACATTTATTTTACTTGTCTTGAGGTGTGATTACATGCTGAATGATCGCTTGACTTAAAGCGTTTATTACGGCACTCTAAATTAATCTACTTATTGCTAATTTGTCAAACTACATAACAAAAAAAATACGATAATTACGAAGCCCATAGGCTGGATCTGGTTTTATGGTTGGCTTTTAAGAAATACTGCTCTACATTTTTTTTCATGGATGCACAGGGAATTATCACTCCTAGATGAGATGGCAGTTCAGTGTGCACACCCCAAAACTATTGACTACTCCTCCCACAGTGGTGGTCTTTATAAATCTAGTAAAAAAAGAAGTCATAGTAATTTTTTTTTCTTTAATATTTGGAGCATTTATCATTCATATTTGTGAAAATCCTGTTATTGTGATATGGACAATACGAGCTGCACCGCGAGAGGGTCTGGCATAGGGGTTCTGGATCGGGTGATTCTCATGCAAATCTGCCTAATGGCAGAGGCTGACTGGAGTTGAATAATTAGCATGAGGCAGCTATGGGTATTAGCCTATCTAAGCATAAAACAATAAGGGGGCTGATCAGACTGTGCAGCTGTGCAGGCTGATCCACAACCTTTTTTTTGCGATTTTAATAACTATATAGGTATAGATTATCTTGCGATGAGGCCCATATTGGAGTCTTGTCTGCTATGGGTTGTTTATTGTTTCATTTATCAAAATAGATTTATTGTACGTGTACCATTTAGCCCTAAGTGTTGGGACACATTGACTCCTTACCAGACTTGTAAAAAAATTGAACAAATCCCTTTTACTACAAGTCGATGTAGCTAAAATGTTGGTTTGTGAGCTGTAAACAGTGTAGACCCCGATCAGACACAACATTGTGCGGAGTCTGATCTGGGTCTGCTCGGTTTCCCAGGCCTGTCGGTTCCAAGGCTTGGAGGTCTATGGTACACATACAAATAGATTATTTATCTATTGATCCAGACTACAGGTTAATGTTTATAAGCAGCATATCTCTATGAACTGAAATAGCATTTTTGTTCAAAATGTATCTAATGTATTCAGGTAGTTGCACTTTGTTATGTTCTTAAGCACATATTTCCATTTCCTTTGTCTGCTCTTTCCTCCTCTATCTTGGCCTCCCTATTTTTATCTCACATTACTGGGGATGAGAGCAATTCGGACAATGTTCTACATAGTATCATATTTACATTTTTATTTTGATGGCTGAGTTAAACATATTATCTGTAAATTGTCAAAGCATTGGTCTGCTCCCTAAAAGAACAGATGTGTTCAATTACTTAAAAGGAAAAGGCTGCTAGATATATAGTTTGCAGGACACACTTTAGCCCTGGAGTTGATGAAAAGTTGGTTAGATCACGTTGGAATAATGACTGTTATTTTAGTTCCTATAAATCAAATGCAAGGGGCATTGCTATTTTATTTGCTAAAAAGTTTGAATATAAAGTCCATAAAAGTATAAGTGATCCAAATGGCAATTTCCTATTGTTAGAGTTAACAGTACACAACCACCGATTCACATTAGCTTCTATTTATGGTCCAAACACTGATAATCCTAGCTTTTTCGAAATAGTATCAGAAAAAATAACTGAACTAGAAAATAATTCTGTTATATGATGTGGTGATTTTAACTTGGTTCAGAATCCCAAATTAAACTATAAGAACTACAAAACTATAAATAATAAAAATGCAAGGGAGAAATTACTAGAAATTATAAAAGATATACACCTTATAGATCCATATAGAGATGCATATCCTGAATTGAGAAGGTATACTTGAGGAAGAAAACAGCCATTTCAGCAAGCAAGACCTGACTTCTTTTTAGTTTCTGAAAATCTTTAGACCTCTGTTAAAAGATGTACAATAGAAAACAGCTACAGCTCTGATCATTCTCCTGTTGTGCTAAGTCTATGTTTTACAGAATTTATTAAAGATAAACCATTATGGAAATTCAACAACTCCTTACTTACAGACATTCAGTACGTAAATACAGTAAATAAGAAAATAGATGAAGTTAAAAAGCAATACAGTCTACCAGTGTATAACTTTGAGAATCTGCACAATATACCGGATAGCGAAATACAATTTTCAATTAATGATCAGCTTTTCTTGGATACACTGCTAATGGAAATAAGGGGACAAAACGTATCTTACTCGTCTTATAAAAAGAAACAAACTGACAAAAAAGAAATGCAATTAGCAGATAAGATCCTAAAATTAGAGCAAAATCTGATGATCCCCTAGCAAGAACCAACTTGAATGAATACTTAAAAAATATAAATCTTCCTAAACTAAGTGATATTGAATCAAATCAACTAGACGGCTACAAAACATTGTCTGAACTAACTAAAGCACTAAGCAATATGAAAAACAATAAAAGTCCAGGAACGGATGGCTTTTCAAGTGATTTTTTTTAAGTTTTTTGGAAAAAAAAAAGCTTCATTTGTAATGCGATCAGTAAATTACAGTTACAAAATTGGGGAATTATCTCTTGTCCTAAGACAGGGCATAATTACATGACTACCCAAAGAAAATAAATCTAGACAAAATCTAACTAACTATAGGCCAATTTGTCTCCTGAATACTGTATATAAAATAGCCTCGGCCTCAATAGCAAATAGACTAAAAACTGCTTTAGACAAACTTATTAATAAAGATCAGTCTGGTTTTATTTCAGGGAGATACATTGGGGACAATACACGACTAGTATATGATTTAATGCAGATTGTGGAAGAGAAAAATATTCCAGGATTATTACAACTTATTGATTTTGAAAAGGCTTTTGACTCATTATCATGGTCGTTCATGAAAAAAGTGTTAATTTCATTTAATTTTGGCCCTTCTATCATCCAGTGGATATCAACATTTTATAAAAACACACATGTAGCTGTTTATCAAGATGGCAACCTCTCCTCTTTTATCAATATTGAACGTGGCTGTAAACAAGGGGACCCCATTTCCCCATATATATTTATACTCTGTGCAGAAATTTTAGCATTGAAAATAAGGAGGAATGAAAAAATAAAAGGGATAAAAATTAATAACAGTGACTGTATTCTAACCCAATACGCTGATGACACAACAGTCATATTGGATGGTTCCGAAGAATCTCTCAACGAAACATTATATGAAATTGAACAGTATGCAAAAATTTCAGGTCTTAAAGTTAATTTCTATATTTAAACATATATAGCACTGAATCAATAAAAACAAAATGGAAATTAAACTAGGGTGTAAATAGATTTAAATTATTAGGTATTACTTTTGATACTGATCTTGATAAAATGTTGGCTTTGAACTTTTCGGACAAATTATCCAACATTAAAACAAAAATAAGCTATTGGAACCGCAGAACTCTTACCCATTTGGGCAAGATTACTGTCATAAAATCTCTCCTGCTTTTACGTCTTAACCATTTATTCATGTCACTTCCCAATCCTGATGAAAAAAAAAAAACTTTGAAGGAAATAAATTATTTGCTTTACAACTTCATCTGGGAAGGCACAAGTAGAATAAAACAGACCGTCTTATGCCAAGACTATTTTAATGGGGGCCTTAGAATGATCAATATTAATGCTTTTATTGCTGCCCTGAAAACAACATGGTTAAGAAAATTAAATACAAACAATAATCGATGGATGGTAATATTACAATCTAGTGTTGATATTCAAAATATTTTAAACCTGGACACTTTATACATATCAGAAAAGGTTTTGCCTAAAATTAAGAATAAATTTTGGAAAGATGTGTTCTTGTCTCATGTACAAGTGTCAGTATAAAATACTCCAACAGAAATACAATAGTTTCAGACAAATCCAGTTTTCTTCAATGAGAACATTAGAATAGGAAACGAAACTATATATAATAAATCTTGTATTGAAAATGGGATTAAATACATTAATGATATCACAAAAGAAATGGTAACATATATACATAAGATGAACTGAAGACTACATATAATGTTAATATAATTTTTTTACAATATTCAGGTCTGGTCAGGTCTGTCCAGGACTGGAAGAAAACATTTAACTTACAGAACATAAGAAATAAAGAGGTAAATCCAGTTCTACCCTTCCCCTTTCAAGTTTATCTTAAAAGTGAAAAGGGAACACAAGACATGTATAAAGTACTTAACGAAAATAATGAGCCCCCAAGTAGAAAAATCTAATGGAATAAAAAGTACAATTTAGATGATAATGAGTGGAAAAATATATATTAAGAACCATTTATAATAACTAAAGACAGTACAGTTCAGTGGTTTCAAACCAGAATCAACCATAAAATCTTAGCAACAAACACATTCTTATGTAAAATAAAGCTTACTAACAACTATAAATGTATATTTTGGCTCACAAGAGGACGAAACTATTGAGCACCTTTTCTGGGAGTGTGAATATGTTAATAAATTTCTAAAGGAAGCTATTACTTGGTTAAGCCAACAAAACCTACATATTGATCTTAATGAAAAATAGAAGGGAAGGCAATGGTCAGGAACCGATACAATTATCCCACACCTCCCATCAGAGACATCAAAAGGAAAGAAACACAAATACGAAATAACTAGACCCTAATGGAAACATCACTAGCGGAAAGCCAAACGGACAGTTGCTTTCCCACAAAGTGGCCAAATGGCTATCCAAAACAAAAATATTAAGCGACACACATTCAAAGACGAACTATAACAAAAATAAACCATGACAGAAGAACCGCCTTGGAACGGTCAGTGAAAAATATTTCATTCGGAGGCTTAAATCGAGTTTACGTGGCTACAATCCTCGCCTTTACTTCTGCCAGGGTTTAGACACATAATTTGTTCAGTCCGCATAAGGCTTCCTAACTCATCAGTGCTACATCTCCGAGAACACAAAATATCAACTAATTACAGAGATGCAACAACGACAAGGACTCGACAACACGAAACAACTGCAATGCTGGAGCAAAAGAAAACAGTTCGACTCCGGTGGGCCCGACCAAAGATAGAGCATCAAGTACCAACCAAAGTCATTCCTGTTTGGTTTATACAAAGATCAAGAAAATGATGCTAACAAATTAATCCTGATGGAAATGAAATATTATATATATTACTCAAGGTGCAGCAAAAACAATTTGAATCTTACAGTGTTAAAACACAGACTAAAGCTACTATATGAAACACAAAAACAAGCGTCCATTTTTTGGCCTTTCACAACAATATATAATTTTTTGACTCCTTAAACCCCCACCCCCTCTGGAACAAGACCTCGGGAGTTTATATAAAAAATTCTAACAATGATTAAATATTCTGCACTTATTATAACGGTAATAATGAGAATATAATACACTATCATTTATAATGTATATCTATAGTATCCAGGTATGGATAAAGAGTTAATCGTAACTAAATTATCCAAACTGGATATATAATTTATATCGATTATACTAGCTTATAGATGAACCATTTATCATGGCGTTAGATTATCCAAAGAGACTGGTTAAATTATAAATAACTCTAAGGATTGTATGGAATCGAAAAACAATCCATATTGTTATATATAGAGAGAAATTAGTCTCAGACATTACGTAAGTTAAGACAAATTTCTTATAATTAAAACTTCCTGAAATAGTGATTTTCGTGTATCGCTTTCCAGGAAGAAGTAGTGACTCCCATAAATCTCTGCGTAGACTGGGAGTAATATTATATCATAATGGTTAAATATTTAAAACACAAGTGACCCAGGTTGTATCGTTTTGCTCGACCCAATTCTATACCACACCTGAGTAAAAAAGATAAACTCATTATTTCACTGTTCGAGGAAAAAAATGAGTATTAACCGCAATGATCGAATTCAATAGAGATAAGAGAGTACTTGGAAGCTAATGGATATATTCTTCCTAAAAGAAGCGATAGGGAGATTATCCATTGATCCATTGATATAAATTGGAAGATTGTCACCACTGCGATTTGACAATCCCAGAAATACAAAAGATTTCCCTGTGACTAATCAGAAGTAATCTGTTCGGGACTAGAATCTGAGTCACTCATAATATTGAAGTAAGTATCCATATTTTAAGCTCTTCAATGCAGTCCTTGTATATTTCAAAAACCTCTTAAGTGAATCGTTTGAAATCTAATTATTAACTCTGAAATAGCTTAGCATAATTGATGAGAATATGGAGATAGATATTATCGTATCGTATATAATATCCACTACTATTGTCAATAAATTCTTTAATAGCCCGTTAACTTAATTTCGTAACGATAACATCCATTAAGATAAGTATAAATGCGCTAATTAAGGTACATTTCGAATGATGAAGTTGAAAGGACTAGGAATATACCATAGCTAGACGAATGTAATAATCTTCCTATTTTTTTAAGACAATTCAGTCTAATAACGGTATCGATTACGCTCTAACTGATTATCTTCATATATTTTAATTTGAAATATCCATTAGATACTCAACCATTATGTTTAGGGAACAATACCTCCGGGTAGGAATCGAGCCTTTTCTGATTGTATCCTTTCCATTACTCGTTAATAATAATGATGAGCAGGAAAACTAGTTCATCTTATTCGAAACTTACGAAATGATGTGTTAATTAAGTATTCTGATCTTCTCCCATTAGAATATCTGTTAACGTCTGAAGATATACAATGGAAGATTTGGTTTTATTCTTTATAATTGTTGATGTTTAGAAGAAGTAAAACAAATCGTTGTTTTAATAGTCCCCTTAGAAATTTCCTTTGTATCAGACTTAAGGAAAAAATAAATATTAAACCTGTACAGTACGTCCGTTTACATCTGTAATTATTATCGGCCGTATACGTTTTTAGACCATTTTGTGGCCGAAGAAAACCATTTGTAATTCTCAGAAGAAGGAACAAAATCCATGCTTTGCAATTAGATTTTGTAACTTACTGAATTAAAACTAATTTGATTATTAATCTTTTGCAAGAGTCCAGACAAGACATGAATGACATGGGCTCTTGTTACGGTTATAAATATTTATCAATGGGAAATAAATAATTGTCAATGGAAAGTAATAACTAAGACTGATAGTTTCCAACTTAAAGATCATTAATCTCTACTAGACTTTCTAAGCGAATAAAATTTCTAGAGAGGAAATATGTAATAATTATTTACATTATACATCATAGAAATCAAAATTTATGATGTATATTTTTATATACATGATTATTAACACCGTTTTAAATAGGAAAGAACAAAAATGAATTTACGCGATCCATATATGGTTCTATTCCTGACAGAAGAAGTTACTGAATATAATCTTCTGAAATTTTAATGACTATATTATCAATAGATCAGTTATCTTTTCGAAGAATGATCCTTCATAATTACACCAATTAATCGAATATAATTTAGGTGTTTTCTATTACTGTATTAGGTATTAGCGTTATCCGAACGTAGACAACTGGGTAAGTTAAATGTTTGTATTCACTCTACCCAGTTGTAGCGTAAGCTAGACGTAAACAACTTGGGCAAGTTAGTTATTTTTTAATTACTCTTTTAAGTTGTAACGTTATCTGAACGTAAACAACTTGGTAAAAAAAAGGTAAGAGAAAAGTCCAGGGAGTGCCACAATCATAAACCGCAGCCCATCCCAGACCCCAAGAGGAAGAGGAAACCGACAAATCTAAACAAGCACAAACCGAACAAACGTACGAAAAGCACTAAGATTAGCTCACTCTTCCCCAAGCGAGGTAATCGCAATACTAAAAGGACTGAAAAACACAAGAACAAAATGACACACGGAAAGACATACAACAAATCGCCTCGTAGAATAAACCACAAAGCAACAAAGAGTAATACTAACACCGGGACCACCGCCTTAGAACGGTCGGTAGAGCAAACCACCGCGGGGGGGGGGGGGGGGGTTAAAGCATTTTACAGCTAGGTAACTTCACCCTGGGTCCCGATGCTACTCTTAATACAGAAATACATAAAAATTCGGTTCGCATAAAGGCTCCCAACTCCTCAGTCAATGCATCAAAGCGAAAACATACAAATCAAATTAATCACTATAATAAACAAAGACGAGTACTCATGGCTAATTCTGCTGTATGCCAGAGTAAATGAAAACCAATAGTTGAACCCCGGTGGGCCAAGTCAGGTATTCTTTAATTATGCTTCCAAGTTGCAGCATTATTTAAACGTAAGCGACCTGGATAAGTAAGATTTTTTTAAAATAATTCTACCAGGTTGTAGCATTCTCAGAATGTAAACAAACCTGATAAGTTTGTTATTAAACTGAGTCTACCAGGTTGTAGCGTTATCTAATCAACGTAGGTAGATTTGATGTTTTTCTAACCTCTATAAGGTTGTTTGTTTGTTTGTGTTGAGGTTTTACGGCCCAGTCAACCCAGTGGGATGTAGCGTTCTCTGAACGTGAGCAACCTGAATAAGTTAGATATTTTCTTATCACCCTACCAGGTTGTATCGTTATACGAACGTAGTAAACCTGGAAAGAATGTGATTAAATTATGACACCTAAATGATTATAGGTGTATAACACAGAAAAGAGGGGAATCGGTTACTTCTTTTCTTATAAATTATAAATGTTAAGCAACACCGAAATAGAAAGTAGATCTAAAAGTAGATCTAAAATATTGTTTGTAGATTCTGTTAATCTGACAGCAGTAGTCTGCTGTGTTTTATTTGTATAAATATCTGTCAACATGCATCTGCTGATTTTCAAGGCCGTCAATACTGAGTTAAATATAGAACGCTTTACGTCAGCCGTTGGAATTTCGCTTAGTAAATTTCGCGCCAGGCGTCTATTTATAATAGTCGCCTGGCGAACGAGGCTATGTTCCACAGAAAAGAACTGACACGTGATCAATAGAGCGGGAAGATTTACGTCACACAGGTAACTGCCTAAGGGACCTTCTGGATTAAGACTCTTTATGACGGCTGAACTGTTGTTTTTCTTCTTTTTTTTTTTTTTTTTTTTTTTTTGTTTTTTTGTTGTTGTTTTTTTCTATGGAAGGTTTGTAATACAGAATAGAATAGCACATTATCTATAGGTTAATGTATTGTGCAGTTAACACTGGGGTTTACAGGGGTATACATTATTTTTCTTATATTTGCTCGAAAACATAGATTGTGGGCACTTGTTAGAACCGAGTCGGCGAGGCGGTTCTAACGAGTACCCACAAGCCATGTTTTTAACAAATATATGAAAAATATCAGAGCCCTTTAATTGAAAATTTTCAGGTTTTTTTAGGTGAATTTTTCTGTATATTTGAACAAGCGTGTTTTCGTGTTCATCGTTTCCTGAAAGTTCTGGAGTTATACCAACTACTAGACATTTTTTCTTTCTTTACTTACAAAAAGTGAATGGAAGAGTAAGCGAGTCGTAGACGACGTGAATCCCTGTTGAAGGACGCTCAGAGTAAATCAACGCTACGATATGAAAGTAAATCTATATTCCTTAAAGTGGTTTGTCCACTTTGGGACACCACAGAAAACTCAGTTATAGATATTAGAAAAGCGATAGTTAAAGCAAGAATCCGTTCTGGAACATAACTGTTGCAGAAAAAAAAATCATACACCCAGTCAGTATCGCGTGTAAACAACGAGAAGCTGTAATTCAGGTTATTGGATTGTCCCGTAGAATAGACTCGTATACACTTCTAAAAGACACTATTATAAACTAGCCTGGTACTGAATCTTAGAAATACTCGTTCTCAACAACTTAATAATTCAGATGTCGTCTGCAATACTGAGAAACTGTCGAGAAACTTGTTATAGACTGCACGTTTTTCTCTACTACGAGACTTGGAAGGTGGCTGCCCGGGATAAAATACTTAATCTGTTGTGATCGGAGAAACCATTACGAAAACACGCCTATTCAAATATATTGAAAATTTCACCGCCAAAAACTGAAAATTTTCAGATAAAAATTCTGATATTTTTTTTTTCATATTTCTGCTCAAAACATAGCTTTTAGGTACTCGTTAGAACCGCCTCAGCGAAGACCTGGACAATCAGTCAGTACGAGTTTTTTTTTCTTGAAATATCATGAACTAACCATGGAACCCATTGTTCCATATGCAACCCCGACCGAAAGAGGATACATGTATTTCAATAAATTTATATGCCTTTTTCTTTTCTGGATAAATAAGAAAATTGTATCTGATTTGTCACCGTCTGATACCACCTACGACGTTCAAGGTTAAATTGTGTACATGAATCTGAACACGTATTTTTGAGTCTGCTAGCGACAGCTAGCAGGCTCTTTGCAATCGCATGGGGTTTTACGAGCGGATTCTCATCACAGCTATTTATGCGTATATTTATACGCGCACTACTTCTTAATCAGACGCAATGCGGCACTATTACGGTGAACTGAATGTGAAGCAGCGGAATTTTGTATGGCTTTTTTATTTCGCTTAACATAACTGTAACTGAAATCGATTTAGATAATGCAATTTGAAACATAGACTTCAAAATTCGGTGTAGTAATACACGCGCTACTTTTGTCAAGGCGTTAATTTGGCACGGGGTCCTACTAATCACCCCATGGCACCCCACGTCATCCCAAGGCACCCCACGGCACTAAATTATTTCATTGTATTTATTAACTGAATGCTGAAATTACACCAGGGTATTAGTTTTATGTATCCAAATTTGTTTTTGTGATAGTTTAAGACATTAAAATATGCTAAAATATAGCAAAGAGACCAATTGTGTAAGTTGATAGTCTATCAAAAATAAGTTTTAACTTAAAATTACATTTTATATTCAAGTTCAAACACAAGCCATCAGTATAAATACTCTATTTATTTAGATAGAGACAAGTATTACAAAACTTTTACTTGTCGTCTAAAACACATATTTTATGGTAAATATACATATATTTTGATGCCATGGGGCGAAAAAATTACGAGAGTTTTAGACATAATATTATAAATCAAACACAAGTCATCATCGTCGATATAAATCTCTGTTTATTAAGATGAAGACGAGTATTGCAAAAGTATACTTGTCCATCTATAACATATTTCATGATAAATATCCATATAGTTTGATGCCGTGGGGTGCCATGGGGTGA
Source organism: Anodontia alba (assembly GCA_964016985.1). NCBI lineage: Eukaryota > Metazoa > Mollusca > Bivalvia > Lucinida > Lucinidae > Anodontia > Anodontia alba. The sequence goes on along the minus strand of OZ024825.1, from coordinate 16,273,725 downwards.
TTAGTAGGACCGCTCGCCATCTTTGATGTTGTGCTTATCAACGGACGCTGAACGAAAAGAAAGGTATCAGTATTTACATAATCAGAATCTACTTATTCGATATTAAATATAGCAAGAAATCAGGCACTTAATTCATTCCTTCTACATGAAATAACTTTATTCACACTTCAGTGACACGGAGTTGTTTTATGACTGCTGACCCATTTATAGGTTTATGACCCTTCTTTTTTGGACATCTGAAAATCTCTTGAAAAGGGTAGGCATAGCTGGTCGGGCTAATCTGTTGATGCTTAGGTGAAGCACTAGCAAATGACATCAGCTATTAAAGCTAATCTGGACTGAACATAGCCATTTCAAATTTATTTAATCTGCTCTTGTCTTAATAATAAGTTGATAGACTTAATTTATAAAACTGTACTAGAATAATCGTGGAGCTACATCAGGTGTTGAATTTGTATGAACTGGAGCATATCTAGAGTTGAACTTTAATAATTCTAGAAACTGGAAAGTGCTGCTGGAGATACACTCATTTGGAATAATCAGGTGATAAACTTCATTGGAAAATAAAGGGGTTCATTACTCCAGTCACTGCATTGGCCTATATATGCAGATAATAAAATGGATTTTTTGTGAAGAAAGAAACAACACAGAAGAGAAATAATTGTATTTAGTTTTTCAGTACATGGTTAGATTATATATGTATATCCGTTTACACAGATGCCTCAGTAAAGACCCATTCTTATTTATACATTAAAAAAAAGTAGAATGCATTTCCATCTGACTGATTTTGAGAAATTGATAGTGAAATCATGTAGTACAGAGTGTTCAAGTTGGTTATTTTTCAAGGAATAGTAAATTTTCTCACAAAGCCTTGTCTCTGAATATAAATTTAATATTAGATGAAGCCACTGGTTGTAAGCAAGTGTGAAAATATGGATATAGAGCAAAGTCCAGGTCCATCAAATCATATAAATCTACAAGAAAATGCATCTGTATTATTGCAAGGACGTATCCATCAAGGAGATGAGATATTTAGTCATGATTCAAGAGGGCGTCAATGCCTACCATGTTGTTTAGTATTTTTGGTGAAAGCTGTACAGAAAAGGATCAGTACCAATATGTGGAATGTGAACAACATGAATGAAATTCTGTTTGCAGGAGATAAATTGTACGAGTATCCTTTCCTTGATTTAGAGACAACACTCGCTACGACTTTCTCATTCAACCCATATGCAGTCTTCGCTTGAGGTACATTTGATAGAGTTTTTAAAGAAAGTCTTTTTTTCAGGAAGTACAATGCCCAGATGATTGATATATTCCATAGAGCTCCATCTTATGGTGTAGTATTGGTAGCATTGGAATGCCACCTATCTTCTTTGCATGTATTGTGTTTGCATAGAAGATACACAGCACTCCATCAACACTTTACAAGCTAGCAGACTCTTAGGACTATCAGTCCTTTGATTTATAAACGGGTTTAACAACCAGGTTTTGCCGAAAGAGTAAGCACTAATACTGGCTAAGAGGACTAAGCATGCCCAGGAAATGTGTGGTGAGGTAAATCGGCTCGACGACCTTAAAAATAGTGATGACTGCATCATGGAAACGTGCCTATATAATTTTGACTCTCTTAAACCCCACTTTTATATAGTAAAACTGGGCTTTTACAGGGTATACATTATTTTTCTTATTTCTGCTCAAAATCATAGATTGTGGGTACTCGTTAGAACCGCCTCGCCGAGGCGGTTCGAACGAGTACCCACAATCTATATTTTGAGCAGAAATATGAAAAACAAAATCAGTTTTTTACCTAAAAAATTTCGGGTTTTGGAGGTGAAATTTTCTATATATTTGAATAGGCGTGTTTTCTAAACTCCAAACCAACCAACCAACCAACCAAATCACTAAAACTGCCAACTGAAGGCGTATCATTTATAACAAGAAGCATCTTCAAAAAGAAAATAGGCGACGAAGAATAGTAGAAAATTTTTGCAATTTGATAGGTGCTGTGGCTGATCACACGGGATAAAAAAAAAACACTCATGGATGACTGAAATGAGGTAACAAAATTATGGTGCGTCTAACCACCCAATGCACACAAACATACCCTTGACAACCTACAAAGCCACCGACTTCATACCGATTATTCAAACAGAGATAAATGACAAGAAGTTTACTTTGGTTTATCTCTTTAAAACCTCATTATATGTACTGTATTATTTAATCACGCCAAAAGATAACTTGCTATTTTTTTTTTTTTTTTTTTTTTTTTTTTTTTTTTTTTCCATATATATATATATATATATATATATATATATATATATATATATATATATATATATATATATATATATATATATATAAAGCTTAGATTGTTTCTTTTTTAAAAATTTAACCTTGTTTATATTTTCTTACGAAAGCACCGTCGCGCGATGTACATCATTAATCTTATCAAATTGTTATTCTAAATAGAGAAGTTTTTCTTTGATTTTCAAAAACTTGATTCTTGCGTGAACTTGAAGATCATATTGTAAAGATGCTTAAAATGCATACATTGAAAGTTGCATCAAATGATTTGACAAAAATAACCGTTTCATGAGATTTATCATCGCTCCAAGGCACGCTTATTCTTCCATACAGATATTTACATACTTCGTCGAACTACTAGGCATTGCCTAAGATATATTTTGAATTGTGCGAGTGTCGATGTGTGATATACCATTTACCCGGAATATTTGGACACCTTAACTCCTTACCATACTTGTCCCAAAATTTTAACATTTTTTTTTTTGCTACCCTTGAGTACTAGTAGCTAAACATTGATGGATGAGTGGCAAACAGAGTAGACTCTGATCAGACGCCGCATCCTGCGGCGTCTGATCTGGGTCTATACTATTTGCACAAGTCGGTGCGAACACTTAGGATAAATATGGTAAGAAGCATATAGTTGGTGAATATATAAGCGGTTTTTGTTACCAGTGTCTGATAGGATCTTTAAGGTAATATAAGAAAGAGTTTGCTCCCTTTTTATGCAAAGGGAAACAATTTTTACAAACGTAAAGCCGACTGTGTAATCATCGAACTCTTCTGGAAACGGAATTTCAGAAGCAGAACAGTGTCTCGGTGTCACGTGACAGAAGGTAAACAAGGTTTACTCGAATGCGCATGCTGATCTGAATATTCGCTTGGTGCACATGTCTGAAGGTACGTTATCTGACGTAGCGGCCCAGTTCCGCATCATTTTGCACAATTATTGCATTAAACGCATGCATGCCAAAGACATACATCGATCCCGGATGCATGTTAAGAGATACACACGTGTATATAATCAATTTTCTTCTTTTTCATAGTGTTCAAAGTTTTGTGGGTTAACTTAATTCAGCAGACGACAAACTGACATTTTTCTTATTTTTCCCGGAAAATCGGATTGGACATCCATGCAAATTGTCTCTATTGGAGACAATTTACATGATATGTCAAAACATATTTTCTGGGAAAGTTAAATAAATATTTCAAACTGCCGTCTGCTGAATTTTTTGCCCAGTATGCTAAGTGTTAAAACCGGAGACAGTGATGATATTTTTTCTTATTTCTCCGTGAAAACAGGTTTAAACATTTCATGCAAATTGTCCCTGTTGTAGACAATTTGCATAAAATGTCAAAACTTTCTTCCTGTGAAAAAAAAGAAATAATAAGAAAATATATTTCAAACTGTCGTCTGCTGGAATTTCTACCGGGCTGCTAAGTGTTAACCCTAGTCCAGCTGAATCTTGATATGTCCTGCCTTTGCAAACAGTGTAGATCCAGATCGGTTGGCTTCTGAAACTGAAGAAACCAGCTGATCTGGATTTTCACTGTTTGCCATTTAGTATTTGAATCTATATGGCTGAAAATTAGAAAAGGGCGTGACATCTTAATTTATTCAGCAGGACAAGGGTTAAAACTTTGCAGACCCGCCATAATAACAGGTAGACAGAGAGACAGACCAGACCCAGTTGAACTGTGACGTTAAGAAAGACATTCCTGGTCAATAATAAAAATGGCATACTTGACAAAGAAAATATATTTTCTTTTAACCGTTTTAGTGATAGTTGTGTGCCTTAGTGTTCTTCACTTTGAAGACAGGATTTTCTCCATGAAGTCATTCAGAGGGTACAGACCGGTTTTATTTTATACCAGAAACTCTAGTGAGAAAACGCAAATTTCTGTGCTTCCAATGAGTTCATTACTTTCAGTGGCAAGGTCTAGTTTTACATCCCCAGTTCCAAGCCTTTCAACGACATGGCTGAAGAATGTTTCTGTTTTGAGCGCTTGCAAGCCGCCAGGTAAGATATTCATCTCTCTCTCTCTCTCACACACACACACACAAACACACACACACACAGAGGCCGAGAGAAGTAGAAAAAGAGGCCTTGATGGGCAGACAGACGGAGAAACTGACAGAGAGGCTGACTGAGGCCGACAGACAGACAGAAAAGTCGACAGACAGAGAGGACGAGAGAGGCTGAAAGAAAGACAGACACAGAAAAGGCACCAAGAGAGGTAAACAGAGAGGCCGAGAGAGGCAGACAAAAATACAGAGATAGAATACCTGTGTCCGCGGGTGCGTACGTTCGTGCGTGTGTGTCATTGACAGTTTATTGTATGATTGGTCGAATCATTATCACACTGTAGCCATATTCCCAACAGTCAACATGAAATATCTCTCGATGTAGATAACCTACATGCATGAAAATGTGATAAATCAGTTACACCATGTTTCTGTGCCATACGCTCGTGCATTATCGCATCGTACGTGCGCAGGAATCATGGTATAACTAAGACTGAATCAATGGATGCTCCATTGTCTCTTTATTTTATTTAGTTAATTTTCAATAAAAGAAAAGTATACCACAGCTTGACCATGGGATAAGTTTCAGTTTTGAAAGGTATCCCATGGTTTATTTATAGACCTTACTGGTGTACTTTGGAATGACTGTCAACCTGTACATCTCTCAGTCTTCCAGCTGTATCAGTGCACCTTAACCTTTGTCATGTTGAATAAATTAAGATGCCACGCCCACTTCTAATTGTCAGCCAATCAGATTACTTCATCAAGATTGTTGATATAAATTCACATAATGGCAAACAGTGCAGATCCAGATCAGTTGGGTTCTGAACTGATCTCGATCTACACTGTTTGCAAAGGCAGGGTATATCCGGGTTCAGCAGGACTAGGGTTAACTTTTATCACACTCTCAGCTAATTCCGCAGACGACGAATTGATGATATTTTTTCTCACAACATAGGTTTTTGTTTTCTGGGAAAAATAAGAAAAATATTTAAGAATATTGAATGTTTTACCCAGAGTGCTGAGCATCAGTTTTCAGCAGACGACATTTTGAAATATTTTTTTCTTATTTTTCCCAGTAAACAGGATTTGACAGTTCATGCAAGTTGTCTCCAATAAAGACTGCAGTGCTGGCTGGAAAACAAGAGAAGAAAAGTATCATCAAATATATTGTCTGCTGAAATTGCCCTGAGAGTGGTAACGGTTAAAGCAACTTCAAAAGTACTTCTGCACTTTAGAAAGGTCACATTCAGTCTTTTTTTAATATAACATATAATACCAGACAGTCCGTCTGTGTGTTTGATCCCAAACATTTTATAATGATATGCAAGTATGGGTTGTTGAAGTGCTCAAATTTCGAGCCGATAGGCGAGAAATTTAAAGCACTTTAACAACCTATTTGTCGCTTCTTGGTGGCATTGTTTTAACTGACAGAATTAATCAAGTTCTGATTGCTTATCTAAACACACACTGGGACTTTGGGATCACAGGGTTATGTAGCTGTATCAGAAATATAATTAACATTTACCATGGCTAAACTGCCAGAAAAGGAATGTGTATTTTGTTTGTTTTGATTGTTTTCTTTCTTAGTTTCCTCTATTTTTTGTAGTTATTAAAGTTAACTTTCATTACCTTTTCGTATATGAAATAAATAACCACCCTTTAAAAAATGACAACAAATTTTATTTTAATACATTGTACATTGTAGTCTACAATATGTAAATTGAGTTTGTTACGGTGATAACAATTTGTGATTTATCACTGCAGATGGTCGATTATACCTGAATTAGGCCGACACAGTTTCTAGTTGCCGCATTTCTGTCATGGAGATTTTCTGTTTTTTATTGTTTTAGTGTACCACACTCATTTTCTGCACAAATAGCGACAAATATAGATTATTGCATTGTTTTAAATTTCGAGCCGTCAGGCGAGAAATTTTAAAAAAGCAATAACCGAATTACCCTTTAGGGCCATCTCACAACTGCCATAATGACACTGACAACAGTGTACACCGATCAGGTATTTAATCAACGATATCACGGTGAGGACACCAATCGTGCATCCTTTTCGGCGTTCGACCGACATATGACTAGCGAGAGTAACTTACTCACGACTCGAGCTATGTACCTAATGCATTATGCAGTCGGAATTGACACATATTGGGTACAAGATTACACGCTCAAACTTTTCGGCTGACAGACTAAATTCTGCAACTTACAGGCTGGACTATTATTCATGCGCGAGGTCTGGACATGCCCGCACCGTGTCTGGACATGCACGTAGTCTGTGTCTGGGCGAGGTGACCTAGTTATAAATTATATCTAGGCACCGTTTTCAAACCAACCCAGTACTGTAGTCCAGTAAAACTGGTGCTGCCTCTATGTGACTCAGATGCCTGGTAGCATTAAAAATCTGAACAGTCAGTCAGTCAGTTCATTTAATGGCTTATTGCGGCAATTTTTATTACCAATAGATTTATATAATTAGATTTATTGATATTTTCAACATATCTAATTGGGTCGCGCCATTCCCTAATGTGTCTTTGGGCATATGCAGACAGCGAAGGCCCAGAACAGACTGTGCATCCGCGCAGTCTGATCAGGGCCTTTGCTGACCGCAAATAGACTCATAGGATAACACAGAATATTTCAATGGAGAGCAAGCTCGGGGAGTTGGGGGGTGGTGGGGCGGGCGGGCGGGGGGGGGGGGGTGGGGGAGGCGGAGTTTTGGGTAATTGTGGTACGGGTGTTCGAGCCAGTATTTCGAAACCTACCCTATTCATATACTTGGCCTTTGAAAAACCGGACCCATTCATATACTAGGTCGTCTGAAATGTTAACACATTCATATACTATTCTTTGGTTTTGAACTGTTCTCAGTTGTGGCTCGTTTATTTTTACTTTATTTGTTCATACGGTACTACAATATTTATGCTAAATACCTTTTCACTTAAGCTCCATATGTTACATATTTTAGCAATATCTGCGGGAATTGTAAGTTATAATTCCTAGAAGGAGATATTTCCTTTAAAATGCTATCACATCGCGTGACGAGTTTAGATGATGTTACGTCGCAATATTTACTGATGTCAAAATTTCCCTCTTAAAGGAAATTTTGATGCATGTATCATGGACCAAAAATAGCCCAGGCTGATCTAAGTTTCCGCTGGGCGCCCATCCATCCGACGGATCAACTTGGGTACACAGTGTAGACTCAGAACGCGGCGTCCGATCAGGATCTACTCTATTTTCCACTCATCTAGCAATTTTAGTCACATTAACAGATAATGAAGACCTGTTTAATTTTTAGGACTAGTGTGAAAATGAGTTGAAGTGACCGAATACTGAGGGTTATACGGTGTCAACCCTAATTAACTTTTCAGTTTTTTTTTTTGTTTTTTGTTTTTTTTGTTTGTTTTTTTTTTTGTTGTTGTTGTTGTTGTTGTTTTTGTTGTTGTTGTTGTTGCTGTTTTTTTTTTTTTTTTTTTTTGTTTTTTTGTTGTTTTTTTTTGTTCATCTGAAACAAACAAATGAAATTTGTCCAGCGATTTATATCTGTGACTCTATTTTAGTTAAATTATTAGTGTAAAAAAAATCCCATGATTTGACGGTAAATACTGGCAAGTGGCTGCCAACGCCTTTACCGAATTTTTTTACGGGGGTGTAAGCTTAAGATACGGTGCGTTAGCTCACATCCCTACTATGTCCTATACCTTACTTACCTTGCCCTACACTGTTCTACCACGCGTAGTTATTTCTGTAAATAGTCTACAGACGCCCGTAAGTACTGGCCTGAGGTATTGGCAGCCAGTTGCCAGTATTTACAGTAAATCAACGGGATCTTTTTACAGTTTACACCATTTTGTAATAGTTCATTCTGAAACATATTTATCTATAAAGTTCTCTTCAACGAACATTAACTGTCACATCGAGGGTTGAGCGCAAGACTATGGTAACTCAAACATATTTTTGAAACCCTTGTTTAGGGGCAACTTGGACCCCTTTGTAAACAATGCAAATTTAGGTGCCATTGCTCATACGAGCAATGGCACCTAAATTTTCATTGTTTACAGAAAGAAATGTTGTACAGGGACGATAGCGTTTTTCTTGTCCGTTTACGCGTTTGGGGTGCGTTTTGAAATCGTTGTATAACGTTTGCGTTTCGACAACGTTTCTAGCGTTTCATATCGTTTCGGCCAATCAAATTACAGAGCAAAGCGTTTCATGCAAACGCTAAATTTGCACATGCGCACTGAAGAGCTACGAACGTTTATCGAAACGCTTTTCACTGTTTCGGCCAATCATCTGGCCTTATCGAAACGCTGTTTTCCGTTTCGGCCAATCATATGACCGTTTGGCACCGTCTGTATGTATAGACCAATCGAATAATAAATACCTGTTGGACCGTATTAAATCATGTCTTTACAACTAAAGTAATATGAGTTTACGTATAAAAATTGTATTTATTTTATTGTATTTTCTTTCTCTTTTTTTTTTTTTTTTTTTTTTTTTCTTTATAAAATAATTATAATTGAGATAATTTCGTATTTTCAAACGAATTAACGTGATTGATTATTATATTTTGTGAAGTCTAATATTTCACACTACAATCATGATAATCATTTTCTTTTGACAATTAAATGTTTTAGCGCGTAGTGCTCGGTAAAAAATTTTAAGCAGATGACATTTTGAAGTTTTTTGTTTTTGTTTTCTCTCTCATTTATTGAATCATATCAAAACCACATTTTTTTTACAAATAGATAATATTTATCTACGTTTTTTTTTTTTTTTTTTTTTTTTTTGTCATAATCTGTATTTTGTTTTATTACTAATTTGCAAAAACATATTTTATTGTTTTATTGAGATAATTTTCTACTTTCAAAAGAATTATTATATTTTATATTTTGTGAAGCCCAGTACTATTTTCACACCACAATCAACTTGTTTTGACAGATAAATGTTTTAAGGCTTATAAGTACACTGTATAAAATTTTCAGCAGATGACATTTTGAAGTAGTTTTCTTCTGTTACCTTGAAAAAGGTGTCGGCATTTCATACATATTATCTCCACAGGATATGACTTCCTATGCAAATTGTCTTCAGTCGAGATCAGTAATTTGCGTGAAATGTCAAAACTTGTTGTATGGGAGAAAATAAGAAAACAGTTCATGAATTGATCATCTGCTGAGTTAGCCCAGAGAGTGATAAAGGTTCAACTGGACAACGAATCGTTGACATGCTGCATTTCGTTGGCGATATGTGTAGATTCAGAAGATCAGAATGCGCGGAAATGCCGGTTTATCTTGGTCTAAGGTGGTCTCAAATACCATAAGGTCGTTTCTCATTTCTTTTTGAAGGGGCTCAAATATATATTCAACCAGATCACCAACGCAGCGTGATCAAGATCAAAGATTTTCGTTCTGCACCAAACTGAATTACGTCAAACCTGTGAATTGCTATTATTGTTTTAAGTAATATTATTTTTTTTTTTAAATGAAATGTGCACTGACGTTTAAACAAATAGTGCTGGAACAGATGATCTGCATTACTGAAATATATTGCTAGAATTAAGTATCATCATTATTAATCTTTTTATTAGATCTTTACCAAGTGAAAATCTCCCTCAGAGCATGTGTATTACTCAGATCTGAGTGCGTGACGCAGTCTAGTGCATAATGGTGTCCACTCAGTTCACTGACTAGGTATTAATAGTATAAAATACTGTGATACATGAATTGCACAGTATCCAACTTATACACAGACTGATCAGATTTATAAAATGTAAAAAGGTTCATTTTTACTTGTTTGGACCATTATTTTTCAAATACGATGCACTGCGCACATCGGAACAATTATGTGGTCAGTCGGCGAATAACTTGCTGGAGGGCTTTCGTGAAAGTGTATATTCCACTATGAAAACATTTTTGGTATGATAATGCAAAGCTGTTAACCCTTTAGCACGCTATATTTAGCAATATTTAAATATTAGAAGACGACGTGCTGGATTAACAGATCCACCAAATGCAACAAATGTGTGGACGAGTAGCATTTACCCAGATCAGAATGCGCGGATGCACATTCTAATCTAGAATTTTGCATACTGCAAGCTATACTTAAATGTTAGAAGACAATGCCCTGGAGTAACAGCAGATCATATCGAATAAATAAATAAAAAAAACAACAAAAAACAATGTACAGACGAACTGCAACGAATCAGATCAAAATGCATGGAGTTTGCATACTGCAAGCTATACTTAAATATTAGACTAATTTAGAATTTCTCATTTAAAGCATGCTGTATTTAACCCATTATAGTCCACAAACCCTTAAAACGGTAATTGGCAAACAGTGGAGACCCAGATCAGACGCCGTAGAACGCGGCGTCTGATCAGGGTCTCCACTGTTGGCAATTAGTTCAACCTTGTGTTTCTCTGAATAATTAAATAATATAACCTGGCATACCTAAAATCGAAATTAGAATCTTCCAATATATAGTGTGGGTGAGTTCATTCAGTCTAGAATAAGTTAAATGTTAGAATATGATGTGCCAAACTATTGGCAAATCGTATCGAGTAAGACATTGTACAGATGAGCAAAAACGAACCAGATCAGAATGCGCGGATGCCCTATATTTATCATATAGTGGCCAAACTTCCCAACATCCAGCATAAAATATCTGGGGAAAAGGATGATCTACTTAAAATGTGTTAAATCAGTTTATACTAACACGCTTGTGCATTATCACATCGTACATGCGCAGGAACCATGGTATAACTAATGCCCCGTAACTGTACTTTTTTAGGTTCACACACACACACACACACACACACACACACACACACACACACACACACACACACACACACACACACACACAACAAATGCGTTGTCTATGTCCCAAATCTTTCAATATGTTGTTAACTTCTTTCAACCTTTGTTTATTCCAGTGACTCACATGGCGTCAAGGTTAATTTTCATTTTTACAGTAAAAATTTAAAATTGAACAAAATAATTTAAAATCACCATAGGAATATTTGAGCTTTGCTTTGATTTTTTTTTTCTGTGGACTGCAAAGCTTTTCAGCTATGGATTTCACCAATACGTGTTTGATTATGGATAAGAAAGAAAGAAAGAAAGAAAGAAAAAGAATATCTTTGGATATTATATAAATTCTGAATTAAATTTTTTCTGGAAATTAATAAATTAAAATTGATTTTTTTTTCACAAAAAAAGGTACTTTGAAATTTCATCCCAAATTAAAGAAATTAACAAAGATACACTTATGAAATTTTTATCCAAATATAAATGAAGAATAAAATGACTTCCATTATGTCTGGTGTTGTCTAAATTACAAATAAACAAGCAATAAATCCGTTAATACTTCATGTGTTTTTTCTCATCCAATCAGAAATAAGCCGAAAAAGCCTTGGAGGTGCACCTGTATGTCATTAAATTTCAAATAAACAGTACATGAAATGAGCATTTCCTGTATCTCATCCTCTTTAAGCAATACATAAACTAATATTATGTTACATTTGAAAGATCAAAAGATTAAATTTAGAACAAAAGGAAATGGTATAAAAAATAAATAAAAAATGTAAATGAAATTGGAAAATATCATAATATTATACACATTAATTACTCCAGATTCATGTAGCATAGAGTATTTGATGATAATTAATATGAGTCTTCATTTCTCCCCTAAAATAATTTTGTTATGGATATTTATTAGAATTGTCTCACTGAGGCAAAATATTACGACAACGCAATCTTGAATCTTGAAAGGGGAACTCCCGTATACGGTAATATAGTGAATGTTACATCTGCTAAACCGTGACTTGAATAGTTGTTTGAATTAAGTGAAACTGAAAAAAAAAAAAAAAAAAAAGATCTTAAATAACTTGAGTCCGCGGGGTTTTGATTGACTAAAGATGCAAACAATGAAACGTTTGCAACCAGACAGGGTTTCCATGACAGCGTTTTCCGAACGCTAATTTGATTGGCTAATATTCGAAACGCTGGAAACGTTTAAGAAACGATGCTCTGATTGGCTAAAACCGTAAACGATCGTTTAAGCGTGGTCCAAACGCTGCGTTTCCAAATCGTTAATAAGCGTTTCGCATGCGTTTCCGTGGACAAGAAAAACGCAATCGCCGCTGTAATCTTCATAACGCCTTCATGGTGAGGAGATTAGGTTTGGGGAAAAACAACCATCTGACTTACGCTAGTCTTGCGCTCAACCCTCGACATATTTTACGGCGAAATAGATTCACATTTGCTTTTAACCCGATGAAATATTTGTTCCGAACCATCCACATACAAACCGATACTCAGATTTTCGATCTTTTTTCCAAGGGCGTATAAATTTTGTTTTGCTGATCATACTGAAACACTTAAAATACTATGAAAAACGAAAAATACTTGAAAGTACAGATAGTATCTAGATTTTGAAAATAACACTCTATTTACAGAATAATTGTTTCCGCTCTATAGTGCCAAAGGACACTATATCGAGGAAATTGACGATAATTTGCCACTCTTACCCATTTTGGTCCGGAGACCCCTAAAAAGGGTAACTAACAAGCATTGCAGACTGATCAGGATCTCAACTGTTTACAAATAGTTAAACTATTTATTCTCTGTGAATCTCTAAATCACATTGCCTGACATTCCTAAACTGACATACCTAAAATTGAAGTTTGACTCTTCAAGTATATAGTATAGGGGAGTGTTGACTAAAAACTAATAACGATAGCTAGTAGTTATGATCTCTAAATAACCCGAAAAGGGCAGCCTAATGGAAGTAAAGACATTGGTTAAAAAAATCTGGCTCGATTTGAGGTCATATCAATATATTTAATGATTCCTTTAGCGGAAAGAGAGGGCCCTGATCAGACTGTGCGGATGCGTAGGTTGATATGGGCCTTCGCTGTCCGCATATGCCCGAGCGGTCCATGGTCATATTATCAATCCATTTATGCAGAATGATCTGTTCTACCGTCACTCTTTGCATGGACAGGTCTATTTCCAATATAAGGGATGCCTGGTTAGTTTTTGTTATGACTATGTTTTATAGCAATTCCTATATTTAATGCAAACAGTGTAGACTATGATCAGACGCCGCTTTCTGCGGCGTCTGATCTGGGTCTACACTGTTTGTCCGTGTCCTTTTTAAAGAACGCTAGGCTTGTATAGGTTAAACCTTTTATCTGATGCCTTGGGAGGGCTGTGTTAGACAGCTCTTGAAACAGAAATTCTTTCAATAGAAACTATTCATATTTCTCGACAAAATACAATTGAACAATGTCCCGGACATCTTTGTGACCATGAAATGTTGTTGAAGACATGGTTGTTCGAGCCACTGAGGGTTAATCACAGCTCCAGGTCAGGAGGAAAAGGGGATAATTTAGGGATGCATTTTCAAATATTGGTATGTTAGGTGTACTCAAATCGTCTCGATGGTGCGATTCTAATGAGTAAAATTCAAATACGTTTTCATTATAAAGTAAGAAAAAATATCAAAAATATTCCTAAATATTTGCTTTTGACCGTTCGGAAGAATTTCTTAGGGACTCAAAAACGACTTCGAATCAGCCTGGGTAAACGAACCATCAGTGTTCGAGTCATTGTAGTTTTATTGTGAGTTGTGGTACATGATTATAGCGCCTCGCCGAGGTCTAGCGAGTGAATTATTGTCCTCGGACATCTTGATATTCGGTGTGATCACTTCCCAGTGGGCACATACCATTTATACGATGTAGCATCAACTCGATGCAACATCGTGACCTTTTGAGGCAACGACGCATCAACGTCGATGCAACGTCAAGACGTTGCATCAACGTTGATGCGACGTTGTCTCAACGTCGCGTGCCCGCTGGGTTATTTTGTTTATTCCTTTTATAGGTCTCCGCCGGGTTCGGCAACATTCTCTCGCGGAGATTGATCATGAAACATTTTTACAGTCATTCTCTCCCTTCCGCTGATTTAAGGAGGGCAGTTTTTATTTTCTGCCGAAGGAGTTGGCACAAATACTGCTTAGAGGACTAAGCCTGTCTGGGAAAAGTATGGTAAGGTAAACTGACCGGCTCGACATGACCCTGATAGGTTGACTGAGCCGTAAAATCTCCTCTTAATCAATCTTTTTTATAGATGCGCACATTTATAAGATCAGTGATAATGTGACGGCACGTGAAGTTCAAAATAAGACTGCTTTACAGGCAGTCCAGCTGGGTGGAAGATTCGAACCAAAGAACTGCAGACCAAGAGATGATGTAGCTGTTATCGTGCCATATCGGAACCGGACACAACATCTTGAGATATTTCTTAACCATCTGCACAACTTTCTACAACGACAAATGATTAAATATGATATATATTTAATAGAACCGGTAAGTCTACGAGGATAAAAGATCTTTTCTAAAGTTCAATCAACTCCCGTTCACCTCTCCCGCCCAATAATTATAATTTGACTGGCAGTTATGCAAGAACATTGTATTTAATACTTCAAGAAACATATGTTTTGGATATGTTAGAATCGCCTCACTGAGGCGATTCTAACAAATATCAAAAACATATGTTCTATGAGGAAATAAGAACAAGAGAAGGCCTATCTTACATATCATTCTGCTCGTCAGGGATTCTTTACAGCAGCAAGTCCATTTTAATGACAACATCGTTGGGAACAAATGCTGAAGTTGTAACGAGGGTTCACTGTATTCATTCCTTAGGCAGTAGCAGATTTGATCATAGTGGTTCATAAGGCTAGCAGAGAAGATATGATCATAGTGATCCATAAGGCTAGCAGAGAAGATATGATCATAGTGATCCATAAGGCTAGCAGAGAAAATTTGATCATAGTGAGCTGTAAGGCTAGCAGAGAAAATTTGATAATAGTGAGCCATAAGGCTAGCAGAGAAAATTTGATCATAGTGAGCCATAAGGCTAGCAGAGAAAATTTGATCATAGTGAGCCATATGGCTAGTAGAGAAAATTCGATCATAATGAGAAGATATGATCATAGTGATCCATAAGGCTAGCAGAGAAAAATTGATTGTAGTGAGCCCTAAGGCTAACAAATAATATTATTAATAATAATAAATAATAAATTTGATATTCGGAATGCCAAATACACAGCGAAATGGGCCCATATAACTATATGTGATTAAAAGGTGTTGAGGGGAAAGGACATTCTCTTCGCATCGGCACGGCAGAGTTCTCCGCACTCGGTTGGGATTAAACTGGTCGTTCAAACAATTGATTAACCTAGCCTGGTTTATCACATTATAGGCCAGTATAGTCTCCGATCGCTGTGTTCTCTACCGAGGTCGAAGTGAAGAGAACTACAGTTGTCTTAATGCTGTATGTTATAGTGATTATATGTTGTAAATACAGTTGACTCTCGTTATCTCGAACTCGCTTATCTCGAATAACCGCTTATCTCGAAGTGAAAATCTTGTCCCTGACTTGAGATATGACTTGTACCTTCGGTGTAATATTGGCGCGCATTTGGAGAACGCACGTAGAAAAGGCTGACATTGGTACAAAATATTACACCGAAGGTACTTGTAAGTCATAACTCAAAAGTCATAACTCAAAAGTCACAAGTCATAACCCAAAAGTCACAAGTCACAACTCAAAACTCATAAGTCACAAGTCTTTAGACCACACTTTAAAATATTTTTATTTTTATTTTTTAGTTTTTTATTTTATTTTATTTTTTGGAAACAAAAAATCTGCCTAGCAAAAATGTAAAGTCTTGTTTACTGTAAAAAAAAAAAAGTAAAATCAATTTTAGAATGTGGTCTGCTACAAATCTGCTTAGCGCTTTAAGGTTTGGTTAGAGCCCTAACAAAAGACAAGAAAAAGCAACACAATGCATTTGTAAAAATATTAATTTATCAAACTCTTTAAACAATTAGCATGTTGGGTAAATTTTCAGCAGGTGACGTTGTAAAATATTGTTCTTATTTTTCCTGAAAAATAGGTTTTAGGATTTAATGCAATTTGCAGGAAATTTCAAAACCTATTTCCTTGAAAACAAAATGAAAAATATTAATCCATCGTCTGCTGAATATATACAGGAAGTGGTGACACTTAAGCACTTTCTTATCATAAAGATTTATTAAACTCATAACTCATAAGTCGCAAGTCATAACTCAAAAGCCACAAGTCATAACTCAAAACTCATAAGTCTTTAGTCGCAAGTCAAAATGTCCCCATCGGCTTCCATAGATAACGGTCCAGTATAGATTTTTGTAGAATACCAGCTGAGTGTAGTGTAATATTCACTAGTTTTAACTTCACCAATGATAAGTGCACTTTATTTTTATAAAAGAAAATTTACAACCCGTTCATAATTTACAGGTATAACTGCATTCACAAAGAACTATTCATTAGACCAATTTTGAATGCAGTTGCTTCCAAGGGTTTCAGGGTCAAGAATATTTCCATTCAAAACCCATTGATCGAGCCGTAGAATCGTTATTGCTATAACAGAGACTTCTCATTGTGTAATCAATGTGTTTTAGGTATAAATGTAGGCCGTGCCAAGCGAAAATAAAGTGCTTTCGAGCATCTCAAAACTGTGCGGAGTCACATCACCCTGCACACGCGCAGTCATACGGGCATTTGCTCTCTAAATTGAAACATTCTATAGTATTCAATGATTATGTTTGCGGACAATGGAGGTCCTGATCAGACCGTAATACAATGTAATATATTACAGCTGGAAACCGGAAGCCTCACGTCCCCGGACAAGTTTATATTTTGATCTTTACAAAACGAACTGGTGACTTAATATACATAACAAATTATTGTTCATGAAAACATTGTGTCAATCATAGATATGAAATCAGATTGGTCAATTTATCATCACCAGGCCTAAGCACTGGAAAAAGTAATCAGTAGATTTTATCAGTCGATTAGTGTTTGAATGGAAATAAAACACACACACACACACACACACACACACACACACACACACACACACACACACACACACAAAGCCAAATAAGATGGTAAAACATGATTATAGTAACAGTAAGAATAAAAATAGTAATGATTAAACTAGTAATTATGATTATGATAATAATAATAATGGCAATATGAAATTTTTAAAGTAAAATTAATTTCAATTAAAGCATACTCACCTCAAGATATTATAAGCCTTATTTGAGCGGTTCACCGCGAGATCGACCTTAAAAAGAAAGACAACTAGGAAAAAAAAATTGTTTGAAACAGACTATAGCTCGTCCTAGTTGTCCCCCCTACCAAGCGTCCTGTTTCTAGGTGACCAAGGTCGGGTACCAGTCATGCACTGGTTCCCTTCCGTCCACGCCACCGTAAGCAACCAATCAGGACGCGCCAGGTATATTCCCGCCAAAGCACGCACCAAGCGTGCGGCACGCCTAACACATGCGGTAGACATTGTTACTATAAAGGGTAGGCGCAAGGTAGAAAACATCCCTATTTTTTGGGAGCAATAAAATTTAACAATGAAAGCGGGGTGGGAGGAGGGACATTTGATAATATCTTGAGGTGAGTATGCTTTAATTGAAATTAATTTTACTTTAAAAATTTCATTTCAATGTCAGCATACACCACCTCAAGATATTATAAGCCTGAATAATAAGCATAGGCGGGTAGGTAATAATAAAAAATAGTATAAATCTCTACTCACCCATGCTGGAATCCGGTGAAGTTCAGCAGTCCCCTGGTAATTCATAGTATTTTTTAGGGGAATATTTTTACATTTTAGGTATGCTTGCGGGTCGAAATCCAATATCCATTGATGGAGAAGAATAAGACAGACCCTTTGAAGAAAAGTTTCACACCGGATTCAAGCAGGCTTAAAATACTGTGAAGAGACTTAAGATACAGAACGATGGCAGCCAGAAATAGACTGTGCCGCCACGAGAGGTCCCAATGACGATGTATCCTGCCTAATTGGGGCCAAATCTCTAAGGTAAAATGAAGAAAAGGTACTATTTGTACGCCAATATGCAGCCCTTACCACATCCTCAAGGGCGACAGAATTCCAATAAGCCCAAGACGAAGACAAAGCTCTAACTTCATGAGCCGAGATTTTCATGAATGACAGATCCGAAGATGATAAATCTGCATAAGCTAGATTGATAACGTCACAGATCCAACGAGAAATAGTGGAAGGTGAAATATCTTTAGAGCCCTTCAGTGGTAGAACAGTCTCTTCCTTCCCAATCTCTTAGCTTTCACTCTGGACAAATAAGCTCTAAGAGCTCTGACCGGACACAAAAGCCTATCATCCGTATCAGAACCACAAAACTGAGAAAGACCTGGAATAACAATAGGTTCTGGTAATGACTCTGGAAGCTGGTTTTTTGCTAAAAACCCAGGTTGTGTGAGGAGGGTAATGGAATCCGAGTTGCGGTCATATCTAAAACAGCCTTCCTCAATTGACAGAGCATGAATCTCACTTCTTCTTCTAGCAGCCGCAAAAGTAAGAAGAAACACTGCTTTAAGCGTGATGTATTTGATGTCAGCAGTCTTTAGCGGTTCATAAGGAGCTTTATTAAGAGACCAAAGAACACAAGTCAAATTCCATTTGGGCGTAAGAGATCTGGAAACCGGTTTTCTCAGGGCAAAACCTTTAATAAGATCTGAAATGATTGGGTCCGCCGTACAGTCTGCTGATTTGGAAAATTTCAGTGTATTTGAGATGGCGGAGCGGTAGCCTTTAATAGAAGCTACCGATAATTTCAGGGTGTCAAAAAGGTAGCAAAAAAAATCTACCAAATCATTTAAAGCGGGATCGACAGGATTAACTTCCCTTTGCAAACACCAATCCGAGAATATCTTCCACCTCGCAGAGTAGACCTTGAACGTAGACTCTCTGCGGGATTGAGAGATACACTGGGTAGCGAATTCAGAAATGTGTCTACCTCTGATTTGACTCCTGACAACTTCCAAGCGTGAAGATGCAACATAGCTGGGTTCTGATGGAGTACTTTTCCCTGATGTTGTGATACCAAACCCCGATGAACCGGAAGTTCCCTGGGAAAGTCTATTATGAGACTCAAAATGACTGAAAACCAGCTCCTCTGAGGCCAACACGGGGCTATGAGAATGAACCGACTGTTGGAATCCCTTATCTTGTTTAGAACCAGGGGAACAAGTTTGAATGGAGGAAATGCGTATGCGAATAGGTTTTTCCATTCTAGTGACATAGCATCCACTGCACAAGCCCTGTGGTCCGGTACTGGAGAAACAAACAGGGGCAGAAGATGGTTTAATCTGGTGGCGAAAAGATCTATCTGAGGAGTACCCCAAAGACTGAAAATTTGGTGAGCTATCTCCCGATCTAGAGACCATTCGGTGGGGAGAATTCGGTCTGGGCGAGACAGGCTGTCTGCCAAAACATTCAATTTCCCTGGAATATGCCTGACTTGAATGTGAATATTCCGATGATGACACCAGTAAAGAAGATCCCAAACTAGCATGCACAGAGATGGAGAGTGGGTCCCCCCTTGCTTCTTGAGGTAAGCCACTACTGATGAATTGTCTGATGCTACCATCACGCATGAATTGTAAATGTGACTCTGAAAATGTTGGAGTGCTAGGAAAACTGCTCGTAACTCCAAATTGTTGATGTGAAGGTCTTGGGAAGCAATATCCCACAGTCCCTGAACCTCTAGACCTAGGGGTTCTAAATGTGCGCCCCAGCCCGAATGGCTGGCATCTGAAAACAGATGGAAATCTGGGGTTGGTATAACAAGGGGAATTCCAGCCACATAAATGGAAGGATTCATCCACCATTTGATTGCTACACGACATGAATGGGATATTGGAATAGATTGGACCAAACTGTCGCGGTGAGGTTTCCAATTGGCCAGAAGATGGAACTGAAGAGGTCTCATATGAAGGCGACCTAACTGAATTAAATCTGCTGCTGCATTGAGTGGTCCCAACATGGACAAAAATTCTCGGGCGGTAATGAATTGAGCCTGTAGAACCCGAAATAGCATGACAAGAATTTTGTTGACTCTCTCTTCTGGAACTCTGACAATGCCAATGTGAGTCAGGAACCTCATTCCTACATACACGAAGTCCTGAGATGGAACTAGGTCTGATTTCAGGGGATTTGGTATTAGACCCAGACTTGTAATGATTTCCCAAGCTAGTGAAAGGTCGGACAGTAGGGACTCCTGTGAAAGACGATGGACAAGCCAATCGTCGAAATATTGGTGAATGTTGGGTCCTAGAGATCGAATATGTCCCGCCACAATCTCCATCAAGTTTGTAAAAACGAAAGGCGCTGTTGAGATTCCGAATGGAAGCGCCCGAAATTGGTATATAGTGCCTTCTAGGGAAAATCTCAGGTACTTGCGAGACGCTGGATGAATAGGAATATGGAGGTATGCGTCCATAAGGTCTATAGAAACCGCCCAAGCCCCTGGAGGAATAGCTCTCCGAATGGAGGCCGCAGTTTCCATCTGAAAGTGATCTACCTTCATCATTTTGTTTAGCGATGATAGGTCTATGATAAGACGAAAACGGCCGGTTTTCTTCTTCACTAAGAAAATCCGGCTGTAGAAACCCGGAGAGGTGGTATCTCTCACAATTTCCACAGCCCTCTTTTCCAGTAGAATCTGCACCTCCTCCCTCAAGTGATTTAAATGTTGATGAGCTACAGGGAACAGAATTGGAGACAACGATAGTGGAGGTTCCTTTGCAAAAGGAATCCTGTAGCCCTTCCGGAGAATAGAAAGGGCCCAGGAATCCTGAGTTATGGCTGACCAAGCCTCCACAAAACTTAACAAACGAGCTCCCACCGGAAGAGAGGGATGAGGTGCAGATGGAAGGGCCCTGATGATGTCATTTACTCCTCCTAGCAGGGCCCCCCCTGAAAGAAGATGATCCACCACGGCCCCCTTTGGTGGATCGAAACCGTTTGAAAGAGACAGCAGACGAAGAAGTGGAGGTGGGAACCCGGCTAGCTTTTGGTTCCCACCTAGACTTCTTCGCTGGATTTGAATAAAAAGAAGAGGAGGAAGGTCTCTTTCTATTGGCCGATACTCCAGAATAATTTGCTCTCAGGAGTGAATGATGTCTATCGTCTAGATTAGCTCTGAAAACTTCCTCTATTTTACCCCCAAAAAGAGAGGAAGAATTCAGAGGAGCTGCTCTAAGACTGTCCTTGTTATGATCTAAAAGTAAATTAGATGTATTTAGAGCAGCGTTACAGCGCTGATGCAATAGTACAGCAGACATAGATAGGCCTAGGGCCATGATGTGCTTAGCAGAGCGGTTCACTGCTAGAAGTAGACTACGCAGAACATCCGGGTCAACATGTTCTGCGCAGAGGGCCTGAAATGCAGCCGAACCAAAAAAATCACAATGTGAACTGATGGCCACCGCTCTCCTTGCTAACCGCTCCAGGTACTCTAAATGAGCCACTGGTAAACTGGTAAAGAGGCGAATCTGCCCACTGAGATGCCTAGCCTGCCAGCGTCAGCATCAAGGGTGGGTATCTTACTCGGCCAAAATTCCGTATGACAAGCGTAAGAATGAGGTCGAGTAAGGTAATCAATTGTTTTCTTAGGTACATGCCAATTTGGAATATGTCTAGCCTCTGCGGTGTTGTCAAACAGCTTCCCCATCAACTGATTCACTGTTGAGGATTGTGGAAGTGTTGACCTGGAGGAAGTAGGCTGGTCCAAAATAGACTCAAGCAGGGATTGGACTCGCGCACTGTCTTGAGTTTGGTCAGCCTTGGGGCAAAGGTCTCCCAAATGGGAGTAAACTTCCTCCAGTGTCTCATGGTAGTTTGTGGCAGGCTCATGAGACTGGCTCTTTTGAGAAGGACTTAATGAACTCTCTGACAGAGCCTGGTCCGGGACATAATCACATTCATGATATGGAGCCCGGGGGTCTTGGCTAATGGTCCGAACATGGTCGCGACCATTGCCAGTGGATCCAGACTGACCCGTGAAAGTCTGCCCCTCCCCTTCTTCAGCAACAGAAGGGAGATCCACTGACGAAGCCAAGTTGCCCAACCCTGATAGAGTCCTCAATACTGCCTGGGATATGGCTGAGGCAATGTCAGGGGTGCTACGTGAGGGGTTGGTTACCCTCAATGGCGTAGCTGTAAGACCTAAAGAACTATCCCTGCTCAAAGCAAGGATAGTCACAGAAGGTCTGACTGTGGAAACACTAGGACCTATAGGGACATCGTCCTCTACAGATCCCAGTGCGCCTACAGATGAATAGTCAGCCAATGGAACCCTGCTGCTATTCTATACCTCCGTATACAAATGCCCGAAGGCTTCATTAACATTATGACTTACCCTGACTGAAGGAAGAGCAGATGATGTGGAGGAAGTAACCAGTCTATTCTTACTATTTCTACTTCTACCCAAGTTGGTAGTACCAATAACTGGTTCCGCTATTAAGGAATCTGAAAATGAACCTTCCTGAAACATAATACCCGAACAAGTCGGAATGGCTCTAGTATTATTATGTTGAGAAGCCTTACTAATAGTAGGCACAGTGGAAAGAGATACTTTGGCCTTACCACTTTGAATAGGTTTTGGATTCCTAAATGAACTCACCGCAGGAGTAGTATGAGAAACAGATCCTGTAACCTGGATATTTGGTGTGGTACGAATGCCAGCAACTAAAGGGAAAGAACCATTCTCCTGGGAAACAGTCTTAGTAATTGAACTGGACGAGCTTGGAATGGCTTCGGGACAGGGCAAATATAAGTTGGGGTAATAATCATACCCACTAAAGCCACCCCAAGAACCCCAGGGATAAAAATATGGCCAATAAAAGGCCCCCTGATCTGCGCCTTCCTGCCAAGAAAATTGAGAGGAAGGTACAGTTACATTACTTGGGAATCTGCCCGCCGTATTAAAGGCCGCCGAGTTAACATACCTATAAGGTGTACGATAACCCGGCAGGTACCTAGGTTCGGAATTTCCGCCGGAACAGGGGTTCGCCAGCGCCCCCTGCTTTGCCTTCCGTCGGGAAGCATCGCTGGGGGCGGGGCGAGGTCCCCTAGTCAAGCATTCATTACCAGTGACAGTAACGGCGACCTGGGGTCCCCTACGTCTGTTTTCCAAATCTGGAGCAGGCCCAGAGTTCAATTGAAAATTATTCACCAGTGTACTAGAAGGGAATCCCTGAGCCTGCTCCCGACCAGAAGATACATAAGAGGGGAAGTGGGATAATTCTTCCCAGATCTCTGAAGCCCAATTGGCAGACCTGGCACAAGGAGATAGCTGCGAACACCCGCAACATCTAACGCATAAAACATGGCTGTCTGCCGGAAGTTTAGTTTGCTTGCAATTAATGCACAACATCTTACTACTGATATGGGCTACAAAGAAAAGCTTTAGTGAAAATAAAGATACAGACTTATCTGTTAGCGAAAAATACTTCTTTCCAAATCCAAACGTCGTAATCAATACAGAAGGTGCTGACCTCGCAAGCGACCAAAAAATAGTGATGTTTTCTACCTTGCGCCTACCCTTTATAGTAACAATGTCTACCGCATGTGTTAGGCGTGCCGCACGCTTGGTGCGTGCTTTGGCGGGAATATACCTGGCGCGTCCTGATTGGTTGCTTACGGTGGCGTGGACGGAAGGGAACCAGTGCATGACTGGTACCCGACCTTGGTCACCTAGAAACAGGACGCTTGGTAGGGGGGGACAACTAGGACGAGCTATAGTCTGTTTCAAACATTTTTTTTTTTCCTAGTTGTCTTTCTTTTTAAGGTCGATCTCGCGGTGAACCGCTCAAATAAGGCTTATAATATCTTGAGGTGATGTATGCTGACATTGAAAATAATTTTACTATAACTTCTACTAGTATTAATGATGATAATAATGGTAGTAATAACATTGAAGATTTTAATCCTACTACTACTGACTATAACAACAACAATGATTGTAGTAAGAATTAAATTACATATGGAGCAATGTTTAAAAGTACTATTATTATTATTATTATTATTATTATTATTATCGTCATTATTTGAGGTTTTATCCATTCAAAGACTAATTAACTAGTAAAATTTGCTTTTTACTTTTTCCAGCGAGGGTGTGAGTTGGTCCATTCCATAAATTGCCCATCGCGGTCCAATGATTTTTTCATTCTTTACCTGAACTTATGTGTTTGACCGACGGCATCAGGTGCGACACCGCGTTCCGCGGCATCCCTGTTATGTAATTTAGGGATATGACATTTATGACACAGTTCGGCGCTATGAAATACGAACCGCAACGTAAGGAAACGTACCCTCTGATATATACGCCCTACGAAGACTCAAATCAGCCTGGGCATTCACGCAGTCTGATTGGAGTCTTCGTTTTGTGCAAGAAGACACTTTTGCATCCTTGCCTATCCAAAATGCGCGCAGTGACGATCCTCATCAAACTGCGCAATTGCGCAGGCTGATCTCAATCTTCGCTGGATGCACATCTACGCAGGTACGTTTTCTGACGTTGCGGTCCATATAAAAACATATTTTACCAATGACTTGTAAATTATCGGTTTTGCTTCTCGCAACGTCACGGTTTCCAGTTATGTTATATACTGAACACATTTCCATTACGAAAACAAGCCTATTCAAATATACTGAAAATTTTAACACCACAAAATGAAAATGTTTAGATAAACGTTCTGATATTTTTCTCATTTCTGCTCTAAACATAGATTGTGGGTACTCGTTAGAACCGCCTCGCCTCGCCAAGGCGGTTCGAACGAGTATCCACAGTCTATGTTTTTAAACAGAAATAAGAAAAGTAGTGTATACCCCTGTAAACCCCAGTTTTACTATATAAAAGTGGGGTTTAAAGTCGGTCAAAACTATACAGGTATGTTTTCGTGATGTTCTTTAGGCCAAGCAAAAAAAATGTGTTTAGGGTAACCCTACCCTATCCTACCTAATTCTCTCTGTGAAACCTAGCATTTTTTTTTTTTTTTTTTTTTTTTTTTTCATTTTCGTTTTCCTCCTCCGCCCCCCCCCCCCCCCAGCCCCCCCACCCCCCCGCCCACCCGCTCCCCCATCCCTTATACACACACATACACATACCTACACCTAAAAATAGGTGCTACTTGGATAAAAAAATTATGCTACTCTATTTATGTTAAATATGCAGACAAGTATGTTTGATTAAAAAGTGTAGACAGATCAAACTGCTCCTAGCTTGATCAGGATCTACACTGCATTAAAAAAACTAATATACCCTACCTATTCTGTTCTAACATGTCACTTCCTAAACACATATTTTTGTTTGGCCGTATCCTGATTCTTATATTTTCAGGCTCTTCCATTAATATTCAACCGTGGGCTGTTATGTAACATTGGTTTTTCTGAGGCAATCTCTCTACATAACTACACATGTATAATAATTCACGATGTTGACCAGCTTCCGTTGAATTCAGAAAATTTTTATAGTTGTGACATCAATGCACGTCATTTGGCGACGGAGACGAGTAAAAATAAATACACGTAAGTTAGCTTTCTCAGAGAGAAAGAGAGAGAGAGAACAAGCTCTTAACCCATATAAACCTAGTGTTCCATAAAAAGGACACTGGCAAACATTGTAGACCCAGATCAGACGCCGCAGAACGCGGCGTCTGATCAAGGTCTACGCTATTTGAATTAAATTCAGATATTTCTATAAAACATGACAATAATAAAAACTAACTAGATACCGCTTATATAGGAAATGAACTTGCCCAAAGTTTTAAAGTAAAAGAATCCACTCGGCATAAATGTGTTAACTAAAATA
Organism: Anodontia alba; assembly: GCA_964016985.1. Taxonomy (NCBI): domain Eukaryota; kingdom Metazoa; phylum Mollusca; class Bivalvia; order Lucinida; family Lucinidae; genus Anodontia; species Anodontia alba. The sequence goes on along the minus strand of OZ024825.1, from coordinate 16,247,620 downwards.
CACTGTTTAATATATTATATTTAACCTGTTTCTTGTAAAGAGATCGAAAGCTTTCAAATAGTTACAGGGAACTGATATGCTTGTTTGCCCCCACCCTTCCCTCTTCTGAAAAGGGGTACCAATTTGAATGTAGAGGATATACGATTGTGATTAAAAACGGTATAGGTTAATAAGTTTGCTGTCTCTTCATAAATGGATCCAGCGGGTTTCTTGGAACCCTTACAAAAACATGCCTATTCAAAATTTACTGAAAATTTTGCGACCAAAAATGAAAATTTTCAGATTAAAAAAAAATCTGATGTTTTTCATATTTCTGCTGAAAACATTGATTTTGGGTATTCGTTAGAACCGCTCGATAATAACGAGTACTCACAATATATATTTTTGAGCAGAAACAAGAACAATAATGCATACCCATGTAAACCCCAGTTCCACTGTATAGAAGTGGGGTTTAAGGCGGTCAAAATTATATAGGCATGTCTTTGTGATGCCTCTGACCATTTTCATGGGAAATTTTGGATGATAAATTTTGGATATTCGCACATCTACCTCTTTAACTTGTACCTCTAATAAATTCTAATTCTGGAAGACTTCCTCTGTTTTTTTATCTGTTTCATGTTTTGTTCTAAGGGATACTCCTTTTAGAATTTGTATGTGTCTTTGCTGGTTACAAACGGTCCCAGTTTTTTTTTTTGTTGTTTCCTTACAGATGATGTTATTTCATTTTAGGCTTCCATACTTTTCTTATATTGGAGGAGTACTGGCCGTGTCTCGGGAGTTCTACAAAAAGCTGAACGGTTTCAGCAATGTGTTTTTCGGCTGGGGCGGTGAAGATGACGATTTCTTAATGAGGTAAATATAGTGGTAGTGCTCTGTCAACATGGAATTTGTAATATTTGCGGCATTATTACAAATAGGCCTTATCCGAAAAAATACCAACTTTTTAACCTGTGCGGCTAGGGTTTTAATACTTCACGCGTTTGGTGAGCTACACGCAGAGCTAAGAAATGTTGAAAATTTGAATTTGATGTCTTACAAAGTTCCGGAGTTATGGCCTTCCAAAAATATATAGAAAATAGAATAAAATGCTGTAAATTAACATATGGGTATACAAATGAGCAATTTTCTCATACTTTATCGTATATGGCCCAGTTGTTTAAAGCATCGTTAGTCTAACGAGCTCGTTAGTGGTCAAAATGTTAACTGTTTTAGTAGGTACAATATTAACTCATAGGTATTTTTGCTGAAAGAAATGCGAGTAGCTGCAAAAGCTACTGACATTTTTTCAACAAAAATATTAGCGTATACGAGGGTCCTGCAAAAAGTTTTGTCAATGGGTTCGGATTACTTCAGTGCTACGTTTTATCAAACATATTTTTATTATAAACCTTCAAAGTATTCCCTCTTTACTGAAAGACATTTTTGTAACCGTTATACCCAGTCGCGAAAAGCAGATAAATAGTCTTCTTTTGGTATCTGTTGGAGACACTGATAAATAACGCTGCCAAGAGAACTTCTAGACGTATACTTATTTTCCAGAAAACATTTTCTTAAGCCTTGGACATAAAAAGAAGTCACAGGGACTCAGGTCAGGTGAATAAGGTGGATGGTTTAAAACTGTCATATTTCAGAAGCCAAAAAAGACTTAACAACTTCACACTTATGAGAGAAGGCGTTGTCATGTAAAAGGTAGACTCCTGACCATCCTCTGCTTGGTCGTTTCTTATTGTAAAACTCTTTCACTTTCTTCAGTACAGAATTCTTGTAGAATCGGCCAGTGACTGTATGACCAGATGGACAAGGCACTTGAACGACTGGCCCACTTGAATTAAAGAAAATTGCGTACAACATCTTTTTCGATCTTGTGGTTCTCTTGGCAATACATGGGCATTTTTTATCTTTTCGCTTCCATTCCTTATTATCAGCCCTTCTTTGTGGCTCAAACATGTGCACCCAAGTTTCATCATCTGTTAGCAAGTTAGAAATAACCTGACTATTGACTATTACAGCCTTTGTATGTTTTCAAAAGTTCCCGGGCACATTTAAGGCGTTGTGTCTTTTGTTCCTCAGTGAGCAAATGAGGTACCCACCTAGTGCAACTTTTCTCAGGTCCGAATGCTTTTTCAGAATTGTTTGCACACTGCCTTCTGATATGCCAGTACAACTAGCTGTATCTTTGACAGACAATCGCGCATCCTGTTCGACCACAATCTTTACAGCAGCGATGTTATCCTTGGTAACAGAGGTTTTAGGCCTTCCAGGACGGGTATCATCTTCAACAGAAAATTTCCCAGCTTAAAAGCTTTAACCACCTAAAAACTGTGCGCATTGAAATGGTCTGAGGTCCATATATACCACACAATTCATTAAATATCTGCTTTGAATTTATATTAAGCCTAATGCGGCATTTAATATAGCTACGAATTTCAGTCTTCTGGTCCATGTTCTAATGTAACAAGTAACAGTGTATATGACTGCATCTATTTCAATTTGAAATAACTCGGTCAGTTGGAAAGCAATTTGCACGAAATAAACGGGTATCGTTAGGTATTCAACACACCATTCAAGTGCAGTGAAGCATTTTAAAATATACCTGGCATAAAACCAAGGAAGCCTATTAGTGACAGAACTTTTTGCACGACCCTCGTATGCCATATTTAATGGTCAGAGTTTTAACGATACGTTAACTGACGGCATCGTCAGTTTTGAACAACTGGGCCAAGGGTAACTAGTAAGTAAGTAAGTAAGTAAATTCTTTATTTTGAGAGGGTAACCCAATTGGCTGGTAGCCAATCTTCCTTGGGGCCCTCTTTAGCAACAACTACACAAACAGTACAAGCGTAAACAAATATGCATGGGCATAATATATAAAAATACATTAAATTGAGGTGTGAAGATTAACATACATATATGTATATTTACAAAGATAAAAATCATTGGAGAAATGAATTAATAACAATTGAAATGAATTCATGGCAACAAAACAGCAATAAGAGAGAGAGAGAGACAGACAGACAGACAGACAGGGAGTGACGGAGAGACAGACAGAGAAGTGCAATATCAATATTTAATTATGGCGGTGGAGGTATATATTAATGTTTAATCCAATAAGTACACCTTTTCACAAAAATATCTAACGACTGTGAGTTCTTTATAATAACAGGAATACTGTTCCAGACAATTACGCCAGAGAATGAAAGACTACCCTTGAATAAGTTGCATTTAGCCTGTGGTAATATATAATTCTTCCTAGACACTGATCGTAAGTTCGATGCAGTGTTGTCATGGTTAACATCTCTCATTTGGAAAAGCTCTTGCAAATAAGTGGGCGCTAGATTGTTATAAACTTTATACATAATTTTTGCTTTATTTAGGAAAACAATTTGATCAAAAGACAAAATATCCAGACGTTTTAAAGATTCTTGCAGACCATTATATTCCTGTGCCAGTATTAATTTACATGCGCGTCGTTGCAATATATTGAATTTGTTTATGTTACTACTTGATGTGTTACTCCATATTACACTACAATACTCAAAATGAGGTTTAATATAAGCTTTGCGATTTGTTGTATGTCTTTCCGTGTGTCATTTTGTTCTTGTGTTTTTCAGTCCTTTTAGTATTGCGATTACCTCGCTTGGGGAAGAGAGAGCTAATCTTAGTGCTTTTCGTACGTTTGTTCGGTTTGTGCCTGTTTAGATTTATCGGTTTCCTCTTCCTCTTGGGGTCTGGGAAGGCTGCGGTTTGTGATTGTGGCACTCCCTGGACTTTTCTCTTACTTTTTTTTTGTAGAATAACAACCTATCTTCAATGGATAAAAATGATCTATTTTGCTCAACAGCCATAAATATGAGGATACTTTTTATATACTTGCTGACATTGGCAAATCCAAATAAGATTTTCATCTACTTGTATACCCAGAATCTTATCACAAGTTGTCATTTTAATATTGATGTCATTATAACGTAAGCTAAAGTTGGATTTTGTAAGCAATTTCGCTTCTGTTTGCTTGTTATTAACATAACTTTTGTCTTGTCACCATACCATTTTGTTTGCACCATTTGTGCAGTGATTCTAGCGAAGACTGTAGATTGTTTTTAAGTTGGTTAATATCATTTTGGAAGTCATAAAAAATTGTATCATTCGTATATAAATCAACAACAGAGGAACTTTGAAGAAATAATGGAAGATCATTTATGAAAACTAAAAATAATAAAGGATCTAAAGTAGAACCTTGTGGAACGCCACATGTCATACTTGCAGGCTCAGACAGATTATTACCCAAGGAAACTCTCTGTATTCTGTTTGTTAAATAAGATTCAAACCATTTAAGACAGGCTTCGTTGCACTTGTAGCATTCTAATTTCTTCAGAAGAATGTTATGATCTACCAGATCAAACGCTTTGCGAAAATCAACTAATACACAGCCTATAATTTTTCCAACATTTACAGCTCTTAACCATGAATCGATCATATGGATAAGTGCAGTTTCCGTGGAGTGCTTAGGTCTAAACCCACTTTGAGATTTGTGAAGCAAATTGAAATTATTCAAATATACCAAAAATTGACTGTCAACCCATTTTTCGATGAGTTTAGACACAGTTGGGAGAATAGAGATAGGTCGGTAATTATTAATGTCATCTTTGGCACCTGATTTAAAAAGAGGTTTAACTTTTGCTTCTTTCCAATATCTAGGAAATTCGCCGGATAATATGCTTTTGTTAACTATAAACGTAAGGCTTGGCGTTAAAACGTTAGCAGCTAATTTAAGGATTTTCGGGCCTATATTGTCTAATCCAGTTGATTTATTTACATTTAAGTTTGTCAAAAATTTCCATACAAAAGTTTCATTAGTAAGTGAAATATTAAACTTGGTGTTTGTGGGAACCTTAGACGTGACGAATGTTCTGAGTGTTTCGAAGTCCGATGGAATAATTGGTTCTTTAAGATTAGTTGCTATATTGACAAAATACGAGTTAAACAATTCTGTCAATTCAGATTCTTTTTGTACCAATTTATCATCTTTTTAATATTAATATTAAGCTCGCTGTTACTTCCCTTTCCATTTGCACCAAGTTCCTTAAATAGTTTCCAGATTGTTTTTGGATCATCTTTCCCTTCCTCTACTTTCGTTTGATATGTCCTCTTTTTAGCTTGTTCAATCAAACTGGATACTTTATTGCGTATGATTTTGTATGTTTCAATGTTTCCATTTAGTTTGTATTTATCACGTTCTTTCATACAATCTAATATTTCTGAAGTTAACCAGTCTGGTTGGTACTGCTTTTTAACTCTGTGTCTTTTTATTGGGGCATGTTTATTTAGAATTTCTAAAAATAGGGTGTTCCAAACCAAGACTATATCATCTATATTGTCAAATGCTTGAATTATTTCCCATGGGACTAGACTCAGGTCAATGAGAAATCTAGATTCATCAAAAGTTTTGAATGACCTGTAAGTGATGGTTTGGTGTTTAGTTTTGCCTGTCTCTGAATGAGCCTTGCGACTACAGAAAACTGCAAAATGGTCACTTAAGCAAATTTGTTTCACACTTACATGTTGGATATTTTCTTCATTGTTAGTATATATGTGGTCTATAAGCGTAGTTGAATCTTTCGTTACTCTTGTAGGCTCACTTACTAGCTGAGTAAGCCCTAAAGACGTTATAAAATTGCCCCAGTCTCTATCAATTTCCTCATTTAATAAATTTTTATTTAGGTCGCCTAACAAAACAAATTCCTTATCCTCGTTAATTACAATATCATAAAATCCTCAAATCTATCGTTATATTCTACTTTTGAATCCGGTGGTCTGTATATGTTTCCCACTAAAAATGATTTATTGTTTTGGGGAGATATTTCTAACCAAAGACACGATATGTTGATGGTTTCTAAATCTTCCCTTCGTCTGGCGTTAATACCATTTCTTACATAAACAATTACACCTCCGCCGCCATTAGAATAATTATCCTTTCTAAAAGGCGTTTGAAATCCGTTTATTTTAAAAACGTCCGTGGATTTATGATCCTTTAACTTAGTTTCACTTAATCCAAATATATGTAAATTGTAACTGTATAAATAATGCATTTTTTTTCAATCCAAATGCTGTGATATAAGGCAGAGTTGTTTCTGGATAGTATCTCTGCAATAACTTGTTGTCAGATTTGCAATTTTGGGTTTGGTTATGAAACATAAACATTTTTTCTTTCAAATGACTATATTTTGTCTTGTCAGATTTTAAACAGCTCTGTCTTCCAAACCCAGTTTGATAATAAATTCAGATTTTCAGGATTGCCTACTTTTATTTATTACCATCAGGTGATAGAAGATTGAAAGCTCTATTCGCAAAGGTTTTATAATTTTCTTTTACGGAGTAGACCTATTGCGTGGTGGCAGTGCTCTGGAATTTCACAACATTCTAAAAATAATTCATTATATGTTTTTTTATCGGGCATAATAAGTATAAAGAGAAAGCCGCGACTGATGTTAGATAGACGACCTCTACTATATCCGGGAGACAGGAATATTCAAGACAATTAGTCATATAATGAATAAATCAGTCAATCAATAAATCATTCAATTTCAGTCAGTCAACAAGTGCTGTGTTGCTTAAAATACAACATTTCTGCTCTTAAGCGGAATGGGTACACTTGATATATTTCCCCTCATTCTCACAAGGGAGACAACTTTTATGGCACTCTGTTATCTTTCCTGGACAGCAAAGCCCCTCTGAAAAGGGTTCTGCTCTCTCCTGGCAGGAGCAAATTCCTTCCTTTTGGAGTAGATCCCTTTTCAAAAGGAATACAATCCATTTTGGCACAGCTGACTCCCTAGAAAGCGTATCAATTCACTTTAAAAAAAGGGTAAAAGAAAAGTCCAGGGAGTGCCACAATCACAAACCGCAGCCCTTCCCAAACCCCAAGAGGAAGAGGAAACAAATCTAAACAAGCACAAATCGAACAAACGTACGAAAAGCACTAAGATTAGCTCTCTCTTCCCCAAGCGAGGTAATCGGAATATTAAAAGGACTGAAAAACATAACAACAAATTGACACACGGAAAGACATACAACAAATCGCCTCGTAGAATAAACCACAAAGCAACAAAGAGTAAGACTAACACCGGGACCACAGAACGGTCGGTAGAGCAAACCACCGGGGAGTTTAAAGCACGTTTACAGCTAACTAACCACCCTGGGTCCCGATGCTACTCTTAATACAGAAATACATAAAAATTCGGTTCGCATAAAGGCTCCCAACTCAGTCAAAGCATCAAAGCGAAAACATAAAAATCACTATTAATAAACAAAGACGAGTACTCATAGCTAATTCTACTGTATGCCAGTGTAAATGAAAACCAATAGTTGAACCACGGCGGGCAAAGCCAAAGACAAATCGTCATATACGGACTTAGGTTTGTTAGACGGCTGCTTAACCTCTTCAGTCAAAGAATTAACTCTTAGCTCTTTCAACTTGGATAAATTCATTATTCAAAACTAGGATGTCTCACAAAACTCAAAGAACAGAATGCAAATATTGTAGAAGGGTATGAGTTTGTTGAATCCATCTTATCGAGACCGAGACAGCGTACAAATATTTTATCCTTTCAATTGACGACAAATAGACAAAAACGGGGGAGATTTTCGTCATTTTGCAACGGCAGATAACCTTTGCAGACAGGATGTTGCCTCCCTAGTACAGTCGACTCTCGTTATCTCGACTTCGATTATCTCGAATAACCGTTTATCTTGAAGTGAAAATCTGGTCCCTTTTCTAACATGGAAATCTAACAACAGGTAACAAAATATTGTGGAAAAGAGGAGAAATTGCTCCTAAAGAGCAATTTCTCCTCTTTTCCGCAATATTTTCTTAAGCAGTCATTTTTACATATTCATTTGTGAAATGTGGTTGTTCGGTTTATTTTTTCCTCAGTTCTGCAAATCTGATATATTGATGTACGGATATCTCGAAGTATTTAAGAGAGACCCTTGGACTTCGAGATAACAAGAGTTGACTGCATTTTAATTCTTTCAAAAATGGGGGCTGCTCTTTCAAAAAAGACCTTGCAAATTATTTCTTTCAGACTAGCCCCTAATGATAAAAGGAGGCAAACAATTCAATCTCAGAGTTATTTCACTGGGGATTTATCTATTCCCTTTAAAACATTAGATAGGGAAAAGACCACACATGATCCAAGCGTGAACGGCACATGCAAGAACGGACATCTACGAGATCCCCATCGCAATTCGCACAAAATTATTAAAGATGACTGAATATGTCTGAAATTTTTGTTTTATTTTCAAATGGAGACAAGTTCTACCGTAAGGAACTTGTTTGTTTGTATATTTCGAAAATTGGGGATACTCTTAATTGAAAGAGATTTCTCCACGAGGGAGCAGCAAATTCTTTACTTAAACTCTTTCTGTGCCACAGGCGATGATAATAGGTTTTTTGCAAACAGCATAGATCCAAATGAGACGGTCCGTAATGAGCCATCTAATCTTGATCTACACTGTTTCAACTTTATATACAAACTTCTTTCCAAGCGATAGTTTTTTTTTTTTTGTTTTTTTTTTTAAAGCAGACGACAAATGTCGTCTAAAATTTGGCATCGAAAGAGTTAAGAGCATCCTCCAGTTTAGGAGATAGGTAAATATTTTTAATTACAGTTATTTCCCTGAATATGTATCCCTTCCCCTTAACTTCGCGGATTGCTACTCTGGCTAGAATATACGGCTGGCTGTTCTCATAGTTTTGTATTATAGTTCCACAACTTTAACTATGAGCCGAAACGTCAAAAAACGTACCTTCGGGCATGTGCGCCCAGTGAAGATTCAGACCAGCCTGCACATTCGCGCGAATGCGCAGTCTGATCTGAATCTTCGTTGGACGTACATGTGATTTGGGTCATTTTCTGACATTGCGGATCTTATGATTTGATGTCGTTCTATTGTAGAGTTCAAATACTAAATAACAGACAGGGAATTCCGCGACCAGCCAAGGGAATAGGAAGATATATTTCACTCCCACATAATAGAGACAAACTCAATCCAGAGAATCCTAAAAAGTAAGTCAGCCTGACCACAGTAAAACAACAATACTCGTATGAATATGACGTGTATGAACAGTTCAGACTCAGACCGCCTCACGTTACATTCCCGCTTTCTGAACAATCTATAGAATAGAACGACAGCAAAATGAGCCTTGCTAAGGAAAAATGGGTCTTCGGTAATTAATATGCGGACAGCGTAGGCCAGATCAGAGTGCATCCGTGTGCAGTCTTATCAAAGCCTTCATTGTCCTCTATTGTACGAAATTGTTGGATACTTTAGGTGGACAGAAAAGGCCCTTACCATTTTGTGTGCATTACGAAAACACGCCTATTCAAATATACAGAAAATTTCACCTCCAAAAATTGAAAATTTTCAAATAAAAAACTCTGATATTTTTCATATTTCTGAGCAGATACCCCTTTAAGCCCCAGTTTTACTATATAAACGTGGTGTATATAGGTATGTTTTCGTGATTGATTCTCTGGCTAATTTGGGTCTGTGCAGTTTGTATACTGAGTACTCTGAGTCGGCACTGGTAGTGACACATTGTTGAGTACCTTGTGGCCCGATAGTTATAACATAGTTATCATGAAACTGCCGTCATCAGCCAGTTAGGCAAACAGGGGCTAGATCTGAAATGCAGTCATCGTTTGAAAACAAAGAACATATTAACCCATTTAAGCCTAGCGTCCCATAAAAGGGACATTTGCAAACAGTGTAGACCCAGATCAGACGCCGCACAACGCGGCGTCTGATCAGGGTATACACTGCATGTAGCTCGGAAATTTCCACAACACATGTTTATGATAAAAACTATCCAGACACCCCTTATATGGAAAATGGAGCAGTCCAAAGAGTTAAGGTAGAAGAGTCCATTTGGCATAAATGGGTTAAAAATAATCACTATTCACAGCCTTTCCTAGACACAAAAAGTAGGAGAGGTGAGCCGGAATATACAATGACAAAACAAACGTCACATCGAGGGTTGAGAGCAAGACTGTAGTAAGTCGGTTGTTTTTCCCCAAACTTAATCTCCCCACCATGAAGGCGTTATGAAGATTACGACATTTCTTTCTGTAAACAATGAAAATTTAGGTGTCATTGCTCGTATGAGCAATGACACCTAAATGCATTCTTTACAAAGGGGTCAAAGTTGCCCTTAAACAAGGGTTTCGAAAATATGTTTGAATTATACTACCGTCTTGCGCTCAACCCTAGACATATAAACCGCCGACGCACAAACAAAAGACTGCAACAGAGAAGCACCTTGGGACGGTCAGTAGAAAAACTACTTTTTATGGGGGACGGGAGCAGCGGCGTGGTTAACCAGTTTTACTCGTAGTTCCAAATTACGGTCAGCATAAGGGTCCTCTATCTCATCACAGTGCAACACAATCAAAAACACTTTGATAAAACAAAGCAAAGGGCTCATTGTCGAGCTGAAGCCAGAACACAAGAAAACCTCAAAAGGATCACGATGGCCCGACCACTAACACTGATAGTAGCGCCAACCTGCTGAAACAGTTTGAGGAGGGAGCCGTCATTTAATCTAAGGACCGACTCACCGTCGTTGAGTTAAAGAGGAAAGCAAAGCTATCACCCATGGTTGGGCTAACAACCATTCATGCAGTTTGCCACAGAATATTCATGCTGTAACCTATCTTTTTGTACCGAGTGATACCCTTTTTAAATGGTTCCGAAAATTTTGCAAACAATCTTTCTGAGTTTCTAGACTACTTCGCCATGAAATTAACACACACACACACAGAGAGAGAGAGAGAGAAAGAGAGAGAGAGAGAATGAAATGAAAGTATACTGAAACCTATAGTAAACGACGGGTACGCGCGCCGAGCTCTATCTTCGCCATTTATTCTTGGTTTCAGTTATTTTCGCAATTGCAAATGAGCTACAATATAAAAACATATATACTTGCGAACATACGCAGCAAGCGAAGACCCGGACCAAACTGCCCACCCATGCAGTCTGATCTGGATTTTTGTTTTCCGCATTACTTAAGAAATCTTCAATCCTTGCCTCATTCCAAATAAAGCGACAGTCGAAAGTTCCTCAAGACTGCGCAGATATAAAAACATACCCTAAAGTACATCTTCTCAGCCTTTGACGTTCGTGCGTTTTGTTTGTTTGTTTACAGTACGTATATATCCGATTATACAACCAGAATGAATCAAATGAAAATGCCTTAAATGCCCATGTTTTCTTGTTAGTGTTTGCCCACTTATTATAAGTCAGTATCGGTAAATTTCGTGATAATGACGGATTAAGTTCCCTATGATTACATGAAGCCCTAACAAGGGATTCTCATAGAAAATTTTCAAAAACATTCTGGAGCCAGCCTAGCCAAGCCTGTGTGCGATAATCCAATATACTGGCCTGCCACGACAAAAGTCTAAGCAGTAATGCATATCACAGTGTATACTACTGTTCATGAACAGACTCTACATAACTGAATCTGCTATTTTCCTTCTCTTTAGGGAAATTGAAACATGTTTAAGGGAGGCAACTGTCAAAATTGTTTTTGTATCCCTTCTGAAAAGGAGTCTAGCCATCACCAAAACATGCCTATATAATTTTGACCTCCTTAAACCCCACTTTTATATAGTAAAACTGGGGTTTACAGGGGTATACATTATTTTTCTTATTTCTGCTCAAAACATAGATTGTGGGTACTCGTTAGAACCGCCTCGTCGAGACGGTTCTAACGAGTACCCAGAACCTATGTTTTGAGCAGAAATATGAAAAATTTTAGATTTTTTCATCTGAAAACTTTCATTTTTTCGGTGGTAAAATTTTCAGTATATTTGAATAGGCTTGTTCTCGTAATGCTAAAAGGAAAACCGTTGTAACGTTGGAAGCAAACTGTCTTTTTAGAGTAGACCATTTTTTAGACGGGGGTTGGTGTGCAGAAAAGCAAACAGGAAGTTACCAAAGTTGTCTTCCTTATATAAACTGTGCATTATGTCCACAAGTTCGCTGCTTTCAAGGATCCCGTGTTCTTAGAAAACATTTGCCAAATGTATTAACCTATTTATGCCGAGTGGACTCTTCTACGTCATCACTTTGGGCAGTCCCATTTCTATATTAGTTTTTATTGTTACCATCTTTTATCGAAATTCCTGTATTTAACGCAAACAGTGTAGACCTTGATCAGACGCCGCTAATGTCCCTTTTCTTGGACGCCAGGCATAAATGGGTTAATCCAAAAGCGAGTTCAAGACAAGTTTATTTTTCCGATCAGTCCGCTTTATTCACTTATAGAATATTTGTAGTCTTTCAGTGGTGGCCTGTTAACCCATTTCAGACCGAATAAACTCCCCACACTACATATTGGAAGGGTCCAATTTCAATTTTAAGTATGTCAGGTTATTTGATTTAGATATTCCTAAAGAAAAATGGCTAAACTATTTGCGAACAGTACTCTGAGCTGGGTCTGGACTGTTAGCCAGTTGCCCTTTGTGGGTCTCCAGTCTAAAATGAGCTAACAAAGTGCGAATGCACTGACCTTGGCATCTGCTATTTGCAAAATACACATACCTTTTCAGCTTGTGTTTCTGAAGTGGACGCTTCTATCTTTCAATTTGGACACGTTCACTATTGCAAATAAGGATGTCGGTTGTAAATCAAAAAACGGAATTCTAACTGTAAGTCAAGATGACGTGACTCGTTCCAAGCTCTATCATCTGAACTTACATTGTTTGCATAGGTGTCTGCTTTGGTCTGCTAAGCCTCACAGTTGCTCTCACAGACTCATTATAATGATGCTTTGACTAATATGTAGCAGAACCGAAATCCTACATACAGTCGACTCTCGTTACCTCGAATTCCAAGGGACTCTCGGATACTTCGAGATATCCGTACCTCGACATATCAGATTTACAAAACTGAGAAAAAATAAATCGAACAACCACATTTCACAAATATATATGTAAGTTGACTCCTGAAGTTAGAGATATATTGAAAATATTGTGAAAAAGAGGAGAAATTGCTCCTTTGGAAAATATTGTGGAAAAGAGGAGAAATTGATCCAAAGGAGCAATTTCTCCTCTTTTCCACAATATTTTGTTACCTGTTGGTAGATTTTCATGTTTAAACAGGGACAAGATTTTCACTTCGAGATAAGCGGTTATTCGATATAAGCGAGGTCGAGATAACGAGAGTCGACTGTATTTGCGACTTTTTCAGATTGATGCTTTTCAAAACGTCCAGGACACGATTTAAACAAGAAGGACTAAATACAGTAAAGTACAAAGTACTGACCAGAGAATCGAAACCTCTGTATACATGGATTCAGGTTTCGTACAACGAAACATATATTATGAAGGTAAATAAAATATACAAATGCTGCCCTTTGAAACTCGTAACACATAAACGAATGAAAATTGGAGTCTCGGTTTTATTAAGACTCGTCATATGGAAGCATTCAAGGGAAGCAATTGCATCAAAATTGCTTTGCATTCCTTTTGAAAATGTGTACTCTAAAAGGAAAGATTTTACTCACAAATTCGTTCCTTTAGTGTAAACCCCTTTTCAGCAGGGGACTGGTGTGCAAGAAAACACAGGAATTCACAAATTTTGTCTCTCTTGTAAAATGTGTTGGAAAATAAGGTACATGTACATCCTGTCCCCTTTATCCATTTATGCCTAGTCCCATAAAAGGGACATTGGCAAACAGTGTAGACTCCGATCAGACGCCGCAGAACGCGACGTCTGATCAAGGTCTACACTGTTCGCATTAAATATATAAAAAAAAAAATCTTTAAAACCTGGTGATAATAAAAAGCAACCAGATACCCTTTAAATTGGGTAGGCATTTTTCCCAAGAGAGAGGTAGAAAAGTTCCCTTTAAATTGGGTAGGCATTTTCCCAAGAGAGAGGTAGAAAAGGACGAACCTTATTCACAAGTTTGGACACAGGAAGACGTGACCTATGTCACATCCCCGTGTATGCAAACAACAAAGGTTCAGACAGGCCTGATCAACTTCTAATTCTGGTCAAGGTCTTCGCTTTATCCTCAGCGGATACGCAACGTTGTGACAACGTCTTGGCGTTGCATCGACGATAATGCGACGTTGTATAAACGTCACGTGCCACATTACTGATACAACGTGCTGATACAACGTCGCATCAATGTTGATACGTCGTCACGTTGCATCGATGATGACGCGACGTTGTATAAACATTAACACACCCGTTTTCACGGCGTATAAATGCTATTTGCCGCCGGGTCACTTTTAACTTCATTCTAAAGCAGCCGACCATGTACATACGTGCAATATTGTGCTGATATTATGTTTTCTGGTCCTTTGGGATTATTGAGCACATACATTATATATGAAAAAAGAATCGGTGGCGGATCCAGTATGCTTTAATAGAAGGGTAAAATTTTTCTGAGGGGGATCGATTTGATCAAACTACCACATTCACCCTTAGTGTTTGTATAGACAGACCTAAAGAAACTGTGTAGACCCAGATCAGACTCACCATAACGAGTTTGATCAGGGTCTGCACTACTTGCCACTCACCCAGCAATTTTGCACACATACACAAGTATTGAAAAGGACTTTCATCACGGAAGCATACCTATATAATTTTGACCCCCTTAAACCCCTCTTTTATATAGTAAAGCTGGAATTTACAGGTTATACATTAATTTTCTTATTTTTGCTCGAAAACATAGATTGTGGGTAATCGTTAGAACCGCCTCGCTGAGATGGTTCTAACAAGTACCCACAAACTATGTTTTGAGCAGAAATATGAAAAATATCATTAAATATGAAAAATTTTTACCTGAAAATTTTCAGTTTTTGGAGGTGAAATTTTCTATATATTTGAATAGGCGTGTTTCTGTAATGTTGCAGAGGAGTATGTGAGGCAGTTCTTATATTGTTTGTTTGTCTGTTATTCATAATTGCAACTGTTTCTTGGTGTCTTGTCATTGTCTTTTCTTCTTCAATCGATGCCTCGGGAAGGCTTGTTTCATGTTTGTGTTGAGGTTTTACGGCCCAGTCAACCCAATGGGGTCATGTCCAGCGCGGTCGGTTTACCTAACCACACGTTCACTGGGCAGGCTTAGTCACTGGCCTTAACTGGGTAAATCTTAGGTCTAGATAGAGAATGCGCATCAGGTAAATATTTTTCTTTTTTCTCCACGAAAACATAAGTTGTGGGTACTCATTCGAAGCGCGTGGAGAACTAAGAAAAATATCAATGTTTTTGGATTGAAAAAAAAAGCATCTTGTCAAGAGCTATGGTAAATTCAGTTATATTTTATGAGGCAAGTAAATGTGTGATAAAATTGTGTCTACTACTCAGTAGCTCAATATTTCCAAATGAACTGTATTATTGCGGATAACCCAAATTTAACGGTTATCACTCTGGGCTCGGACCCATCAATTGATGGGTCCGAGCTCTGGGTAAAAACTCTGTAGACGACATCTTGAAATATTTTTCTTATTTTTCCCAGAAAAACAGGTTTTTAACAATTCATGCAACTTTTCCCCAGTGGAGAAATCCTGTTTTCAGGAAAAAATAACAAAAAAAAAAAAAAAAAATATCAGTTTGTCGTCTGCAGAATTAGCCTAGAGAGCGGTAAAGGTTAATATTATGATGTCTGTTGCATATTTATAATTGCTACAGTCAACACGCTGTAAAACATCAAATGCCTGATGGACTTTTTTGTTTACCTTAATGAATCATGCAAAATGCAGCAGATGTCATTCTCGGCTTGCAGTTTGTTTTATTTATTAGAGAAAATAAGTTGTCGCTATTTGTGCAGAAAATGAGTGCGGTAGACTAAAACAATAAAAAGCAGAAAATCTCCATGACAGAAATGCGGCAACTAGAAACTGTGCCAGCCTAATTCAATTATAATCGACCTCCTGCAGTGATAAATCACACTGTCGTGTAAACAGTATAGGTGATGGAAGATATTTAGCATGCTGAATTTTGAAATGAAACAGACATTTAAATCTTTCTTACTTTGACTTTAAACAAAGAGCTTGGTATTTCATTTTTCTTTGCATTTAAAACATTTCTTTTGAAAAGTGTTCCAAGTGACCTCTGCCTTACCTTCCCTACATAAATCAAGAAAGGTATATGTCTGCAATCTGCATTTTTGTTTTTTAAGCCTGCTAAATGTGCCATTTACATACATAAGAATGAGGAGCAAGAAGTCCCTTATTCTCCTATCTACGTATTTAAAAAAATCAAATACAAAAAAACTAGTAATGAAAATCAATTTTAGAAAGCACAAATATAAAGGAAACTAAGGAAGAACACAAACAAAAAAAAAGAAAAAAAAAGGCATTTTTGTCTGGCAAATTAGCCTACATCATGGTAAACGTCAATAATATTTTCATACCAGTATGTCTGAAACAGCTAAATGACCCTGTAACCCGAACACAGCAGTGTGTTTAGATAAACAGATCAAAACTTAATTGTCACTAATTGTGCAGAAAATGAGTGTGGTAGACTAAAACAATTAAAAGCAGAAAATCTCCATGACAGAAATGCAGCAACTAGAAACTGTGCCAGCCTAATTCAACTATAATCGACCTCCTGCAGTGATAAATAACACGGGCATGTAAACAGTATAGGTGATGGAAGACATTTAGCATGCTGAATTTTAAAATGAAACAGACATTTAAGGCTTTCTTGCTTTGACTTTAAACAAAGAGCTTGGTATTTCATTTTTCTTTGTATTTAAAATATTTCTTTTGAAAAGTGTCCCAAAGTGACCTCTCCCTTAAACAAAAAAAAAAAAAAAAAACCTCTTTGACTGGCAATTTAGCCTACATCATGGTAAACGTCAGTTATATTTTCATACCAGTATGTCTGAAACAGCTAAATGACCCTGTAACCCAAAAGCAGCAGTGTGTTTAGATAAGCAAATCAAAACTTAATTATTTCTGTCAGTTAAAACAATGCCAGCAAGATGCGACAAGTGGGTTGTTGCAGTGCTTAAATTTCGAGCCTGAAAGGCGAGAAATTTAAGCACTGCAACAATCCATACTTATTTCTCTCAGTTAAAACAATGCCAGCAAGAAGCGACAAGTCGGTTATTGCATGTTTTAAATTTCTCGCCTCACGGCTCGAAATTTAAAACGATGCAATAACCTATACTTGGTTTGATAGTAACTTGAATTGTCTGGCAAGCAGATTATTGACATGACAAATGCTGTCTGCTGCAGTTTTTATTTATAATGTTTAAGTATAGGTTATTGCATCGTTTTAAATTTCGAGCCTTGAGAAATTTAAAACATGCAATAACCGACTTGTCGCTTCTTGCTGGCATTGTTTTAACTGAGAGAAATAATTAAGTTTTGACTTGCTTATCTAAACACACTGCTGTTTTCGGGTTACAGGGTCATGTAGCTGTTTCAGACATACTGGTATGAAAATATTATTGACTTTTACCATGATGTAGGTTAATTTGCCAGACAAAACTGGTTTTTGTTTTTCTTCTTTTGTTTTGTTTGTGTTCTTCCTTAGTTTCCTCTATATTTGTGCTTTCTAAAATTGATTTTCTTTACTGTTTTTTGTATTTGTTTGTACGTAGAAGTGTGTAGTAGTGTTAATGTGTTAGTATTGTAGCATATATTTATGCATGATAATAGTTTGTTTTTTTCTTATGCATGCTGATACTTCTATTAAATTTTTTGAATATTTTACTTCTTGCTCCTCATTCTTATGTATGTAAATTGTACATTTAGCATGCTTAAAAAACAAAATCGCAGATTGCACACATATACCTTTCTTGATTTATGTAGGGAAGGTAAGGCAGAGGTCACTTGGAACACTTTTCAAAAGAAATGTTTTAAATGCAAAGAAAAATGAAATACCAAGCTCTTTGTTTAAAGTCAAAGTAAGAAAGACTGAAATGTCTGTTTCATTTTAAAATTCAGCATGCTAAATGTCTTCCATCATCTATAATGTTTACACGGCAATGTGATTTATCACTGCAGGAGTTCGATTATAATTGAATTAAGCTGGTACAGTTTCTAGTTGCTGCATTTCTGTCATGGAGGTTTTCTGCTTTTTATTGTTCTATTCTACCGCACTCATTTTCAGCTCAAATAGCGACAAATATACTAATTGCACACGTGAGAGAACACTATCTGCATCTTTAAAACTGCTTACATATTCAATGCAAAAAACACACCACGAAAATATGTCTGTATAATTCTGACCCATTTAAACCCCACTTTTATATAGTAAAACTGGGGTTTACAGGGGTACACATTATTTTACTTATTATTGCTCAAAAACATAGACTGTGGGTACGCCGAGGCGATTCTAATAAGTACCCATAATTTATGTTTTGAGCAAAAATATGAATAATATTAGAATTTTATTATCTGAAAATTTTTATTTTTTGGTGGTAAAATTTCAGTATATTTGAATAGGCATGTTTTCGTAATGATATTTTTTCAGTCATAGATTTCATTACTTGTTATCAATTTACTGGATCCACTAATGTTTCTATGTCAATCATTGTATCTCATCTGCCATTTAATTGCATAAACAAATGAAATAAACATTAAAAATCAGTCTTAATAATTCTTTGACAAATGGAACACTGTTGACAATTCTGATCAGTGCCAGAAATTCAGCAATAAATGATTCCCTGGTAACTGTAATCTATTTTAGGAGTTCGCTATAATATAATTTATATCTATTCCAGGAATTCAACGACAGGTGGAACAGTGACCCAAAACGACTAAAACAAAATCATTACCTTCAAATGAGACCAATGCATCAAATAAGATACATACATCATAGTTAAAGACAGCATGCTGGGTAAACATTTCAGCAGACAACAATATGAAATATTTTCCTATTTTTCCCAGAACACAGATTTTGGCATTATATGCAAACTTTCTCCAAAGGATACGATTTGCAAGGAATGCCATCGTCTACTTTCTGGTAAAAATAAGAAAATATCATCTATGTGCCATCTGCTGAATTTGCACAGCGATAGGTAAAGGTAATTCTATAAGAGAATCCTTAGGAAATTCAGATTAAAAGAAATAAAAGCATCGCAGACAATGCATGATACCCTGCCAGTGTAGTGTAACAAAACATGTAGAGAAGATGGTTGTGTTTGACATATGATAACTCTACCAAAACATTGGTGTACTGTAACCTCGAAACAATATGTACTGTACATATCACTTCATAGTCTCAACTGGTACTGGTGAAAACCGTAGGAGGATTTAGCCTGAAAGCAAGTGAGGATGCTTTAATAAGTAATAACTCTATGAAAATTTTGTGTACTGTTACCTTGAAAGAATATAACAATTTGGTGTACTGTAACCTGGCTGCAATTCTCCAAATCTTTTTTCTTATCTAACAACACACAAATAACAGCTTGACCAGACGAAAACTGTAGGAGTAAGCTGCAAATGAAATCACGCTGGAACAATCTTTAACTCTTTCACTGCCACAGGCGATACTAAAAGGCTTTTGCAAACAGTACAGATCCAGATGAGACGGCTCATCTGGATCTACACTGTTTGACATTCAGTCTTTCAACTTTACGTATGAACTTCTTTTCAAGCAGTAGTTTATTTAAAAAGAGATAAGTAGTCGACAAATGTCGTCTGAAATTTGGCAGCGAAAGAGTTAAAGAACTATATATCAAAATTTGGTGTACTGTAACCTCGAAACAATATGTGCTGCATCATCTCATAATCTAACTGTCCCCCATGTTTCAACGCAATCGGATGAAAACTGCAGGAGGAGATATCCGGAAACAAAGTAAAGTCTAAAACTCGTTAATAAGGGTAATAACTACATCAAAATTTGGTGTATTGCAACCTCGAAATAATATGCAATGTACCACCTCATGGTGTAACTGGCTAACAGATTTCAACGCGATCCGATGAACACTGTAAGAGTTATCCGGAAACGAAGCGTGGTCGCACGGACAAACACCTGAGGGTATACCATAATACCAGTCACTATCGTGTGGTGGTGTATAAAAAAGAAAAGAGCAGGAAATAATATTTATTGCGGGTAACGAGTCCTTTTGATATACAGAACAAAACACATAGAGAGAATACAGCAGAAAATAACATATTATATATATGGGTAGTTTCAGTTTTACATCAAACTATAATGTGTGAGTAGAGTACAAACAACATACATTTTTGTGCAAACAATACAGTAAATACATGTATAATGTGTGAGTATAGTACAAACATTTTTGTGCAAACAATACAGTAAATACATGTGTAATGTGTGAGTAGAGTATAAACAACATACATTTTTGTGCAAACAATACAGTAAATACATGTGTAATGTGTGAGTAGAGTATAAACAACATACATTTTTGTGCAAACAATACAGTAAATACATGTGTAATGTGTGAGTAGAGTATAAACAACATACATTTTTGTGCAAACAATACAGTAAATATCCTAAAATTACGAACACTTTATTCATTCTTTTTTGGCCTAAATTTTGCTATTATGTTGTTGCTTCTTAATAAACTTGGTGGAGTGGCAAACAGTGTAGACCCTGATCAGACTGCTCATTCAGGAGAAGTGTGATCTGAGTCTACTTTGTTTGCATATCCCATTTTGTCAGACATTTTTGTGTATGAAATTTTAGAACATTTACCATAATTGGGATACCCAGAAAAGTCACAGTAATTGAAGGCAGCCCTCCCAAGGCACCAGGGGTTGTAGTTATAAAGCAAGATAAGATTTTGACGTTCTCTCTTAACTCTAATATTTTCTTAAATTTCTGCTTAAATCTAAGAAAGTGTTAAGTATTATTTATTAACCCACTTAACCCTTAAGATCGCTTAAGATATTTCTTAATTTTAAGATACGTCGGGAGGTGTCTAAAATTATTTTTCTAAGAAATTTCTTATGTTATTTAAGAGAAATTAAATGGTCGCCAGATTCAGGCAGTCGAGAATTTAACCACCAAGAAACATTTTTTTTCACGATCTATACTGAATTGTATTGGTCGGGCGGGATGCCGATCTTTACGTCATAAAAAATATATGTTTGGATCCTTTTCCGCTGAAAGAGGATATATGTGTTGTGTTGATTTTGACGAAATGTTT
Source organism: Anodontia alba (assembly GCA_964016985.1). Lineage (NCBI taxonomy): Eukaryota > Metazoa > Mollusca > Bivalvia > Lucinida > Lucinidae > Anodontia > Anodontia alba. The sequence continues at coordinate 16,226,475 of OZ024825.1, read as the reverse complement.
GTGTTATTCAATAGCGGCTACGATTCGGGTTTCCAATATGATTTGTTGATATTGTACAGATTCAGACTTTGGATCCAGTTATTGCAACTTAGGTAAGTTTTAAAAACAAATAACAGCCTCCTGAAAAATCAACACTATATCGTCTCGCGGAGCAGACCAAACAGTCGCCAAAAATTAAATCTGGAGATACGAAGGAAATGCCACAGCCACGGAATCAGCCCATCCAATATCCCAAGGACGGTTATGTTTACATAAAATGATGACACAAAATTGCAAGTCTCAACTTCTCAAAAACTATCAATGTCTGGTAGTGGGAATTGATCACTGTTTGATCATTATACCCTCAGGGAAAAGAGAACAAATAAAAACGGAATGAACAAAAGAAGGGGAACTGCAAGTCTGACTAGCCAAAGGCAGTCATATAGCTGAGGCCTTCCCAGGGGTTTTGGGGAACAAGGGAACATGCCCATTTATTTTCATGGAACAAGGGACCATTGGCAAATATTTAAGGGAACAAGGGAATAAAACTAATTTTGGGGAACAGGGAGTACAGAAATTTTGAACATTACTAAGGGAACAAGGCTTATTATTATTTTGGGAACAAGGGAACATGAATCCCCTGGGAGGGCCTCATAGCTCTAGATAAGCTCTAGGGGTATCAGATAAATGTTTTTGTTATTTCTCCACAAAATTTATGTTGTGGGTATTCATTAAGCACCTCGGTGAACACTTCTAATGAGTCTATACCTACAAAATATTTTAGTGGAGAAATAAGAAACTATTCATACTTTTTGTTGAAAAAAGTCAGGTAGAGTTATGCAGTCATATGAAATATTTACTTACTTTTCATCACGAAAACATGCCTATATAATTTTGACCCCCCTTAAACCCCACTTTTATATAGTAAAACTGGGGTTTACAGGGGTATACATTATTTTTCTTATTTCTGCTCAAAAACATAGATTGTGGGTACTCGTTAGAACCGCCTCGCCAAGGCGGTTCTAAATAGTACCACAATCTAAGTTTTGAGCAGAAATTTGAAAAAATATCAGCGTGTTTAATCTGAAAATTTTCTGTTTTTGGAGGTGAAAATTTCTATTTATTTGAATAGGTGTGTTTTCGTAATGGTTACTTTTTATGTGACAGGGTAATTATGGTTCCATGTTGGTCATCTGTGCGGCCGTCTGTTGGACATCCATCCGTATTTTTGTTTCCGCATCACGAAAACATACCTATATAATTTTGACCCCCTTAAACCCCACTTTTATATAGTATTTTATTTTTCTTATTTCTGCTCAATACATAGATTCGGCGAGGTGATTCTAACGAGTACCTACAAGTTATGTTTTGTGCAGAAATATGAAAAATATCTGAGTTTTTTTTATCTGAAAATTTTCAGTTTTTTCAGATAAAATTTTCTTTATATTTGAATAGGCGTGTTTTCGTAATGGGACGATAACTTGAGTAAATGTCAATTTTGATGGATTTTCACCAACTTAGGGTGTTCATTAATATTGTGCAGATCTGGTTTGGGTTTTCAGACGATAACTCGAGTAAATGTCAATGAATTTTCACCAAATTTGGCGTGTTAATTGATATTGTGCAGATCTGGTTTGGGATTGTTATTACTGTAATGGGCAAATTTCATCAACGTTTTATACAGCTGTCTTCCTGCACCATGATAGTGGCTGGGTATTATAGTTTCATGTTTTTATTTATTGTGACTGTATAGAGACTGTATAGAGAGCTTGAAATCAGCAGATGCCAGACCCAGACCCAAACCGTTTAAGTTTTTCAGGCGGGGTCCTTTGGACACATTTCTAGTTTTTTTTTTTTCTTTATTTTCAGAGGAAATGATGCTTGCCATTTCATGTCATTTGTCTGTCTAGCAGATGATTCACATAAAATGTCAAGGCTTATTTCCTTTAAAAAATAATAAATGTCATCTGCTGGCTTTCATAGTCAGCAGTTATAAGAAAGTGGATAGGCCATTAAGCAGTAAACCAGCAACAAAGGCACTGTTCGTGATAATACTGTGCATTATACGGTATGTCTATTTCAAAAATATTTAATCTGAATTTATAACAGACTATTACAGTGATAAATGTTTCCACAAACAGGCCTGAGCAAATATCCTGGACCAAGATGAGAGCAGACTGTTTTCCCTTTATGCTGTGTGCAGGAGGGTAGAATGCAGATCAGAACAAGAGCACTAATTACATTAAATAGTGGGTAACAGGCCTGACCACTGTATACCCAGATCAGAGCAGAAGGCTTTCCTTATATAATATTATAACAAACAGGCTTGTTTACACAATGAGGCCAATCACAAATGTATATGTTTAGGGTAACTGTACCTTACCTAATATTCCTAGTGAAACATGTTTTCTCAAAATAAATAAATAAATAAATAATTTAAATAAAAAAAAATGAAAATAGCAGCAGTTTGATCTGGGTCTACCCTGTTTGCTCAGACCTACTTATCTAAATATTAAGCATAAATACAGATGGGTCAGAGATAAACTTGACATAAAGTGCACTAGATTTGCACAAGACCAGAGATAGGTGTGCACATTACTTTGCCTTAATTCTGAGAAACATGTGCACGATACTTTGAGAATCAAGTGCACTAGAGTGTTTTGAGCTAGAGACAGAACTAGAGCTAGAGTTGCCCTCTGGCCTCAGGTGATGTGCACAAGGAAGTTCACTTTTAGTGTTTCAGTTTACTGTACATGCGTGTATCTAAAGCTTGAGTATAATTTCTTACGAGCCAAAATCGTAACAAAATAGAGATGATTAAATAACATTTCTCCTCTATGATTAGTCTCTCTGAAAAAAAAAATGGGTAAAAATTAAAAAAAAAAAAAAAAAAGATTTTATTTATTCAGTATTCACCCTCTCTCTCTCTCTCTCTCTCTCTCTCTCTCTCTCTCTCTCAAACACACACACACATTTTCTTTTGTATTTTTTTTTAGATTTATTTGCTTAAGTACCAGATAATTACTGACAGGTATTTATCAAATAACAACCCTTTAAAGATGATTTGTTTGAATAATGTGGGATGCAAACAAAGTGTTAATCAAATAATCATTTCTTTAATTGTCCGCTGACTGAATCTGAATGTGATAATTATGAGCAGAACGAGTGAGAAGTGTAATCTAATTTTAAAGGTATAAAATGTTATCTTAGCAGCACAACTGCTGCTTTTATGTGAATCAAGTGCCTGGTAACGTTAAAAACCTGGGCCCAGTTGTTCAAAGCTAACGATGTCGTAAGTTAACGATTCGTTAAAATTTACATCGATTGATACGCAAATATTCTGAATTTTTTTTTTCAGCAAAAAAGCTACTCACATTTTTTGCTGAAAAATTTTCAGAATACTGTGTATTGAATCCGCTAAAACAGTTAACGCAATGACGTACGTATCACCTAAGCATAAATTAGAACTTTTTGACAAGCTCATTTCACCTATCTTAAACTATTCATGTGAGGTATGGGGGTTTTGTCAAGCAAACGCGGTCGAAAGAGTACATATGCAATTTTGTAAAAAGCTACTTGGAGTTAAGAAAACAACACAAAATGATTTTATATACGGGGAGCTGGGACGTGAAAATTATGCAATAAAACGATCTTTCATTATTATCAAATATTGGTTTAAAATCTTACAAACGCCTGAAAATAAGTATATTAAAATTATATATAATATGGTGATTAGAGATATTGAGGAGTTACCGAATAAGGCGAATTGGGCATCACTTGTTCGTAATTTGTTAGCATCATTAGGATTCCACGAAGTTTGGTTAGCACAAGGGGTTGGAAATGTAGGCACTTTTCTGTCTGTTTTGAAACAGAGACTCAGTGATATCTTTATGCAAAACTGGCATGATAGAATAAACAATTCGTCAAGAGCAAATTTTTACAAAACTGTCATGCAATTTCAATTTCAACCATACTTAGAAAAGATTAATGTTTGTAAATATATTCAAGCACTCAGCAAATTAAGGGTGTCCTCGCATAGATTAGCAATAGAATCTGGTAGATGGGCTAGGCCAACAAGAATTCCTGTAGACGAGCGAAAATGTGTAAATTGCAACATCTTAGAGGATGAATTTCATTTTGTTATCGAGTGTGATATGTATAGCGATTTTAGAACAAGGTATATACCTAAATATTATTGGAAGAGACCGTCTATGTTTAAATTTGTTGAATTAATAAACACTACCAATATTAAGCTGCTACGAAATTTGAGTGTATACATATATCATGCTTTCAAATGTCGCACTGATCTGTTATATGGTAATTAACTTATATTTTGTTCCGAAAAGAATCTGATAGCTCATACTATACATTTTTTAATTGTATGTCTGGAACCCTGTCTTTTTATTTATTTCGTTTTCGTTAAGGCTGGGTTCTGGACATCAGTTTGTCGTAAAACATATTCTATATGCATTGTGCGGAGGCGTTCTTCTAGGTAGAAGATCGTAACCGTCAACAGAAATTTTATCAGTTCCTGACGTATATAATACGTTTATAACATTTTATTTTATACTTAGCAATGAAAGCTGAGTATATCCGAAATGAGTAGAAATGATATTTTCACTAGTGAAAGAATATGATATTTTCACTGGTGAAAGAATATGATATTTTCACTAGTGGAAAATAATAAGTCGACGTTATTTTCACTACTTGTTGCAGATTGTTTCGGTTGTCTTCATTGTTTCCCTAACAGATGCCGATCCCATTTTAGTATTTTGACATTTTTTGTCGCTGCAGCGCTTGAAATGTTAAGCACTGAACGTCGACGCCATGGCGTTAATGTTTTGCTTGGTAACGTTAGTTGTCCTTTATATACTATCAAGACGTTACAGTGTGCGATATGCTACTTATTACACACCTTCTCCGCCGATAACGTCATAATAAGCTGCGTTGGATCATGCTGGTGATACATTGTTAGAGAACATATTTCGGGAGCAGGGAGCATGGTGTCTGTACATTGGATACGCCACATGCTCTCTGCTCTGCGTGTGTCAAACTTACCCTGCGATGTAATACTGTCATGATATTTTGTACTACTGTTTCATATTAATTGCAAATTACCTGTCAATGTCTTGTTAAGTTAAGTGATACAATGTAGTTGTATTTATGTATATGTACATGTGTGTGAATGTGTGTGTATGTGTATGTGTATGTATATGTATATGTGTATGTATATGTATGTGTATATGTGTGCGTGTATGTATATATATGTATATATGTGTATGTATATGTATGTATATGTATATATATATATATATATATATATATATATATATATATATATATATATATATATATATATATGTGTGTGTATGTATATATGTATATGTATGTATATATGTGTGTATATAAGGTACTTTGTAATGCCTGTCTGCCGTCGTGCATAAATTTGTATTTGTTGTATCCTCATGGGCTTTATAGCCTTTTGGAATTTTGAAATAAAACTTACTTACTTACTTACTTACTTCATCTTTAACTCTGTTACCTGTTTAAGATGACAGCTCGTCAGAAATCTCTATCAGGTAAGATTACCTTCATAATAATATCTCTCTCTCTCTCTCTCTCTCTCTCTCTCATTTGCTCACTATCTCATCTTTTGTTGTACAGTAATGATTAACTTACATATTATTATACATATTTGGAAACGCTTATCTTATCTGCAAGATAATGGGGTGATTATAAGGATGTTAAGTCTCCTTAGTTGGAGCTTATAAGGAGTCCATATAATTGAGAAGGATTCAGACAGACAGACAGACAGACTTTTTATTTAGACGTAAACTGTTACAGTTTCTAATCTATCAGCATGCACATATGACAATATCGTATGGTCACAATATATATATGGCTGACAACAAATAAATACAATGTTATTCGTAGATGATTCTGATGTAAGTATCGACTACAATTGCACGGTGAAAGTCCAAAATTCAAGAATCCTGAAATCTGGGTTTTCAAATCGTGAAAAGACAGTTTTCCCTATACTTTATATAGGGACAAAAACTCTTGAAATCCTGTAATCAGTAATAATCCTGAAAACTTTCACCCATGCAGCTGCAAATGTAGATTGCGGAACATGATGTATAAAGACTAGATCATTTTTCTTACGCCTGGAGGTTGAACTCCATATTTACACAAACAAAGCAATATGAAAACCAGCACTTTCATATAAATATTAACAATAAAGACAGATATCACGATGTCATAAGTGTACTTCGAAGTCTAAAAGACTCATATACATATTTTCCTAATTTCTGTAACATTCCTTGTTGTTTTGTTTGCATTAACAATGTAAATTTATAAACACTTGGTCTGTTATAATAATATGGACGAATATATTTCTGCCTCAAAATACTATAAACAGGACACACGAGTACAAAATGGTACTCGTCCTCAATATCAGACTTATTACAAAGAGTACATGTGCGTTGTTCTCTATCAACCCTATTTTGAGAATATCTTCCCGTTTCAATACGTAATTGATGAGAAGATAATCCTAATCGGGATATAGCCACTCTCAGTTTGTTTGGTAAGATATTCAAATAAAGCTCATAATCGAAAGACAATTTGTAGTTTTTATAAAGTGTAAGGACTCTGTTGTTGGCGATATCGCTATACCAGCTTTGTTTAAAAACATCCAATACTCTTTGTTTAAACTGCAAATGAAATGTTTTTAGATCAACCGAGAATGGATTACTCAAAACAAAAGAAAACCCATACTTATCTAAAAGGGACTTTACGTTTTTGGCCCAGTTACATGCATTTGCACCAGTGCTGCAGGCATCCACAAGTGAACTATATAGTTTGTTTACCAGAATATTATCAGTATTAATTATATGACATCAAAATTTAATAATGCGTGTATATCTTGTAACATATAAAGGATAACGTTCGAGCTCCCCATACACTCCTATATTACACGTTGAAGACTTTACTCTCAATAAATACTTACAAAATTTAAGATGAATTCTTTCGATTTCCTTACATTTTCCAAAACCCCATATCTCACAAGAGTAGCTAAGAATAGAGCCCACAAAGGCATCAAACAACTGACACATAACTTTAGGTTTAAAAGAATATCTTTTAGTATTGTGTAATAAACAGTTCATGGCTTTTAATCCTTTTCCCACCAATGTTTCTTGATTCAATGCAAAATTTCCAGTATAATTAAAAACAGTACCTAAATAATTAAAATTACTACCAACTTCTAAATTTCTACCATTATATGTCCATGATTCATCATTTAATAGCCCCCCGCGTTTCCTAAAAACTACAATTTTGGTTTTGTCAGTATTTACTTGTAGTCCCCATTTATGACAATACATTTCTAACAGGTCTAAACTTGTCTGCAAATCGTCCTTATCTTTCCTCAAAAATACCATGTCATCTGCAAATAACATCAATATAAAAGTAATATCATCAAATGTTAACCCACAAGTTTGATCCCCTTGTAAGAATAATTCCAAATCTTCTATAAATAATGAAAACAAAACTGGTGAGATTACCTCCCCTTGTTTTAAACCGACTGCGCATTCAAAGAAATCCGAATACGAATTACATCCCCTTACACAAGTTTTAACCTTATTGTACATATCTTTAATAACCCGTAACATTTTACCGTTAAGACCTAATTTAAATAACTTGTACCATAAACCATTCAAATAAACACTGTCGAAGGCCTTTTTTAAATCAATAAAGGCACAAAATAATCTCCCTTTCTCCTTTAAAACTTTTTGTATGATTGAATTTAAAACAAAAATTGCATCGGTTGTCGAACGACCCTTTCGAAAACCAAACTGCGAATCAGACAGGACATCATTGTTTTCAGCCCATTTTTTTATTCTAAAATTTTTTTTATTCTATTGTTTAAAACCCCTGTAGATATTTTTGAGATGCAACTAACCAGAGTAATTCCCCTATAATTATTTACATCATTAGGATCGTTCTTTTTAAAAAGTGGAACCAAAATGCCCTCAGACCACAGGCTCGGGAAAACTCCCGAGTTTAAGATAGCATTAAAGATATCAACAATATGTCCCGATAATATATCAAAAGACTCTATAAAATATTCATTCAGTAACTGATCACGTGAAAACGACTTGTTTCTTTTTGAAAAGAACGAATTACTAAATTAACCTCTTCCAAAGTTATTACTTTATCAAGCTCTTCAAATGTACAATTGACGTAGTCAAAATCATTGTTTTGGCAGAAATCCTCGCTTTCCCTATCCTGTGTAATAAATAAGTCTTTATGCATATTTGAAAAATATTCAAAAAAATCTTTCAGCGGTATGTTTGAGACATTTTTCTTTCTTTTTGAAAACAATTTCCAAAATTCCCTTGGTTAAGAATGCCTCAGCCTCTCAATCTCTCTTATTTTATTACCTTCAAAACTACGCTTTTTCAATTCAATATGTTACTTTAGAACCAAATAAATTTGCAAATTACGCATTTATTTTTATTATTATTATTATTATTATTATTATTATTTTGATAGATTTTCCAAACTACAAAAGTGTTTTTTTTTTCTTGCATTGTGATATATATATATATATATATATATATATATATATATATATATATATTTCACTGACTAGAAAGTATATATATTTATTTATTTATTAAAGTAAATAAGAACACTTCACAAACTGAATCCTAATCCAACTGATTGAGTACTACGAAGGAGCATTAGGGCCACATACACTTTTATTTCTGTTGATAGTTATCTCGAAATTTCGACTTACTATCTCGAAATTTCGACATAAGTCGAAATTTCGACTTAATAACGCGAAATTTCGACTTAATAACTCGAAATTTCGACTTAATATCTTGAAATTTCGACTTATTTTCTCGAAATTTCGACATAAGATCTCGAAATTTCGACATAATAACTCGAAATATCGAGTTAATAACCCGAAATTTCGACTTAATATATTGAAATTTCGACTTATTATCTCTAAATTTCGACTTAATAAATCGAAATTTTGAGTTATTAGCCCGAAATTTCGACTTATTATCTTGAAATTTCGACTAATTATCTCGAAATTTCGACATCATATTTCAAGTTGATTCTTCGTTTGTAATTTCCACACCTGGTAATCTCGTAAGGGGTAGCCGCTGGTTATGCAAAATGAAGTTCAGCTATCTGGACTATGAATTACTTCTTTAACATATCAAATACGACGCATTGCAACCTACGTCTGCTTTGAATTACACAAGAAGTTAAATTTCCTTAGCATTTGTTCCGGGACCCCATGGCCTTTTATTGCTCCTTATTTTTGCATTCTTTGTTGAAAATCACTTACTAGGGAACACAAAACTGAGTTTCTTAGTCTTATAGTTTAAGAGTTACAGGCCTTGCAGGCAAAGGGCCTTATATTGCTCCTTATTTTTGCATACTTTGTTGAAAATCACTTACTAGGGAACACAAAACTGAGTTTCATAGTCTTTTGATTTAAGAGTTTTGGGTCTTGCAGGCAAAGGGCCTTAATATTTCTCCTTATTTTTGGATTCTTTGTTGAAAATCACTTACTAGAGAACACATAATTGAGTTCCTTAGTCTCATGGTTTAAGAGTTACTGACCTTGCAGGCAAAGGACTTTACATTTCTCATTATTTTTGGATTCATTTTTAACTAGAATTGTCTCCAAAGTTACACAGATGCTCCCGCAGTGACGTAGGCTAATTTAGCAACGCTTGCACAGTTTTATAGACCCCAAAGCGGGGACATCCGTGTAATGTGAACACTTTTCTAGTTTTTTTTTTTTTTTTTTTTTTTGTTTTTTTTTTTTTCTGTCTATTTTACAGGCTTTCAAATGGATTTCTAGTCATTTGTCATTGCATGCAAATATCCAATCTTGTTTCACTATGGATGCAAATTAAACTGAGTATCTTGTCTACACAAACCTTTGAAGGACAAGATGAACATGCAGTTTCACGTTTTCAAATCTGGTGAGCTTTGAAGCCTTCTGATGCCCAGGCCACACGCGCCTACAGCGCTTTGATTCAAAATATGTCTATGAAATTTACTAAAAAATAATGAATCAGGAGAATGTATCCGTGTGTTGACATTTGGATGTCTCGTAAGTCATGGTCGGAAGCTCGAATAAAGATTTTGAGTGTGTAACCAGCGGCTACCCCTTACGAGATTACCAGGTGTGAATTCTATTCAAGAGATGTTATGTCGAAATTTCGAGTTATTAAGTCGAAATTTCAAGATATTAAGTCGAAATTTCGAGTTATTATGTCGCATTTTCGAGATAATAAGTCGAAATTTCAACATAATAAGTCGAAATTTCGAGATCTAATGTCGAAATGTCGAGATAATAAGTCGAAATTTTAAGATATCAAGTCGAAATTTCGAAATTTTAAGTCGAAATTTCGAGTTATTAAGTCGAAATTTCAAGATATTAAGTCGAAATTTCGAGTTATTAAGTCGAAATTTCGAGTTATTATGTCGAATTTTCGAGTTATTAAGTCGAAATTTCGACTTATTATGTCGAAATTTCGAGATACTTATCAACAGAAATAAAAGTATATGTGGCCCTAATTCTCTAAGTAAAGTGCTAAATAATAAATCTGATAGGAAATTTACGGCGTATTTCATCAAAAGAGCAACAGCTGTCTTCTTCGCATCGTTCGATATATTTCTCATTGTTTGCTCATTTTTGTTCTTATTACATATCAGTATCTATATAGCATTTCAATCTTCTTTGGATTTACGTAAATGATGACATTTACAGTAAATCTTCGATGACTTGAATACCAAACCGATAGCTCGTTTACCATGGCAGATTCGAATTCGTTTTTAAGTCCCTAGGAAATTCTTCCGATAGCTCAAGAAAACAATTATCTAGAGATATTTTAGGATTGTTTTCTTATTTTATCATGAAAATTTATACCGTATGTACTCATTAGAAACGCCACATCGATTCTGATGAATACACTCAGCATACATACTAGGTTTTCCGCTCAGCATAATATATTCAGGCCTACATGTACTTATGAGCGACTCTGCGTCTTATATAACCCCAGAATTGAGGGTATGTAGCCGTCATTTTCATTGACGAGAATTGATACAAGATCGAATAAACCATATTAAACAACAATTAATTTTATAGGGTATCGAATTATAATATCAATCCAGTAAATATTTTCATATCTTATTTTTTGTTAAGAACTATGTATAGGACCTACAAAATTTTATTCGCACAGGTCGTCTTTTGGTTGTGCCAAAATACAGCTTGAGAATAGTTCGCTACCGTCCGCAGTGAAAGTAAAAATTGGCAATGGTTTGCAAGTAACCCCGAACGTTTCGCTTAATTGAACGCAGCCCAGAAATAAAATAAAACCGATGGCTTTAATGGAATAAACTTTTTAATAAAATATATGGGGCGTTTATATATAGAGGAGCTTACAAGAGTGGCCATTTCATGTGAAATTGATGAAACGAGCATTCGGCTGAATAATAGCGACGTCATCTGATAAATGTAGTTTTACTCTTTTGTGTAGCGAGAACTTTAACACGCTATGGGCAAATTCATCAGACGACAAATTGATATATATATATATATATATATATATATATATATATATATATATATATATATGTGTGTGTGTGTGTGTGTGTGTGTGTGTGTGTGTGTGTGTGTGTGTGTGTAAATATTTTATTTTAACAGAAAATAGGATTTGACATTTCATGCGATTCGTCTCCTACAATTCGCATGGAATGTAAAATCCTATATATGTTCTGGAAAAAAAAATAAGAAGAAAACTAATTCCTCTGAATACTAATCGTTAATTATTCATATACTATTTTAGTCATTTATCATTTTTTGCCACGTAAAGAATGATATCGTGTGATTAGGAACCTTTTGATATAATTTCCTTATCCTTTTGTTCTTTCTGTCAATAATCACCAGTATCAAATACTTCTATATAACGCTTTGTTTTCACATGTTTGTATTAAGTGGTGGCAGCTGTTAGCAATAAAATATGAACAGCCTTGACCATGTCATCTAAATATATTTATATCGTAATATATACTCTATATTGACCCAAAAACATTACAAAAGTACATTGAAACTTTCACCACCAAAAACTAAAGTTTTCAGATAAAAGTTTCTGATGTTTTTTTTTTTATATTTCTGCTCAAAACATAGATAGTGGGTACTCGTTAGAACCGCCTCGCCGAGGCGGTTCTAACGAGTACCCACAATCTGCGTTTTGAGCAGAAATAAGAAAAATAATATATACCCCTGTAAACCCCAGTTTTACTATATAAAAGTGGGGTTTAAAGGGGTCAAAACTTATATAGGTATGTGTTCGTGATGAAAAATAGTTGTATCCAAAAATGTGAATGTTTATTTTCTGCAATTGCACAAACTGAATTTTCTGAAACACAGTTATTTCTACAAACTAGTCTGTAAGGTTAGTGAAGATTCAGACCAGCCTGCGCATCTGCGCAGTCTGAGCAATCTTCACCACTGCTTCTTTGTCCAAATAGCACAGACTGATCAGGCTGCTGGATGCGCAGGCCGATCCGATTCTTATGCTATTTTGAAATTAATGTGTACCTGCCAAAAACTGTAAAATTCTTTTCCTGTTGTATATTGCATTTTTATGACACAACATGTTTTCCTGTATATTCAATCATCTCATCAATAATCAATCATTCTTTACTGAAAGCAGGACATTATTATTACACATTGACCTGCTGGGCAAGAAAGAAGAATAAAGAATTTTTCTCTTATTTTTTCCGAAAAATGGGATTTGACATTTCAAATCTTATTTTACGGGAAAAATAAGAAAAATCTTATTAATTCGTCGTCTGCTGAAACTGCCCATAACGTGGTAAATGATAATTCTTAAATGTCTGTGCGAAAAACAAAATATGCTCTAAAATGATGCTTTTCCTGAACAATGGATTTATTACACCCTTTTAATCTTAGTCTTCACTGGTGCATGTTGATCCAAGTTAAATGTTGAGAAAATTCTGTGCTCTGGTTCAGTCAAGTATTACACAAGTCTTATCATAGTTATGTCCAAGTTAATGTCATGAAATATTTCTTATTAACTGGCACACTTTAACCTAAGGGAGTATAGCTGTCAAATTAGCAACTGTTACAGTTATTCAGTATTAACAGAAAACTGCAGAAACTAAGAGCAGACAGCAATCTAATTTCTTCATGTCTTGGTGTTTTAAGGATAAAAGCAATTTTACTGTTCAGCAAATAACCCAAAAGAGGCATTTAGACTTATTTTGCGTGTGTGTGTGTGTGGTTTTTGGTTTTACGGCCCCTTCAAGGTTATTTCACTATTTTACGGGTAAAACCAAATATTGTTCAGCAAATAACTCAAAGGAGGCTTTTAGAGAACAAAAACGGAATGAAATGATAATTATCTTCTTTTTTTGTGGTTTTGGTTTTACGGCCCCTTCAGGATTATTTCACTATTTTAAGGGTAAAAAAATTGTTGTTCAGCAAATAAACAAAATAGGCATTTTGAGTCCAAAAACAGAATGAAAAGATAATTATTATTATTTTTTTTTTTTTTTATTTTTTTTTTTTTTTTTTTTTTTTTTTTGGTGTTTTTTTTTTTTTTTTTTTTTTTTTGGTGTTTTTTTTTTTTAGTTTTTTTTTGTTTTACGACCCTTCAGGATGGTAAAAACAGTTTTGCTGTTCAGGAAATAACCCTAACGAAATTATTTCACTATTTTAAGGGTAAAAAATTACTGTTCAGCAAATAACCGTAAAGAGGCATTTTGAGTCCAAAAACAGAATGAAAGAAATTTATCTTTTTTTTTTTTTGTGGTTTTGGTTTTATGACCCTTTCAAGATTATTTTACTTAGTTCGAGCCGATCATTATCAGAGATGGGCGAAACCCGAGGTACCGGAGAAAAACCACCTGACCTTGACTGTTTGGCGGCTGACTTTTACATTGTCTTCGTGGAGCAGTCTGGAGACAATCTGTACCTGATTTACTCCCGACTGGTAGAGCTGTAAGATCTTTGTCGTAGATATGGAGTAATACTCTTTATACATTTACAGCACTGGCCATAATTAAAGAAAAATATAATTGACCTTAGTTTGATGATGTTAAATATAATCTAAAAATATTGATGAGACTCCAACCAAATATGTATGTATATACATGCATATTGAGATTGCTCATTAGAATGATAGCTGTTACTGTTAAAACATTGAAGTCATTGTCTAGGTGTGAAAATTTATTGACACAATATTGCCAAGACCACAGTTCAGTTACCTGCGGATTATATACATGCATATTGAGATTGCTCATTAGAATGATAGCTGTTACTGTTAAAACATTGAAGTCATTGTCTTGGTGTGAAAATTTATTGACACAATATTGCCAAGACAACAGTTCAGTTACCTGCGGATTGATTTAACAGGTGGCACTTACAATAACTTCGCGGGAACAAGACCGTGAAATTAATACCAATGTAAATCTCAATTTTAAGAGAAAAGTGTATTTTACATGGGAAAACATTATTTTCCTATTTTTTTTGCACAAAAGCATAGATTGTGTGTACTCAATGAAGCGGTTCTAACGAGCGCACTTAATTTGTGTTTGATGCAGACATAAGAAAAATATCAAAATAGTTTAGAATGAATGTATGAACAATTTTGAGAATAAAAGAGAGAGAGAGGATAAATAAATAAATAAATAAATAAAGGAAGGAAGAATGAAATAAAATAAAAAGAGAAAGAAGAACTTTTTCCTATAAGACAATTATTACCTAGTCAAAACGTTTCTAAAAAAAAAATGGGGAAAAATGAAAAATAAATAAGAAGGAATCATAATAAGAAAGAAAAAAAAAAAAAGACTATTGGCATTTGTCTTAAAGAAATATTGACTGTTAAAAAGAAAGAAAAATATATATAGTCCGCAGAGAGAAAGGCTTATTTTCTTTAATCAGTATTATTTTCCAATGAATAAGACTACTTTCTAGGTACATGTGTTAAGCTAAATCCGAAGTTCACAATGAACATCAAGTGCACTACAAATCAAGATTGAGCTTCAAGTGCACTAGGGTTTGAGCATGAATTGCACTTCATTGCTCAAAGTAAGTGCTGTCGTTGTGCACTACAAGTGCAACTGGGTTGCACGAGGGTGTCAAGTTTATCTCTGACCTATCTGTATTTTATCCCAGTTACACTATATTTATTATATTACGAGTATATTATTATTAATTTTAGAAAACATGAAAAAAAAACAGCTAGGTTTCACCAAGAAAACTAGGTAGGGTATGGTTATTCTAAACACACACATTTTTTTTTATTTGACCTTCCAAATATATTTGTTAATTATGGTATAATTCTATATTAAAATACTTGAAAAACAATGTCCCTACCTAATCTACATATCTTTTCCTAACATATTACTCTAAACACACACGTTTTTATTTGGCCTTGAGGGTCTAGTCAGATCAGGCTGTAAATATACTTTGTATGCCAGTGTAGATTTAAATCAGATCAAGAATAGAGCAGTAGATATTGTAAATATTAGGACACACTTGAGCAAATAGTGTAAACCTAGATCAGATTTATATGATTGCTTCTTTATGCTACATCGTATCATGTAACAGACCCAGATCACATCAGTAGCAGCAGTCTGATCAGGGCCTGCAATGTTTGTTATTCCACCTGACCAGCACATTTCTGGTTCCTTCTATAATTATAAATTGATAGAATGTCATGGCAACAGTGCATAAAATGTGCTGTTCATTTTGGAGATTAGCTATAACAAGCAACAACAAAAACTGGATTATGAATTGAGCCTCGGACCTAATAATACCCGGACTTGTCACTAATATGTTGTCTTGGCTTGATTTTAGCACGATTGTACAGCACTATGGTCATTAAAAATATTTTTGAAAAATACATTACGAAAACAGGCCTATTCAAATATATAGAAAATGTAACCTCCATAACTGAAAATTTTCAGATAAAAACTCATAATTTTCATATTTCTGCTCAGAACATACATTTTGGGATGGTTCTAACAAGTACACACAATCTCCGTTTTTTGAGCAAAAATAAGAAACATAATGTATACCCTGTAAACCTCAGTTTTACTATATAAAAGTGGGGTTTAAGGGGGTCAGAATTATGTAGGCATGTTTTCGTGATGAACTGAAGTTGTAATAAATTGTGTTTAATAGGTTTGGTTGAAAAATGTTAAGTTACAAATAATAAAATTGAAGTTATACCATCAGTTTGGGTGAGTTTCGGATGACTGTTTGCTGAAAGTGCCAAAAATATCTACAAGAGGGCCATGATGGCCCTATATCGCTCTCTTGAATCATGTTATATATAGCATTGCAAGCAGAGATGCGGTTCTAAAGGTCATCGTGACCTTGCCCTCAGGATCATCGTCTGGTCAGAAGAAACATCCTACGAAGTTTGAGGATCCTAGCCCCAAGCATTGCCGAATTATAAGCTTGTTTTCTACTAGAGGTGAGTGTGACTTTGGCCTTTGCCATAAGGGTCATCTACTGGTCAAGACCACCACCCCATCTAAGTTCAGGTGTTCTAGACTCAAGCACTGCCGAATTATAAGCTTTTTAGTACTAAAGGTCATGGTGACCTTGACCATGACGATTGCCCGCAGTGTCATCTACTGGTGAGGACCAGTATCCCGTCTAAGTTTGAGGGTCCTATCCCCAAGCATTGCCCAGTTATAGAGCTTTTTAGTTCTAAAGGTCCTGGTGACCTTGACCTTTGCCCTCAGGATCATCTACTGGTGAGGACCAACATCTCTACTAAGTTTGAGGGTCCTAACCATAAGCATTGCAGAATTATAAGCTTTTTTTGGTACTAAAGGTCACGGTGACCTTGACCTCTGACTTAAAGGTCATCTACTTTTCGTCCATCCTCCCTATTAGTTTGACAGTCCTAGGTCTAATCATTTTGCTCTATGTAAAACAAGTGACCCCCACCACCCCAACCCCCGTCGGCGGGGCCTGTTTTCACTCTATGGGTCCATGTAAAACAGGTGACCCCGGCACGGGGCCATTCTTGACCCCAGGGCTGTAATTAGAACAACTTTGGTAGAAGTCCACTAGATGAAGCTACATACCAAATATCAAAGACCTGGGCATTCTGTTTCAGACAAGAAGATTTTTTAAGTTTTCAGATAAAAATCTATTTTTAGCTCCTGTGACCTAGATGTGCAATGGACCGGAACCATTTAAACAACTTTGAAAGAGGACCAACCAAGGATTATTTCTATAAAGTTTGAGTGGTTTTAGGAGGGAATTTCGTTTGAAGAAATTATTTACGGACGGACGGACAAAATGTGATCACAGAAGCTCACCTTGTCACTACGTGACAGGTGAGCTAAAAATGGGTACCTAGGCTTCTTGTTGATGCTTACAATGTTTGATTTTCCTTAAGTATAAAGATATAATGCTACAGTCCTAAAGGTAATATATTGAACTATTGCTTTTTGAAAACAAATCTAAAATATTTTGAGAAATAATTGAAATATGAGCCTTTAAACTTCATCATACAAAATTATGAAAACTTAGCCAAGACAACATATTTCCAATAAATACAATACCTTGTACCATAATTACTAGCCCAGTGTATTGAGCATATGTGTACCTAGACTTTCTGCATGTTACCAGGGTGGTGTATGTCAGCAGGTCCCATTTCCCAAATGGAGAACTAACATTTATGATAAATAAAAAAAAACGTTCTGGAATATTACACTTATAGAAATTGAAAAAATCAACGCCTCCCGAAACAAAACACACACACACACAAAAGGTAATAGTAAGGTGAATAATGTTCATCAAAAATAAAATTGTTACACAACTTGCTGGTATTTATCTTTGAACTGCACCTGTATATAATACTACATATATAATGGAGGTTTTGGAGAACATTATGAATGTTTCAGTCATCCATATCCATAATGTAAAGACTGTAATGCTCACATGTTTATTTACAGTCTCAATTGTTTTCCATTTTTGTGACATTCAAGGCACATAAATGTTCCTATGTCATCCGTTATATCACAGACAAATCATATGACATTGACCATATACATAGATACGCCTGACAAATACATGTACGTGTGTACTATGTTTTGAACAATATTTGCAACTAAACTGCATAAAATTTCTATCTGTGGCAAGTCAGTTTAATCAGCAGAACAATGGCTAATGTTTATTTCACTCCTGTATTACTTCAAATGTACCTGTGACAGCTAGAATCTATTCAATATCATATACTTTATTTACTATGCATTTCATCATCTAACTAGCTTTTATAAATTTAATTTATTTTTTTTCTTTATGCAAGTATATGGACCTTTCATCATTGTTTGAATGTCACCCAAAATGCTAGCCATTATCCACAGCATTTAGTGTTAGATACTTCATTCTACCCACTGTAGAGCACCCAGAAAATTTAATGAAAATTTACTATTTCTTGGATAACCCCTATAATGCTATCCATTATATATATATAGTATGTAAAGATTAAACATTTGTGCATATCTATTTCAACTCATAGTCATAATATTTGCATACATGTATATAGCTTTGAACTGCACCTGTATATAATACTACATATATAATGGAGGTTTTGGTGAACATTGTAAGTGTTTCAGTCATCCATATCCATTTTGTACATAAATACACCTGAAAAAAATACACGTACATGTGTACCCTGTTTTGAACAATATTTGCAACTAAACTGCATAAAATTTCTATCCTCATATTGCTGGAAATATTTTCAACAATTATATAAATTGCACAGATTTTAGTTTTAATCCAAAGAAAAAAATCTGCGGTCATTCTCTCCCTTCCGCTGATTCAAGAAGGGCAGTTGTGAGTTTCTGGCAAAAGAATAAGTACAATACTGGTTAACCGCTTAGAGGACTGAGCCTGCCCAGTAAACGTGTGATTAGGTAAACTGACCGCGCTCGACATGACCCCATTGGGTTGACTGGGCCATAAAACCTCAACACAAACAAATAATCCAAAATGTATATCATTATCAATAAACAAAGGAGGGAAAAGATAGTGTGCATACCTTACTTATTTTGGTATAGATGTGCATCAATACATACAGAGTATACATGTACTAGGTTTCAAAATTCACTTTGTTTAGAGTTATATTCATAATTTATTGATTGGTTTATAATGCATGTATTCTATCAATATTTAGATAAATACATTTTTACCCCTATCCTGCTGAACACAAAAAACACCCACCTTTGCAAACAGTGTAGATCCAGATGAAGATGGCATCTGGTCTGGACCCCATACTGTTTGCCATTCAGTTTGCAAATCCAAATAAATACATTATTTCAAGCCATACAATTGGTTAATAGTCATAAATGGGTGTGGCAAGTCAGTATAATCAGCAGGACAATGGCTAATGTTTATTTCACTCCTGTATTACATCAAATGTACCTATGACAGCTAGATCTTATTCAATGTCATATACTTTATTTACCATGCATTTCAGCATCTAACTAGCCTTTATAGATTTAATTTCTTTGTTTCTTTATGCAAATATTTGGATCTTTCATCATTGTTTGAATGTCACCCAAAATGCTAGCCATTATCCACAGCATTTAATGTCAGATACTTCATTCTCCCCACTGTAGGACACCTAGAAAATTTAATGAACATTTACTATTTCTTGGATAACCCCTATAATGCTATCCATTCTATATATATATATATGGTGTGTAAAGATTAAATGTTTGTGTATATCTATTTCAACTCATAACCAACATATATGCATACATGTATATAGCTTTGAACTGCACCTGTATATAATACTACATATATAATGTAAGTTTTTTCTAGGCGTTGGTTACTTACATATACAAATTACTGTAAGTAATTCTACAAATCGTAATTAATAAGCCTACAATTGTATCCACAATTGTTGAACACGTCCACTGGGTGGGGGTTCACATTTTAAAGATGAACTCGTTTGGATATTGTAAGTCGAGTTAGGGTTCTATTAGCGTATTCCATGTTAAACACGAAAAATGATTATAGAAAGAAATAGCATTTTCTGACAGAATTCAGTTTTTGATCTACTAAAACGTTTAGAACAAGGTCCTTCATTCCTACTTGGACGAGTTCATTTTCCTTCCGCACTGAAAAATAGTTCAAAGAAATTATATACTTTACGTACATATGAAACTGTTGCAGTGCGCTAAATATAGTAATACATGTGAATTTTAATTAAATAGGTCAGCAAAATGTTGACATTTATAACTTTTTTTCGTTCGATGGTTTGTTTGGATGTCCAAGGGCAAATCACGACCCAAGAATTATTCCGCTGTTCAATTCGCGACCCTATGTTGTAGAAACTGCCGAGTCCGACGCAACATTATTTCAAAAGAAACAGAGGCTACTTCAGCTGTGGTAAAGTATATTTATATTTCACATTGCATTTTTTTTCTTTTAGTGCCATCTAAACCGTACGTTATTTGTTTACGTTGAACTTCTGATTAAATTTTTTGGCAGTGACGTTACAAGCGATTTGTTAATTGTTTACGGTGGGCTTTGAACATGATAGTGTAGTAGCAAATGGGAATGGTATGCATATTTTTTCTTCTTTTCTTTTTAGCGTGAAATCGTTCGAAGTTAATTTGATGTTAACCAGTTACTATGTAGTATAATTCTGCAGCCACGAACGATGAATTAGCGTTATTCCAGTAGCCATAATGCCATAGCACAACATGACTTCCGGTGAAAACGAAAGTAGAAAAAAACAACAACAGTACTTGACATTGTTTTGTTTGACTGAAGATGAATAATTTTCAAGATTTTTCATTTAAATCAACAATGAGAATACTTGTAAGCAAATAGTTTAGATGGGCATAAAATAATACCGACCATTGGGTTTATTTTCTTTTATCCTTGCAACAATTAGCAGGAGCTCCGGGAGAAACAAGTGCTCGATGATTGAATCCCGACATCAGTATTTATACCCGTCATGTAGAATTGTTTGGAAAGTCTATATTTTCACTCTGAGAAATATACAAATGTTTAAATCTCCATATAAGTTTCAGGAAACTTTACCCTTTATAAACAGACATTCACATATTAAGCAGAGAATTACACTGTAAGCCAGTGACTGGCATATAGCAATTGCAAAATTCAAAAATAAACACACAATCTAAAATGGCATAAGACAACTCCATATCACTGATTGATTGATTGATTGTTTGATTATCGGACATAATTCACAGCATAAAATGTACATTATTTTTTACTGACAGGGTTGTTGTTGATAGTTGACCATTATAATATACTTGAATATAAAAACCTAGCTACACTCTTACCCAGTGTATCAGTCAGTAATCCAGGGTATAATGGTCTGTCACATGGAGATTATGTCGGAATATTGATCAGCGACAGAGTAAACCAAGATCTGTATTAGGCTACACTAATAATAAAGCTGTCTCATTAACATTCTTTGTTTTTTGTCACTCAGACATATTGTCCCATATACATAAAAGCAGTAATTTTGCTAGCTTCTTCACATCACAAAAACCTGCCTATATAATATTGACCCCCTTAAACCCCACTTTTATATAGTAAAACTGGGGTTTACAGGGGTATACATTATTTTTCTCATACTTCTGCCCAAAAACATAGATTGTGGGTACTCGTTAAAACTGCCTCACCAAGGCAGTTCTAACGAGTACCTACAATCTATGTTTTGACCAGAAGTATGAGAAATAT
Organism: Anodontia alba; assembly: GCA_964016985.1. Lineage (NCBI taxonomy): Eukaryota > Metazoa > Mollusca > Bivalvia > Lucinida > Lucinidae > Anodontia > Anodontia alba. Next base: position 16,204,694 of record OZ024825.1, on the reverse strand, counting down.
CCGAATTTCTATCTGAAAGTTTTCATTTTTTGGTGGTTAAAATGTTCAGTATATTTGAATAGGCGTGTTTTCGTAATGAGTGTTAAAGGAACATCATAGTAAATATACAGGATGTGTTATTTGTGATACCATTACTCTTATAAGTGTTAAATTAAAATAACAATTTTGCAAGAACTATCTTATGAAAAACACTTCAAGCTCAAATACCTTCATGTCTTAAAACTTGTTTAAATAACATAATTTTGGGATTTCAACATCAACATATTAAGAAGGAAAGATTAATGATTTGATGTACTCATGCGATAATTACTATCAATGTATCAATATGAAAATCTTCTCCTTAATGACATTTCTACCTTAAAGGATTTTCAATACACACATTGAAATTGTTGTTGATTAGCAGATGCAATATTGCACTGGCATTTTCCTATAGGCGCAACTAAGACTTTCTGCTGGCACTATGTGCTGGTGAGCTTGTAAATTTATAGGTCTTTGGGTGGCTCATTTGTAGACCCATCCACCAGGTATCCAGATGTTGCTGGTTTGATCCTATCCCTGCAACATTCTGTCATGGAGGTTGATCATGAAATATTTTATATAGCCATTCTCTCCGTTCTGGCTTCTGCTTATTCAAGAAGGACAGTTATTGGTTTCTGGCATTATCTGGATGTTGCTGGTTCTACCCCATCCCTGCCAGATCTGCATACTGGAATACTTGTGAAAAATTAAGGAATACCTGTGAAAGACACCTACTGAAGAAACCAATACTGGCTTTAATGTAGAAATCCATATACATTGTGGGGAATCCATGTGACCAAATGACAAAGTACACAGAGTTTGTTACTATTTTTAACTCCACTTCAGTAGGATTTTTTAGAATATCTCTATTCATATCAAATGGAAGTTGTGGAAATAAAGTGCAGAGTACGCGAAAAATGAAACTCTTTCTGACGGTGTAAGCGCTATTCTGTGATCTGATCTAATTCTCGAGAACATTTGAAGAATGATATTGCTGTCAGTCTGGGTCAACAGGACAATGCATGAATTTTGACGAAAAACATTCTCCGAATGTTCTTGAGAATCAGAACAGATTACAGAACAGTGCTGACACCACCACAAAGAGCTGGATTTTCTGCTTACTCTGGCCTTTATTTGAAAAAATTCCATCAAGTATAAATCAAGATATTAAAAAAACTTACCAGAAGCGGAGCTAAAAGCAACAAACCCAGTAATTTGGTCACATGGATTCCCCGCTGTGATACTCCGGAGGATGATCTTGATAAGCCCAGAGGCCAAAAAACTTGTGCGAACGGCGAAGACTGATTTGCAGGCTGATTTGAGTATTGTCACACAGGTCTTATTGTCCTAAAAGTGTTTTCTGAATTTTCATGATCACTATTCTTCCAAGTTAGTTTCATTTCCTTGTTCTCTGTAGCTTCTGATTTGGGTCTACATTGTTTGCAAAGGCCTGCATGTCTGTTCCAATATTTAGGTTCTTTAAATATAAATACATGCCAGTTTCATATGCATTTCTGACAAGAAAAGGTTCTATAAATTAAGTTTGTTTTTCTCCCGAAGTAGTTTCCCACCATGACCAGGTGTTATTAATGCTACAAGCACTTGGTTTCCTTATGCGGGGCAAGGGTGATATTGCTTTGTGACTGTTGCATTTTCTGTTTATTTCAGTTATTATAATGTTCTGTTTTCTGCGACTGTTGCATTTTCTAGTTATTTTCACATATATTTGTTTTGAAATCTAAACTGGAAATGAGAATGTCCCAGAATTGCGTGTAGTTGCACAGTGATGTATCTGAGCAGACCCATGATAATCTACATAGGGATTGCTAAATAGGCTCTGCAGGACTTAGAAACACGAATAAATGTTTTGATTCGCAAACTGCTATCTCACAAATTAAGCCCTAAGATACTGTTTTGCTCTTTTCTCAGAAAATGATGATTTGCACCCAGTACTTGAGTGTCTCCTCTAAGGGAAACAATGACTGTGTGTCAGATGTCTGTTGGAAAAAAAAACAACAAAAAAACAAACAAAAAAAAAAAAAACAAACAAAAAAAAACAGCAAGCTTATTAATTTTCATACAGGTTGAAAAAATCAACAGCAAGGGAGGCAAAATAAAAGAATTAGCACAGAGAAAAAAAAACAAAAAGCAAAGAAAGAAGGTTTAACCATGAGACTTCCAATTTTGTCTTATAATCAGGCCGGCCTGAGCAAACTGTGTGGACAAATTGTTTTTAAAAGGTAACACTTCAAAGACAGTTTGCAAATTATTTGTAGTTACAAGTTAAAAGACTTTCCCTTTATCTGTATGTTGACATATCTTAATTAAAGCCACTAATGGTGTCTTCAATATGTGTCTTTCACAGGTATTCCTGTATTTTTCACTGGTATTCTGGTAATTTGGTCAGTCGTGTGTGACTGGCTTTTGACTGCTTGCCCCCTAGTATGTCATTGTGTACAGGCTGTCAGTCTAGGGTCTGTCCAGTGGGAATTTTGAAATACTTCCAGTAAATACTTCCAGTGTACAGCAGTATATACAAGTAGAGACTCTCCAATTTTAGGGATACAAGACAGATTTTGGGGTAAAAGAAGAAGAAGAAAAAAAGTCTCTGCAGAGGATAAATTGTAATGCTGATAAAAGTTGGTAATTTTTAGCTTGCCTGTTTTTTAAGAAAACGATGAGGTATTGTCATAGCTCTGGCGTCGTCTGCGTCGTCGTGGTCGTGCAAAAACTTGGACATTTTGTAATATCTCTGTCGTTTCTGAAGATATTTACTTGAAACTTGGATTAGTTGTTCATTATGAAAAGGGGAACCTATACCAATAGGGGAGGTAACCCTCTAAATATTTATGGCACAGTTATGCCTTTTTTTCAATTTAGAAATTTTGTTGAAAAATGGTTTCTCTGTGACTTTTCAAGAACTGATGGATGAATTCTGATTATGTTTGGTATTTAGCATAATTGGGAGGGATTACTAACCCCGATAAACTTGTCACATTTTACAACATACTGTAATTAACTTTTAGAATAAACACATCTCTTGTGCTTAATTCAGTAGTATAGGGTAAGGGTTTGGATCAGATTATTTGTGGAAAATTATAATTCATGGAAGTACAAGGTAGATTTGTACTAGTTTTTAGCGTGCATTAAAATGGCTATTGCCTTTTTCTAAAAGAAAAGTAATTTCATTTTAGGGTTAGTATTCCTCTAAAAGTAGATTCAGTATTAGGGTTACAAAGAGTTTGGATAAGATTGTTAGTGGAAAGTCATCATTCCTGGAAGTATTAAGTTTAGAAATACATGAATCGGGCCCACCCCAAGTGGATTTGTACTGGTTAGTATGCACTGAAGTGGCTATTGCTTCTCTCTTTGAAAAGTTATTTTATTTTAGGGTTAGTATTCCTCTTAAAAGTAGATTCATTATTAGGGTTAGGGTTGAGCTTGGGAACCAGCATACCAACAGGAGTAAAACAGACCATTGAAGAGTGACCAGCTAGTTTGGCAGAGGGCTCTCCACAACACTAAAGGATAAGATTATTAAAGTATATATACAAATATATGTGCAAAATTACTATTCATGGAAGTTTTCATTTTAGAATATAAATGAAGCGAATCACCCTAGCTAGAGTATACTAGTTAGCATGCTTTAAAGTAGCTATTGCTTTTCTCTTTGAAAAGTAATTTTAATTTAGCTGTTGCCTTTCTCTTAAGAAAAGTAATTTCATTTTAAGGTTAGTATTCCTCTTAAAGTAGATTCAGTATTAGGGTTCAAATAGTTTGGGTAAGATTATTTCTGGAAAGTCATCATTCCTGGAAGTATTAGGTTTAGAAATACATGAAGCAGGCCCACCCCAAGTAGATTTGTACTGGTTAGTATGCACTGAAGTGGCTATTGCTTCTCTCTTTGAAAAGTTATTTTATTTTAGGGTTAGTATTCCTCTTAAAAGTAGATTCATTATTAGGGTTAGGGTTGAGCTTAGGAACCAGCATAACAACAGGAGTAAAACAGACCATTGAAGAGTGACCAGCTAGTTTGGCAAAGGGCTCTCCACAGCACTTATGCATAAGATTATTAAAGTACGGTACATGTATATATACAAATTTATGTATGTGCAAAATTACTATTTAATGAAGTTTTCATTTTAGAATATACATGCATATGAAACGAACCACCCTAGCTAGATTTGTACGAGTTAGCATGCTTTAAAGTTGCTATTTTTTCTCTTTGAAAAGTAATTTTAATTTAGGGTTAGGATTCTTCGTAAAGTAGATTCAGTATAAGGGTTAGGGTTGAGCCTAGGAACCAGAGTAAGAACAGGAGTAAAGAAAGACCATGGAAGTGTGATGCTAGTTTGGCAATGGGCTACACATCAGTAATGGATAAGATTGTTTGTGGAAAATTATTATTCATAGGCATGTTAACTTAAGGAATATATGAGGCAGGCCCACCCTAAGGTTTGTACTGATTAGCGAGCACTGAAGTAGCAAATGCTTTCCTCTTTGAAAAGTAGATTTATTTTAGGGCTAGTATTCTTCTTAAAGTAGATTCAGTATTAGGGTTAGGGTTGAGCTTAGGCTTCATCTTAGAGAGAGGTTGATATCCCTTTAAATTTGCAATATATTCTGTAAAAGTCAAGCATTCAGTCCCTGAAATTACCCCATATGTCCCCTAAAATATGCGTCAAAAGAGACCTAAGTCCCCTTAAATGTCTGAGGGAAAACCCAGGGTGGGATGAGAGATATTGGGGAGCAGTTGTTACATATGACTGGTGTATTACTGCTGAAAGAAGTTAATTCTTCCAAATGTCTGAATACTGAAGCCAGTTTATTCCCCTTAGGCAGTTCATTGTTCCATACATGCACACATCAACCTCATTATAACACAATTCATTAGAACATGGTTTTGGATAATGGTCATTTTTCTGTATAATCTTTACTTTTTTGTTTGGATACAACACGGTTCTTTAACCAACATAGTTTATGCTTTGGATCCCAACAGTAGTGTTATAAAAAGGTGGTGTATATCTCTGGCTGGTCTCTCAGATTTAAGCGTTTTAACTTCTGAAGGCAGTTTACACATATAAGTGGCTTACTCTAATTTACTGAACATTGAAAGCTGTTTTTATTTCAAAGTGTTAGACTGCCAAAGGCATTAATATTTCAAAATATCTTTGGCTGGGTCACTCGGATCTGCCGTCCAGTTGTTACGCAGGAGGTTGCATGTTCAGACCTGCGTTTAACACAACATTCTCTGGTGCAGCTTTGGTCTTTAAATCTTCTACCACGATTGTCCATGTGCCTGCTGCTCCTAGATATGGTATATTCTTGGGAATATAATGTATACGCCACCCAAGAGCTATGTTCACAAGACATTTGTAGGTTAAGTATTAACAGAACTTTGTTCATGGGTTTTATTGACCATGCCCAGACTAAAATGTGGTAAAAGGCTGCAAGACTAACAACCAACTGTCTTACTGCAGAAGTCAGTTTTTCTTCCTGGGCAGACCCTTTGGCCGAATGGTAAATAAGGCCGCTAATGTTTAGTGCTCTGAATTGCTTTTCATCCCACCTCTATGGGTTCAAGCTGTCTTATTTATGATTGGGTGACATGAGACAAGCTAATTTCTGCTTATGGATGTTAAGGGGTTTTTTCCCATGGATCTTTTTTTTTTTTTTGCTTCACCTTTCAATTTACTGATGGCTCAGAATAAGGGAAATAATCTTGACAGGCTGTAAACCCCTTGGAATATTTTGATAACTTTTTGCTTGCAGATACATGTTGACAAGACCTATTTTATGAAATTGTTAGATGGATTTGGGTGTGATTAATTTGTACTCCTCATCAAAAAAAAAAAAAATGTTTCCAGGGCTCCAGATAAAAAAGAAGAAGAAGAAAAAAAAGACATTTGAAGGTTTTTGGGTCTCTGAATAAGAGAGATACATACATTTATTGACAATACCTCAATACCTGATGTGAAATTCCTAAATATAAGATTTCTTTGCAACTTAATTGTCTTGTAGAGCAAATTTACGTGTCTATTTGTTTTCAGTTTGTGAAAATCCTATAACTTTTAGACCTCTCAAAATATTTTTGGCATGCAGATACATATTGACAAGGCCTTCTAGTACCAATGAATCTGTCAGATACAGTTGAGTATAATTAATGTGTACTACTCATTAAACAGTATAGGGTTTGGGGGCTCCAGTTAAGGGGAAAAATATTAAAGATTCTTAGGGCTCCAGATGAGATGCTTAAACAATAAGTTTTGCATGCAGATACATTTTGATAAGATCTAATCAATGAAATTTTTAAATGTCAGATTTCTTTATAAATAACTTCAATGAGACTGTCTGAAAGTCCATAATTATTTTGTGAAAATTGCGGTAACTTTTAAACCTCTTGTAAAATGTAATTTGTTTGGCATGCACATACCTATTGACATTACCTACCCAGTGAAATTGTGAAATGGTATCTCGTATATTTATGCCCCCAACTTCGAAGAAGTTGGAGGGGCATATTGCTTCTGGGACGTTTGTGCGTGCGTTTGTCTGTGCGTCCGTCTGTCCGTTACTGCATAGCATAACTTCTGAACCGTGCAAGCTAGGGTTTTGAAATTTCGTATATGGATTCTTCATGGAAAAATAGCTGACACGTATTTTTTTTCCCATCAGGATTATGCCCCTTTCCTGAATTATGGCCCTTTCAAAAAATATGTATGAAATCTTATCAGCAAAATATCTTAAAAGCTGTTGAAGCTAGAGCCTTGAAACCTGGTGAATAGATTGGTATTGATGAATAGATGACCTGATTAACTTTTGAATAAATTCTGACAATTACTTGATGAGTAATGGCCCTTTATAACTTTTGGCATTTTTACTTTGCACACTTTTTGATGCACAGCATGTTTTGAACCTTGCATGCTAGGGTTTTGAAATTTCATATATGGATTCCTCATGAAAAAGTAGCTGACACGTATTTTTTTTTTTTTTTTTTTTTTTTTTTTTTGTTTTTTTTTTTGAGTTATGGTCCTTTGAAAAATGTGGATTGAATCTTGTCAGCAAGCTATCTGAAAAACTGTTGAAGCTAGAGCCTTGAAATTTTAGGAATGTGTTGGTAGCGATGAGTAGATGACCTGATTAACTTTTGAATAAATTCTGATAAGTACTTTCTGAGTTATGGCCCCTTGTCATTTTTGGCATTTTTACATTGCACACTTTTTTGATGCATAGTATAAGTTTTGAACGGTGCATGCCAGGGTTTTGAAATTTCATATTTAGATTTCTCATGAAAAAATAGCTGACACAGTTTTTTTTATTATTATTAGGATTATGCCCCTTATCTGAGTTACGGCCGTTGAAAAAAAATATAGATGAAGTCTTGTCAGCAAAATATCTCAAAAACTATTGAAGCTAGAGCCTTGAAATTTAAGGAATAAATTGGTAGCAATGAGTAGATGACCTGATTAACTTTTGAATAAATTCTGAAACTACTACTACAAGTACTTCTTGTGTTATGGCCCTTTGTCATTTTAGGCATTTTTACATTGCACACTTTTTGATGCTTAGCATAGGTTTTGAAGTGTGCATGCTAGGGTTTTGAAATTTCATGTATGGATTTCCCATGAAAAAATAGCTGACGCATATTTTTGTCCCATCAGGATTATGCTCCTTTTCTGAGTTATGGCCCTTTGAAGAAATATGGATGGAATCTTGTCAGCAAAGTATCTCAAAAACTATTGAAGCTAGAGCCATGGAATTTAAGGAATAGATAGGTAGTGATGCGGAGATGGCCTGATTAACTTTTGAATAAATTCTAAAAAATTACTAATTGAGTTATGGCCCCTTGTCATTTTGGGCATTTCTACATTGCACATTTTTTGGTGCATAGCATAAGTTTTGAACTGTGCACGCTAGTTTGAAATTTCATATATGGGTTCCTCATGAAAAAATAGGTGACCCATATTTTTTTCCTATCCCAATTATCTCCCATTTTAGAGTTATTTCCCTTTTAATAAAATAACATTGAAATCTCGTATGTTTGTACTGTTGTTACCGTCATGGGCAAGCAGTGTTGGAGTCAAGCAGTGTTAGAGTCAGGCAGTTGGGGGCATAGTGTTTTACAAACACCAGCTCTAGTTACATGTAATTGGTACTATGGATATTTCCATGTATAAAACAATACAGGTTTTTAGGCTCCAGAGAATAGAGGAAAACATGATGCTACAACTTTTAAAGTCAAAGGGCTTGGAATATTGTACTATTTGTATTTCAGGAATAGCTAATGGGATTATTCGGTGATAAATCAAGGATATTTTTTCCTTTTTTTTTCCATAAAAGGTATATTGTTGGTTCTGAAGAAATCTATATATCTTTTTCTCCATAAAAAAGGTACATTTGTACATGTATATTGTGAATAATGTAAGAAATACCCACAATATACATTTTTATGGAGAAAAAGAAAACTGTATATAGTATCCAGAATAAAAAAAAAATTCTACCTTGGCAAGGGGGTTCTAATAAGTACAGGTCTATAGTAATTGTTTTCATGGGGGAAAACCTAAATTGTCACAAACTTCTCCCCACAAAAATTAAATGTCTCAAGTTTTAGGTTTCTTACAGATACATGTATGTATGATGATATTTTTCAGGAATTCTGTACGGCCCACAGTGATTCACAGAGATCTTCAAGACATTCGAACTGAAAGGGGATATGCCAGAAGAAACCTTCATCACAGAGATCATTGATGACATGATCAGTTATATTCAGGATTGGTAAGCAGAAATATCTTTAATTCTTATACGTAAATCCCTCTGTTTTCACTATGTGATTTTATCAAATGTACCATGCATCACTTTTTCTAAACTTGGAAATGAGGAACAAACAAGTGACAGGTTATTTGTAGATTTCCTTATTGAACATATATTATATATTATGTATGTAAGCCTGAAAAACCTGACTATTGTCCCTGTAGGTGAATGGATACATCCAAGAGAGCTCATCCTATCATTGAAGTGTTTCCTCCCCTTTCAATGGGGGCCTACTCTTAAAGGAAAGAAATTGCTTCTACTGAAGCAATTACATGTATTTACCTTTAACAGTACACCCCTTATTTGAAAGGTCTCACCCTAAATGAACAACAGACTAATAAGAAAAAATATCCATTTTATACTCCCCCCCGCCCCCCCCCCCACACACACACACACACGGTAGTGACGAGGTATTATGGTTTCACATTGGACGGCCATGCGTTTGTGCATTTGTCAGTCGTACGTCAATCCATCCGTCCGTCAGCTTTTCGTTTCCGGGTGATAACTTGAGTAAACATCAAAAATTTTCACAGAACTTGGTATGTGCAGTGATATTGTGGACATCTGGTTTGGGATTGCTTATGGGCAAATTTCGTCAAATTTTGTTATCTGCCCAAATGGCGGGGTATTGTAGTTAAAACGTTTTTATTAATTGCAGGTTTTCCAACTTCCATGCGGAACCCCTGAAGTGTTTTTCTGCTTTCCAGTACCAGCTGTTTGCCAGTGACAGGATTAGCCTCTCCAGATATGGGAAATACATTTCACTTGAGGACCAACATGAGTTAGTTCAACAGCAGTATAATTACTGTATTGGTAAAGTGAACAGAATTGCGAATCATGAGCAGAACTGTCTTTGTGCATGTTAATGAACTTTGCTACTACTGGACCAGCCCTGGAGGAGTTCAATCTAGATAGCTAGATATAAGCCATTGGCTTAACTCTTATTGTGGGGGTCAACATATTCATAGACCTGCTTCAAAGACTTTGTAGATGAACAACCATTTAAAAAACTGTATTTAGTGGAGTGAGACTGCTAACTTAAGACATTGTTTTGTCTAATGAAAGAACTGTTTACATAAGTATATGAACTATTTTCATTGCAGAGAGTAGCATTGTTTTTTTACATGTAATGATTATTGCCTGACAGGACTAGTAACTTTATATTTGGCAGTAAGGGTAAATATTTTGTGAGAAAAATTGGATTAGCTAGCCTAATTCCACAGTTTTAAAAATCTTTCCAAAATGTCGCGAAAATATCATTGATTATTGTGTCAAAATCTGCTCACATGTCAAACTATCAATTCTGGAAGGTGTCTGTTAGAGTTGACTATTCGGCAGCAAAACAGCAACAGTAAAAACCTGGTTCAGTACCTGAACTGAGTTCTAGGATTTTATGAACCAGTCTGGTTTTAGCACCAAATGCAAGGTTAAGGACAAGGATAGTTTGATTAAGGGTCCAGTGGCTTACTTTTCCATTTAAGCCAGTCTCTCAGTAATTATTGGGCCTACAGCAGTGATATTTGGTTCTCGCATACTTCTTGGCATAGCCGCTTGACCTTCAAGTGTATAACACAGTCCACTGAAATTTTTTGCGTTTAGGTCAGTTTCTTGAGCAGTGATAATACTTAGTACATGCATACATCATAGCATGGCCTCTTGAGTGCAGTCATCCATATTTGACTTTGACCTACTGTATATTCCACAATCCATTAGGCATGCTGCATTGTCTTAATTCTTAATATACTGTTCTGACTATTGGTCAGAATGTTTGCATTGGTCATTTCCAGGTCAGGTTCCCTTAGTGCTGTGATTCTCAGAAGAATGATACAAGGTCATTATGGCCCGCTTGTTGATTGAATCTTCATCAAGCTCACAAAAAACAAAAACAGGTATTAAATCTCAGGCAAGTTGGACTTTGGTCCAGTTTACACTGCCCATGACATAAGAGTTACCTGCCTTTGAGAGCCCCATAGACTTTGGAAAAAGTTGTCCAAACAATAGCAATTTTATTTCATTTTTGATCGAATGTTCATCAGACTTCCAGGTAATGATGAAAGCCATAAAGTGTTGGACAGTTTTGATTTTGGAGCAGTTGGGATTACTTGCATGTGAGTTACTTGCCCTTTAGTCTCCCATAGACATATAATTGGGAAAATGTTGTCTGGACAAAGAGATTTAGATTTTGATCAGATCTTCAAACTTGCAGATAACTTATTCAGACATAAAATCATAGACAAGTTTGATTTTGGCCTGATACTTGCTTTGGCAGAATTGCAGGTAAAGAGGGCAGCCATAAAATCTTGGATGATTTTGTGTTTGTCTAGTGAACTTGTATCAAGATTGTTAAATTTATAAGCCTAGAGGTCATTTGTTTTGGACTGTTGTGTCACTTCTGAACATAAAATTTGTACAAAAATCTTTAACAGTGTATGTGTGAAACTTCAATATTAAGTATGTAAATCTTTTAGCTCAGGTGAGCACTATAGGACTATCATGGTCTTCTTATTTTTTTTATTTTTTTTTTTTGTTTGTTTTTGTTTGCTTTTTCTATAGAATGACAGTGGATGAAAGCACTGTTCTACTGATAATATTTGTCTCAGATTCACCTTTGAATAGCTTTTCATAAATGTATCTATGTTTATATATTTTACTTCAACAGATATACCTAATTGAAATGTTTCATCACGGAATTGTTATCATGTGCGATGTGATTGCATGTAAAATGGGCTAACTGCAATGAAAAGACTTTTAAATATAAAGTTCTATCATATGATAGAAGAACTACACATGTGTCATATACTTAACACCATCAGTAGTGTAGACCTATAAACTTTTATTGAATAAAAATGAAAAGAAAATATTTGTTCACTTTCTCTTGCTAATATGACCTGTAGAAAAGAGAAGCATTTTATGATATTGATTCTTGAGTTTGTCTGAGTCTAAACTGTTGAAATTCTCATTTACAAAGAATTAATTTATTCTCTTATAAATTAATTCTGTTATGAATGAGATACTGTAACCTAGCATACGATTCCAGGAACTTAGCATGTGATTCCAGGAACTATCAGAACCTGCTTTCCTCATCTACATCCTCAACAGCTGAGTTTTTATTTCAGTGCAGCATAATGCTGTCACAGGGTTCATACATGTCAGGGACATGTCAGGGAAAATATATGTATTTCAAATACAGATGTCTCTATTTTTGAAATGCAGATATCTCTATTTGGTTTGAGATATCTGAATTTGAATTACAAATAACTGAATTTTAATTACAGATGTCTGCATTACAAATGCAGATATTTCTATTTCAGAAAGATATCTGTAATGTTTAGAAACTCAGATAACTGTTTTTGAAATACAGATATCTTTATTTGAAATACAGATATCTCTAACTGAAATACAGATATCTATAATTATCATTTTATAAAATATATTTGTAGTTTAAATGACATTTGTAATTTAAATAGAGATATCTGTATTTGAAAACGCAGATATCTCTAAGAACATGATTAATTTCATTTTTTTTTATTTTCAACAGATCATCAGTAGTCCCTTGCTCAAATTTTGGATTGGATCAATTTGTTATAGGTTGAAGATAAGCCTATCAGGGTTTTCCATATGCTACGTAGTTCATTCCCTGCCAAAGGCGAAAACAAAAAAGGAATCCAAAAACGGTTTCCTTTGTCATTATGACCCGCCACAAAAAGTGGCAAAGGTATTATATTAAACTGTCCGAATCTTTGATTGTCCGTCAGTGCTTCCATTATTCGTGTCTGCTCCTTTACTGATACCCTGGGAGATATTTTAACCCACTTCACACACACAAGCACCATGAGGATGACATGCAGAATACATGAACTGTAATTCTGGTTTGCCTCCTTTTGGAGTTATTGTCCTTTGAACAGTGAACAAAGTCGTTTCTACCATGTACTTGTGTACACACTGTAAGTTGAAAACTGTTCAAGATATTTTCTGGAAACTTCACACAAATGCAAAACACTATGAAACGACGTGCAAAACACATGACTTGTAACCCTGGTTTGCCTACTTTTGGAGTTATTGCCCTTTGAACATTAAACATAATCATTTCTACAATGTACGCGTGTCCGCTCTGTAAATTGAGAACAATTCAAGACATTTTGATGCAACCTCTCACAAGTGTTAAGCACCATGACACAACTTGCAGAACACAAAAAAAAAAAAATGTAACTATGGGTAACCTACTAAATTTGGAGTCGCAGCCCTTTTGACGTAGATATTGGAAATTACCATTTCTACTATGTACTAGTGTCCACTTTGTAAGTTGAAAATGGTTCCAAATATTTTGATGAAACTTCACACAAGTGTAAAGCATCATGAGATGAGGAGCAGAACACAACAACGGTAACTGATTTACCTACTTTTGGAGTTATGACCATTTGAACTTTGAAAAAAGTGATTTCTGTAATGTATTTGTGTCCACCCTGTAATTGTTCGAGATATTTTTTGAAACTTTATACAAATGTGTATCATTATGATACTTTTTGCAAAACTCAGGAACTATAACTCTGACTTAACTGCTTTTCGAGTTACCGCCCTTTGAACATTGTCATAGTGATTCAAGTCATATACGTTCTATAACTTGAAAAAGGTTTCAGAGATGTTCTTGAAACCTTGCAAAAAATGTAAAAGGACACATGTAGAAAACATTTTATTTTTGACAGAGTCATGAAACTTGCTTGATGTAAGTGCAGTAGTGGGATATGGTGCAGTGCTTGCAGCGCTTTTATTTGTTTGGATGACATTATAACATTCTCCCTCGCTAGAGCCCCCCCCCCCCCCCCCCTTGCCTCTGCATGGAAAATCAAGTACCCATGAGCAGGTTAAAGAACATACAATCGGTAATCTTAATGATTACTTTTTGGCCTTCATTCTGTCACCCGGAATGTACCAGGTATACCTGCCTAGAATGCCTGAAAGAATTCATGTGATAGAACGGTCCGAAAACTGGTTCTCTTAAAAACGTACTGAAAAATCGCATGTTTAGAGAAACAAACAACAAATGAAAAGTTATCCAGGGTAAGATAAAAATTGAGAATTCTCATGCATCTGATCGTCATCACTGAACTTAATGCTGTCATTAAATGTCACAGCAATGTTGTCAACAACATTAGATTCACAATCCACATTCAGAAATATTATAAAGTATGCAAGAAAAAGAGCCTTTCCAATGTGAGAGGTAGATTAAAATGTCCGTCTTTCAGGTTCATAGTCTGGCATCACTTGGCAAGCCTCTTGATGCCTGACAGTGACCTACGGGAAGAATTCTTCTGTCTACCCCTAACTCCCATGATAGATTCATAAAATAGACCACACCTTTTCATTTTTGTGCTCCTCTTAAAGGAGCGATAAAAAGATAAAGAGATGGTGATGTGAAATCTTGAGCATCTTTAGTTTTTTTGTTCTTTTTTTTTCTGTTGTCTATAAAGGCGGGAACTGTGCCTTCCACCATATTGGTATTTGTTATCAGTGGAACAGTGCATGTGAAAATATGCAAGGGAGACATCAGGTTCTCATCAGTGGAGTAAATAGAGATATTTATTACAACCATAAATACAGATATCTCAAACTGAAATACATATCTGTATTTGTGAAATGCAGATATATGTATTTAATTAGAAATATAGAAATCGGCATTTCAAATACAAGTTCTGCATTTCAAATGCAAGTATCTGCATTTCATTTAGAGATTTCCATATTTTAAATGCAGATATCTGAATTTCAGCTGCAGTATGTAAGAGATATTTCTAATAGAAATGCAGATTTTAAATGCGGATACGCAACATTCTTTCGTGGAGATTGATCATGAATTATTTTCTACGGTCATTCTCTCCCTTCCGCTGATTCAAGAAGGGCAGTTGTCAGTTTCTGGCGAAAGAATAAGTACAATACTGGTTAACCGCTTAGAGGACTAAGCCTGCCCAGTAAACGTGTGGTTAGGTAAACTGACCGCGCTCGACATGACCCCATTGGGTTGACTGGGCCGTAAAACCTCAACACAAACAAACAAATGCGGATATATCTAATACAAATAAGATTTCTATATTATGATTGAAAATAGAGATATCTGTATTTCTCAAATACAGATACCTACATTTCAGTTTGAGATATCTCTAATTTAATTTCTAATATTTGTACTTTTAATTAGAAGTATCTGTAATTACAAAAAAAAATAAAATAAATAAATAAAATAAAGATATCTGTGTATATTAGCAGAGATATCTGTATTTGAAATATTTTATCATCGCTTCAAGGCACGCATATTCTTCCATACAGATATTTACATACTTCGTCGAACTACTAGACGTTACCTAAGATATATTTTGAATTGTGCGAGTGTCGATGTGTGATATACCATTTACCCGGAATATTTGGGCACCTTAACTCCTTACCATACTTGTCCCAAAAATTTAACTTTTTTTTTTTGCTACCCTTGAGTACCAGTAGCTAAACATTGTTGGATGAGTGGCAAACAGAGTAGACTCTGATCAGACGCCGCATCCTGCGGCGTCTGATCTTGGTCTATACTGTTTGCACAAGTCGGTGCGAACACTTAGGATAAATATGGTAAGAAGCGTATAGTTGGTGAATATATAAGCGGTTTTTGTTACCAGTGTCTGATATGATCTTTAAGGTAATATAAGAAAGAGTTTGCTCCCTCTTTATGCAAAGGGAAACAATTTTTACAAATATAGAGCCGACTGTGTTATCATCGAACTCTTCTGGAAACGGAATTTCAGACGCAGAAGAGTGTCTCAGAGTCACGTGACAGAAGGTAAACAAGGTTTACTCGAATGCGCATGCTGATCTGAATATTCGCTTGATGCACATGTCTGAAGGTACGTTTTCTGACGTAGCGGCCCAGTTTCGGATCATTTTGCACAAATATTGCAGTAAACGCATGCATGCCAAGGACATACATTGATCCCGGATGCATGTTAAGAGATACATACGTGTACATGATCAATTTCTTCTTTTTCATAGTGTTCAAAGTTTGGTGGGTTAACTTTAAAATTCAGCAGACGACAAACTGACATTTTTCTTATTTTTCACAGAAAATCGGATTTGATATCCATGCAAGTTATTGGAGACAATTTACATGGAATGTCAAAACATGTATGTAATATAGCGGGGAAATAAACATGAGCCATTGTCCTGCTGATTAAGGTGACTAGCCACACCCATTTATGACTATCAACCAATTGTATAGTTTGAAATAATGTATTCATTTGGATTTGCAAAGTGAATGGCAAACAGTATGGGTCCAGACCAGATGCCATATTCAGGGGCCATCTGATCTGGATCTACACTGTTTGCAAAGGTGAGGGTTGTTGTGTTCAGCAGGATAGGGGTTAACATGTATATAACTAAGTTTTGATAGAATACATGCATTATAATTCAATCAATAAAATATGAATAAAACTATAAATAATGTGGAATTCTGAAACCTAATATATGTATACTCTGTATGTATTGATGCATATCTATACCAAAATAAGTGAGGTATGCACACTATGTTTTCCCATTTGCTTATTGATAATGATATACATTTTGGATTTAAACTAAAATCTGTGCAATTTATATAATCGTTGAAAATATTTCCAGCAATATGAGGATAGAAGTTTTATGCAGTTTAGTTGCAAATATTATTCAAAACAGAGTACACATGTACATGTATTTTTCAGGTGTATTTATGTACATAGTCAATGTTGTAAGATTTGTCTGTGATATAATGGATGATATAGGAACATTTATGTGCCTTTAATGTCATAAAAATGGAAAAAAGTTGACACTGTAAATAAACATGTGAGCATTATAGTCTTTACATTATGGATATGGATGACTGAAACATTCACAATGTTAAACAAGAAAAACTATAACATGACTTCATGTTATAAAGAGGCGTGGTTTTATCTTTTGGTAGATAAGAACCTCAGCTATAGGTACTAATGTCTTCATTTCATATGATATCTTTGCTTTTTCGAGAATATAAAACAGGTGCATTATAATGAGCAACCAACCAATTTGTGACTTTCTAAAACTGAACAAAATGGTCTTTTTAAGTTTCATCATCCTATGTATCATTTCATCATCCTATGCATCATTCCAAATGAAAAAAAAAAAAAAAAAAAAAAAAAAAAAAAAAAAGGCTAAAATGGCGCAATATAATTATGTTTGAAGCTTTATAATACCCATATATAAAGGATTTATATAAAAGTTAATGAATTATTAAAATTAACAATTCGTAGAAGTAGGGGAGGGGTGCATCTTATTTACATGTATTTCTGAACAGTTTTCAAAATTCAATAATACAGAAGCAAGCATGTATGATTTTATTTCTCCAGTATAAACCATAATCCAAATCATCTGCACAGTGAGTTGACATAATACTAAACTTTGATTTAAGAATGTATGTCAAGACGAGGAAAGGCATTTTCATCCAAGTACATTGGATAAGTTCCTACTGAATGAGTGCAGTATAACATTAAGGTGTGACTCTCGAGGTGTAACTACTTTCAGTTCCGGCATAATTTCTCACAAAATTCAGCAATACTAAACTGAGCCAAGCATGACAAAATCTATGGCAATATGTTTGGGGTTTCATCCATTTAATTTTGATACCTATATTTCAAATACAGATATCTCTGCTAATATACACAGATATCTTTATTTTATTTATTTATTTTTTTTTTTTTTTTTTTTTTATTTTATTTTTTTTTTTTTTTTGTAATTACAGATACTTCTAATTAAAAGTACAAATATTAGAAATTAAATTAGAGATATCTCAAACTGAAATGTAGGTATCTGTATTTGAGAAATACAGATATCTCTATTTTCAATCATAATATAGAAATCTTATTTGTATTAGATATATCCGCATTTGTTTGTTTGTGTTGAGGTTTTACGGCCCAGTCAACCCAATGGGGTCATGTCGAGCGCGGTCAGTTTACCTAACCACACGTTTACTGGGCAGGCTTAGTCCTCTAAGCGGTTAACCAGTATTGTACTTATTCTTTCGCCAGAAACTGACAACTGCCCTTCTTGAATCAGCGGAAGGGAAAGAATGACCGTAGAAAATATTTCATGATCAATCTCCACGAAAGAATGTTGCGTATCCGCATTTAAAATCTGCATTTCTATTAGAAATATCTCTTACATACTGCAGCTGAAATTCAGATATCTGCATTTAAAATATGGAAATCTCTAAATGAAATGCAGATACTTGCATTTGAAATGCAGAACTTGTATTTGAAATGCCGATTTCTATATTTCTAATTAAATACATATACATGTATCTGCATTTCACAAATACAGATATGTATTTCAGTTTGAGATATCTGTATTTATGGTTGTAATAAATATCTCTATTTACTCCACTGATGAGAACCTGATGTCTCCCTTGCATATTTTCACATGCACTGTTCCACTGATAACAAATACCAATATGGTGGAAGGCACAGTTCCCGCCTTTATAGACAACAGAAAAAAAAAGAACAAAAAAACTAAAGATGCTCAAGATTTCACATCACCATCTCTTTATCTTTTTATCGCTCCTTTAAGAGGAGCACAAAAATGAAAAGGTGTGGTCTATTTTATGAATCTATCATGGGAGTTAGGGGTAGACAGAAGAATTCTTCCCGTAGGTCACTGTCAGGCATCAAGAGGCTTGCCAAGTGATGCCAGACTATGAACCTGAAAGACGGACATTTTAATCTACCTCTCACATTGGAAAGGCTCTTTTTCTTGCATACTTTATATCATTTCTGAATGTGGATTGTGAATCTAATGTTGTTGACAACATTGCTGTGACATTTAATGACAGCATTAAGTTCAGTGATGACGATCAGATGCACGAGAATTCTCAATTTTTATCATACCCTGGATAACTTTTCATTTGTTGTTTGTTTCTCTAAACATGCGATTTTTCAGTACGTTTTTAAGAGAACCAGTTTTCGGACCGTTCTATCACATGAATTCTTTCAGGCATTCTAGGCAGGTATACCTGGTACATTCTGGGAGACAGAATAAAGGCCAAAAAGTAATCATTAAGATTACCGATTGAATGTTCTTTAACCTGCTCATGGGTACTTGATTTTCCATGCAGAGGCAAGAGGGGGGGGGGGCTCTAGCGAGGGAGAATGTTATAATGTCATCCAAACAAATAAAAGCGCTGCAAGCACATCCAAACAAATAAAAGCGCTGCAAGCACTGCACCATATCCCACTACTGCACTTACATCAAGCAAGTTTCATGACTCTGTCAAAAATAAAATGTTTTCTACATGTGTCCTTTTACATTTTTTGCAAGGTTTCAAGAACATCTCTGAAACCTTTTTCAAGTTATAGAACGTATATGACTTGAATCACTATGACAATGTTCAAAGGGCGGTAACTCGAAAAGCAGTTAAGTCAGAGTTATAGTTCCTGAGTTTTGCAAAAAGTATCATAATGATACACATTTGTATAAAGTTTCAAAAAATATCTTGAACAATTACAGGGTGGACACAAATACATTACAGAAATCACTTTTTTCAAAGTTCAAATGGTCATAACTCCAAAAGTAGATAAATCAGTTACCGTTGTTGTGTTCTGCTCCTCATCTCATGATGCTTTACACTTGTGTGAAGTTTCATCAAAATATTTGGAACCATTTTCAACTTACAAAGTGGACACTAGTACATAGTAGAAATGGTAATTTTCAATATCTACATCAAAAGGGCTGCGACTCCAAATTTAGTAGGTTACCCATAGTTACATTTTTTTTTTGTGTGTGTTCTGCAAGTTGTGTCATGGTGCTTAACACTTGTGAGAGGTTGCATCAAAATGTCTTGAATTGTTCTCAATTTACAGAGCGGACACGCGTACATTGTAGAAATGATTATGTTTAATGTTCAAAGGGCAATAACTCCAAAAGTAGGCAAACCAGGGTTACAAGTCATGTGTTTTGCACGTCGTTTCATAGTGTTTTGCATTTGTGTGAAGTTTCCAGAAAATATCTTGAACAGTTTTCAACTTACAGTGTGTACACAAGTACATGGTAGAAACGACTTTGTTCACTGTTCAAAGGACAATAACTCCAAAAGGAGGCAAACCAGAATTACAGTTCATGTATTCTGCATGTCATCCTCATGGTGCTTGTGTGTGTGAAGTGGGTTAAAATATCTCCCACGGTATCAGTAAAGGAGCAGACACGAATAATGGAAGCACTGACGGACAATCAAAGATTCGGACAGTTTAATATAATACCTTTGCCACTTTTTGTGGCGGGTCATAATGACAAAGGAAACCGTTTTTGGATTCCTTTTTTTTTTTCGCCTTTGGCAGAGAATGAACTACGTAGCACATGGAAAACCCTGATAGGCTTATCTTCAACCTATAACAAATTGATCCTATCCAAAATTTGAGCAAGGGACTACTGATGATTTGTTGAAAATAAAAAAAAATGAAATTAATCATGTTCTTAGAGATATCTGCGTTTTCAAATACAGATATCTCTATTTAAATTACAAATGTCATTTAAACTGCAAATATATTTTATAAAATGATAATTATAGATATCTGTATTTCAGTTAGAGATATCTGTATTTCAAATAAAGATATCTGTATTTCAAAAACAGTTATCTGAGTTCCTAAACATTACAGATATCTTTCTGAAATAGAAATATCTGCATTTGTAATGCAGACATCTGTAATTAAAATTCAGTTATTTGTAATTCAAACTCAGATATCTCAAACCAAATAGAGATATCTGCATTTCAAAAATAGAGACATCTGTATTTGAAATACATATATTTTCCCTGACATGTCCCTGACATGTATGAACCCTGTGACAGCATTATGCTGCACTGAAATAAAAACATGTAGATGAGGAAAGCAGGTTCTGATAGTTCCTGGAATCACATGCTAAGTTCCTGGAATCGTATGCTAGGTTACAGTATCTCATTCATAACAGAATTAATTTATAAGAGAATAAATTAATTCTTTGTAAATGAGAATTTCAACAGTTAAGACTCAGACAAACTCAAGAATCAATATCATAAAATGCTTCTCTTTTCTACAGGTCATATTAGCAAGAGAAAGTGAACAAATATTTTCTTTTCATTTTTATTCAATAAAAATTTGTAGGTCTACACTACTGATGGTGTTAAGTATATGACACATGTATAGTTCTTCTATCATATGATAGAACTTTATATTTAAAAGTCTTTTCATTGCAGTTAGCCCATTTTACATGCAATCACATCGCACATGATAACAATTCCGTGATGAAACATTTCAATTAGGTATATCTGTTGAAGTAAAATATATATACATTTATGAAAAGCTATTCAAAGGTGAATCTGAGACAAATATTATCAGTAGAACAGTGCTTTCATCCACTGTCATTCTATAGAAAAAGCAAACAAAAACAAACAAAAAAAAAATAAAAAAAAATAAGAAGACCATGATAGTCCTATAGTGCTCACCTGAGCTAAAAGATTTACATACTTAATATTGAAGTTTCACACATACACTGTTAAAGATTTTTGTACAAATTTTATGTTCAGAAGTGACATAACAGTCCAAAACAAATGACCTCTAGGCTTATAAATTTAACAATCTTGGTACAAGTTCACTAGACAAACACAAAATCATCCAAGATTTTATGGCTGCCCTCTTTACCTGCAATTCTGCTAAAGCAAGTATCAGGCCAAAATCAAACTTGTCTATGATTTTATGTCTGAATAAGTTATCTGCAATTTTGAATATCTGATCAAAATCTAAATCTCTTTGTCCAGACAACATTTTCCCAATTATATGTCTATGGGAGACTAAAGGGCAAGTAACTCACATGCAAGTAATCCCAACTGCTCCAAAATCAAAACTGTCCAACACTTTATGGCTTTCATCATTACCTGGAAGTCTGATGAACATTCGATCAAAAATGAAATAAAATTGCTATTGTTTGGACAACTTTTCCCAAAGTCTATGGGGCTCTCAAAGGCAGGTAACTCTTATGTCATGGGCAGTGTAAACTGGACCAAAGTCCAACTTGCCTGAGATTTAATGCCTGTTTTTGTTTTTTTGTGAGCTTGATGAAGATTCAATCAACAAGCGGGCCATAATGACCTTGTATCATTCTTCTGAGAATCACAGCACTAAGGGAACCTGACCTGGAAATGACCAATGCAAACATTCTGACCAATAGTCAGAACAGTATATTAAGAATTAAGACAATGCAGCATGCCTAATGGATTGTGGAATATACAGTAGGTCAAAGTCAAATATGGATGACTGCACTCAAGAGGCCATGCTATGATGTATGCATGTACTAAGTATTATCACTGCTCAAGAAACTGACCTAAACGCAAAAAATTTCAGTGGACTGTGTAATACACTTGAAGGTCAAGCGGCTATGCCAAGAAGTATGCGAGAACCAAGTATCACTGCTGTAGGCCCAATAATTACTGAGAGACTGGCTTAAATGGAAAAGTAAGCCACTGGACCCTTAATCAAACTATCCTTGTCCTTAATCTTGCATTTGGTGCTAAAACCAGACTGGTTCATAAAATCCTAGAACTCAGTTCAGGTACTGAACCAGGTTTTTACTGTTGCTGTTTTGCTGCCGAATAGTCACCTCTAACAGACACCTTCCAGAATTGATAGTTTGACATGTGAGCAGATTTGGACACAATAATCAATGATCTTTTCGCGACATTTTGGAAAGATTTTTAAAACTGTGTAATTAGGCTAGCTAATCCAATTTTTCTCACAAAATATTTACCCTTACTGCCAAATATAAAGTTACTTGTCCTGTCAGGCAATAATCATTACATGTAAAAAAACAATGCTACTCTCTGCAATGAAAATATTTCATATACTTATGTAAACAGTTCTTTCATTAGACAAAACAATGTCTTAAGTTAGCAGTCTCACTCCACTAAATACAGTTTTTTAAATGGTTGTTCATCTACAAAGTCTTTGAAGCAGGTCTATGAATATGTTGACCCCCACAATAAGAGTTAAGCCAATGGCTTATATCTAGCTATCTAGATTGAACTCCTCCAGGGCTGGTCCAGTAGTAGCAAAGTTCATTAACATGCACAAAGACAGTTCTGCTCATGATTCGCAATTCTATTCACTTTACCAATACAGTAATTATACTGCTGTTGAACTAACTCATGTTGGTCCTCAAGTGAAATGTATTTCCCATATCTGGAGAGGCTAATCCTGTCACTGGCAAACAGCTGGTACTGGAAAGCAGAAAAACACTTCAGGGGTTCCGCATGGAAGTTGGAAAACCTGCAATTAATAAAAACGTTTTAACTACAATACCCCGCCATTCGGGCAGATAACAAAATTTGACGAAATTTGCCCATAAGCAATCCCAAACCAGATGTCCACAATATCACTGCACATACCAAGTTCTGTGAAAATTTTTGATGTTTACTCAAGTTATCACCTGGAAACGAAAAGCTGACGGACGGATGGATTGACGTACGACTGACAAATGCACAAACGCATGGCCGTCCAATGTGAAACCATAATACCTCGTCACTACCGTGTGTGTGTGTGTGGGGGGGGGGGTATAAAATGGATATTTTTTCTTATTAGTCTGTTGTTCATTTAGGGTGAGACCTTTCAAATAAGGGGTGTACTGTTAAAGGTAAATACATGTAATTGCTTCAGTAGAAGCAATTTCTTTCCTTTAAGAGTAGGCCCCCATTGAAAGGGGAGGAAACACTTCAATGATAGGATGAGCTCTCTTGGATGTATCCATTCACCTACAGGGACAATAGTCAGGTTTTTCAGGCTTACATACATAATATATGATATATGTTCAATAAGGAAATCTACAAATAACCTGTCACTTGTTTGTTCCTCATTTCCAAGTTTAGAAAAAGTGATGCATGGTACATTTGATAAAATCACATAGTGAAAACAGAGGGATTTACGTATAAGAATTAAAGATATTTCTGCTTACCATTCCTGAATATAACTGATCATGTCATCAATGATCTCTGTGATGAAGGTTTCTTCTGGCATATCCCCTTTCAGTTCGAATGTCTTGAAGATCTCTGTGAATCACTGTCGGCCGTACAGAATTCCTGAAAAATATCATCATACATACATGTATCTGTAAGAAACCTAAAACTTGAGACATTTAATTTTTGTGGGGAGAAGTTTGTGACAATTTAGGTTTTCCCCCATGAAAACAATTACTATAGACCTGTACTTATTAGAACCCCCTTGCCAAGGTAGAATTTTTTTTTTTTATTCTGGATACTATATACAGTTTTCTTTTTCTCCATAAAAATGTATATTGTGGGTATTTCTTACATTATTCACAATATACATGTACAAATGTACCTTTTTTATGGAGAAAAAGATATATAGATTTCTTCAGAACCAACAATATACCTTTTATGGAAAAAAAAAGGAAAAAATATCCTTGATTTATCACCGAATAATCCCATTAGCTATTCCTGAAATACAAATAGTACAATATTCCAAGCCCTTTGACTTTAAAAGTTGTAGCATCATGTTTTCCTCTATTCTCTGGAGCCTAAAAACCTGTATTGTTTTATACATGTAAGTATCCATAGTACCAATTACATGTAACTAGAGCTGGTGTTTGTAAAACACTATGCCCCCAACTGCCTGACTCTAACACTGCTTGACTCCAACACTGCTAGCCCATGACGGTAACAACAGTACAAACATACGATATTTCAATGTTATTTTATTAAAAGGGAAATAACTCTAAAATGGGAGATAATTGGGATAGGAAAAAAATATGGGTCACCTATTTTTTCATGAGGAACCCATATATGAAATTTCAAACTAGCGTGCACAGTTCAAAACTTATGCTATGCACCAAAAAATGTGCAATGTAGAAATGCCCAAAATGACAAGGGGCCATAACTCAATTAGTAATTTTTTTAGAATTTATTCAAAAGTTAATCAGGTCATCTCCGCATCACTACCTATCTATTCCTTAAATTCCATGGCTCTAGCTTCAATAGTTTTTGAGATACTTTGCTGACAAGATTCCATCCATATTTCTTCAAAGGGCCATAACTCAGAAAAGGAGCATAATCCTGATGGGACAAAAATATGCGTCGGCTATTTTTTGCATGGGAAATCCATACATGAAATTTCAAAACCCTAGCATGCACACTTCAAAACCTATGCTAAGCATCAAAAAGTGTGCAATGTAAAAATGCCTAAAATGACAAAGGGCCATAACACAAGAAGTACTTGTAGTAGTAGTTTCAGAATTTATTCAAAAGTTAATCAGGTCATCTACTCATTGCTACCAATTTATTCCTTAAATTTCAAGGCTCTAGCTTCAATAGTTTTTGAGATATTTTGCTGACAAGACTTCATCTATATTTTTTTTCAACGGCCGTAACTCAGGTAAGGGGCATAATCCTAATAATAATAATAAAAAATGTGTCAGCTATTTTTTCATGAGAAATCTAAATATGAAATTTCAAAACCCTGGCATGCACCGTTCAAAACTTATACTATGCATCAAAAAAGTGTGCAATGTAAAAATGCCAAAAATGACAAAGGGCCATAACTCAGAAAGTACTTATCAGAATTTATTCAAAAGTTAATCAGGTCATCTACTCATCGCTACCAACACATTCCTCAAATTTCAAGGCTCTAGCTTCAACAGTTTTTCAGATAGCTTGCTGACAAGATTCAATCCACATTTTTCAAAGGGCCATAACTCAAAAAAAAAAAAAAAAAAAAATACGTGTCAGCTACTTTTTCATGAGGAATCCATATATGAAATTTCAAAACCCTAGCATGCAAGGTTCAAAACATGCTGTGCATCAAAAAGTGTGCAAAGTAAAAATGCCAAAAGTTATAAAGGGCCATTACTCATCAAGTAATTGTCAGAATTTATTCAAAAGTTAATCAGGTCATCTATTCATCAATACCAATCTATTCACCAGGTTTCAAGGCTCTAGCTTCAACAGCTTTTAAGATATTTTGCTGATAAGATTTCATACATATTTTTTGAAAGGGCCATAACTCAGGAAAGGGGCATAATCCTGATGGGAAAAAAATTAGTGTCAGCTATTTTTCCATGAAGAATCCATATACGAAATTTCAAAACCCTAGCTTGCACGGTTCAGAAGTTATGCTATGCAGTAACGGACAGACGGACGCACAGACAAACGCACGCACAAACGTCCCAGAAGCAATATGCCCCTCCAACTTCTTCGAAGTTGGGGGCATAAATATACGAGATACCATTTCACAATTTCACTGGGTAGGTAATGTCAATAGGTATGTGCATGCCAAACAAATAACATTTTACAAGAGGTTTAAAAGTTACCGCAATTTTCACAAAATAATTATGGACTTTCAGACAGTCTCATTGAAGTTATTTATAAAGAAATCTGACTTTTAAAAATTTCATTGATTAGATCTTATCAAAATGTATCTGCATGCAAAACTTATTGTTTAACCATCTCATCTGGAGCCCTAAGAATCTTTTATATTTTTCCCCTTAACTGGAGCCCACAAACCCTATACTGTTTAATGAGTAGTACACATTAATTTTACCCAACTGTATCTGACAGATTCATTGGTTCTAGAAGGCCTTGTCAATATGTATCTGCATGCCAAAAATATTTTGAGAGGTCTAAAAGTTATAGGATTTTCACAAACTGA
The DNA here is from genome assembly GCA_964016985.1 of Anodontia alba. Taxonomy (NCBI): domain Eukaryota; kingdom Metazoa; phylum Mollusca; class Bivalvia; order Lucinida; family Lucinidae; genus Anodontia; species Anodontia alba. The sequence continues at coordinate 16,178,157 of OZ024825.1, read as the reverse complement.
AAACAAATAGACACGTAAATTTGCTCTACAAGACAATTAAGTTGCAAAGAAATCTTATATTTAGGAATTTCACATCAGGTATTGAGGTATTGTCAATAAATGTATGTATCTCTCTTATTCAGAGACCCAAGAACCTTCAAATGTCTTTTTTTTCTTCTTCTTCTTTTTTATCTGGAGCCCTGGAAACATTTTTTTTTTTTTTTTTTTTTTTTTTTTTTTTTTTTTTTGATGAGGAGTACAAATTAATCACACCCAAATCCATCTAACAATTTCATAAATTAGGTCTTGTCAACATGTATCTGCAAGCAAAAAGTTATCAAACTATTCCAAGGGGTTTACAGCCTGTCAAGATTATTTCCCTTATTCTGAGCCATCAGTAAATTGAAAGGTGAAGCAAAAAAAAAAAAAGATCCATGGGAAAAAAAACCCTTAACATCCATAAGCAGAATTTAGCTTGTCTCATGTCACCCAATCATAAATAAGACAGCTTAAACCCATAGAGCTGGGATGAAAAGCAATTCAGAGCACGAAACATTAGCGGCCTTATTTACCATTCGGCCAAAGGGTCTGCCGAGGAAGAAAAACTGACCTGCAGTAAGACAGTTGGTTGTTAGTCTTGCAGCCTTTTACCACATTTTAGTCTGGGCATGGTCAATAAAACCCATGAACAAAGTTCTGTTAATACTTAACCTACAAATGTCTTGTGAACATAGCTCTTGGGTGGCGTATACATTATATTCCCAAGAATATACCATATCTAGGAGCAGCAGGCACATGGACAATAGTGGTAGAAGATTTAAAGACCAAAGCTGCACCAGAGAATGTTGTGTTAAACGCAGGTCTGAACATGCAACCTCCTACGTAACAACTGGACGGCAGATCCGAGTGACCCAGCCAAAGATATTTTGAAATATTAATGCCTTTAGCAGTCTAACACTTTGAAATAAAAACAGCTTTCAATGTTCAGTAAATTAGAGTAAGCCACTTATATGTGTAAACTGCCTTCAGAAGTTAAAACGCTTAAATCTGAGAGACCAGCCAGAGATATACACCACCTCTTTATAACACTACTGTTGGGATCCAAAGCATAAACTATGTTGGTTAAAGAACCGTGTTGTATCCAAACAAAAAAGTAAAGATTATACAGAAAAATGACCATTATCCAAAACCATGTTCTAATGAATTGTGTTATAATGAGGTTGATGTGTGCATGTATGGAACAATGAACTGCCTAAGGGGAATAAACTGGCTTCAGTATTCAGACATTTGGAAGAATTAACTTCTTTCAGCAGGAATACACCAGTCATATGTAACAACTGCTCCCCAATATCTCTCATCCCACCCTGGGTTTTCCCTCAGACATTTAAGGGGACTTAGGTCTCTTTTGACGCATATTTTAGGGGACATATGGGGTAATTTCAGGGACTGAATGCTTGACTTTTACAGAATATATTGCAAATTTAAAGGGATATCAACCTCTCTCTAAGATGAAGCCTAAGCTCAACCCTAACCCTAATACTGAATCTACTTTAAGAAGAATAAATCTACTTTTCAAAGAGGAAAGCATTTGCTACTTCAGTGCTCGCTAACCAGTACAAACCTTACTCTGGTTCCTAGGCTCAACCCTAACCCTTATACTGAATCTATTTTACGAAGAATCATAACCCTAAATTAAAATTACTTTTCAAAGAGAAAAAATAGCAACTTTAAAGCATGCTAACTCGTACAAATCTAGCTAGGGTGGTTCGTTTCATATGCATGTATATTCTAAAATGAAAACTTCATTAAATAGTAATTTTGCACATACATAAATTTGTATATATACATGTACCGTACTTTAATAATCTTATGCATTAGTGCTGTGGAGAGCCCTTTGCCAAACTAGCTGGTCACTCTTCAATGGTCTGTTTTACTCCTGTTGTTATGCTGGTTCCTAAGCTCAACCCTAACCCTAATAATGAATCTACTTTTAAGAGGAATACTAACCCTAAAATAAAATAACTTTTCAAAGAGAGAAGCAATAGCCACTTCAGTGCATACTAACCAGTACAAATCTACTTGGGGTGGGCCTGCTTCATGTATTTCTAAACTTAATACTTCCAGGAATGATGACTTTCCAGAAATAATCTTATCCAAAGTATTTGAACCCTAATACTGAATCTACTTTAAGAGGAATACTAACCTTAAAATGAAATTACTTTTCTTAAGAGAAAGGCAACAGCTAAATTAAAATTACTTTTCAAAGAGAAAAGCAATAGCTACTTTAAAGCATGCTAACTAGTATACTCTAGCTAGGGTGATTCGCTTCATTTATATTCTAAAATGAAAACTTCCATGAATAGTAATTTTGCACATATATTTGTATATATACTTTAATAATCTTATCCTTTAGTGTTGTGGAGAGCCCTCTGCCAAACTAGCTGGTCACTCTTCAATGGTCTGTTTTACTCCTGTTGGTATGCTGGTTCCCAAGCTCAACCCTAACCCTAATAATGAATCTACTTTTAAGAGGAATACTAACCCTAAAATAAAATAACTTTTCAAAGAGAGAAGCAATAGCCACTTCAGTGCATACTAACCAGTACAAATCCACTTGGGGTGGGCCCGATTCATGTATTTCTAAACTTAATACTTCCAGGAATGATGACTTTCCACTAACAATCTTATCCAAACTCTTTGTAACCCTAATACTGAATCTACTTTTAGAGGAATACTAACCCTAAAATGAAATTACTTTTCTTTTAGAAAAAGGCAATAGCCACTTTAATGCACGCTAAAAACTAGTACAAATCTACCTTGTACTTCCATGAATTATAATTTTCCACAAATAATCTGATCCAAACCCTTACCCTATACTACTGAATTCAGCACAAGAGATGTGTTTATTCTAAAAGTTAATTACAGTATGTTGTAAAATGTGACAAGTTTATCGGGGTTAGTAATCCCTCCCAATTATGCTAAATACCAAACATAATCAGAATTCATCCATCAGTTCTTGAAAAGTCACAGAGAAACCATTTTTCAACAAAATTTCTAAATTGAAAAAGGGGCATAACTGTGCCATAAATATTTAGAGGGTTACCTCCCCTATTGGTATGAGTTCCCCTTTTCATAATGAACAACTAATCCAAGTTTCAAGTAAATATCTTCAGAAACGACAGAGATATTACAAAATGTCCAAGTTTTTGCACGACCACGACGACGCAGACGACGCCAGAGCTATGACAATACCTCATCGTTTTCTTAAAAAACAGGCAAGCTAAAAATTACCAACTTTTATCAGCATTACAATTTATCCTCTGCAGAGACTTTTTTTCTTCTTCTTCTTTTACCCCAAAATCTGTCTTGTATCCCTAAAATTGGAGAGTCTCTACTTGTATATACTGCTGTACACTGGAAGTATTTACTGGAAGTATTTCAAAATTCCCACTGGACAGACCCTAGACTGACAGCCTGTACACAATGACATACTAGGGGGCAAGCAGTCAAAAGCCAGTCACACACGACTGACCAAATTACCAGAATACCAGTGAAAAATACAGGAATACCTGTGAAAGACACATATTGAAGACACCATTAGTGGCTTTAATTAAGATATGTCAACATACAGATAAAGGGAAAGTCTTTTAACTTGTAACTACAAATAATTTGCAAACTGTCTTTGAAGTGTTACCTTTTAAAAACAATTTGTCCACACAGTTTGCTCAGGTCGGCCTGGTTATAGGACAAAATTGGAAGTCTCATGGTTAAACCTTCTTTCTTTGCTTTTTCTTTTTTTTTTTCTCTGTGCTAATTCTTTTATTTTGCCTCCCTTGCTGTTGATTTTTTCAACCTGTATGAAAATTAATAAGCTTGCTGTTTTTTTTGTTTGTTTTTTTTTTTTTTTTTTTTTTTTTTTTTTCCAACAGACATCTGACACACAGTCATTGTTTCCCTTAGAGGAGACACTCAAGTACTGGGTTCAAATCATCATTTTCTGAGAAAAGAGCAAAACAGTATCTTAGGGCTTAATTTGTGAGATAGCAGTTTGCGAATCAAAACATTTATTCGTGTTTCTAAGTCCTGCAGAGCCTATTTAGCAATCCCTATGTAGATTATCATGGGTCTGCTCAGATACATCACTGTGCAACTACACGCAATTCTGGGACATTCTCATTTCCAGTTTAGATTTCAAAACAAATATATGTGAAAATAACTAGAAAATGCAACAGTCGCAGAAAACAGAACATTATAATAACTGAAATAAACAGAAAATGCAACAGTCACAAAGCAATATCACCCTTGCCCCGCATGAAGAAACCAAGTGCTGGTAGCATTAATGACACCTGGTCATGGTGGGAAACTACTTCGGGAGAAAAACAAACTTAATTTATAGAACCTTTTCTTGTCAGAAATGCATATGAAACTGGCATGTATTTATATTTAAAGAACCTAAATATTGGAACAGACAGGCCTTTGCAAACAATGTAGACCCAAATCAGAAGCCACAGAGAACAAGGGAATGAAACTAACTTGGAAGAATAGTGATCATGAAAATTCAGAAAACACTTTTAGGACAATAAGACCTGTGTGACAAGGGAATACTCAAATCAGCCTGCAAATCAGTCTTCGCCGTTCGCACAAGTTTTTTGGCCTCTGGGCTTATCAAGATCATCCTCCGGAGTATCACAGCGGGGAATCCATGTGACCAAATTACTGGGTTTGTTGCTTTTAGCTCCGCTTCAGATAAGTTATTTTAATATCTTGATTTATACTTGATGGAATTTTTTCAAATAAAGGCCAGAGTAAGCAGAAAATCCAGCTCTTTGCGGTGGTGTCAGCACTGTTCTGTAATCTGTTCTGATTCTCAAGAACATTCGGAGAATGTTTTTCGTCAAAATTCATGCATTGTCCTGTTGACCCAGACTGACAGCAATATCATTCTTCAAATGTTCTCGAGAATTAGATCAGATCACAGAATAGCGCTTACACCGTCAGAAAGAGTTTCATTTTTCGCGTACTCTGCACTTTATTTCCACAACTTCCATTTGATATAAATAGAGATATTCTAAAAAAATCCTACTGAAGTGGAGTTAAAAATAGTAACAAACTCTGTGTACTTTGTCATTTGGTCACATGGATTCCCCACAATGTATATGGATTTCTACATTAAAGCCAGTATTGGTTTCTTCAGTAGGTGTCTTTCACAGGTATTCCTGAATTTTTCACAAGTATTCCAGTATGCAGATCTGGCAGGGATGGGGTAGAACCAGCAACATCCAGATAATGCCAGAAACCAATAACTGTCCTTCTTGAATAAGCAGAAGCCAGAACGGAGAGAATGACTATATAAAATATTTCATGATCAACCTCCATGACAGAATGTTGCAGGGATAGGATCAAACCAGCAACATCTGGATACCTGGTGGATGGGTCTACAAATGAGCCACCCAAAGACCTATAAATTTACAAGCTCACCAGCACATAGTGCCAGCAGAAAGTCTTAGTAGCACCTATAGGAAAATGCCAGTGCAATATTGCATCTGCTAATCAACAACAATTTCAATGTGTGTATTGAAAATCCTTTAAGGTAGAAATGTCATTAAGGAGAAGATTTTCATATTGATACATTGATAGTAATTATCGCATGAGTACATCAAATCATTAATCTTTCCTTCTTAATATGTTGATGTTGAAATCCCAAAATTATGTTATTTAAACAAGTTTTAAGACATGAAGGTATTTGAGCTTGAAGTGTTTTTCATAAGATAGTTCTTGCAAAATTGTTATTTTAATTTAACACTTATAAGAGTAATGGTATCACAAATAACACATCCTGTATATTTACTATGATGTTCCTTTAACACTCATTACGAAAACACGCCTATTCAAATATACTGAACATTTTAACCACCAAAAAATGAAAACTTTCAGATAAAAATTCGGATATTTCTCATACTTCTGGTCAAAACATAGATTGTAGGTACTCGTTAGAACTGCCTTGGTGAGGCAGTTTTAACGAGTACCCACAATCTATGTTTTTGGGCAGAAGTATGAGAAAAATAATGTATACCCCTGTAAACCCCAGTTTTACTATATAAAAGTGGGGTTTAAGGGGGTCAATATTATATAGGCAGGTTTTTGTGATGTGAAGAAGCTAGCAAAATTACTGCTTTTATGTATATGGGACAATATGTCTGAGTGACAAAAACAAAGAATGTTAATGAGACAGCTTTATTATTAGTGTAGCCTAATACAGATCTTGGTTTACTCTGTCGCTGATCAATATTCCGACATAATCTCCATGTGACAGACCATTATACCCTGGATTACTGACTGATACACTGGGTAAGAGTGTAGCTAGGTCTTTATATTCAAGTATATTATAATGGTCAACTATCAACAACAACCCTGTCAGTAAAAAATAATGTACATTTTATGCTGTGAATTATGTCCGATAATCAATCAATCAATCAATCAATCAGTGATATGGAGTTGTCTTATGCCATTTTAGATTGTGTGTTTATTTTTGAATTTTGCAATTGCTATATGCCAGTCACTGGCTTACAGTGTAATTCTCTGCTTAATATGTGAATGTCTGTTTATAAAGGGTAAAGTTTCCTGAAACTTATATGGAGATTTAAACATTTGTAACTTTCTCAGAGTGAAAATATAGACTTTCCAAACAATTCTACATGACGGGTATAAATACTGATGTCGGGATTCAATCATGGAGCACTTGTTTCTCCCGGAGCTCCTGCTAATTGTTGCAAGGATAAAAGAAAATAAACCCAATGGTCGGTATTATTTTATGCCCATCTAAACTATTTGCTTACAAGTATTCTCATTGTTGATTTAAATGGAAAATCTTGAAAATTATTCATCTTCAGTCAAACAAAACAATGTCAAGTACTGTTGTTGTTTTTTTCTACTTTCGTTTTCACCGGAAGTCATGTTGTGCTATGGCATTATGGCTGCTGGAATAACGCTAATTCATCGTTCGTGGCTGCAGAATTATATTACATAGTAACTGGTTAACATCAAATTAACTTCGAACGATTTCACGCTAAAAAGAAAAGAAGAAAAAATATGCATACCATTCCCATTTGCTACTACACTATCATGTTCAAAGCCCACCGTAAACAATTAACAAATCGCTTGTAACGTCACTGCCAAAAAATTTAATCAGAAGTTCAACGTAAACAAATAACGTACGGTTTAGATGGCACTAAAAGAAAAAAAATGCAATGTGAAATATAAATATACTTTACCACAGCTGAAGTAGCCTCTGTTTCTTTTGAAATAATGTTGCGTCGGACTCGGCAGTTTCTACAACATAGGGTCGCGACTTGAACAGCGGAATAATTCTTGGGTCGTGATTTGCCCTTGGACATCCAAACAAACCGTCGAACGAAAAAAAGTTATAAATGTCAACATTTTGCTGACCTATTTAATTAAAATTCACATGTATTACTATATTTAGCGCACTGCAACAGTTTCATATGTACGTAAAGTATATAATTTCTTTGAACTATTTTTCAGTGCGGAAGGAAAATGAACTCGTCCAAGTTGGGATGAAGGACCTTGTCCTAAACGTTTTAGTAGATCAAAAACTGAATTCTGTCAGAAAATGCTATTTCTTTCTATAATCACTTTTCGTGTTTAACATGGAATACGCTAATAGAACCCTAACTCGACTTACAATATCCAAACGAGTTCATCTTTAAAATGTGAACCCCCACCCAGTGGACGAGTTCAACAATTGTGGATACAATTGTAGGCTTATCAATTACGATTTGTAGAATTACTTACAGTAATTTGTATATGTAAGTAACCAACGCCTAGAAAATGGCATACTTGACAAAGAAAATATATTTTCTTTTAACCGTTTTAGTGATAGTTGTGTGCCTTAGTGTTCTTCACTTTGAAGACAGGATTTTCTCCATAAAGTCATTCAGAGGGTACAGACCAGTTTTATTTTATACCAGAAACTCTAGTGAGAAAACGCAAATTTCTGTGCTTCCAATGAGTTCATTACTTTCAGTGGCAAGGTCTAGTTTTACATCCCCAGTTCCAAGCCTTTCAACGACATGGCTGAAGAATGGTTCTGTTTTGAGCGCTTGCAAGCCGCCAGGTAAGATATTGATATATTTACACACTCTCTCTCTCTCTCTGTCTCTCTCTCTTTCTGACAGACAGACAGAGAGGCCGAGAGAGGCAGAAAAAGAGGCATTGATGGGCAGACAGACGGAGAAACTGACAGAGAGGTCTATTTCCAATATAAGGGATGCCTGATTAGTTTTTTGTTATGACTATGTTTTATAGCAATTCCTGTATTTAATGCAAACAGTGTAGACCCTGATCAGACGCCGCTTTCTGCGGCGTCTGATCTGGGTCTACACTATTTGTCAGTGTCCTTTTTATGGAACACTAGGCTTGTATAGGTTAAACCTTTTATCTGATGCCTTGGGAGGGGTGTGTTAGATAGCTCTTGAAACAGAAATTCTTTCAATAGAAATTATTCATATTTCTCGACAAAATACAGTTGAATAATGTCCCGGACAGCTTTGTGACCATGAAATGTTGTTGTAGACATGATTGTTCGAGCCACTGAGGGTTAATCGTAATTCCAGGCTAAAAACTCATAACGATAGCTATTATTTGTCATCTCTGAATAAATCGAAAAGGGCAACCTAATGGAAGTAAAGAGGATATTGAAGTTAAAAAAATCTGGCTCGATTTGAGGTCATATCAATATATTTAATGATTCCTTTAGCGGAAAGAGAGGGCCCTGATCAGACTGTGCAGATGCGTAGGTTGCTATGGGCCTTCGCTGTCCGCATATGCCCGAGCGGTCCATGGTCATATTATCAATCCATTTATGCAGAATGATTTGTTCTACCTTCACTCTTTGGACAGGTCTATTTCCAAATATAAGGATGCCTGATTAGTTTTTGTTATGACTATGTTTTATAGCAATTTCTGTATCTAATGCAAACAGTGTAGACCCTGATCAGACGCCGCTTCTGGGTCTACACTATTTGTCAGTGTCCTTTTTATGGAACGCTAGGCTTGTATAGGTTAAACCTTTTATCTGATGCCTTGGGAGGGGTGTGTTAGATAGCTCTTGAAACAGAAATTCTTTCAATAGAAATTATTCATATTTCTCGACAAAATACAGTTGAATAATGTCCCGGACAGCTTTGTGACCATGAAATGTAGTTGTAGACATGGTTGTTCGAGCCACTGAGGGTTAATCGTAGCTCCAGGTCAGGAGGCAAAGGGGGTAATTTAGGGGTGTATTTTCAAATATTGTATGTTAGGTGTACTCAAATCGTCTCGATGGTGCGATTCTAATGAGTAAAATTCAAATAAGTTTTCATTATAAAGTAAGAAAAAATATCAAAAATATTCCTAAATATTTGCTTTTGACCGTTCGGAAGAATTCTTAGGGTCTCAGAAACGACTTCGAATCAGCCAGCGTAAACGAACCATCAGTGTTCGAGTCATTGTAGTTTTATGAGTTGTGGTACATGATTATAGCGCCTCGCCGAGGTCTAGTGAGTGAATTATTGTCCTCGGACATCTTGATATTCGGTATGATCACTTCCCAGTGGGCACATACCATTTATACGACGTAGCTTCAACTCGATGCAACGTCGTGACCTTTTGAGGCAACGACGCATCAACGTCGATGCAACGTCAAGACGTTGCATCGACGTTGATGCGACATTGTCTCAACGTCGCGTGCCAGCTGAGTTATTTTGTTTATTCCTTTTATAGGTCTCCGCCGGGTTCAGCAACATTCTTTCGTGGAGATTGATCATGAAACATTTTTACAGTCATTCTCTCCCTTCCGCTGATTTAAGGAGGGAAGTTTTTATTTTCTGCCGAAGGAGTTGGCACAAATACTGCTTAGAGGACTAAGCCTGTCTGGGAAAAGTATGGTAAGGTAAAGTGACCGGCTCGACATGACCCTGATAGGTTGACTGAGCCGTAAAATCTCCTCTCAATCAATCTTTTTTTATAGGTGCGCACATTTATAAGATTAGTGATAATGTGACGGCACGTGAAGTTCAAAATAAGACTGTTTTACAGGCAGTCCAGCTGGGTGGAAGATTCGAACCAAAGAACTGCAGACCAAGAGATGATGTAGCAATTATCGTGCCATATCGGAACCGGACGCAACATCTTGAGATATTTCTTAACCATCTGCACAACTTTCTACAACGACAAATGATTAAATATGATATATATTTAATAGAACCGGTAAGTTTATATACGACGATAAAAGATCTTTTCTAAAGTTCAGTCAACTCCCCTTCACCCTCCCCCACCCCACCCCTTTATACTGATATTCGATACAAGGACAAAATTCGTTATAATTTTAATTTGACTGGCAGTTATGCAAGAACATTGTATTTAATACTTCAAGAAACATATGTTTTGGATATGTTAGAATCGCCTCACTGAGGCGACTCTAACAAATATCAAAACATATGTTCTATGAAGAAATAAGAACAAGAGAAGGCCTATCTTACATATCATTCTGCTCGTCAGGGATTCTTTATAGCAGCAAGTCCATTTTAATGACAACATCGTTGTGAACAAATGCTGTCGTTGTAACGAGGGTTCACTGTATTCATTCCTTAGGCAGTAGCAGATTTGATCAAAGTGGTTCATAAGGCTAGCAGAGAAGATATGATCATAGTGATCCATAAGGCTAGCAGAGAAGATTTGATCATAGTGGTTCATAAGGCTAGCAGAGAAGATTTGATCATAGTGAGCCATAAGGCTAGCAGAGAAGATATGATCATAGTGATCCATAAGGCTAGCAGAGAAGATTTGATCATAGTGAGCCATAAGGCTAGCAGAGAAGATATGATCATAGTGATCTATAAGGCTGGCAGAGAAGATTTGATCATAGTGAGCCATAAGGCTGGCAGAGAAGATATGATCATAGTGAGCCATAAGGCTAGCAGAGACGATTTGATCATAGTGAGCCATAAGGCTAGCAGAGAAAATTTGATCATAGTGATCCATAAGGCTAGCAGAGAAAATTTGATCATAATGAGAAGATATGATCATAGTGATCTATAAGGCTAGCAGAGAATATTTGATCATAGTGAGCCATAAGGCTAGCAGAAAATATTTGATCATAATGACCCATAAGGCTAGCAGAGAATATTTGATCATAGTGAGCCATAAGGCTAGCAGAGAAAATTTGATCATAGTGATCCATAAGGCTAGCAGAGAAAATTTGATCATAGTGATCCATAAGGCTAGCAGAGAAAATTTGATCATAGTGAGCCATAAGGCTAGCAGAGAAAATTTGATCATAATGAGAAGATATGATCATAGTGATCCATAAGGCTAGCAGAGAATATTTGATCATAGTGAGCCATAAGGGTAGCAGAGAATATTTGATCGTAGTGAGCCATAAGGCTTGCAGAGAAAATTTGATCGTAGTGAGCCCTAAGGTTAACAAATAATATTATTAATAATAATAAATAATTAATTTGATATTCGGAATTCCAAGTACACAGCGAAATGGGCCCAAATAACTATATGTGATTAAAAGGTGTTGAGGGGAAAGGACATTCTCTTCGCATCGGCACGGCAGAGTTCTCCGCACTCGGTTGGGATTAAACTGGTCGTTCAAACAATTGATTAACCTAGCCAGGTTAATCAAATTATAGGCCAGTATAGTCTCCGATCGCTGTGTTCTCTACCGAGGTCGAAGTGAAGAGAACTACAGTTGTCTTAATAATGCTGTATGTTATAGTGATTATATGTTGTAAATACAGTTGACTCTCGTTATCTCTCGTTATCTCAAAAGCCACAAGTCATAACTCAAAACTCATAAGTCTTAAGTCGCAAGTCAAAATGTCCCCATCGGCTTCCATAGATAACGGTCCAGTATAGATTTTTGTAGAATACCAGCTGAGTGTAGTGTAATATTCATTAGTTTTAACTTCACCAATGATAAGTGCACTTTATTTTTATAAAAGAAAACTTACAACCCGTTCATAATTTACAGGTATAACTGTATTCACAAAGAACTATTCATTAGACCAATTTTGAATGCCGTTGCTCCCAAGTGTTTCAGGGTCAAGAATATTTCCATTCAAAACCCATTGATCGAGCCGTAGAATCGTTATTGCTATAACAGAGACTTCTCATTGTGTAATCAATGTGTTTTAGGTATAAATGTAGGCCGTGCCAAGCGAAAAAGTGCTTTCGAGCATCTCAAAACTGTGCGGAGTCACATCACCCTGCACACGCGCAGTCATACGGGCATTTGCTCTCTAAATTGAAACATTCTATAGTATTCAATGATTATGTTTGCGGACAATGGAGGTCCTGATCAGACCGTAATACAATGTAATATATTACAGTTGGAAACCGGAAGCCTCACGTCCCCGGACAAGTTTATATTTGATCTTTACAAAACGAACTGGTGACTTAATATTCATAACAAATTATTGTTCATGAAAACGTGTCAATCATAGATATGAAATCAGATTGGTCAATTTATCATCATCAGGACTAAGCACTGGAAAAAGTAATGTAGATTTTATCAGTCGATTAATGTTTGAATGGAAATAACACACACACACACACACACACACACACACACACACACACACACACACACACAAAGCCAAATAAGATGGTAAAACATGATTATAGTAACAGTAAGAATAAAAATAGTAATAATTAAACTAGTAATTATGATAATGATAATAATAATAATGGCAATAATAATTTTACTATAACTTCTACTAGTATTAATGATGATAATAATGGTAGTAATAATATTGAAGATTTTAATCCTACTACTACTGACTATAACAACAACAATGATTGTAGTAAGAATTAAATTACGTATGCAGCAATGTTTAAAAGTATTATTATTATTATTATTATTATTATTATCGTCATTATTTGAGGTTTTATCCATTCAAACACTAATTAACTAGTAAAATTTGCTTTTTACTTTTTTCAGCGAGGGTGTGAGTTGGTCCATTCCATAAATTGCCCATCGCGGTCCAATGATTTTTTCATTCTTTACCTGAACTTATGTGTTTGACCGACGGCATCAGGTGCGACACCACGTTCCGCGGCATCCCTGTTATATAATTTAGGGATATGACATTTATGACACAGTTCCGCGCTATGAAATACGAACCGCAACGTGAGGAAACGTACCCTCTGATATATACGCCCTACGAAGACTCAAATCAGCCTGGGCATTCGCGCAGTCTGATTGGAGTCTTCGTTTTGTGCAAGAAGACACTTTTGCATTATTGCCTATCCAGAATGCACGCAGTGACGATTCTCATCAAACTGCGCAATTGCACAGGCTGATCTCAATCTTCGCTGGATGCACATCTACGCAGGTACGTTTTCTGACGTTGCGGTTCATATAATAAACATATTTACCAATGACTTGTAAATTGTCGGTTTTGCTTCTCGCAACGTCACGGTTTCCAGTTATGTTATACTGAACACATTTCCATTACGAAAACAAGCCTATTCAAATATACTGAAAATTTTAACACCAAAAAATTAAAATTTTAGATAAAAGTTCTGATATTTTTCTCATTTCTGCTCTAAACATAGATTGTGAGTACTCGTTAGAACCGCCTCGCCTCGCCAGGGTGGTTCGAACGGGTATCCACAATCTATATTTTTAAACAGAAATAAGAAAAATAGTGCATGCCCCAGTAAACCCCAGTTTTACTATATAAAAGTGGGGTTTAAAGTCGGTCAAAATTATACAGGTATGCTTTCGTGATGTTCTTTAGGCCAAGCCAAAAAAAAATGTGTTTAGGGTAACCCTACACTACTTAATTCTCTCTGCGAAACCTTTTTTTTTTTTTTTTTTCATTTTCGTTTTCCTCCTCCCACCCTCACCCCACCCCATCCTTATACACACACATACACATACCCTACACCTAAAAATAGGTGCTACTAGGATAAAAAATTTATACTACCCTATTTATGTTAAATATCCAGACAAGTATGTTTGAGCAAAAAGTATAGACTCAGATCAAACTGCTCCTAGCTTGATCAGGATCTACACTGCATTAAAAAAACCCTAATATATCCTACCTATTCTGTTCTAACATGTCACTTCCTCAATACATATTTAGGGGATAACTGCATTCAAATTTGGCATTTGGGGAGGTAAATCGGCGGTTTTACGGTCGGAAATGTCGTTTTACGGCGACGTGCCAGCGGAGCCGTAAAACGTAATTTGCGACCGTAAAACCGCCGATTTACCTCCCCAAATGACAAATTTGAATGCAGTTATCCCCATTCTAATGCATTTATTCATACGCGAGTGCATTAGAATTTTGTTTGGCCGTATCCTGATTCTTATATTTTCAGGTTCTTCCATTAATATTCAACCATGGGCTGTTATGTAACATTGGTTTTTCTGAGGCAATCTCTCTACATAACTACACATGTATAATAATTCACGATGTTGACCAGCTTCCGTTGAATTCAGAAAATTTCTATAGTTGTGACATCAATGCACGTCATTTGGCGACGGAGACGAGTAAAAATAAATACAAGTAAGTTAGCTTTCTCAGAGAGAAAGGGAGAGAGAGAAGAAGCTCTTAACCCATATAAGACTAGTGTCCCATAAAAAGGACATTGGCAAACATTGTAGACCCAGATCAGACGCCGCAGAACGCGGCGTCTGATCAAGGTCTACGCTATTTGAATTAAAATCAGATATTTCTATAAAACATGACAATAATAAAAACTAACTAGATACCGCTTATATAGGAAATGAACTTGCCCAAAGTTTTAAAGTAAATGGGTTAACTCGGCATAAATGGGTTAACTAAAATACACTGTGTAATATATTACATTTAACCTGTTTCTTGTAAAGAGATCGAAAGCTTTCAAATAGTTATGGGGAACTGATATGCTTGTTTGCCCCCACCCATCCCTCTTCTGAAAAGGGGTACCAATTTGAATATAGAGGATATACGATTGTGATTAAAAACGGTATAGGTTAATAAGTTTGCTGTCTCTTCATAAGTGGATCCAGAGGAGTTCGTGGAACCCTTACAAAAATATGCCTATTCAAAATTTACTGAAAATTTTGCGACCAAAAAATGAAAAGTTTTAGATAAAAAAAAATCTGATGCTTTTCATATTTCTGCTCAAAACATTGATTGTGAGTACTCGTTAGAACCGCTCGACAAGACGATAATAACGAGTACTCACAATATGTTTTTGAGCAGAAACAAGAACAATAACGCATACCCATGTAAACCCCAGTTCTACTATATAAAAGTGGGGTTTAAGGCGGTCAAAATTATATAGGCATGTCTTTGTGATGCTTCTGACTTCATTTTCATGGGAAATTTTGGATGATAAAGTTTAGATACTCGCACATCTACCTCTTTAAACTTGTACCTCTAATAAATTCTAATTCTGGAAGACTTCCTCTTTTTCTTTTTATCTGTTTCATGTTTTGTTCTAAGGGATACTCCTTTTAGAATTTGCGTGTGTCTTTGCTGGTTACAAACGGTCCCAGTTTTTTTGTTGTTGTTGTTTCCTTACAGATGATGTTATTTCATTTTAGGCTTCCATACATTTCTTATATTGGAGGAGTACTGGCCGTGTCTCGGGAGTTCTACAAAAAGCTGAACGGTTTCAGCAATGTGTTTTTCGGCTGGGTGGTGAAGATGACGATTTCTTAATGAGGTAAATATAGTGGTAGTGCTCTGTCAACATGGAATTTGTAATACTTGCGGCATTATTACAAATAGGCCTTATCCGGAAAAAATACCAACTTTTTAACCTGTGCGGCTAGGATTTTAATACTTCACGCGTTTGGTGGCTTACACGCAGAGCTAAGAAATGCTAAAATTTGAATTTGATGTCTTACGAAGTTCTGGAGTTATGGCCGTCCAAAAATATATAGAAAATACAATAAAATGCTGTAAATGAACATATGGGTATACAAATGAGCAATTTTCTCATGGCCCAGTTCTTTAAAGCATCGTTTGTCTAACGAGCTCGTTCGTGGTCAAAATGTTAACTGTTCTAGTAGGTACAATATTAACTCATAGGTATTTTTGCTGACACAAATGCGAGTAGCTGCAAAAGCTACTCACATTTTTTTCAGCAAAAATATTAGCGTATCCTGCAAAAAGTTTGTCACTGGGTTCGGATTACTTCCGTGCCACGTTTTATCAAACATATTTTTATTACAAACCTTCAAAGTATTCCCCCTTTACTGAAACACATTTTTGTAACCTTTTACCCAGTCGCGAAAAGCAGATAAATAGTCTTCTTTTGGTATCTGTTGGAGACGCTGATAAATAGCGCTGCCAAGAGAACTAGACGTATACTTATTACCAGAAAGCATTTTCTTAAGCCTTGGAAATAAAAAGAAGTCACAGGGACTCAGGTCAGGTGAATAAGGTGGATGGTTCAAAACTTTCACATTTCAGAAGCCAAAACAAGACTTAACAACCTCAACTTATGAGAGGAGGCTTTGTCATGTAGAAGGTTGACTCCTGACCATCCTTTGTTTGGTCGTTTTGAATTGTAAAACTTTTTCGCTTTCTTCAGTACAGAATTCTTGCAGAATCGGCCAGTGACTGTATGACCAGATGGACAAGGTCCTTGGACGACTGGCCCACTTGAATTAAAGAAAATTGCGTACAACATCTTTTTCGAACTTATGGTTCTCTTGGCAATACATGGGCGTTTTTTATCTTTTCGCTACCATTGCATATTATCAGCTCTTCTTTGTGGCTCAAACATGTGCACCCAGGTTTCATCACCTGTTCGCAAGTTAGAAATAACCTGACTATAACAGCCTTTATATGTTTTCAAAAGTTCCCGGGCACATTTAAGGCATTGTGTCTTTTGCTCCTCAGTAAGCAAATGAGGTACCCACCTAGCGCAAACTTCTCTCAGGTCCAAACGCTTTTTTCAGAATTGGTTGCACACTGCCTTCTGATATGCAAGTACAACTAGCTATATCTTTGACAGATAATCGCGCATCCTATTCGACCACAATCTTTACAGCAACGATGTTATCCTTGGTAACAGAGGTTTTAGGCCTTCCAGGACGGGTATCATCTTCAACAGAAAATTTCTCAGCCTTAAAAGCTTTAACCCATCTAAACCTGTGCGCATTGAAATGGTCTGAGGTCCATATATATCACACAATTCATTAAATATCTGCTTTGAATCTATATTAAGCCTAATGCAGCATTTAATATTGCTACGAATTTCAGTCTTCTGGTCCATGTTCTAATGTAACAAGTAAATTGGTCAGTGTATATGACTGTATCTATTTCAATTTGAAATAACACGGTCAGTTGGAAAGCAATTTGCACGAAATAAACGGCTATCGTTAGCTATTCAACACACCCTTCAAGTGCAGTGAAGCATTTTAAAATATACCTGGCATAAAACCGAGGAAGCCTATTAGTGACAGAACTTTTTGCACGATACGTTAACTGACGGCATCGTCAGTTTTGAACAACTGGGCCAAGGGTAACTGTATAAATAATGCATTTGTTTTTCGATCCAAATGCTATGATATAAGGCAGAGTTGTTTCTGAATAGTATCTCTGCAATTACTTGTTGTCAGATTTGCAATTTTGGGTTTGGTTATGAAACATAAACATTTTTCTTTCAAATGACCATATTTTGACTTGTCAGATTTTAAACAGCCATGTCTTCCAAACCCAGTTTGATAATAAATTCAGATTTTCAGGATTGCCTAGTTTTATTTATTACTATCAGGTGTTAGAAGATTGAAAGCTCTATTCGCAAAGGTTTTATAATTTTCTTTTACGGAGTAGACCTATTGCGTGGTGGCAGTCCTCTGGAATTTCACAACATTCTAAAAAATAATTCATGATATGTCTTTTTATCGGGCATAATAAGTATAAAGAGAAAGTCGCGACTGATGTTAGATAAACGACTTCTACTATATCCGGGAGACAGGAATATTCAAGACAGTTAGTCATATACTAAATCAATCAATCAATCAATCAATCATTCAATTTCAGTCAGTCAACAAGTGCTGTGTTGCTTAAAATACAACATTTCTGCTCTTCAGAGGAATGGGTACACTTGATATATTTCCCCTCATTCTCACAATAGAGACAACTTTTATGACTACCTGTTATCTTTCCTGGACAGCAAAGCCCCTCTGAAAAGGGTTCTGCTCTCTCCTGGCGGGAGCAAATTCCTTCCTTTTGGAGTAGATCCCTTTTCAGAAGGCATACAATCCATTTTGGCACAGCTGTCTCCCTGGAAAGCGTATCAGTTCACTTTAAATCGACATATACGGACTTTGGTTTGTAAGACGGCTGCTTAACCCCCTCAGTCAAAGAATTAACTCTTCGCTCTTTCAACTTGGATAAATTCATTCTTCAAAAATAGGATGTCTCACAAAACTCAATGAACAGAATGCAAATATTGTAGAAGGGCACGAGTCTGTTGAATCCATCTTTTCTAGAGCGAGACAGCGTACAAATATTTTACAAATAGATAAAAACTGGGGAGATTTTCGTCATTTTGCAAGGGCAGATAACCTTTGCAGACAGGATGTTGCCTCCTTAGAAAAGTCGACTCTCGTTATCTCGACTTCGATTATCTCGAATAACCGTTTATCTTGAAGTGAAAATCTGGTCCCTTTTCTAACATGGAAATCTAACAACAGGTAATAAAATATTGTGGAAAAGAGGAGAAATTGCTCCTAAAGAGCAATTTCCCCTCTTTTCCACAATATTTTCTTTAGCAGTCAAATTACATATTCATTTGTGAAATGTGGTTGTACTGTTTATTTTTTCCTCAGTTCTGCAAATCTGATATATTGGTGTACGGATATCTCGAAGTATTTCAGAGAGACCCTTGGACTTCGAGATAACAAGAGTTGACTGTATTTTAATTCTTTCAAAAATGGGGGCTGCTCTTTCAAAAAAGACCTTGCTTCCACGACGAGCAAATTATTTCTTTCAGACTAGCCCTAATGATAAAAGGAAGCAAACCATTCAATCTCAGTTATTTCACTGGGAATTTATCTGTTCCCTTAAAAGCATTAGATAGGGAAAAGACCACACATGATCCAAGCGTGAACGGCACATGCGAGAACGGACATCTACGAGATCCCCATCGCAGTTCGCACAACATTATTAAAGAGGATTGAATATGTCTGAATTTTTTGTTTTATTTTCAAATGGAGACAAGTTCTACCGTAAGGAACTTGTTTGTTTGTATATTTCGAAAATTGGGGATACTCTTAATTGAAAGAGATTTCTCCACGAGGGAGCAGCAAATTCTTTACTTAAACTCTTTCAGTGCCACAGGCGATAATAATAGGTTTTTTTGCAAACAGCATAGATCCAAATGAGACGGTCCGTAATGAGCCATCTAATCTTGATCTATGCTGTTTCAACTTTATATACAAACTTCTTTCCAAGCGATAGTTTTTTTTTTTTTTTTTTTTTTTTTTTTTTTTTTTGTTTTGTTTTTTAAAGCAGACGACAAATGTCGTCTGAAATTTGGCATCGAAAGAGTTAAGAGCATCCTCCAGTTTAGGAGATAGGTAAATATTTTTAATTACAGTTATTTCCCTGGATATGTATCCCTTCCCCTTAACTTCGCGGATTGCTACTCTGGCTAGAATAAACGGCTGGCTGTTCTCATAGTTTTGTATTATAGTTCCACAACTTTAACTATGAACCGAAACGTCAAAAAACGTACCTTCGGGCATGTGCGCCCAGCGAAGATTCAGTCCAGCCTGCACATTCGCGCGAATGCGCAGTCTGATCTGAATCTTCGTTGGACGTACATGTGATTTGGGTCATTTTCTGACATTGCGGATCTTATGATTTGATGTCGTTCTATTGTAGAGTTCAAATACTAAATAACAGACAGGGAATTCTGCGACCAGCCAAGGGAATAGGAAGATATATTTCACTCCCACATAAGAGAGACAAACTCAATCCAGAGAATCCTAAAAAGTAAGTCAGCCTGACCATAGTAAAACCAACAATACTCGTATGAATATGACGTGTATGAACAGTTGAGACTCAGACCGCCTCACGTTACATTCCCGCTTTCTGAACAATCTATAGAATAGAACGACAGCAAAATGAGCCTTGCTAAGGAAAAATGGGTCTTCGGGAATTAATATGCGGACAGCGTAGGCCAGATCAGAGTGCATCCGTGTGCAGTCTTATCAAAGCCTTCATTGTCCTCTATTGTACGAAATTGTTGGATACTTTAGGTGGACAGAAAAGGCCCTTACCATTTTGTGTGCATTACGAAAACACGCCTATTCAAATATACAGAAAATTTCACCTCCAAAAATTGAAAATTTTCAAATAAAAAACTCTGCTATTTTTCATATTTCTGCTCAAACCATAGATTGTGGGTACTTGTTAGAACCGCCTCGGTGAGGCGGTTCTAACGAGTACCCACAATCTATGTTTCTGAGCAGAAATAAGAAAACAATGTATACCCCTTTAAGCCCCAGTTTTACTATATAAAAGTGGTGTATATAGGCATGTTTTCGTGATGGATTCTCTGGCTAATTTGGGTCTGTGCAGTTTGTATACTGAGTACTCTGAGTCGGCACTGGTAGTGACACATTGTTGAGTACCTTGTGGCCCGATAGTTATAACATCGTTATCATGAAACTGCTGTCATCAGCCAGTTAGGCAAACAGGGGATAGATCTGAAATACAGTCATCGTTTGAAAACAAAGAACATATTAACCCATTTAAGCCTAGCGTCCCATAAAAGGGACATTTGCAAACAGTGTAGACCCAGATCAGACGCCGCACAACGCGGCGTCTGATCAGGGTATACACTGCATTTAGCTCGGAAATTTCCACAACACATGTTTATGATAAAAATTATCCAGACACCCCTTATATGGAAAATGGAGCAGTCCAAAGAGTTAAGTTAGAAGAGTCCATTTGGCATAAATGGGTTAAAAATAATCACGATTCACAGCCTTCCCTAGACACAAAAGAAGGAGAGGTGAGCCGGAATATACAATGACAAAACAAACGTCACATCGAGGGTTGAGTGCAAGACTGTAGTAAGTCAGATGGTTGTTATTCCCAAAACTTAACCATGAAGGCATTATGAAGATTATAACATTTCTTTCTGTAAACAATGAAAATTTAGGTGTCATTGCTCGTATGAGCAATGACACCTAAATTTGCATTGTTTACAAAGGGGTCAAAGTTGCCCCTAAACAAGGGTTTCGAAAATATGTTTGAGTTATACTACCGTCTTGCGCTCAACCCTCAACATATAAACCGCCGACGCACAAACAAAAGACTGCAACAGAGAAGCACCTTGGGACGGTCAGTAGAAAACTACTTTTTTTATGGGGGCAGGAGCAGGGGCGTGGTTAACCAGTTTTACTCGCAGTTCCAAATTACGGTCAGCATAAGGGTCCTCTATCTCATCACAGTGCAACACAATCAAAAACACTGTGATGAAACAAAGCAAAGGGCATATTGACGAGCTGAAGCCAAAACACAAGAAAACCTCAAAAGGATCACGATGGCCCGACCACTAACACTGATAGTAGCGCCAACCGGCTGAAACAGATTGAGGAGGGAGCCCTCATTTAATCTAAGGACCGACTCACCGTCGTTGAGTTAAAGAGGAAAGCAAAGCTATCACCCATGGTTGGGCTAACAACCATTCATGCAGTTTGCCACAGAATATTCATGCTGTAACCTATCTTTTTTGTAGCGAGTGATACGCTTTTTAAATGGTTCCGAAAATTTTGCAAACAATCTTTCTGAATTTCTAAACTACGTCGCCATGAAATTAACACACACACACATACACACACAGAGAGAGAGAGAGAGAGAGAGAGAGAGAGAGAGAGAGAGAGAGAGAGAGAGAGAGGGGGGCTGAAATGAAATGAAAGTATACTGAAACCCATAGTAAACGACGGGTACGCGCGCCGAGCTCATTCTTCGCCATTTATTCTTGGTTTCTGTTATTTTCGCAATTGCAAATGAGCTACAATATAAAAACATATATACTTGCGAACATATGCAGCAAGCGAAGACCCGGACCAAACTGCCCACCCATGCAGTCTGATCTGGATTTTTGTTTTCCGCAATACTTAAGAAATCTTCAATCCTTGCCTAATTCCAAATAAAGCGACAATCGAAAGTTCCTCAAGACTGCGCAGATATAAAAACATACCCTAAAGTACATTTTCTCAGCCTTTGACGTTCGTGCGTTTTGTTTGCTTGTTTACAGTACGTATATATCCCATTATACAACCAGAATGAATCAAATGAAAATGCCTTAAGTGTCCATGTTTTCTAGTTAGTGTTTGCCCACTTATTATAAGTCCGCATCGGTAAATTTCGTGATAATGACGGATTAAGTTCTCTATGATTTTTCTCAGCCTGTGACTCACGTGCGTTTTGTTTGCTTGTTTACAGTACATATATATCCCATTATGTAACCAGAATGAATCAAATGAAAATGCCTTAAGTGTCCATGTTTTCCTGTTAGTGTTTGCCCACTTATTATAAGTCAGTATCGGTAAATTTCGTGATAATGACGGATTAAGTTCCCTATGATTACATGAAGCCCTCACAAGGGATTCTCATTACGAAAACATGCCTATTCAAATATACTGAAAATCTGACCACCAAAAAATGAAAATTTTCCGATGAAAAATACTGATATTTTTCATATTTTTGTTCAAAACATAGATTATGGGTACTCGTTAGAACCGCCTCGCAGAGGCGGTTCTAACGAGTACCCACAATCTATGTTTTTGAGCAGAAATAAGAAAAATAATGTATACCCCTGTAAACCCCAGTTTTACTATATAAAAGTCGGGTTTAAGGGGGTCAGAATTATATAGGTATGTTTTCGTGATGCATAGAAAATTTTCAAAAACATTCTGGAGCCAGCCTAGCCAAGCCTGTCTGCGACAATCCAATATACTGGCCTGCCACGACAAAAGTCTAAGCAGTAATGCATATCACAGTGTACACTACTGTTCATGAACAGACTCTACATAACTGAATCTGCTATTTTCGTTCTCTTTAGGGAAATTGAAACATGTTTAAGGGAGGCAACTGTCAAAATTGTTTTTGTATCCCTTCTGAAAAGGAGTCTAGCCATCACCAAAACATGCCTATATAATTTTGACCTCCTTAAACCCCACTTTTATATAGTAAAACTGGGGTTTACAGGGGTATACATTATTTTTCTTATTTCTGCTCAAAACATTGTGGGTACTCGTTAGAAACGCCTCGTCGAGGCGGTTCTATCGAGTACCCACAATCTATGTTTTGAGCAGAAATATGAAAAAGTTTAGAATTTTTCATCTGAAAACTTTCATTTTTTCGGTGGTAAAATTTTCAGTATATTTGAATAGGCTTGTTCTCGTAATGCTAAAAGGAAAACCGTTGTAACGTTGGAAGCAAACTGTCTTTTTAGAGTAGACCATTTTTTAGACGGGGGTTGGTGTGCAGAAAAGCAAACAGGAAGTTACCAAAGTTGTCTTCCTTATATAAACTGTGCATTATGTCAATAAGTTCGCTGCTTTCAAGGATCCCGTGTTCTTAGAAAACATTTGCCAAATGTATTAACCTATTTATGCCGAGTGGACTCTTCTACGTCATCACTTTGGGCAGTCCCATTTCTATATTAGTTTTTATTGTTACCATCTTTTATCGAAATTCCTGTATTTAACGCAAACAGTGTAGACCTTTATCAGACGCCGCTAATGTCCCTTTTCTTGGACGCCAGGCATAAATGGGTTAATCCAAGAGCGAGTTCAAGACAAGTTTATTTTTCCGATCAGTCCGCTTTATTCACTAAAAGAATATTTGTAGTCTTTCAGTGGTGGCCTGTTAACCCATTTCAGACCGAATAAACTCCCCACACTACATATTGGAAGGGTCCAATTTCAATTTTAAGTATGTCAGGTTATTTGATTTAGATATTCCTAAAGAAAAATGGCTAAACTATTTGCGAACAGTACTCTGAGCTGGGTCTGGACTGTTAGCCAGTTGCCCTTTGTGGGTCTCCAGTCTAAAATGAGCTAACAAAGTGCGAATGCACTGACCTTGGCATCTGCTATTTGCAAAATACACATAACTTTTTCAGCTTGTGTTTCTGAAGTGGACGCTTCTATCTTTCAATTTGGACACGTTCACTACTGCAAATAAGGATGTCGGTTGTAAATCAAAAAACGGAATTCTAACTGTAAGTCAAGATGACGTGGCTCGTTCCAAGCTCTATCATCTGAACTTACATTGTTTGCATAGGTGTCTGCTTTGGTCTGCTAAGCCTCACAGTTGCTCTCACAGACTCATTATAATGATGCTTTGACTAATATGTAGCAGAACCGAAATCCTACATACAGTCGACTCTCATTACCTCGAATTCCAAGGGACCTCGAATTCCAAGGGACTCTCGGATACTTCGAGATATCCGTACCTCGACATATCAGATTTACAAAACTGAGAAAAAATAAATCGAACAACCACATTTCACAAATATATATGTAAGTTGACTCCTGAAGTTAGAGATATATTGAAAATATTGTGAAAAAGAGGAGAAATTGCTCCTTTGGAAAATATTGAGGAAAAGAGGAGAAATTGATCCAAAGGAGCAATTTCTCCTCTTTTCCACAATATTTTGTTACCTGTTGGTAGATTTTCATGTTTAAACAGGGACCAGATTTTCACTTCGAGATAAGCGGTTATTCGATATAAGCGAGGTCGAGATAACGAGAGTCGACTGTATTTGCGACTTTTTCAGATTGATGCTTTTCAAAACGTCCAGAACACGATTTAAACAAGAAGGACTAAATACATTAAAGTACAAAGTACTGACCAGAGAATCGAAACCTCTGTATACATGGATTCAGGTTTCGTACAACGAAACATATATTATGAAGGTAAATAAAATATACAAATGCTGCCCTTTGAAACTCGTAACACATAAACGAATGAAAATTGGAGTCTCGGTTTTATTAAGACTCGTCATATGGAAGCATTCAAGGGAAGCAATTGCATCAAAATTGCTTTGCATTCCTTTTGAAAATGGGTACTCTAAAAGGAAAGATTTTACTCACAAATTCGTTCCTTTAGTGTAAACCCCTTTTCAGCAGGGGACTGGTGTGCAAGAAAACAAACAGGAATTCACAAATTTTGTCTCTCTTGTAAAATGTGTTGGAAAATAAGGTACATGTACATCCTGTCCCCTTTATCCATTTATGCCTAGTCCCATAAAAGGGACATTGGCAAACAGTGTAGACTCCGATCAGACACCACAGAACGCGACGTCTGATCAAGGTCTACACTTTTCGCATTAAATATATAAAAAAAATCTTTAAAACCTGGTGATAATAAAAAGCAACCAGATACCCTTTAAATTGGGTAGGCATTTTTCCCAAGAGAGAGGTAGAAAAGTTCCCTTTAAATTGGGTAGGCATTTTCCCAAGAGAGAGGTAGAAAAGTTCACTTGGCAGACTGGTATTGTATTTCGGACGAACTTTATTCACAAGTTTGGACACAGGAAGACGTGACCTATGTCACATCCCCGTGTATGCAAACAACAAAGGTTCAGACAGGCCTGATCAACTTCTAATTCTGGTCAAGGTCTTCGCTTTATCCTCAGCGGATACGCAACGTTGTGACAACGTCTTGGCGTTGCCTCGACGATAATGCGACGTTGTATAAACGTCACGTGCCACATTACTGATACAACGTGCTGATACAACGTCGCATCAATGTTGATACGTCGTCACGTTGCATCGATGATGACGCGACGTTGTATAAACATTAACACACCCGTTTCACGGCGTATAAATGTTATGTGCCGCCGGGTCACTTTTAACTTCATTCTAAAGCAGCCGATCATGTACATACGTGCAATATTGTGCTGATATTATCATGTTTTCTGGTCCTTTGGGATTATTGAGCACATACATTATATACGAAAAAAGAATCGGTGGCGGATCCAGTATGCTTTAATAGAAGGGTAAATATTTTCTGAGGGAGATCGATTTGATCAAACTACCACATTCACCCTTAGTGTTTGTATAGACAGACCTAAAGAAACTGTGTAGACCCAGATCGGACTCACCATAACACGAAGTTTGATCAGGGTCTGCACTACTTGCCACTCACCCAGCAATTTTGCACACATACACAAGTATTGAAAAGGACTTTCATCACGAAAGCATACCTATATAATTTTGATCCCCTTAAACCCCACTTTTATATAGTAAAGCTGGAATTTACAGGTTATACATTAATTTTCTTATTTTTGCTCGAAAACATAGATTGTGGGTAATCGTTAGAACCGCCTCGCTGAGATGGTTCTAACAAGTACCCACAAACTATGTTTTGAGCAGAAATATGAAAATTAACAGAGTTTTTTACCTGAAAATTTTCAGTTTTTGGAGGTGAAATTTTCTATATATTTGAATAGGCGTGTTTCTGTAATGTTGCAGAGGAGTATGTGAGGCAGTTCTTATATTGTTTGTTTGTCTGTTATTCATAATTGCAACTGTTTCTTGGTGTCTTGCCATTGTCTTTTCTTCTTCATTCGATGCCTCGGGAAGACTTGTTTCATGTTTGTGTTGAGGTTTTACGGCCCAGTCAACCCAATGGGGTCATGTCCAGCGCGGTCGGTTTACCTAACCACACGTTTACTGGGCAGGCTTAGTCACTGGCCTTAACTGGGTAAATCTTAGGTCTAGATAGAGAATGCGCATCAGGTAAATATTTTTCTTTTTTCTCCACGAAAACATAAGTTGTGGGTACTCATTCGAGGCGCGTGGAGAACTAAGAAAAATATCAATGTTTTTGGATTGAAAAAAAAAAGCATCTTGTCAAGAGCTATGGTAAATTCAGTTATATTTTATGAGGCAAGTAAATGTGTGATAAAATTGTGTCTACTACTCAGTAGCTCAATATTTCCACATGAACTGTATTATTGCGGATAACCCAAATTTAAAGGTTATCAGTCTGGGCTCGGACCCATCAATTGATGGGTCCGAGCCATCACGAAATCATGCCTATATAATATTGACCCCCTTATACCCCACTTTTATATAGTAAAACTGGGGTTTACAGGGGTATACTTTATTTTTCTTATTTCTGCTCAGAAACATAGATTGTGGGTACTCGTTAGAACCGCCTCATCGAAAAAACATAGATTGTGATTACTCGTTAGAACCGCCTCATCGAGGCGGTTCTAACGAGTACCCACAATCTGTGTTTTGAGCAGAAATATGACAAATATTAGGATTTTTTTATCTGAAAATTTTCATTTTTTCATGGTAAAATTTTCAGTATAATTGAATAGGCGTGTTTTCATAATGTCTGGGTAAAAACTCTGCAGACGACATCTTGAAATACTTTTCTTATTTTTCCCAGAAAAACAGGTTTTTAACAATTCATGCAACTTTTCCCCAGTGGAGAAATCCTGTTTTCAGGAAAAAATAACAAAAAACAAATATCAGTTTGTCGTCTGCAGAATTAGCCTAGAGAGCGGTAAAGGTTAATATTATGATGTCTGCTGCATATTTATAATTGCTATAGTCAATACGCTGTAAAACATCAAATGCCTGATGGATTTTTTTGTTGACCTTAATGAATCATGCAAAATGCAGCAGATGTCATTCTCGGCTTGCAGTTTGTTTTATTTATTAGAGAAAATAAGTTGTCGCTATTTGTGCAGAAAATGAGTGCGGTAGACTAAAACAATAAAAAGCAGAAAATCTTCATGACAGAAATGCGGCAACTTGAAACTGTGCCAGCCTAATTCAATTATAATCGACCTCCTGCAGTGATAAATGACACTGTCGTGTAAACAGTATAGGTGATGGAAGATATTTAGCATGCTGAATTTTGAAATGAAACAGACATTTAAATCTTTCTTACTTTGACTTTAAACAAAGAGCTTGGTATTTCATTTTTCTTTGCATTTAAAACATTTCTTTTGAAAAGTGTTCCAAGTGACCTCTGCCTTACCTTCCCTACATAAATCAAGAAAGGTATATGTGTGCAATCTGCGATTTTGTTTTTTAAGCATGCTAAATGTACAATTTACATACATAAGAATGAGGAGCAAGAAGTATAATATTCAAAAAATTTAATAGAAATAACAGCATGCATAAGAAAAAAAAAACTATTATCATGCATAAATATATGCTACAATACTAACACATTAACACTACTACACACTTCTACAAACAAATACAAAAAAACAGTAAAGAAAATCAATTTTAGAAAGCACAAATATAGAGGAAACTAAGGAAGAACACAAACAAAACAAAACAAGAAAAACAAAAACCAGTTTTGTCTGGCAAATTAACCTACATCATGGTAAAAGTCAATAATAGTTTCATACCAGTATGTCTGAAACAGCTAAATGACCCTGTAACCCGAAAACAGCAGTGTCAAAACTTAATTATTTCTCTCAGTTAAAACAATGCAAGCAAGAAGTGACAAGTCGGTTATTGCATGTTTTAAATTTCTCGTCTCACGGCTCGAAATTTAAAACGATGCAATAACCTATACTTAAACATAAAGAATAAAAACTGCAGCAGACAGCATTTGTCATGTCAATAATCTGCTTGCCAGACAATTCAAGTTACTATCAAACCAAGTATAGGTTATTGCATCGTTTTAAATTTCGAGCCGTGAGGGGAGAAATTTAAAATATGCAATAACCGACTTGTCGCTTCTTGCTGGCATTGTTTTAACTGAGAGAAATAAGTATGGATTGTTGCAGTGCTTAAATTCCGAGCCTGAAAGGCGAGAAATTTAAGCACTGCAACAACCCACTTGTCGCATCTTGCTGGCATTGTTTTAACTGACAGAAATAATTAAGTTTTGATTTGCTTATCTAAACACACTGCTGCTTTTGGGTTACAGGGTCATTTAGCTGTTTCAGACATACTGGTATGAAAATATAACCATGTTGTAGGCTAAATTGCCAGTCAAAGAGTTTTTTTTTTTGTTTTTTTTTTTTTTGTTTTTTTTTTTTGTTTAAGGGAGAGGTCACTTGGGACACTTTTCAAAAGAAATATTTTAAATACAAAGAAAAATGAAATACCAAGCTCTTTGTTTAAAGTCAAAGCAAGAAAGACTTAAATGTTTGTTTCATTTTAAAATTCAGCATGCTAAATGTCTTCCATCACCTATACTGTTTACATGCCCGTGTTATTTATCACTGCAGGAGGTCGATTATAGTTGAATTAGGCTGGCACAGTTTCTAGTTGCTGCATTTCTGTCATGGAGATTTTCTGCTTTTTATTGTTTTAGTCTACCACACTCATTTTCTGCACAAATAGCGACAATTAAGTTTTGATTTGTTTATCTAAACACACTGCTGTTTTCGGGTTACAGGGTCATTTAGCTGTTTCAGACATACTGGTATGAAAATATTATTGACGTTTACCATGATGTAGGCTAATTTGCCAGACAAAAATGTTTTTTTTTTTTTTTTTTTTTTTGTTTGTTTGTTTTGTTTTGTTTTTTTTTGTTTTTTTTTTATTTGTTTTTTATTTTGTTTGTGTTCTTCCTTAGTTTCCTTTATATTTTTGCTTTCTAAAATTGATTTTCATTACTGTTTTTTTTCTGTATTTGATTTTTTTTAAATACGTAGATAGGAGAATAAAGGACTTCTTGCTCCTCATTCTTATGTATGTAAATGGCACATTTAGCATGCTTAAAAAACAAAAACGCAGACTGCAGACATACGAGTGATGTTCGAAATGAATTGCTTACTGTCCTCTAGCTCGATATCCACGTGGGGCACGATAAAAACCAATACATACCTGTATAGGGCTACTCAAATTCTACACAATGGTGTATAAATGTACATGTTAGACTAAGTGTAAGACATAAAAGTTGCCATTTGAATACACGCAGTCATTGACCACTGCAGTAAAAATGGTTGGTAGAAGCGTCGACAAAAAAGATGAAATACGGGGTGACATCAAAGCTCGCTCAAAACTTGGTTGTTCTTTGAAGAAGCTGATGACTGAAATTTCTACCGCTTTTGGACCTTCTTGTGTGTCTTATGACACAGTTCGGCGGTGGAAAAAGACATTTGAGTCTGGTGTAGAGTCCATCAAAAATGCACCGAAATCAGGTGGGCCAAAATCTGCATCTCGTAAAGAAATCGTGTCCAAAATAAAGGAAATCATTGAAGGAGATGCCAGATTTACAGTTCGTGATATTGCACGAAAGGTAGGCATATCACTATCA
Source organism: Anodontia alba (assembly GCA_964016985.1). Classification (NCBI taxonomy): domain Eukaryota; kingdom Metazoa; phylum Mollusca; class Bivalvia; order Lucinida; family Lucinidae; genus Anodontia; species Anodontia alba. Next base: position 16,147,885 of record OZ024825.1, on the reverse strand, counting down.
ACGGTTCACCTTATTTTGAAGAAGCATTTGAAATTCAGAAAGATTTCTGCTAGATGGGTGCCACATCTGTTGACTGACGAGCTAAAGAGGCAACGGGTTAAAGTGGCCAAAAAGCTGCTTCAAATGTTTCCAAAATATGACAAAAAGCAGTTCGCCAATGTCGTCACAGGTGATGAAACCTGGGTTCATTATTTTGAGCCCGTCAGAAAGGTTAGCAATAAGATCTGGGCCACTAAACACAGCAAACGCCCAATAATTGCCAAAAGTTCTTTGAGTACAAAGAAGGTTTTGTATGCAATCTTCTTCTCTGGTGAAGGAGTCGCAATAAAAGTGCCAGTGAAAAAGGGCAAAAGCATCACCGGAAAGTACTACAAAGACGTAGTACTGAAGAAACTGAAAAAGTATTATCAAAAACGACGCCCTGCCACTGGTTTTAAACATGTCCGTCTTCTACATGACAATGCCACAGCTCATACCTCCGCAATAGTTACGGCGTTTTTGAAGAACCGCTCTCATTTTCTGCACAAATAGCGACAAATATACTAATTGCACACGTTAGAGAACACTATGTGCATCTTTAAAACTGCTTACATATTCAATGCAAAAAACACACCACGAAAATATGTCTATATAATTCTGACCCATTTAAACCCCACTTTTATATAGTAAAACTGGGGTTTACAGGGGTACACATTATTTTTCTTATTATTGCTCAAAAACATAGACTGTGGGTACGCCGAGGCGATTCTAATAAGTACCCATAATTTATGTTTTGAGCAAAAATATGAATAATATTAGAATTTTATTATCTGAAAATTTTCATTTTTTGGTGGTAAAATTTCAGTATATTTGAATAGGCATGTTTTCGTAATGATATTTTTTTCAGTCATAGATTTGATTACTTGTTATCAATTTACTGGATCCACTAATGTTTCTATGTCAATCATTGTATCTCATCTGCCATTTAATTGCATAAACAAATGAAATAAACATTAAAAATCAGTCTTAATAATTCTTTGACAAATGGAACACTGCTGACAATTCTGATCAGTGCCAGAAATTCAGCAATAAACGATTCCTTGGTAACTGTAATCTATTTTAGGAGATCGCTATAATATAATTTATATCTATTCCAGGAATTCAACGACAGGTGGAACAGTGACCCAAAAACGACTAAAACAAAATCATTACCTTCAAATGAGACCAATGCATCAAATAAGACACATACATCATAGTTAAAGACAGCATGCTGGGTAAACATTTCAGCAGACAACAATATGAAATATTTTCCTATTTTTCCCAGAACACAGATTTTGGCATTATATGCAAACTTTCTCCAAAGGATACGATTTGCAAGGAATGCCATCGTCTACTTTCTGGTAAAAATAAGAAAATATCATCTATGTGCCATCTGCTGAATTTGCACAGCGATAGGTAAAGGTAATTCTATAAGAGAATCCTTAGGAAATTCAGATTAAAAGAAATAAAAGCATCGCAGACAATGCATGATACCCTGCCAGTGTAGTGTAACAAAACATGTAGAGAAGATGGTTGTGTTTGACATGTGATAACTCTACCAAAACATTGGTATACTGTAACCTCGAAACAATATGTACTGTATCACTTCATAGTCTCAACTGGTACTGGTGAAAACCGTAGGAGGATTTAGCCTGAAAGCAAAGGGGATGCTTTAATAAGTAATAACTCTATGAAACTTTGGTGTACTGTAACCTTGAAAGAATATAACAATTTGGTGTACTGTAACCTGGCTGCAATTCTCCAAATCTTTTTTCTTATCTAACAACACACAAATAACAGCTTGACCAGACGAAAACTGTAGGAGTAAGCTGCAAATGAAATCACGCTGGAACAATCTTTAACTCTTTCACTGCCACAGGCGATACTAATAGACTTTTGCAAACAGTATAGATCCAGATGCGACGGCTCATCTGGATCTACACTGTTTGACATTCAGTCTTTCAACTTTACGTATGAACTTCTTTTCAAGCAGTAGTTTATTTAAAAAGAGATTAGTAGTCGACAAATGTCGTCTGAAATTTGGCAGCGAAAGAGTTAAAGAACTATATATCAAAATTTGGTGTACTGTAACCTCGAAACAATATGTGCTGCATCATCTCATAGTCTAACTGTCCCCCAAGTTTCAACGCAATCGGATGAAAACTGCAGGAGGAGATATCCGGAAACAAAGTAAAGTCTAAAACTCGTTAATAAGGGTAATAACTACAACAAAATTTGGTGTACTGCAACCTCGAAATAATATGCAATGTACCACCTCATGGTGTAACTGGCTAACAGATTTCAACGCGATCCGATGAACACTGTAAGAGTTATCCGGAAACGAAGCGTGGTCGCACGGACAAACACCGGAGGGGGTATATCATAATACCAGTCACTATCGTGTGGTGGTATATAAAAAAGAAAAGAGCAGGAAATAACATTTATTGCGGGTAACGAGTCCTTTTGATATACAGAACAAAACACATAGAGAGAATACAGCAGAAAATAACATATTATATATATGGGTAGTTTCAGTTTTACATCAAACTATAATGTGTGAGTAGAGTACAAACAACATACATTTTTTGTGCAAACAATACAGTAAATACATGTGTAATGTGTGAGTAGAGTACAAACAACGTACATTTTTGTGCAAACAATACAGTAAATACATGTATAATGTGTGAGTAGAGTACAAACAACATACATTTTTTGTGCAAACAATACAGTAAGTACATGTGTAATGTGTGAGTAGAGTACAAACAACGTCCATTTTTGTGCAAACAATACAGTAAATGCATGTATAATGTGTGAGTAGAGTACAAACAACATACATTTTTTGTGCAAACAATACAGTAAATACATGTGTAATGTGTGAGTAGAATACAAACAACGTACATTATTGTGCAAACAATACAGTAAATACATGAATAATGTGTGAGTAGAGTACAAACAACATACATTTTTTGTGCAAACAATACAGTAAATACATGTGTAATGTGTGAGTAGAATACAAACAACGTACATTTTTGTGCAAACAATACAGTAAATACATGTATAATGTGTGAGTAGAGTACAAACAACATACATTTTTTGTGCAAACAATACAGTAAATACATGTGTAATGTGTGAGTAGAGTATAAACAACATACATTTTTGTGCAAACAATACAGTAAATACATGTATAATGTGTGAGTAGAGTACAAACAACATACATTTTTGTGCAAACAATACAGTAAATACATGTATAATGTGTGAGTAGAGTACAAACAACATACATTTTTTGTGCAAACAATACAGTAAATACATGTGTAATGTGTGAGTAGAGTATAAACAACATACATTTTTGTGCAAACAATACAGTAAATATCCTAAAATTTCGAACACTTTATTCATTCTTTTTTGGCCTAAATTTTGCTATTTTGTTGTTGCTTCTTAATAAACTTGGCGGAGTGGCAAACAAAGTAGACCCTGATCAGACTGCTCATTTAGGAGAAGTATGATCAGAGTCTACTTTGTTTGTATATCCCATTTTGTCAGACATTTTTGTGTATGAAATTTTAGGACATTTACTATAATTGGGATACCCAGAAAAGTCACAGTAATTGAAGGCAGCCCTCCCAGGCACCAGGGATTGTAGTTATAAAGCAAGATAAGATTTTGACTTGTTCTCTCTTAACTCTAAGATTTTCTTAAATTTCTGCTTAAATCTAAGAAATTGTTAAGTATTATTTATTAACCCACTTAACCCTTAAGATCGCTTAAGATATTTCTTAATTTTAAGATACGTCGGGAGGTGTCTTAAATTATTTTTCTAAGAAATTTCTTATGTTATTTAAGAGAAATAAAATGGTCGCCAGATTCAGGCAGTCGAGAATTTAACCACCAAGAAACATTTTTTTTCACGATCTATACTGAATTGTATTGGTCGGGCGGGATGCCGATCTTTACGTCATAAAAAATATATGTTTGGATCCTTTTCCGCTGAAAGAGGATACATGTGTTGTGTTGATTTTGACGAAATGTTTGTGTTATTCAGTAGCGGCTACGATTCGGGTTTCCAATATGATGTGTTGACATTGTACAGATTCAGACTTTGGGTCCACTTATTGCAACTTAGGTAAGTTTTAAAAACAAGTAACAGCTTCCTGAAAAATCAACACTATATCGTCTCGCGGAGCCCATCCAATGTCCCAAGGAAGGTTATGTTTACATGTTATGTTTATATAAAATGATGACACAAAATTGCAAGTCTCAACTTCTCAAAAACTATCAATGTCTGGTAGTGGGAATTGATCACTGTTTGATCATTATACCCTCAGGGAAAAGAGAACAAATAAAAACGGAATGAACAAAAGAAGGGGAACTCCAAGTCTGATTAGCCAAAGGCAGTCATATAGCTGAGGCCTTCCCAGGGGTTTTGGGGAACAAGGGAACATGCCCATTTATTTTCATGGAACAAGGTACCATTGGCAAATATTTAAGGGAACAAGGGAATAAAACTAATTTTGGGGAACAGGGAGTACAGAAATTTTGAAAATTACTAAGGGAACAAGGCTGATTATTATTTTGGGAACAAGGAAACATGGATCCCCTGGGAGGGCCTCATAGCTCTAGATAAGCTCTAGGGGTATCAGATAAATGTTTTTGTTATTTCTTCACAAAATTTTTGTGGGTACTCATTGAGCACCTCGGTGAACACTTCTAATGAGTCTATACCTACAAAATATTTTAGTGGAGAAATAAGAAACTATTCATACTTTTTGTTGAAAAAAGTCAGGTAGAGTTATGCAGTCATATGAAATATTTACTTACTTTTCATCACGAAAACATGCCTATATAATTTTGACCCCCCTTAAACCCCACTTTTATATAGTAAAACTGGGGTTTACAGGGGTATACATTTTTTTTTCTTATTTCTGCTCAAAAACATAGATTGTGGGTACTCGGTACCACAATCTATGTTTTGAGCAGAAATTTGAAAAAATATCAGCGTGTTTAATCTGAAAATTTTCTGTTTTTGGAGAAGAAAATTTCTATATATTTGAATAGGCGTGTTTTCGTAATGGTTACTTTTTATGTGACAGGGTAATTATGGTTCCATGTTGGTCTGTTGGACATCCATCCGTATTTTTGTTTCCGCATCACGAAAACATACCTATATAATTTTGAATCCCTTAAATCCCACTTTTATATAGTAAAACTGGGGTTTACAGGGGTATACATTATTTTTCATATTTCTGCTCAATACATAGATTGTGGGTACTCGCTAGAACCGCCTCGGCGAGGTGGTTCTAACGAGTACCTACAATTTATGTTTTGTGTAGAAATATGAAAAATATCTGAGTTCTTTTTTTTATCTGAAAATTTTCTGTTTTTGGAGATAAAATTTTCTTTATATTTGAATAGGCGTGTTTTCGTAATGGGACGATAACTTGAGTAAATGTCAATTTTGATGAATTTTCACTAACTTAGTGTGTTCATTAATATTGTGCAGATCTGGTTTGGGTTTCCAGACGATAACTCGAGTAAATGTCAATGCATTTTCACCAAAATTGGTGTGTTCATTGATATTGTGCAGATCTGGTTTGGGATTGTTAATACTGTAATGGGCAAATTTCATCAACGTTTTATACAGCTGTCTTCCTGCACCATGATAGGGGCTGGATATTATAGTTTAATGTTTTTATTCATTGTGACTGTATAGAGACTGTATAGAGAGCTTGAAATCAGCAGATGCCAGACCCAGACCCAAACCGTTTAAGTTTTTCAGGCGGGGTCCTTTGGACACATTTCTAGTTTTTTTTTCTTTATTTTCAGAGGAAATGATGCTTGCCATTTCATGTCATTTGTCTGTCTAGCAGATGATTCACATAAAATGTCAAGGCTTATTTCCTTTGAAAAATAATAAATGTCATCTGCTGGCTTTCATAGTCAGCAGTTATAAGAAAGTGGATAGGCCATTAAGCAGTAAACCAGCAACAAAGGCACTGTTCGTGATAATACTGTGCATTATACGGTATGTCTATTTCAAAAATATTTAATCTGAATTTATAACAGACTATTACAGTGATAAATGTTTCCACAAACAGGCCTGAGCAAATATCCTGGACCAAGATGAGAGCAGACTGTTTTCTCTTTATGCTGTGTGCAGGAGGGTAGAATGCAGATCAGAACAAGAGTACTAATTACATTAAATAGTGGGTAACAGGCCTGACCACTGTATACCCAGATCAGAGCAGAAGGCTTTCTTTATATAATATTATAACAAACAGGCTTTACACAATGAAGCCAATCAAAAATGTATATGTTTAGGGTAACTGTACCTTACCTAATCTTCCTAGTGAAACATGTTTTCTCAAAATAAATAAATAAATAAATAAATAATTTAAATTAAAAAAATGAAAATAGCAGCAGTTTGATCTGGGTCTACACTGCTCAGACCTACTTATCTAAATATTAAGCATAAATATTTTATCCCAGTTACACTATATTTATTATATTATATTATTATTATTTTTAGAAAACATGAAAAAACAAAACAAAAAAAAACAGCTAGGTTTCACCAAGAAAACTAGGTGGGGTATGGTTATTCTAAACACACATATTTTTTTTATTTGACAGTCTGGTGCAGAGTCTAAATATATTTGTTAATTATGGTATAATTCTATATTAAAATACTTCAAAAACAATGTCCCTACCTAATCTACATATCTTTTCCTAACATATTACTCTAAACACACACGTTTTTATTTGGCCTTGAGGGTCTAGTCAGACCAAGCTGTAAATATACTATGTATGCCAGTGTAGATTTAAATCAGATCAAGAATAGAGTAGTAGATATTGTAACTATTAGGACACACTTGGGTGTAAACCTAGATCAGATTTATATGATTGCTTCTTTATGCTACATCGTATCATGTACCAGACCCAAATCACATCAGTAGCAACAGTCTGATCAGGGCCTGCAATGTGTGTTATTCCACCTGACCAGCACATTTCTGGTTCCTTCTATAATTATAAATTGATAGAATGTCATGGCAACAGTGCATAAAATGTGCTGTTCATTTTGGAGATTAGCTATAACAAGCAACAACAAAAACTGGATTATGAATTGAGCCTCGGACCTAATAATACCCGGACTTGTCACTAATATGTTCTTGGCTTGATTTTAGCACGATTGTACAGCACTATGGTCATTAAAAATATTTTTGAAAAATACATTACGAAAACAGGCCTATTCAAATATATAGAAAATGCAACCTACATAACTGCAAATTTTCAGATAAAAACTGATAATTTTCATATTACTGCTCAAAACATACATTGTGGGTAACAATGAGATGGTTCTAACAAGTACACACAATCTCCTTTTTTTTAGCAAAAATAAGAAACATAATATATACCCTGTAAACCTCAGTTTTACTATATAAAAGTGGGGTTTAAGGAGGTCAGAATTATATAGGCATGTTTTCGTGATGAACTGAAGTTGTAATAAATTGTGTTTAATAGGTTTGGTTGAAAAATGTTAAGTTACAAATAATAAAATTGAAGTTATACCATCAGTTTGGGTGAGTTTCGGATGACTGTTTGCTGAAAGTGCCAAAAATATCTACAAGAGGGCCATGATGGCCCTATATCGCTCTCCTGAATCATGTTATATATAGCATTGCAAACAGAGATGCGGTTCTTAAGGTCATCGTGACCATGCCCTCAGGGTCATCTTCTGGTCAGAAGAAATATCCCTACGAAGTTTGAGGATCCTAGCCCCAAGCATTGCCGAATTATAAGCTTGTTTTCTACTAGAGGTCAGTGTGACTTTGGCCTTTGCCATTAGGGTCATCTACTGGTCAAGACTACTACCCCATCTAAGTTCAGGTGTTCTAGCCTCAAGCACTGCCGAATTATAAGCTTTTTAGTACTAAAGGTCATGGTGACCTTGACCATGACGTTTGCCCGCAGTGTCATCTACTGGTGAGGACCAGCATCCCTTCTAAGTTTGAGGGTCCTATCCCCAAGCATTGCCAAGTTATCAAGCTTTTTAGTACTAAAGGTCCTGGGGACCTTGACCTTTGCCCTCAGGATCATCTACTGGTGAGGACCAACATCTCTACTAAGTTTGAGGGTCCTAACCATAAGCATTGCAGACTGGAGACCAGGAGGTCGTGGGTTCAACCCCCGCTGAGGTCGGCAACATTCTTTCGTGGAGATTGATCATGAAATATTTTCTACGGTCATTCTCTCCCTTCCGCTGATTCAAGAAGGGCAGTTGCCAGTTTCTGGCGAAAGAATGTGCACAATACTGGTAACCGCTGAGAAGACTAAGCCTGCCCAGTAAACGCGTAGTTAGGTAAACTGACCACGCTCGACATGACCCCACTGGGTTGACTGGGCCGTAAAACCTCAACACGAACAATGCAGAATTATAAGCTTTTTTTGGTACTAAAGGTCACGGTGACCTTGACCTCTGACTTAAAGGTCATCTACTTTTCGTCCATCCTCCCTATTAGTTTGACAGTCCTAGGTCTAATCATTTTGTTCTATGTAAAACAAGTGACCCCCACAACCCCAACCCCCGTGGGCGGGGCCTGTTTTCACTCTAGGGGCATAATTTGAAGACTCATGTCAAAGGACATCTAGGCAATAATACATACCAAAGATCAAAGGCCTAGGCCTTGCACTTTCGGACAAGAAGATTTTTAAAGTTTCCCCCATATGGGTCCATGTAAAACAGGTGACCCGGCGCGGGGCCATTTTTGACCCCAGGGCTGTAATTTGAACAACTTTGGAAGAAGTCCACTAGATGAAGCTACATACCAAATATCAAAGACCTCGGCATTCTGTTTCAGACAAGAAGATTTTTTAAGTTTTCAGATAAAAATCTATTTTTAGCTCCTGTGACCTAGGTGTGCAATTGTCCGGAACCATTTGAACAACTTTGAACGAGGACCAACCAAGGATCATTTGTATAAAGTTTGAGCGGATTTAGGAGGGGATTTCGTTTGAAGAAATTATTTACGGACGGAAGGACAAAATGTGATCACAGGAGCTCACCTTGTCACTACGTGACAGGTGAGCTAAAAATGGGTACCTAGGCTTCTTGTTGATGCTTACAAAAACTGTTTGATTTTCCTTAAGTAAAAAGATATAATGCTACAGTCCTAAAGATAATATATTGAACTACTGCTTTTTAAGAACAAATCTAAAATATTTGGAGAAATAATTGAAATATGAGCCTTTAAACTTCATCATTAAAAATTATGAAAACTTAGCCAAGACAACATATTTCCAATAAATACAATACCTTGTACCATAATTACTACCCCAGTGTATTGAGCATATGTGTACCTAGACTTTCTGCAACTTCATGTTACCAGGGTGGTGTATGTCAGCAGGTCCCATTTCCCAAATGGGGAACTAACATTTATGATAAATAAAAATAACGTTCTGGAATATTACACTTATAGAAGTTGAAAAAATCAACGCCTCCCGAAAACAAACACACACACACACACACACACACACACACAAAAGGTAATAGTAAGGTGAATAATGTTCATCAAAAATAAAATTATTACACAACTTGCTGGTATTTATCTTTGAACTGCACCTGTATATAATACTACATATATAATGGAGGTTTTGGAGAACATTGTGAATGTTTCAGTCATCCATATCCATAAAGATGGATTATAATGCATGTATTCTATCAATACTTAGTTATATACATGTTAACCCCTATCCTGCTGAACACAACAACCCTCACCTTTGCAAACAGTGTAGATCCAGATCAGATGGCCCCTGAAGATGGCATCTGGTCTGGACCCATACTGTTTGCCATTCACTTTGCCAAACCAAATGAATACATTATTTCAAACTATACAATTGGTTGACAGTCATAAATGGGTGTGGCAAGTCACCTTAATCAGCACGACAATGGCTCATGTTTATTTCCCCACTATATTACATCAAATGTACCTATGACAGCTAGATCTTATTCAGTGTCATGTACTTTATTTACGATGCATTTCAGCATCTAACTAGCTTTTATAAAATTAGTTTCTTTGTTTCTTTATGCAAATATATGGGCCTTCCATCAGTGTTTGAATGTCATTCAAAATGCGAGCCATTATCCACAGCGTTTAATGTTAGATACTTCATTCTACCCGCTGTAGAACACCTAGAAAATTTAATGAACATTTACTATTGCTTGGATAACCTCTATAATGCTATCCATTATATATACATGGTGTGTAAAGATTAAACATTTCGTCTACTGAGCGCAAAAAGTCAGTAACTCCCATTAAAATATATAAGGATTGCGCTCAGGTGACGATTTGTGTATATCTATTTCAACTTATAATCAACATATTTGCATACATGTATATAGCTTTGAACATGGATATAGCTTTGAACTGCACCTGTATATAATACTACATATATAATGGAGGTTTTGGAGAACATTGTGAATGTTTCAGTCATCCATATCCATAATGTAAAGACTATAATGCTCACATTTTTATTTACAGTCTCAACTGTTTTCCATTTTTGTGACACTCAAGGCACATAAATGTTCCTATATCATCCGTTATATCACAGACAAATCATATGACATTGACCATATACATAAATACACCTGAAAAATACATGTACATGTGTACTCTGTTTTGAACAATATTTGCAACTAAACTGCATAAAATTTCTATCCTCATATTGCTGGAAATATTTTCAACAATTATATAAATTGCACAGATTTTAGTTTTAATCCAAAATATATATCATTATCAATAAGCAAATGGGAAAACATAGTGTGCATACCTTACTTATTTTAGTATAGATGTGCATCAATACATACAAGGTATACATATACTCAGCCAATCAGAAACTGTGATACATTAAATGCTTTTAAGAAAAGTCTTAAAACAGTGGTTTAGAAGGAATATAATTTATTCCGAAACATTTTTACTTTTAATGGTATTTTATCACTGTTCATTAATCAGACATAGTGAGATGCTGCTCCATCCCACACCTCACGCACACTTAGGGCCTGCTCTGTATCGGTTGTGCCTAAATTGTCACCGTGGCGGGTCCCGGTGTGAGGACATGCTGTTTGGACATTCGTTTCCGCCGCATGCTCTCGACCATCGGGTTTCGGTACGGTGCCTGTATGAATGGCGCGGTCGGAACCGAGTTGGCTCATATCAAGTTGATGAGAGACTCTACGTAACGTCCCGGTGCACCTTGCGATACTATTGTGCGTGTGGTGCGTGTTCTTCTTTATGGCTACATCTTACTATGTGATATGTTTCAAAAAAAAAAAAAAAAAAAAAAAACAAGAACATATTACCTTTTACTAGCTAACATGCCCATGACCCAGTTTTATGGTTTTATGTGCCCTGCATGATGCAAAGTCTCATGGATATCTCTGATGAAATTTAATTTTAATTTTGTTCTAAACATTTATCATATACTTTTAGTTTTATTGTTTGTAAATCGATTTGCATATTAGTATCTTTCTGTGTTACAATGCTGTGTCATTTTAATGTATATATTTGTATGTATTTTATACTTGTATGTTATAGAGGGCCACAAGGTAGACTAGCTTTTGAAGCTAATTGTGTATCCTCTTTAAATATTGTATAAATAAAAATAAATAAAATACTAGGTTTCAAAATTCCACATTATTTATAATATATTCATATTTTATTGATTGAATTATAATGCGTGTATTCTATCAATATTTAGTTATATACATTTTATTGTTACTTACCAAAGCTTGCGCAGAATTAATCTATGCCCAGTTGGTACTGAGTATCTCTCCAATGTGTTGCCATCAAGACTTTTGCTTCCAAAATGAAGGCAGAATGATATAATTTACAAACTAAATGTTTTTTTTTTTTGTTTTTTTTTTGTTTTGTTTTTTTTTTGTTGTTGTTTTTTTTTTTTTTTTTATCTAATACTGATGGCACTGGCCTTCATAAACAGTACTCGTACTAAAATTCAAAGCCTGGCGTTTTAATTTTGAAGTACAACTGAACGTAAAATTTGATATTTTGCCAGAACATTTGTTAATACGTGCATTTCTTCTTCTCCAGGGTCTAAAAATAACATTTAAATGCTAAATAAAATAGTCCAGGCTAAATCTGCTTTATAAATGGCAGTGTATGTGTTTTTTTTTTTTTTTTTTTGTTTTTTTTTTTGTTTTTTTTTCCAAGTTGGAGTTCCTGACTTCCTAGCATCAATATTTGGAAGTCCACAGCATTTTTATGGGAGTCTCAGACTCCCAAACTTCCTTTAATGCAAGTACTGCATAGATATTTAAAACAAGGTACTTCACACCAGCATATATTTTACATCATTCTTCTGCCATTCTATCGGAAACAATAGTAGACATGAAATAAATACCAGCATTATAGGGGTTAACCAAGCAATAGTAAATGTTTATTAAGTTTTAGGGCTTTTCTACAGTGGGTAGAATGAAGTATCTGACATTAAATGCTGTGGATAATGGCTAGCATTTTGGGTGACATTCAAACAATGAAGAAAGGTCCATATATTTGCATAAAGAAACAAAGAAATTAAATCTATAAAGGCTAGTCAAATCCTGAAATGGTTGTTAAATAAATTATATGACACTGAATAAGATCTAGCTGTCATAGGTACATTTGATATAATACAGGAGTGAAATAAACATTAGTCGTTGTCCTGCTGATTAAACTGACTTGCCACATTCATTTATGACTTATCAACCAATTGCATGGCTTGAAATAATGTATTCATTTGGATTTGCAAACGGAATGGCAAACAGTATGGGTCCAGACCAGACGGCATCTTCAGAGACCAACCAATCTGGATCTACACTGTTTTGTAAAGGTGGGGTAAAATAATCATTATGAAAAGACGCCTATTCAAATATACTGAAAATTTTACCACCGAAAAATGAAAATTTTCAGATAAAAAATTCTGATATTTTTCATATTTCTGCTCAAAACATAGATTGTGGGTACTCGTTTAGAACCGCCTCGACGAGGCGGTTCTAACGAGTACCCACAATCTACGGTTTTGAACAGAAATAAGAGAAATAATGTATACCCCTGTAAACCCCAGTTTTACTATATAAAAGTGGGGTTTAAGGGGGTCAAAATTATATAGGCGTGTTTTCGTGATGAGAAAAACAAAACAAAACAAAAAAAAACAAAAAAAAAGAAACAAAAAAAAAAAAAAAAAAAAAAAACACTGTCAACATTTCGAGGTCCGATATTTTGGCATGTATGAGCCACGGCCCATAAAATTCCATCATGCACTAGGCAACTCTCTTTAACGAAGGTCATGTTGTCCTACTTAGGCATTCGGGCCCTTCAAACTTCATAGGTGGACATACCAGACCACTGAGTCATTTTCCGAAAAACGTATTATACTAAAGAACTATAGACACCAAACTTTCAGGGTACAGTACACGTACAAGGAAGCACCCGACGTTGATTATGTTAGTGCGAAAGATGTTTACGGAGAATACACTGACAACATGACAGCCAATTATCCTAAAAGTAGAGTGATATCAAAACCAAAAATGCGATCAGTAGTGTCCAATTTTTTTTAGAAATGTAAAAGTAGGCCTGCATTCTAGCCATCATATATGCAAGGGCCTTCAAATAAACTTAGATAAAGATAAAAACTGTGATATGACATTTAGTACCACTGTAGCTGCAGGAAATAAGGTTTTCCTTATTAACGAGAATGACAGTTCGAAGTACGCAGTATCATCAGGATACTGCATAACAATAATGGAGCCTAAGAGCTACAGACCTATTCACACATCAATTCACCCTGGAGACGGGTCAGAAGAAGACCTGGACAATCAGTCAGTACGAGTTTCTTTTCTTGAAATATCATGAACTAACCATGGGTACCATTGTTCCATATGCAACCCCGACCGAAAGAGGATACATGTATTTCAATAAATTTATATGCCTGTTTTTATTTCTGGTAAATAAGAAAATTGTAACTGATTTGACACCGTCTGATACCGCCTACGACGTTCAAGGTTAAATTGTGTACATGAATCTGAACACGTATTTTTTATAAACGGGTTTAACAAACTACCAGTTTTTGCCGAAAGAGTAAGCACTAATACTGGCTAAGAGGACTAAGCATGCCCAGGAAAAGTGTGGTGAGGTAAATCGGCTCGACATAACCTTAATAGTGATGACTGCATCACGAAAACATGCCTGTATAATTTTGACCCTCTTAAACCCCACTTTTATATGATAAAACTGGGGTTTACAGGGTATACATTATTATTCTTATTTCTGCTCAAAATCATAGATTGTGGTACTCGTTAGAACCGCCTCGCCGAGACGGTTCTAACGAGTACCCACAATCTATGTTTTGAGCAGAAATATGAAAACAAAAGTCATTTTTTACCTAAAAATTTCGGGTTTTGGAGGTGAAATTTTCTTTCTATTTGAATAGGCGTGTTTTCGTAATGTGGGCCGTTAAACTCTAAACCAACCAACCAATCAAATTACTAAAACTGCCAACTGAAGGCGTATCATTTATAACAAGAAGCATCTTCAAAAAGAAAATAAGCGACGAAAAATAGTAGATCATTTTTGCAATTTGACAGGTGCTGGGGCTGATCACACGGGATAAAAAAAAAAAAAATAAAAAAATACTCATGGATGACTGAAATGAGGTAACAAAATTATGGTGCGTCTAACCACCCAATGCACACAAACATACCCTTGACAACCTACAAAGCCACCGACTTCATTCCGATTATTCAGAGATAGATGACTAGAAGTTTACTTTGGTTTAGCTCTTTAAAACCTCATTATATGCACTGCATTATTTAATCACGCCAAAAGATAACTTGCTAAGTTTGTTTGTTGTTTTTTTTTTATATAAAGCTTAGATTGTTTCTTTTTTTTTTTTAAATCTAACCTTGTTAACCTGCTAAGTTTTTTTTATAAAGCTTAGATGGTTTCTTTTTTAAAAATCTAACCTTGTTTATATTTTCTTACGAAAGCACCTTCGCGCGATGTACATCATTAATCTTATCAAATTGTTATTCTAAATAGAGAAGTTTTTCTTTGATTTTCAAAAACTTGATTCTTGCGTGAACTTGAAGATCATATCGTAATTTTGCTTAAAATGCATACATTGAAAGTTGTATCAAATGATTTGACAAAAATAACCGTTTCATGAGATTTATCATCGCTTCAAGGCACGCATATTCTTCCATACAGATATTTACATACTTCGTCGAACTACTAGGCATTACCTAAGATATATTTTGAATTGTGCGAGTGTCGATATGTGATATACCATTTACCCGGAATATTTGGACACCTTAACTCCTTACCATACTTGTCCCAAAAATTTAACTTTTTTTTTTGCTACCCTTGAGTACCAGTAGCTAAACATTGTTGGATGAGTGGCAAACAAAGTAGACTCTGATCAGACGCCGCATCCTGCGGCGTCTGATCTGGGTCTATACTGTTTGCACAAGTCGGTGCGAACACTTAGGATAAATATGGTAAGAAGCATATAGTTGGTGAATATATAAGGGTTTTTTGTTACCAGTGTCTGATATGATCTTTAAGGTAATATAAGAAAGAGTTTGCTCCCTCTTATGCAAAGGGAAACAATTTTTACAAATATAAAGCCGACTGTGTTATCATCGAACTCTTCTGGAAACGGAATTTCAGACGCAGAAGAGTGTCTCAGAGTCACGTGATAGAAGATAAACAAGGTTTACTCGAATGCGCATGCTGATCTGCATATTCGCTTGATGCACATGCCTGAAGGTACGTTTTCTGACGTAGCGGCCCAGTTTCGGATCATTTTGCACAAATATTGCAGTAAACGCATGCATGCCAAGGACATACATTGATCCCGGATGCATGTTAAGAGATACATACGTGTACATGTATTCTTCTTTTTCATAGTGTTCATAGTTTGGTGGGTTAACTTTAAAATTCAGCAGACGACAAACTGACCTTTTTCTTATTTTTCACAGAAAATCGGATTTGATATCCATGCCAGTTATTGGAGACAATTTACATGGAATGTCAAAACATATTTTCTGGGAAAGTTAAATAAATATTTCAAACTGCCGTCTGCTGAATTTTTTGCCCAGTATGCTAAGTGTTAAAACCGGAGACAGTGATGATATTTTTTCTTATTTCTCCGTGAAAACAGGTTTAAACATTTCATGCAAATTGTCCCTGTTGTAGACAATTTGCATAAACTGTCAACACTTTCTGTGAAAAAATTAAAAAGAAAACATATCTCAAACTGTCGTCTGCTGGAATTTCTACCGGGCTGCTAAGTGTTAACCCTAGTCCAGCTGAATCCTGATATGTCCTGCCTTTGCAAACAGTGTAGATCCAGATCGGTTGGCTTCTGAAACTGAAGAAACCAGCTGATCTGGATTTGCACTGTTTGCCATTTAGTATTTGAATCTATATGGCTGAAAATTAGAAAAGGGCGTGACATCTTAATTTATTCAGCAGGACAAGGGTTAAAACTTTGCAGACCCGCCATAATAACAGGTAGACAGAGAGACAGACCAGACCCAGTTGAACTGTGACGTTAAGAAAGACATTCCTGGTCAATAATAAAAATGGCACACTTGACAAAGAAAATATATTTTCTTTTAACCGTTTTAGTGATAGTTGTGTGCCTTAGTGTTCTTCACTTTGAAGACAGGATTTTCTCCATAAAGTCATTCAGAGGGTACAGACCAGTTTTATTTTATACCAGAAACTCTAGTGAGAAAAAGCAAATTTCTGTGCTTCCAATGAGTTCATTACTTTCAGTCGCAAGGTCTAGTTTTACATCCCCAGTTCCAAGCCTTTCAACGACATGGCTGAAGAATGGTTCTGTTTTGAGCGCTTGCAAGCCGCCAGGTAAGATATTGATATATTTACACTCTCTCTCTCTCTCTCTCTCTCTCTCTGTCTCTCTCTGTCTCTCTCTCTCTCTGACAGACAGACAGAGAGGCCGAGAGAGGCAGAAAAAGAGGCATTGATGGGCAGACAGACGGAGAAACTGACAGAGAGGCTGACAGAGACCGACAGACAGACAGAAAAGTCGACAGACAGAGAGGCCGAGAGAGGCTGAGAGACAGACAGACACAGAAAAGGCCCCGAGAGAGGTAAACAGAGAGGCCGAGAGAGGCAGACAAAAGTACAGAGATAGAATACTTGTGTGCGCGCGTGCGTACGTTCGTGCGTGTGTGTCATTGACAGTTTATTGTATGGTTGGTCGAATCATTATTACACAATAGCCCATATTCACAACAGTCAACATGAAAGATCTCGCGATGTTGATAACTTATATGCATGAAAATGTGATAAATCAGTTACACCATGCTTCTGTGCCATACGCTCGTGCATTATCGCATCGTACGTGCGCAGGAATCATGGTATAACTAAGACTGAACCAATGGATGCTCCATAGTCTCTTTATTTTATTTAGTTAATTTTCAATAAAAGAAAAGTATACCACAGTTTGACCATGGGATAAGTTTCAGTTTTGAAAGGTATCCCATGGTTTATTTATAGACCTTACTGGTGTACTTTGGAATGACTGTCAACCTGTACATCTCTCAGTCTTCCAGCTGTATCAGTGCACCTTAACCTTTGTCATGTTGAATAAATTAAGATGCCACGCCCACTTCTAATTGTCAGCCAATCAGATTACTTCATCCAGATTGTTGATATAAATTCACATAATGGCAAACAGTGCAGATCCAGATCAGTTGGGTTCTGAACTGATCTCGATCTACACTGTTTGCAAAGGCAGGGTATATCCGGGTTCAGCAGGACTAGGGTTAACTTTTATCACTCTCTCAGCTAATTCCGCAGACGACGAATTGATGATATTTTTTCTCAAAACATAGGTTTTTGTTTTCTGGGAAAAATAAGAAAAATATTTAAGAATGTTGAATGTTTTACCCAGAGTGCTGAGCATTAGTTTTCAGCAGACGACATTTTGAAATATTTTTTTTTTATTTTTCCCAGTAAACAGGATTTGACAGTTCATGCAAGTTGTCTCCAATAAAGACTGCAGTGCTGGCTGGAAAACAAGAAAAGAAAAGTATCATCAAATATATTGTCTGCTGAAATTGCCCAGAGAGTGGTAACGGTTAAAGCAACTTCAAAAGTACTTCTGCACTTTAGAAAGGTCACATTCAGTCTTTGTTGAATATAACATATAATACCAGACAGTCTGTCTGTGTGTTTTGATCCCAAACATTTTATAATGATATGCAAATATGGGTTGTTGAAGTGCTCAAATTTCGAGCCGATAGGCGAGAAATTTAAAGCACTTAAACAACCTATTTGTCGCTTCTTGGTGGCATTGTTTTAACTGACAGAATTAATCATGTTCTGATTGCTTATCTAAACACAAACTGGGACTTTGGGATCACAGGGTTATGTAGCTGTATCAGAAATATAGTTAACATTTACCATGGCTAAACTGCCAGAAAAGGAATGTGTATTTTGTTTGTTTTGATTGTTTTCTTTCTTAGTTTCCTCTATTTTTTGTGGTTACTAAAGTTAATTTTCATTACCTTTTCGTATATGAAATAAATAACCACCCTTTAAAAAAATGACAACAAATTTTATTTTAATACATTGTACATTGTAGTCTACAAATATGTAAATTGAGTTTGTTACGGTGATAACAATTTGTGATTTATCACTGCAGATGGTCGATTATAACTGAATTAGGCCGACACAGTTTCTAGTTGCCGCATTTCTGTCATGGAGATTTTCTGCTTTTTTATTGTTTTAGTGTACCACACTTATTTCCTGCACAAATAGCGACAAGTATAGATTATTGCATTGTTTTAAATTTCGAGCCGTCAGACGAGAAATTTTAAAAAAAGCAATAACCGAATTACCCTTTAGGGCCATATCTCACAACTGCCATAATGACACTGACAACAGTGTACACCGATCAGGTATTTAATCAAGGATATCACGGTGGGGACACCAGTCTTGCATTCTTTTCGGCGTTCGACCGACATATGACTTGCGAGAGTAACTTACTCACGACTCGAGCTGTGTACCTAATGCATTATGCAGTCGGAATTGACACACATTGGGTACAAGATTACACGCTCAAACTTTTCGGCCGACAGACTAAATTCTGCAACTTACAGGCTGGACTATTATTCATGCGCGAGGTCTGGACACGCCCGCACCGTGTCTGGACATACACGTAGTCTATGTCTGGGCGAGGTGACCTAGTTATATTTTATTATATCTAGGCACCATTTCAAACCAACCCAGTACTGTAGTCCAGTAAAACTGGCGCTGCCTCTATGTGACTCAGATACCTGGTAGCGTTAAAAATCTGAACAGTCAGTCAGTCAGTTCATTTAATGGCTTATTACGGCAATTTTTGTTACCAATAGATTTATATAATTAGATTTATTGATATTTTCAACATATCTAATTGGGTCGCGCCATGCCCTAATGTGTCTTCGGGCATATGCAGACAGCGAAGGCCCAGACCAGCCTGCGCATCCGCGCATCTGATCAGGGCCTTTGCTGACCGCAAATAGACTCATAGGATAACACAGAATATTTCAATGGAGAGCAAGCTCGGGGAGTGGGGGGGGAAGGTGGGGGGAGGGGAGATGGGTAAATGTGGTACGGGTTTTCGAGCCAGTATTTCGAAACCTACCCTATTCATATACTTGGCCTTTGAAAAACCGGACCCATTCATATACTAGGTCGTCTGAAATGTTAACACATTCATATACTATTCTTTGATTTTGAACTGTTCTCAGTTGTGGCTCGTTTATTTTTACTTTATTTGTTCATACGGTACTACAATATTTTTGCCAAATACCTTTTCACTTAAGCTCCATATATTACATATTTTAGCAATGTCTGCGGGAATTGTAAGTTATAATTCCTAGAAGGAGATATTTCCTTTAAAATGCTATCACGTCGCGTGACGAGTTTAGATGATATTACGTCGCAATATTAACTGATGTCAAAATTTCCCTCCTAAAGGAAATTTTGATGCATGTATCATGGACCAAAAATAGCCCAGGCTGATCTAAGTCTTCGCTGGGCGCCCATCCATCTGACGGATCAACTTGGGTACACAGTGTAGACTCAGATCGCGGCGTCCGATCAGGATCTACTCTATTTTCCACTCATCTAGCGATTTTAGACACATTAACAGATAATGAAGACCTGTCTAATTTTTAGGACTAGTGTGAAAATGAGTTGAAGTGACCGAATACTGAGGCTTATACGGTATCAACCTAATTAACTTCATTTTTTTTTTTTTTTTTTTTTTTTTGATTTTTTTTTTTTTTTTTTTTTTTTTGGGGGGGGGGGGGGGGGGGGGGTGTTCATCTGAAACAAACAAATAAAATTTGTCCAGCGATTTATATCAGTGATTCTATTTTAGTTAAATTATTAGTGTAAAAAAAATCCCGTGATTTGACGGTAAATACTGGCAAGTGGCTGCCAGCGCCTTTACCGAATTTTTTTACGGGTGTGTAAGCTTAAGATACGGTGCGTTAGCTCACATCCCTACTATGTCCTATACCTTACTTACCTTGCCCTACACTGTTCTACCACGCGTAGATATTGGGTTGACTGGGCCGTAAAACCTCAACACAAACAAACAAACCACGCGTAGATATTACTGTAAATAGTGTATAGACGACCGTAAGTACTGGCCTGAGGTACTGGCAGCCAGTTGCCAGTATTTACAGTAAATCAACGGGGTCTCTTTACAGTGTACACCATTTTGTAATAGTTCATTCTGAAACATATTTCTCTATAAAAGTCTTCAACGAACATTAACTGTCACATATATAACGGCGAAATAGATTCACATTTGCTTTTAAACCGATGAAATATAGCCGGCCTCGGTGGCTCAGTTGGAGGTCGGCAACATTCTGTCGTGGAGATTGATCATGAAATATTTTCTACGGTCATTCTCTCCCTTCCGCTGATTCAAGATGGGCAGTTGTCAGTTTTTTCGCGAAAGGATGTGCACAATACTGGTTAATCGCTTAGAGGACTAAGCCTGCCCAGTAAACGTGTGGTTAGGTAAACTGACCGCGCTCGACATGACCCCATTGGGTTGACTGGGCCGTAAAACCTCAACACAAACAAACCGATGAAATATTTGCTCCGAATCATGCACATACAACCTGAAATCTAATCTGAAATGTGTGCTTGTTGATTTCATGGGGGCATTTGGAGTACTCATCCCAGTAGCGCGAACAAGCTTCTGCATAAATCTATCAACATCTGAAAACATCACGAAAACATGCCTATATAAGTTTGACCCTCTGAACCCCACTTTTATATATTAGAATGGGGGTTTATAGGGGTATGCATTATTTTGATTATATTTGCAAAAAACAAATTGTGGGAACTCGTTAGTACCGCCTCAGTCTATGTTTTGAGCAGAAATATAAAGAATATCAGAGTTCTTATCTGAAACTTTTCAGTTTTTGGAGGGGAAATTTTCTATATACTGTTGACTCTCGTTATCTCGACCTCGCTTATCTCGAATAACCGCTTATCTCGAAGTGAAAATCTGGTCCCTGCCTAAACATGAAAATCTAACAAAAGGTAAAAAAATATTGTGGAAAAGAGGAGAAATTGCACCTAGGGAACAATTTCTCCTCTTTCCCACAATATTTTCAATATATCTCTAACTTCAAGAGTCCAATTACACATATATTTTTTAAATGTAGTTCGAATTATTTTTTCCTCAATTCTGCAAATCAGATATGTCGAGGTACGGATATCTCCAAGTATTTCAGAGAGTCCCTTGGAATTCGAGATAACGAGAGTGGACTGTATTTGAATAGGCCTGTTTTCGTAATATGCCGCTGGTCGGGGACTAGCGGCCTTAACAAGTCTATCAATACATCATAACGCAGCAGTTATTTTTATTTCCCTTTGGAGCATTGTTCTGATAACTTGGAAAATGGAGTTCCGCTTTAGCCAGTGTTAGAGGGGGTGAGAGGCGTGATGATTTTTGGGGCGTATGCAAACTACACTGCTCATTACGAAAAAATGCCTATATATCAAATATACTGAAAATTTTACCACAAAAAAAAAAATGAAAAATTTAGATTAAAAAAATCTGATAGTTTTCATATTTCTGCTCAAAAACATAGATTGTTGGCACTCGTTAGAACCGCCTCAGCGAGGCAGTTCTAACGAGTATTTACAATCTATGTTTTTTAGCAGAAATAAGAAATTGATGTATACCCCTGTAAACCCCAATATTATTGTATAAAAGTGGGGTTTAAGGGGATCAGAACTACATAGGCGTGTTTTCGTGATGGGGGCGTATACAACAGTTCAAACTACATTGCTGTCATACAAAGACTCACAAATAAACCGATACTCCGATTTTCGATCTTTTTTTGTTCTTTGTTTCCAAGGGCGTATTTTGTTTTGCTGATCATACTGAAATACTTAAAAAGTTAAAATACTATAAAAACGAAAAATTCTTGAAAGTACAGATAATATCTAGATTTTGAAAATAACACTAATTTTACAGATTAATTGTTTCCGCTCTATAGTGCCAAAGGACACTATATCGAAGAAATTGACGATAATTTGCCACTCTTACCCATTTTGGTCCGGAGACCCCTAAAAAGGGTAGCTAACAAGCATTACAGACTGATCAGGATCTCCACTGTTTACAAATAGTTAAACTATTTATTCTCTGTGAATCTCTAAATCACATTGCCCGACATACCTAAACTGACATACCTAAAATTGAAGTTTGACTCTTCTAGTATATAGTATAGGGGAGTCATTTCAGTCCAGTGAAGTTGGCTAAAAACTCATAACGATAGCTATTATTTATCATCTCTAAATAAATCGAAAAGGGCAACCTAATGGAAGTAAAGAGGATATTGAAGTTAAAAAAAATCTGGCTCGATTTGAGGTCATATCAATATATTTAATGATTCCTTTAGCGGAAAGAGAGGGCCCTGATCAGACTGTGCAGATGCGTAGGTTACTATGGGCCTTCGCTGTCCGCATATGCCCGAGCGGTCCATGGTCATATTATCAATCCATTTATGCAGAATGATTTGTTCTACCTTCACTCTTTGGACAGGTCTATTTCCAATATAAGGGATGCCTGATTAGTTTTTGTTATGACTATGTTTTATAGCAATTCCTGTATTTAATGCAAACAGTGTAGACCCTGATCAGATGCCGCTTTCTGCGGCGTCTGATCTGGGTCTACACTATTTGTCAGTGTCCTTTTTATGGAACGCTAGGCTTGTATAGGTTAAACCTTTTATCTGATGCCTTGGGAGGGGTGTGTTAGATAGCTCTTGAAACAGAAATTCTTTCAATAGAAATTATTCATATTTCTCGATAAAATACAGTTGAATAATGTCCCGGACAGCTTTGTGACCATGAAATGTTGTTGTAGACATGGTTGTTCGAGCCACTGAGGGTTGATCGTAGCTCCAGGTCAGGAGGCAAAGGGGGTAATTTAGGGGTGTATTTTCAAATATTGGTATGTTAGGTGTACTCAAATCGTCTCGATGGTGCGATTCTAATGAGTAAAATTCAAATAAGTTTTCATTATAAAGTAAGAAAAAATATCAAAAATATTCCTAAATATTTGCTTTTGACCGTTCGGAAGAATTCTTAGGGTCTCAGAAACGACTTCGAATCAGCCAGCATAAACGAACCATCAGTGTTCGAGTCATTGTAGTTTTATGAGTTGTGGTACATGATTATAGCGCCTCGCCGAGGTCTAGTGAGTGAATTATTGTCCTCGGACATCTTGATATTCGGTATGATCACTTCCCAGTGGGCACATTGTCTCAACGTCGCGTGCCAGCTGAGTTATTTTGTTTAATCCTTTTATAGGACTCCGCCGGGTTCGGCAACATTCTTTCGTGGAGATTGATCATGAAACATTTTTACGGTCATTCTCTCCCTTCCGCTGATTTAAGGAGGGCAGTTTTTTTGTTGCTTTTTTTTTTTTTTTTCTGCCGAAGGAGTTGGCACAAATACTACTTAGAGAACTAAGCCTGTCTGGGAAAAGTATGGTAAGGTAAAGTGACAGGCTCGACATGACCTTGATAGGTTGACTGAGCCGTAAAATCTCCTCTCAATCAATCTTTTTTTATAGGTGCGCACATTTATAAGATTAGTGATAATGTGACGGCACGTGAAGTTCAAAATAAGACTGCTTTACAGGCAGTCCAGCTGGATGGAAGATTCGAACCAAAGAACTGCAGACCAAGAGATGATGTAGCAATTATCGTGCCATATCGGAACCGGACGCAACATCTTGAGATATTTCTTAACCATCTGCACAACTTTCTACAACGACAAATGATTAAATATGATATATATTTAATAGAACCGGTAAGTTTATATACGACGATAAAAGATCTTTTCTAAAGTTCAGTCAACTCCCCTTCACCCTCCCCCACCCCCACCCCTTTATACCGATATTCGATACAAGGACAAAATTCGTTATAATTTTAATTTGACTGGCAGTTATGCAAGAACATTGGATTTAATACTTCAAGAAACATATGTTTTGGATATGTTAGAATCGCCTCACTGAGGCGATTCTAACAAATATCAAAACATATGTTCTATGAAGAAATAAGAACAAGAGAGGGCCTATCTTACATATCATTCTGCTCGTCAGGGATTCTTTATAGCAGCAAGTCCATTTTAATGACAACATCGTTGTGAACAAATGCTGTCGTTGTAACGAGGGTTCACTGTATTCATTCCTTAGGTAGTAGCAGATTTGATCAAAGTGGTTCATAAGGCTAGCAGAGAAGATATGATCATAGTGATCCATAAGGCTAGCAGAGAAGATTTGATCATAGTGGTTCATAAGGCTAGCAGAGAAGATTTGATCATAATGAGCCATAAGGCTAGCAGAGAAGATATGATCATAGTGATCCATAAGGCTAGCAGAGAAGATTTGATCATAGTGAGCCATAAGGCTAGCAGAGAAGATATGATCATAGTGATCCATAAGGCTGGCAGAGAAGATTTGATCATAGTGAGCCATAAGGCTGGCAGAGAAGATATGATCATAGTGAGCCATAAGGCTAGCAGAGAAGATTTGATCATAGTGAGCCATAAGGCTAGCAGAGTAAATTTGATCATAGTGATCCATAAGGCTAGCAGAGAAAATTTGATCATAATGAGAAGATATGATCATAGTGATCCATAAGGCTAGCAGAGAATATTTGATCATAGTGAGCCATAAGGCTAGCAGAAAATATTTGATCATAGTGAGCCATAAGGCTAGCAGAGAATATTTGATCATAGTGAGCCATAAGGCTAGCAGAGAAAATTTGATCATAGTGATCCATAAGGCTAGCAGAGAAAATTTGATCATGGTGAGCCATAAGGCTAGCAGAGAAAATTTGATCATAGTGAGCCATAAGGCTAGCAGAGAAAATTTGATCATAATGAGAAGATATGATCATAGTGATCCATAAGGCTAGCAGAGAATATTTGATCATAGTGAGCCATAAGGCTAGCAGAGAATATTTGATCGTAGTGAGCCATAAGGCTTGCAGAGAAAATTTGATCGTAGTGAGCCCTAAGGTTAACAAATAATATTATTAATAATAATAAATAATTAATTTGATATTCGGAATTCCAAGTACACAGCGAAATGGGCCCAAATAACTATATGTGATTAAAAGGTGTTGAGGGGAAAGGACATTCTCTTCGCATCGGCACGGCAGAGTTCTCCGCACTCGGTTGGGATTAAACTGGTCGTTCAAACAATTGATTAACCTAGCCAGGTTAATCAAATTATAGGCCAGTATAGTCTCCGATCGCTGTGTTCTCTACCGAGGTCGAAGTGAAGAGAACTACAGTTGTCTTAATGCTGTATGTTATAGTGATTATATGTTGTAAATACAGTTGACTCTCGTTATCTCTCGTTATCTCAAAAGCCACAAGTCATAACTCAAAACTCATAAGTCTTTAGTCGCAAGTCAAAATGTCCCCATCGGCTTCCATAGATAACGGTCCAGTATAGATTTTTGTAGAATACCAGCTGAGTGTAGTGTAATATTCATTAGTTTTAACTTCACCAATGATAAGTGCACTTTATTTTTATAAAAGAAAACTTACAACCCGTTCATAATTTACAGGTATAACTGCATTCACAAAGAACTATTCATTAGACCAATTTTGAATGCCGTTGCTCCCAAGGGTTTCAGGGTCAAGAATATTTCCTTTCAAAAGCCATTGATCGAGCCGTAGAATCGTTATTGCTATAACAGACACTTCTCATTGTGTAATCAATGTGTTTTAGGTATAAATGTAGGCCGTGCCAAGCGAAAAAGTGCTTTCGAGCATCTCAAAACTGTGCGGAGTCACATCACCCTGCACACGCGCAGTCATACGGGCATTTGCTCTCTAAATTGAAACATTCTATAGTATTCAATGATTATATTTGCGGACAATGGAGGTCCTGATCAGACCGTAATACAATGTAATATATTACAGCTGGAAACCGGAAGCCTCACGTCCCCGGACAAGTTTATATTTTGATCTTTACAAAACGAACTGGTGACTTAATATTCATAACAAATTATTGTTCATGAAAACGTGTCAATCATAGATATGAAATCAGATTGGTCAATTTATCATCATCAGGACTAAGCACTGGAAAAAGTAATGTAGATTTTATCAGTCGATTAATGTTTGAATGGAAATAAAACACACACACACACACGCACACACACACACACACACAAAGCCAAATAAGATGGTAAAACATGATTATAGTAACAGTAAGAATAAAAATAGTAATGATTAAACTAGTAATTATGATTATGATAATAATAATAATGGCAATAATAATTTTACTATAACTTCTACTAGTATTAATGATGATAATAATGGTAGTAATAATATTGAAGATTTTAATCCTACTACTACTGACTATAACAACAACAATGATTGTAGTAAGAATTAAATTACGTATGCAGCAATGTTTAAAAGTATTATTATTATTATTATTATTATTATTATCGTCATTATTTGAGGTTTTATCCATTCAAACACTAATTAACTAGTAAAATTTGCTTTTTACTTTTTTCAGCGAGGGTGTGAGTTGGTCCATTCCATAAATTGCCTATCGCGGTCCAATGATTTTTTCATTCTTTACCTGAACTTATGTGTTTGACCGACGGAATCAGGTGCGACACCGCGTTCCGCGGCATCCCTGTTATATAATTTAGGGATATGACATTTATGACACAGTTCCGCGCTATGAAATACGAACCTCAACGTGAGGAAACGTACCCTCTGATATATACGCCCTACGAAGACTCAAATCAGCCTGGGCATTCGCGCAGTCTGATTGGAGTCTTCGTTTTGTGCAAGAAGACACTTTTGCATAATTGCCTATCCAGAATGCACGCAGTGACGATTCTCATCAAACTGCGCAATTGCACAGGCTGATCTCAATCTTCGCTGGATGCACATCTACGCAGGTACGTTTTCTGACGTTGCGGTTCATATAATAAACATATTTTACCAATGACTTGTAAATTATCGGTTTTGCTACTCGCAACGTCACGGTTTCCAGTTATTTTATACTGAACACATTTCCATTACGAAAACAAGCCTATTCAAATATACTGAAAATTTTAACACCAGAAAATTAAAATTTTAGATAAAAGTTCTGATATTTTTCTCATTTCTGCTCTAAACATAGATTGTGAGTACTCGTTAGAACCGCCTCGCCTCGCCAGGGTGGTTCGAACGGGTATCCACAATCTATATTTTTAAACAGAAATAAGAAAAATAGTGCATGCCCCAGTAAACCCCAGTTTTACTATATAAAAGTGGGGTTTAAAGTCGGTCAAAATTATACAGGTATGCTTTCGTGATGTTCTTTAGGCCAAGCCAAAACAAATGTGTTTAGGGTAACCCTACACTACTTAATTCTCTCTGTGAAACCTTTTTTTTTTTTTTTTTTTTTTTTCATTTTCGTTTTCCTCCTCCCGCCCCCACCCCCACCCCACCCCACCCCATCCTTATACACACACATACACATACCCTACACCTAAAAATAGGTGCTACTGGGATAAAAAATTTATGCTACCCTATTTATGTTAAACATCCAGACAAGTATGTTTGAGCAAAAAGTATAGACTCAGATCAAACTGCTCCTAGCTTGATCAAGATCTACACTGCATTAAGAAAAACCCTAATATACCCTACCTATTCTGTTCTAACATGTCACTTCCTCAACACATATTTAGGGGATAACTGCATTCAAATTTGGCATTTGGGGAGGTAAATCGGCGGTTTGACGGTCGGAAATTTCGTTTTACGGCGACGTGCCAGCGGAGCCGTAAAACGTAATTTGCGACCGTAATACCGCCGATTTACCTCCCCAAATAACAAATTTGAATGCAGTTGTCCCCATTCTAATGCATTTATTCATACGCGAGTGCATTAGAATTTTGTTTGGCCGTATCCTGATTGTTATATTTTCAGGTTCTTCCATTAATATTCAACCGTGGGCTGTTATGTAACATTGGTTTTTCTGAGGCAATCTCTCTACATAACTACACATGTATAATAATTCACGATGTTGACCAGCTTCCGTTGAATTCAGAAAATTTCTATAGTTGTGACATCAATGCACGTCATTTGGCGACGGAGACGAGTAAAAATAAATACAAGTAAGTTTGCTTTCTCAGAGAGAAAGGGAGAGAGAGAACAAGCTCTTAACCCATATAAGACTAGTGTCCCATAAAAAGGACATTGGCAAACATTGTAGACCCAGATCAGACGCCGCAGAACGCGGCGTCTGATCAAGGTCTACGCTATTTGAATTAAATTCAGATATTTCTATAAAACATGACAATAATAAAAACTAACTAGATACCGCTTATATAGGAAATGAACTTGCCCAAAGTTTTAAAGTAAAAGAATCCACTCGGCATAAATGGGTTAACTAAAATACACTGAGTAATATATTACATTTAACCTGTTTCTTGTAAAGAGATCGAAAGTTTTCAAATAGTTATTGGGAACTGATATGCTTGTTTGCCCCCACCCTTCCCTCTTCTGAAAAGGGGTACCAATTTGAATATAGAGGACATACGATTGTGATTAAAAACGGTATAGGTTAATAAGTTTGCTGTCTCTTCATAAGTGGATCCAGAGGAGTTCGTGGAACCCTTACAAAACATGCCTATTCAAAATTTACTGAAAATTTTGCGACCAAAAAATGAAATTTTTTAGATAAAAAAAATCTGATGTTTTTCATATTTCTGCTCAAAACATTGATTGTGAGTACTCGTTAGAGTCGCTCGACAAGGCGATAATAACGAGTACTCACAATATGTTTTTGAGCAGAAACAAGAACAATAATGCATACCCATGTAAACACCAGTTCTACTATATAAAAGTGGGGTTTAAGGCGGTCAAAATTATATCTTTTTGATGCTTCTGACTTCATTTTCATGGGAAATTTTGGATGATAAAGTTTTGATACTCGCACATCTACCTCTTTAACTTGTACCTCTAATAAATTCTAATTCTGGAAGACTTCCTCTTTTTCTTTTTATCTGTTTCATGTTTTGTTCTAAGGGATACTCCTTTTAGAATTTGCGTGTGTCTTTGCTGGTTACAAACGGTCCCAGTTTTTTTGTTGTTGTTGTTTCCTTACAGATGATGTTATTTCATTTTAGGCTTCCATACTTTTCTTATATTGGAGGAGTACTGGCCGTGTCTCGGGAGTTCTACAAAAAGCTGAACGGTTTCAGCAATGTGTTTTTCGGCTGGGGTGGTGAAGATGACGATTTCTTAATGAGGTAAATATAGTGGTAGTGCTCTGTCAACATGGAATTTGTAATACTTGCGGCATTATTACAAATAGGCCTTATCCGGAAAAAATACCAACTTTTTAACCTGTGCGGCTAGGATTTTAATACTTCACGCGTTTGGTGGCTTACACGCAGAGCTAAGAAATGCTAAAATTTGAATTTGATGTCTTACGAAGTTCCGGAGTTATGGCCGTCCAAAAATATATAGAAAATACAATAAAATGCTGTAAATGAACATATGGGTATACAAATGAGCAATTTTCTCATGGCCCAGTTGTTTAAAGCATCGTTTGTCTAAGGAGCTCGTTAGTGGTCAAAATGTTAACTGTTCTAGTAGGTACAATATTAACTCATAGGTATTTTTGCTGACACAAATGCGAGTAGCTGCAAAAGCTACTCACATTTTTTTTCAGCAAAAATATTAGCGTATCCTGCAAAAAGTTTTGTCACTGGGTTCGGATAACTTCCGTACCACATTTTATCAAACATATTTTTATTACAAACCTTCAAAGTATTCCCCCTTTACTGAAACACATTTTTGTAACCTTTTACCCAGTCGCGAAAAGCAGATAAATAGTCTTCTTTTGGTATCTGCTTTTGGAGACACTGATAAATAGCGCTGCCAAGAGAACTAGACGTATACTTATTTCCAGAAAGCATTTTCTTAAGCCTTGGAAATAAAAAGAAGTCACAGGGACTCAGGTCAGGTGAATAAGGTGGACGGTTCAAAACTTTCACATTTCAGAAGCCAAAACAAGATTAAACAATCTCAACTTATGAGAGGAGGCGTTGTCATGTAGAAGGTTGACTCCTGACCATCCTTTGTTTGGTCGTTTTGAATTGTAAAACTCTTTCGCTTTCTTCAGTACAGAATTCTTGTAGAATCGGCCAGTGACTGTATGACCAGATGGACAAGGTCCTTGGACGACTGGCCCACTAGAATTAAAGAAAATTGCGTACAACATCTTTTTCGAACTTATGGTTCTCTTGGCAATACATGGGCGTTTTTTTATCTTTTCGCTACCATTGCATATTATCAGCTCTTCTTTGTGGCTCGAACATGTGCACCCAGGTTTCATCACCTGTTCGCAAGTTAGAAATAACCTGACTATAACAGCCTTTATATGTTTTCAAAAGTTCACGGGCACATTTAAGGCATTGTGTCTTTTGCTCCTCAGTAAGCAAATGAGGTACCCACCTAGCGCAAACTTTTCTCAGGTCCAAACGCTTTTTTCAGAATTGGTTGCACACTGCCTTCTGATATGCAAGTACAACTAGCTATATCTTTGACAGATAATCGCGCATCCTATTCGACCACAATCTTTACAGCAACGATGTTATCCTTGGTAACATAGGTTTTAGGCCTTTCAGGACGGGAATCATCTTCAACAGAAAATTTCTCAGCCTTAAAAGCTTTAACCCACCTAAAACTGTGCGCATTGAAATGGTCTGAGGTCCATATATATCACACAATTCATTAAATATCTGCTTTGAATCTATATTAAGCCTAATGCAGCATTTAATATTGCTACGAATTTCAGTCTTCTGGTCCATGTTCTAATGTAACAAGTAAATTGGTCAGTGTATATGACTGTATCTATTTCAATTTGAAATAACACGGTCAATTGGAAAGGAATTTGCACGAAATAAACGGCTATCGTTAGCTATTCAACACACCCTTCAAGTGCAGTTAAGCATTTTAAAATATACCTGGCATAAAACCGAGGAAGCCTATTAGTGACAGAACTTTTTGCACGATACGTTAACTGACGGCATCGTCAGTTTTGAACAACTGGGCCAAGGGTAACTGTATAAATAATGCATTTTATTTCGATCCAAATGCTATGATATAAGGCAGAGTTGTTTCTGAATAGTATCTCTGCAATTACTTGTTGTCAGATTTGCAATTTTGGGTTTGGTTATGAAACATAAACATTTTTCTTTCAAATGACCATATTTTGACTTGTCAGATTTTAAACAGCCATGTCTTCCAAACCCAGTTTGATAATAAATTCAGATTTTCAGGATTGCCTAGTTTTATTTATTACTATCAGGTGATAGAAGATTGAAAGCTCTATTCGCAAAGGTTTTATAATTTTCTTTTACGGAGTAGACCTATTGCGTGGTGGCAGTCCTCTGGAATTTCACAACATTCTAAAAAATAATTCATGATATGTCTTTTTATCGGGCATAATAAGTATAAAGAGAAAGTCGCGACTGATGTTAGATAAACGACTTCTACTATATCCGGGAGACAGGAATATTCAAGACAGTTAGTCATATACTAAATCAATCAATCAATCAATCAATCAATCATTCAATTTCAGTCAGTCAACAATTGCTGTGTTGCTTAAGATACAACATTTCTGCTCTTCAGAGGAATGGGTACACTTGATATATTTCCCCTCATTCTCACAATAGAGACAACTTTTATGACTACCTGTTATCTTTCCTGGACAGCAAAGCCCCTCTGAAAAGGGTTCTGCTCTCTCCTGGCGGGAGCAAATTCCTTCCTTTTGGAGTAGATCCCTTTTCAGAAGGCATACAATCCATTTTGGCACAGCTGTCTCCCTAGAAAGCGTATCAGTTCACTTTAAATCGACATATACGGACTTTGGTTTGTAAGACGGCTGCTTAACCCCCTCAGTCAAAGAATTAACTCTTCGCTCTTTCAACTTGGATAAATTCATTCTTCAAAAATAGGATGTCTCACAAAACTCAATGAACAGAATGCAAATATTGTAGAAGGGCATGAGTTTGTTGAATCCATCTTATCGAGACCGAGACAGCGTACAAATATTTTATCCTTTCAATTGACGACAAATAGACAAAAAGTGGGGAGATTTTCGTCATTTTGCAACGGCAGATAACCTTTGCAGACAGGATGTTGCCTCCCTAGAAAAGTGGACTCTCGTTATCTCGACTTCGATTATCTCGAATAACCGTTTATCTTGAAGTGAAATTCTGGTCCCTTTTTTAACATGGAAATCTAACAAAAGGTAATAAAATATTGTGGAAAAGAGGAGAAATCTTTTCCACAATATTTTCTTAAGCAGTCAAATTACATATTCATTTGTGAAATGTGGTTGTTCGGTTTATTTTGTCCTCAGTTCTGCAAAACTGATATATAGATGTACGGATATCTCGAAGTATTTCAGAGAGACCCTTGAACTTCGAGATAACAAGAGTTGACTGTATTTTAATTCTTTCAAAAATGGGGGCTGCTCTTTCAAAAAAGACCTTGCTTCCACGACGAGCAAATTATTTCTTTCAGACTAGCCCTAATGATAAAAGGAGGCAAACCATTCAATCTCAGAGTTATTTCACTGGGAATTTATCTGTTCCCTTAAAAGCATTAGATAGGGAAAAGACCACACATGATCCAAGCGTGAACGGCACATGCTAGAACGGACAACTACGAGATCCCCATCGCAGTTCGCACATCATTAAAAAGGACTGAATATGTCTGAAATTTTTGCCTTATTTTCAAATGGAGACAAGTTCTACCGTAAGGACTTTGTTTGTATGTATATCTCGAAAATCGGGGATACTTTTAATTGAAAGAGATTTCTCCACGAGAGAGCAGCAATTTCTTTATTTAAACACTTTCAGTGCCACAGGCGATAATAATAGGCTTTTGCAAACAGCATAGATCCAGATGAGACGGTTCGTAATGAGCCATATAATCTTGATCTACGCTGTTTGACATTCAGTCTTTCAACTTTACATACAAATTTCTTTCTAAGCAATAGTTTTTTTTTTAAAGCAGACGACAAATATCGTCTGAAATTTGGCATCGAAAGAGTTAAGAGCATCCTCCAGTTTAGGAGGTAGTTAAATATTTTTAATTACAGTTATTTCCCTGGATATGTATCCCTTCCCCTTAACTTCGCGGATTGCTACGCTGGCTAGAATAAACGGATGGCTGTTCTCATGGGTTTGTATTATAATTCCACAACTTTAACTATGAGCCGAAATGTCAAAAAACGTACCTTCGGACATGTGCGCCTAGCGAAGATTCAGATCAGCCTGCGCATTCGCGCAGTCTGATCAAAATCTTCACTGAGCGCATTTTGGATAGCCAAGGAAGCAAAGTTTCATCATGCGGACAAGGATGACTCAGATCAGACTGCGCGAATCAGAATCTTCGTTGGACGTACATGTGATTTGGGTCATTTTCTGACATTCCGGATCTTATGATTTGATGTCGTTCTATTGTAGAGTTCAAATACTAAATAAGAGACAGGGAATTCCGCGACCAGCCAAGGGAATAGGAAGATATATTTCACTCCCACATAAGAGAGACAAACTCAATTCAGAGAATCCTAAAAAGTAAGTCAGCCTGACCACAGTAAAACTAACAATATGAATATGACGTGTATGAACAGTCGAGACTCAGACCGCCATACGTTGCATTCCCGCTCTCGAACAATCTATAGAGCAAGAGGTATCTTCTTCTTCTTCTTTTCTCGCAATGTCCCTACGGCTGTTTTTCGTGGCACCTTCACATTAGTCGTGAAGTAAACAATATTGCACAATTTATAAAGTCATATATCATGTGGTGGTCTTAACACTAAACACGCGATGCTCTCTGGTATATCACTATTCAGCGTTAAATATCCTTGCACGTTTAAGATGTAACGCGTAAATAAATTCTCGACTGCGTAATTCCAATAACACTGTCTGTTTATCAGAGAATTCCAGGCGTTGAGAAACACACGGGTGACTCGAATCTAGAAGAAGCTGTATACACAACTCTGGTTTCTGTCGGATGTGGTCTATATCGCTGGAACAACCAAATATATCTCTTATTTTTGTAAGATATGGTAATCTAATGTCTTTCAGGGATTTACACGTTACTATAAAATGTTCTCTAGTTTCGGATGCTTGTTTACAAAGGGGACACTGAGGATTTACACTAAATTGGTTAAACCTCGCCCTATTGGCCTGTAGTGTATATGAACCTGTCAGCAATCTAGCCTTCACCTCGGCCCTCCTGACATCAAAAGTACTATTATTGACATGGGCATAGACTTGATGTACTTTACCAACTTTTGCAAAGTTTGGGTTTAAGTACTTTAAAGTTGATTTGTTTTCAATATCCTCTTCCATATCAGCTCTACATGTTGATGGATACAAGTTTTTACTCTTTCTTTCAACTGATCTTTAGTGGGAGGATTTTCAAGTATCATGTATGCAGAGAGGAGAGAATAAAGATCCAAAATGTTTCTCACTTTCGAGAAGAAACTTGTGTCAGTTGTATCAATAGAACGACAGCAAAATTAGCCTTGCTAAGGAAAAAGGGGTCTCACGAAAACGTTCCTATGTGATTTTGACCACCTTAAACCCAACTTTCATATAATAAAACTGGGTTTACAGGGTTATTTTTCTTATTTGTGCAACGACAAGACGGTTCTAACGAGTACCCACAATCTATGTTTTGAGCAGAAGTTTGAAAAAAAAAATCAGAATTTTTATCCGGAAATTTTCATTTTTTGGATGGAAAATTGTCAGTATATTTGAATAGGCTTGTTTTCGTAATGCTATGCGGACAGCGTAGGCCAGGGACGAGAGTGCATCCATGTGCAGTCTTATCAAAGCCTTCATTGTCCTCTATTGTACGGAAATGTTTGATACTTCAGGTGGACAGAAAAAGGCCCTTACCATTTTGTGTGCATTACGAAAACACGCCAATTCAAATATATAGAAAATTTCATCTCCAAAACTTGAAAATTTTCAGATAAAAAAACTCTGATATTTTTCATATTTCTGCTCAAACCATAGATTGTGGGTACTTGTTAGAACCGCCTCAGTGAAGCGGTTCTAACGAGTACCCACAATCTATGTTTCTGAGCAGAAATAAGAAAATAATGTATACCCCTTTAAATCCCATTTTTACTATATATTAGTGGGGTATATAGACATGTTTTCGTGATGGCTTCTCTGGCTGATTTGGGTCTGTGCTGTTTGTATACTGAGTACTCTGAGTCGGCACTGGTAGTGACTAATTGTTGAGTACCTTGTGGTCCGATAAAGTTATATCATAGTTATCATGAAACTGCCGTCATCAGCCAGTCGGGCAAAAAGGGGCTAGATCTGCTTTGTAAACAAAGAACACATTAACCCATGTAAGCCTAGCGTCCCATAAAAGGGACATTTGCAAACAGTGTAGACCCAGATCAGACGCCGCAGAACGCGGCGTCTGATCAGGGTATACACTGTTTGCACTTAGCTCGGAAATTTCCACAACACATGATAATGATACCCAGACACCCCTTATATGGAAAATGGAGCAGTCCAAAGAGTTAAGGTAGAAAAGTCCATTTGGCATAAATGGGTACCATGATCACGATTCACAGCCTTCCCAAGGCACAAAAGAAGGAGAATGAGCGGGAATATACAATGACAAAACAAACGTCACATCGAGGGTTGATTGCAAGACTGTAGTAAGTCAAATGGTTTTTTTCCCCCAAATTTTATCTCCTCACCATGAAGGCGTTATGAAGATTACATTTCTTTCTGTAAACAATGAAAATTTAGGTGCCATTGCTCGTATGAGCAATGGCACCTAAATTTGCATTGTTTACAAAGGGGTCAAAGTTGCCCCTAAACAAGGGTTTCAAAAATATGTTTGAGTTATAATACCGTCTTGCGCTCAACTCTCGACATATAAACCGCAAACGCACAAACAAAAAAAACACTGCAACAGGAGAATCACCTTGGGACGGTCAGTAGAAAATTACTTTTCTATGGGGGAGGGAGGCAGGGGGTGTGGTTAACCAGTTTTACTCGCAGTTCCAAATAACGGTCCGCATAGGGGTCCTCTACCTCACCACAGTCTCTGACATTCACCGACACTGTGAGGAGAGAAAGGAAAGGACACATTGGCGATCTGAAGCCAGAATACAAGAGAACCACAAAAGGACCACGATGGCCCGACCACTAACACCGATAGTAGCGAAAACCTTCTGGAACAGATTGAGGAGGGAGCCGTTATTTAACCTAAGGACCGACTCACCGTAGTTCAGTTAAAGAGGGAAGCAAAGCTATCAACCATGGTTAGGTTAACAACCATTCATGCAGTTTGCCACAGAATATTCACGTTGTAACCTATCTTTTTGTAGTGAGTAATACTTTTTTTAAATGGTTCCGAAAATTCAGTTTTGCAAACGATCTTTCTGAATTTCTAGACTATGTCGCCATGAAACTAAAACGCACACAGAAAGAAATGAAAATGAAATAAAAATAGCTGAAACCCATACGTAGTAAACGACGGATACGCACGCCAAGCTCAACCTTATTCTTGGCTTGAATTATTTTCGCAATTTGGGATTTTTAAATGAGCTACAAAGTGAAAAAATATAATTGCGCATATGTGCAGCAAGCGAAGACCAGGACCAAACTGCGCACCAGTCCAGTCTGATCTGGATCTTTGTTTTCCGCATGACTGAAGAAATCTGATCCTAGTTCCTGTCAGACTGCGCAGAAAGCACATGTCCTTTTCTCAGTCGGTGACTCACGTGCGTTTTGTTTGCTTGTCTACAGTACAGTCGACTCTCGTTATCTCGACTTCGCTTATCTCGAATAACCGCTTATCTCGAAGAGAATCTCTCCCTGGTCCTGTTTTAACATGGAAATCTAACAAAAGGTAGTTAAATATTGTGGAAAAGAGGAGAAACTGTTCTCCTCTTTTACACAGTATCTTCAATATATATATATATATCTACTTTCAGGAGTCAAATTACATATTTATTTGTGAACTGTGGTTGTTTGATTATATTTTTCCTCAGTTCTGCAAATCTGATATGCGAGGAACAGATATTTCGAAGTATTTCAGAGAGTCCCTTGGACTGAAAATGCCTTAAGTGTTCATGTTTTCTAGTTAGTGTTTGGCCAAATAGCCCTCACAAGGGGTTCTCATAGAAATTTTCAAAAACGTCCTTGAACCAGCCTAACCAAGTCTGTGTGCGACAATTCAATATACTGGCCTGCCCCCAGCCAGCATTTTACATAAATCTACAGCGGGCCGATATCGGCCCGTCAGCTACCCTGACGGGCCGATATCGGCCCGCTGTAGATTTATTAGAATGCTTACTGGGCCACGACAAAAGCCTAAGCAGTAATGCATATTACAGTGTACACTACTGTTCACGAACAGACTATATTAGGGAAATTTAAACACTTTTAAAGGAGCTCCGTCAAAATTGTTTTCTGAAAAGGAGTCTACCCTAAAAGGAAAACCGTTGTGACGTTGGAAGCAAACGCATTCCTTTTAGAGTAGACCCTTTTTAGACGGGGTTGGTATGCAGGAAAGCAAACAGGAAGTACAAAAGTTGTCTCTCGTACATAAAATGTGCCTCCTGTCAATAAGGTCGCTGCTTTCAAGGATCCCGTGTTCTCAGAAAACATTTGCCCAATATATTAACCCATTTATGCCGAGTGGACTCTTCTACCTCATCACTTTGGGCAGGTCCATTTCTATATCAGGAGTGTCTGGTTAGTTTTTATTGTTACCATCTTTTATAGAAATTCCTGTATTTAATGCAAACAGTGTAGACCCTGATCAGACGCCGCGTTCTGTGTTTGTTTGCTAATGTCCCTTTTCTGGGACGACAGGCATAATCCAAGAGCGAGTTCCAGACAAGTTTATTTTTCTGATCAGAGTCCATTGTATTCGCTTATAGAATAATTGTATAGTCTTTCAGTAGTGGCCTGTTAACCCATTTCAGACTGAATACACTGCCCACACTATACATTGTAAGAGTCCAATTTCAATTTTAAGTATGTCAGACTATGTGATTTAGATAGTCCTAAAGAAAATGGTTCAACTATTTTCGAACAGTACTCTGATCTGGGTCTCTGGGTCTGGACTGTTAGCCAGTTGTCCTTTTTGGGGTCTCCAGACTAAAATGGGTTAACAAAAATGCGAATGCACTGACCTTGTCCTTCGCTGTTCGCAAAATACGCATACCTTTTTACGCTTGCGTTTCTGACGTGGACGCTTCTATCTTTCAATTTGGACACGTCCACTATTGCTAACAGGGATGTCGGCTGTAAATCAAAAGCAGAATTCTAACAGTGTAGATCAAGATGACATGGCTCGTTCCGAGCTGTCTCATATGAACCTACACTGTTTGCATAGGTGTCTGCTTTGCCCTGCTAAGTGTCACATTTGCGGTGCCAGGCTCATTATTCTGATTGTAGCAGAACCAGAATCCTACATATTTGTGACTTTTTCAGATTCATGCTTTTCAAAACGTCCAAGACACGATTTAAACAAGAAGGACTAAATACATTAAAGTACAAAGTACTGACCAGAGAATCGAAACCTCTGTATACATGGATTCAGGTTTCGTACAACGAAACATATATTATGAAGGTAAATAAAATATAACATGCTGCCCTTGGAATCTCCTAACACACAAAAGAATGAAAACTGGAGTCTCGGTTTGATTAAGACTCGTCATATGGAAGCATTGTAATTTGCATGGCTGCACACGCCCTCTAGAACCGGCTTAAGGGATCCATATCCCTAAAAAATAGACATTTTATTATCCGAGAAAAGTTTAATAAATTGACATATGGTATTAATGCAATCATAAAATATGGCACCTGACAGCCTGTAAAATTTCAATTAGTCTATCCTCCTTTGAATGAAATGATTTTTATCGTATCTCTGAATTAATATTGCCAACAATACTTCAGATACGACAAAAAAAATCATTTATTTTTTATCCAGTTCAAAGATGAGAGACTTAACTGAAATTTTACAGGTTGTCAGATGCCACATTTTATGATTGTATTAATACTATATGTATATCAATTTATCAAATCTTTCTTGGATAAAAACTGTCTATTTTTGATGACTTTGGAGACTCTATTTTCCTAAACAAAATATAAATAATGTTATATTTTGAAAGCAAGCTGCTATTACTGTTAATCAGTTCACGTGATACATTTTCAAAGGAGGTAATTGCGTCAAAGTTGTTGTGCATTCCATCTGAATAGGGGTATACTCTAAAAGGAGAGAATTTACTCACAATGAGACCAAATTCTTTCCTTCTAGAGTAAACCCTTTTTCAGAAGGGGTTTGCAAGAAAGCAAACAGGAAGCCACAGATGTTGTCTCTCGTGTAAAAAATAATGTTGGAAAATGAGGTACATGTACATCCTTTCCCCTTTACCCATTTATGCCTAGTCCCATAAAAGGGACATTTGCAAACAGTGTAGACTCAGATCAGACGCTGCAGAACGCAGCGTCTGATCAGGGTCTACATTGTTCGCATTAAATATCAGGATTTCTATAAAACCTGGTGATAATAAAAAACAGCCAGACACCCTTTCAGTTGGGAAGGAATTTGTCCCAGGAGAGAGGTAGAAAAGTCCACTAGGCATAGATGGATGAGGTTTATTCACAAGTTTGGACACAGGAAGACGTGACCAATGTCACATCCCCGTGTGTGCAAACAACAAAGGTCCAGACAGGCCTAATCAACTTCTAATTCTGGTCAAGGTCTTCGCTTTATCCTCAGCGGGTACGAAACGTTGAGACAAAGTCATGTCGTTGCATCGACGATGATTCGACGTTGTATAAACGTCACGTGCCATCGATGTTGATACGTCATTACGTTGCATCGATATGACGCGACGTTGTATAAACATTACACACCCGTTTACACGGCGTATAAATGCTATGTGCCCGTCAGGGCACTTCCAACTTCATTCTAAAGCAGCCGGCCATATGGTGCTGATATGACTACATTTTCTGGTCCCTTGGGATTATTGAGCACATACATTATATATGAAAATAGAATCGGCGACGGATCCAGAATTCTTTAATAGAAATGTCCAAAATTTCTGAGGGAGAGCGATTTGATCAAACTACCGCACTTACCAAAAGTGTTTGAACAGACAGGCCTAAACAAACAATGTAGACCCAGATAAGATTCTGAATAACATGGTGTTTGA
This sequence comes from Anodontia alba, assembly GCA_964016985.1. Lineage (NCBI taxonomy): Eukaryota > Metazoa > Mollusca > Bivalvia > Lucinida > Lucinidae > Anodontia > Anodontia alba. Next base: position 16,107,022 of record OZ024825.1, on the reverse strand, counting down.
TCAGGGTCTGCACTATTTGCCACTCACCCAGCAAACTTGCACACATACACAAGTATTAAAAAGGACTTTCATCACGAAAGCATACCTATATAATTTTGACTCCCTTAAACCCCACTTTTATATAGTAAAGCTGGAATTTACAAGATTATACATTATTGTTCTTATTTTTGCTCGAAAACATAGATTGTGGGTAATCATTAGAACCGCCTCGCTGAGAAAAGTAAGAAAAATAATGGTCTAACGAGTTCTAACGAGTACCTACAATCTATGTTTTTGATCAGAAACAAGAAAAATAATGTATACCCCTGTGAACCCCAGTTTTACTATATAAAAGTTGGGTTTGAGGGGGGTCAAAATGATATAGGCATGTTGTCGTGATGAGAACAAAGAAAAATATCAATGCTTTCGGATTGAAAAAGTAAATTCAGTTATATTTTATGAGACAAGTAAATGTGTGATAAAATTGTGGACATCTACTACTCAGTAGCTCAATATTTCCACACGGACTGTATTATTGCAGATAACCCAAATTTAACGCTTATCACTCTGGGTAAAAAACTCTGCAGGCGACATCTTGAAATACTTTTCTTATTTTTCCCAGAAAAACAGTTTTTTAACAATTCATCCAAATTTTCCCCAGTGGAGAAATCCTGGTTTCAGGAAAAATAACAAAAAGAAATATCAGTTTGTCGTCTGCAGAATTAGACTAGAGATCGGTAAAGGTTAATATTATGATGTCTGCTGCATATTTATAATTGCTACAGTCAATACGCTGTAAAATATCAAATTCCCGATCGATTTTTTTTTTGTTTACCTTTACCTTAATTAATCATTCATTTGCAGCAGATGTCATTCTCGGCTTGCAGTTTGTTTTATTTATTAAAGAAATTAAGGCTTGATGTTTGATCGATTTGTGCTTGTTTGGATTTGTCGGTTTCCTCTTTCTCTTGTGGTGTCTGGGAAGGGCTCGGTTTGTGATTGTGGCACTCCCTGGACTTTTCTCTTACCTTTTTCGATAGTAACTTGAATTGTCTGGCTAGCAGATTATTGACAGGACAAATGCTATCTGCTGCAGTTTTTATTTTTTATGTTTAAATATATTAATTGCACACGTTAGAGAACACTATCTGCATCTTAAAACTGCTTACATATTCAAAGCAAAAACACACCACGAAAATATGTCTATATAATTCTGACCCACTTAAAACCCCACTTTTATTAAGTAAAATTGGGGTTTACAGGGCTACACATTACTTTTCTTATTATTGCTCAAAAACATAGACTGTGGGTACACCGAGGCGATTCTAATAAGTACCCAAAATTTATGTTTTGAGCAGACATATGAATAATATTAGAATTTTATTATCTGAAAATTTTCATTTTTTGTTGGTAAAATTTCAGTATATTTGAATAGGCATGTTTTCGTTATGATATTTTTTCAGTGATAGATTTCATTACTTGTTATCAATTTACTGGATCCACTATGTTTCTATATCGATCATTGTATCTCATCTGCCATTTAATTGCATAAACAAATGAAATAAACATTAAAACTAATCAGTTTTAATAATTCTTTGACAAACGGAACACTACTGACAATTCTGATCAGTGCCAGAAATTCAACAATAAATGATTCCCTGTTAACTGTAATCTATTTTAGGAGATCGCTATAATATAATTTATATCTATTCCAGGAATTCAACGACAGGTGGAACAGTGACCCTAAAAAGACTAAAACAAAATCATTAACTTCAAATGAGACCAATGAATCAAATAAGACACATACATCATAGTTAAAGACAGCATGCTCGGTAAACATTTCAGCAGACATTATGAAATATTTTCCTATTTTTCCCAGGACACAGACTTTGACATTATATGCAAACTGTCTCCAAAGGATACGATTTGCAAGGAATGCCATCGTCTACTTTCTGGTAAAAATAAGAAAATATCGTCTATTTGCCATCAGTTGAATTTGTACAGAGAGGTAAAGGTAATTCTTTAAGAGGATCTTTTGGAAATTCTGAATAAAAGAACTAAAAGCATCGCATGATACCCCGCCACTGCAGTATAACAAAACATGTAGAGAAGGTGGCTGTGTTTGACATGTGATAACTCTATCAAAACATTGGTGTACTGTTACCTCGAAACAATATGATAGATAGATAGATATTTTTTGATAGATAGATAATTTTATTTCAAATGCAACAGGCCAACTGGCCTTGAGCACATAAAATTCATGTTTACAAACATGTGTGTTATATGATAATGTTATAAATACATGTTATACAATTTCATGTACAAGTTAATATTTCCTTCAGGCAAGAAAGATTTTTCAGTCCAACAATTAAGATATATATCACGGAGAAGTGTGTATATATGTGGTAAGTACATCAGAATTTATCACACACACACACACACACACACACACACACACACACACACATCTATATATATTGATATACATACGTATAAACATTTACATACATACAGAGTTAAACACAAACCATACAAATGTATATATGCTCATACACACGCATAAATACATACCATACCCACGTACAAGAATATATACATATATAAACGCATACACATACACACATATACACGCAGCGGTTTTTCACTATAAATGCTAGAAAATATTGCAATTTTGCGTAGTAATTAAACAACGTTTTATACACACACACACACACACACACACACACACACACACACACATATATATATATATATATATATATATATATATATATATATATATATATACTGTATCACTTCATAGTCTCAACTGGTACTGGTGAAAACTTTAGGAGGATTTAGCCTGAAAGCAAGTGAGAATGCTTTAATCAATAATAACCTTATGAAAATTTTGTGTACTGTAACCTTGAAAAAAAAACATAAAAATTTGGTGTACTGTGTAGACTGGCTGCAATTCTCTATATTTTCTTTCTATCCAATAACACATAAATAACAGCTTGACCAGATGAAAACTGTAGGAAAAAGTTAGAAAAGAGATCACGTTTGAACAATCTTGAAAGAGCTATATATCAAAATTTTGTTTGCTGTAACCTCGAAACAATATGCGCTGCATCACCTCATAGTCTAACTGTCCACCATGTTTCAACGCGATCGGATGAAAACTGGAGTTATCCGGAAAACAAAGTAAAGTCTAAAACTCGTTAATAAGTGTAATAACTACATCAAGCTTTGGTGTAGTGCAACCTTGAAATAATATACACTGTACCGTTTCATGGTCTAACTGTCTACCAAGCTTCAACGCGATCCGATAAAAATTGTAGGACTTATTCTAAAACGAAGTGCGGTCAGACGGACAGATTGATTGATTGTGTTGTGGTTTAACGACACGTCAACCCTTGTGGGTCATTTTGTGTCGTCTCCCAGAGAAAGGGAGAAAAGAGATAGAAGAGATAGTAGAAGAGATGAAAGAGAGGAACAGGGAAGAAAGAGGAACACGAATGAAAGGGAAGAAACAGAAGAAATAAAAACATTCCCCCTCTACCTTTACCTACTTCAACGATAGCAGGCCTAGCCCAACTGTAAGCCAATATCAGTTGGACGCCCCGGTGACACAAGATACATGACACCTTCGCACCACCCGACCACCCCCGGTCAGACGGACAGATACCGGAGGGTATACCATAATGCCCGCCACTATCGTGTGGTGTGTAAAAAGAAAGAAAAGAGCAGGAAATAATATACAGTCGAACCTTTGTTATCTCGAACTCGCTTACTTCGAATTACCGCTTATCTCGAAGTGAAAATCTGGTCCCTGTTTTAACATGAAACTATGACAACAGGTAACAAAATAATGTGGAAAAGAGCAATTTCTCCTCTTTCCACATTATTTTATATATATATTTCTAACTTCAGGAGTCAAATTAAATATTCATTTGTTAAATGTGGTTGTTCAGTTTATTGTTTTCCTCACTCTCTCAACTCTGATATGTCGAAGTACGGATATCTCGAAGTGTTTCAGTGAGTCCCTTGGAATTCGAGATAACGAGTCGACTGTATATTGCTGGTACTGAGTCCTTCAGATATGCAGAACAAAACACAGAGAGAGAATACAGCAGAAAATATGCTGTCGATAGTTTCAGCTGTGCATCAAACTATAATGTGTGGGCAGAGTACCCACAACAGACACTTTTGTGCAAACAATACAGTAAATGTCCTAAAATCTCAAACTTATTCCATTCTTTTTTGGCCTTAATTTTGCTATTATGCAGTTGCTTCTTGGCAAACTTAGTGGAGTGGCAAACAATGTAGACCCTGATATGACTGCTCCTTCAGGAGCAGTCATATTAGGGTCTACACTGTTTGCATATCTCATTTTATCAGAAAGTTTTATGTATGAAATTCTATGACATTTGCCATAATTATGGGGATACCAAGAAAAAGTCACAATCACTGAAGGCAGTCCTCCCAAGGCACCAGATAAAGGTTTGCTTACATTCATTGACAAAATAAAATCATTTTGTCAAAACCAGAATAAGCGAACAAAAAAAAAAAAAAAAAAAAAAAAAAAAAACAGAAAAAATGACCCCATAAAGTGGTATTTTGGGAATTATCCTCGATTCAGAATAAATCTAGCGTTCTATTATTATTATTATTTGTTTGAGCTTAAAGCCTCAGAAATAATTTTTAAATATTTGTTTATATATAGCCCTTTAAATGCAATTCACAACTGCAGCAGATGACATTTTGATTTTTATGTATTTCTTAGATGCCAACAAAACAAGCATATTCCATTAAAATGTTCACCAACATATAAAAATATTTTTTCCTGAATATTCGAAACATTAAAAAAAAAAAAAAGTTTCCCTCACCCAACTAATGCCAAATACAGTGTGTTGGATATCTAAAGCAGTACGAGATATTTCTGTGCACTAACACTTAGCATAAGAGCTGGATAAAAATTTCAGCACACAACATATTGAAATATTTCTCATTTATTGTTTCTGTTGTTGAACAGTACAACTCCAAATTTATGGTTTCTTTTGTTGAACAGTATATATGAGTAGTGAATAGTTTTAATGTTGAAGTAGCAGAAGCAAGTATAGTTTATCTTATTCAGTTTTATCAATAATAAGTCCAGAGCTGGTATAGTGTGTAGGAATGAGTTTTTTTTATGTCAAGTATACGTTATTTTCTTACCTGGTTTAACTAACAGTTAAACTGACTACACAGGTGAATTGTTTTTCATGTTTTAGAGAGAATGTAGAAACTCATCAGTTGGGTTAGTGTTCAGATAGCTTTCAAGAGAGATGGTTGTTGTTTTTTTTAGCACAGAGCTAGAGCCGAGTAAGATTTTCTTTTATGGCGGATTTGGAAACAATACTCCACAAACTCATTTAAAGAATTTGTAAATTTGATAAGAGAGGGCGCTCGTCGAAGAAGGATGTTTTTATTTATTTTATTTTTCAACTCTCACCATTTTAACTAATTATTGTAGTTTTAGTACTTTTGTGAACTAATTCTTAGGCTAGTTTTAAATACTTTAATTTGTATATACCTTCTGCACCAGAGATATTGTGTTTTACCTGGTGAAATCATGAAATTTTAGAATCTTCGACAAACAAAGTATCAAGAAGCGCGCCATCTTGGAGTGGAGTCGGCAGCCATTACGCCCGTTTTCGAAATGATTGTTCCTACACAACTATTCAATATTTTAAGGAGAATTTCATGACTTTTAAACAACTTGTCTTATTGTTGAATATTATCATTTTATTCTTCCTCTGAGAATTTTACGCACAAAAAGCTGAACTTTTAATTATGGCTTGGTGCAGTCGCAAGAAAACATATCTGTAGCGAACAGCAAGGTGATTACCAGAGCTAATCGCAGGACCTAGGACCTGGACACTGTCATCAAAACAAACTCATATGTGCTAAAGCTTAAGAAAAAGCAGGTACAGTGCGGCATTGCTCATTTGTCTTATGAAATGAAACCGAAAAGAAACTTTGTGCTGCGTCTTAGTCCGGTAGCTTAGTCCGGAGCTGGCAACTTGACTGAGGTTGAAGAGTTATACAGTGGACCTTTACCTTAATCTTTCATACTGAGTCTGCTATAAATAAAGACGAATGTCAACATAAGTCGGTTCAATGTTCAAGGTTTTTAACCGTTAAAAAGACGGTACAAAAGGTATTTATAACAAGTTCACTATAAATTTTTACCATACTACCTCTACGATTTTGGTTAATGAAATCTTTGAAAATGAAGTTTTTAAACGCATCTGTGATGGGATAAGTCAGTGCCCTATATCTGCCTTATGTGTAACGATAGTCTTTTATACACAGACAATACAGTAAACTTAGAAAATCCTGAAGTTTCCTATTCTCAGTCTGAAATTATCGACCAAGATACTTCAGTCGCAAACACTCAGGACAACCAATCCAATGTTTCTATAATCATAAATACTCCAGACAGTGAGTCCATTGGAAATCAGTCAACAATCTGTGAAACCATAAACGCAGGCAAAAATAATGGTGAGGGAAGTCATGAGAAATTTGATAGGGTTGGATTTGACAAAGATCCGAATAAAAAGCCAAAACGAAAGAAATCCAATTATAGCAATTCCAAAACCTCGGTGGGTTCAGAAAACCAGGAAACATTAATAGCCCAAAAATATGTTTCTAGCCTTGAAGGGAGAGTAAATGATTTAGACAATATGGTGAAAATTCTGCAGAAAACTATAGAAAACCAGAACTCAAATCAACAACAATTCAATGTCTCTGAACACTTTCAAAAAAGCTGTTGGAGATTAGGCTTCATCTGTTGGAAAGCCAAAATCAAATGTTGAACAATTTGCAAATACAAAATCACTTACTATTACAGGCTATGTTAAGGGAGAGATGTTAAGGGAGAGACGAGTGTTTCCAAATCAATATAGAATTCCATTCTCACAGGTCACGGCGAATCCAATGGTTGTCTGTATAGGTTTTGGCTCTGCACAGGGTCTTCAGCCCCATCCATACCTTCAACAAACTCCTACCTACGTTGCGCATCCACATATGGCAAGAAACTATGGCCCACCAGGCATGCAATGGAACTATATGCAGCCGATGGTTGTCCCCGTCATCACACGCCCCCCACCATCCCAAGTACACTTAGCACATACTGTTACTAGAGATAACGTTAATATGGGTCATCAGGCACAAATTAGATATACAAATCAGGATTATCCCTGTAGAATTCCGAGTAGGAGATCTCTGATGGTAGACATATTAATACTGGGAGCAAGCGGTTGGGACCAGCAGGGGACACGGTTGAGGTTAGCAACGTACATGTGTCGAGTATGAGGAGTTGTTACTCAGGAGATTCCATGGATCGTGTCGTGGAGCAGGTGAGCGACACTGCTGCTGTAACTTCGCATGAGTTGTCACCTCGTTCGGCTTCTGATATGAATCATGCTGCTGTAACTTCGCATGAATTGTCACCTTGTTCGGCTTTTGATGTGAATCACGTACCACATGGCGTGCCTAATATTGATTGCGATGTAGCAACGGAGATTCCTGATGAGATAAACCAGAGCGTTTATGTAATAGAAAAAGACTGCATTGGGAAGTCTGGATTTCAATAAGAGATAACCTTTTCTCGAGAACGCGTTGTGAATATTCAGAATATAAATCTGAGTCCCTGGTAGAAGTGAGGGTTTCTGGTCATGGTTCCGCCCCTTTGAGTGATCCAAATAAAACAGACAATCTAAACAAGGAGGATTTTATGGATCCCCAGCCCTTCAAAGGCTCCCCCGATATCGGGAGTCTCGAAGTGTTCTGCAAGGAGATGCTGATCACCAGACTTTAAAACTTGTGACTGTGAACATTGAAGGGGTAATAGCAAATAAACTTTATTCAGATCAGCTCTGTTCGGAAAACGATATTTCATGCTTGCAAGAACACTAGTTATGGATTGGATACAGAATAATCTCCATGATGTGAAAACCTTTGTTGGATGTCATGGATGGCATGATTCACGAGCCAATCACTAAATTTAATATACCTCATGGTCAGGCGGGCGTTTGCCATTTTATGGTCAGATAGACTATCTGATAGGATAACCAAATTTGATGTTGGGAACGAGCGTGTAATTCCATCAAACTCAGTTTAAATATTAAAATCTGTCTACTGAACGTATATATGCCAACCAACAAAAAAATGACGGAGTATAAATACCGGGAGTGTCTGGATGTAGTGCATGATATTATCAGCAGATATGAATTAACGCATAAGATCATTTTATGTGGTGATCTGAACGGGACATTGCTACCAACTAGGAACAATAAACATGATGTATTTCATAAAATTTTATTAAGGATTACATTTTATCGACCGGTTCTTATTGCCTAACTGATCCAACATTTTATCATTTTAATGGTGTTGTCACTTCACAGATTATTTTCTCTCAAATGGCCCACAGCTGTTCCAGTCTTACCGCACACTTCAGAAAAATGCAAGTAACGTCTCATCACATGTTTCAGTACAGATCTGTTTACATTTGTCAGTGGGTCCGCCATTAAAAGAATTGCCAAAGTCTACTTCAAAGAAAACATCTAAACCTGTTTATACTTGGGATAAACTGAACATCTAGAAATGAGCAAGCAAGATATTTGCTCGAGCAATGTAAATGAAACCATTGAACAGTTCACAAGTTGTTTGAAAACAGCAGTAAAAGCCTCTGTACCTATAAAAACAACAACCCTTAAGGACCCAAAGCGAGGTGTTTAGGGGAAAGTTCCCCAGTGCCTGAAAAGAGTAAAAAAAACTACATATAACGAGTGAAAACAAGCTGGAAAACCAAAATCAGGCCATTATTCCTAGAAAATAAACTGGCGAAAGATGTCTGCGTAGTCAACAGAGGATGGAAGAGGTAACCCGACGCAAGTCGTTTTATGATTCTCCGATGGAAAATCCTTCTCCCAAGATGTTTTACAAACTGATAAGAAAGAGCAAATCAAATTCTGAATCAAACACAGCTCGTATTCAGGTTCAGGACACAAAATATTTTGACCCAGCGCAGCACAGTTTTCTCAACCCCCAAAGATCTGAACTATGACAATGTCTTTTTGGAACTGTGCAATGTACACTGTGCTGAGGCTGAGGCGGAATATAGTTCCTGTCTAGAATCAGAACTGTCTCTATCTGAAAGTGAAGTTGATTCAGCCATTGATAAATGGAACAACGGGAAAGCAGCAGATGAACTGGGTCTGTCCGTTGAACATCTCAGCAAAAGAGGTTATAGTACCAATAATAACACGACTTTTTAATCCAATCATATCTGAAAAAGAAATACCAGACTTTTAAGACAGGCATTATTACCCCAGTACTGAAAAAAGTAAAGATTCGAAGATAATGGGAAATTATAGAGGAATAACTGTATCGTCTGCTCTAAGGAAGCTTTTTTGAGTACTCTCTACTCAACAAACTGAATTTAAAGCAATCTGATTATCAATTCAGTTTCACTTCGGGTCTGTCTCCAGTAATGGCAAGATTGTTGGTCAGTGAGGCAAAGGCTGAAACTCTACACAATAACCGTCCATTGTATCTGGCAATTCTTGATAGCCAGAAGGCTTTCGACGTCGTTCAACATGCTGTTCTTCTGGATAATTTGGCTGACATCAACATTCAGAAAGACATTTAGTTAATAATTCAGTAATTATGTACAATCATTTCGGCAAAGGTAAAATGGCCAGGAGAATACAGTGATACTTTTCCAGTGAAGCCAGGGGTAGACAAGGAGGAATTCTCTCAATCCATTTGTATAAAACTTATATTGACCCGATTTTGAACATTTTACATGATAAAAAGTTAAGATTCAGACTCGGAGCTGTATACGTCGCTACTGTAGCTGATGACTTGGCATTTTTATCGAAGTTTAAAGATGAACTGCAGTTTATGTTTGGTGAAGCCGTCGGCTTTTCTGGACAGCGCAGATATCAAATACATCCAGTGAAAACTCAAGCTGTTTCATTAACTGGCCTTAATTATGAAAATGATTCATGGCTTATGGGTGAGAATAAATTAACACTTTCGCACAGTACTGTATACAGTCGAACTTCGATGGCTCGAACATCTTTGGGACCTTAGAAAATTGTTCGAGACATGGGTGGTTCGAGCCATTGAGGGTTAATTATGGTGCCAAGTCAGGAAGTAAATGGGGATAATTTAGGGATTTTTTTTTTCAATTTTCTATACAATAATTGTATGTTGAGTGTACTCATTAGAATTGCCTCGATGAGGAGATTCTAATGAGTAAACACAACATACAATTCCATGATAAAATAAGAAAAAATCCCTAAATATTTGTTTTCTTGAGCTATTTGAAGGATTTTGTAGGGACTGAAAAAATAGTTCGAATCATCAAGGGTAAACGAGCCATCCGGGTTCGAGTCATTGAGGTTATACTGTATTTAGGACTTGTTAGAGCGGGAAAAAAGGAATCAGCACTAAATATTAAAGACAGAAAAAGCTTAACTAGGCGAACATCGTACTCATAAACACTGGTCTACATGGTACTAATGGTTTGAACCAGAAAACATCATACGTGATATACAGAGCATATGTAATTCCCAGACTGCTATATGATCTGGAAATAATCAGCCTTACAAGAAGTCAAACTGAGGAATTAGAAAGGTATGATCTGAACACTCTTCGACAGATCCAGTCTCTGCCAAAGCGTACAGCATCTTCAGCGGTATATATGCTACTAGGTGCTCTTCCGAAATAGGCAGTTGCATCAAAGACAATTATGTTTGTTGTACGCCATTCTAACTAGTGAAAACCGATGTCTTCAAGATGCTGAACAACGACAATTGGCGTGTAGTTTCAATATTGGACAGAGCTTCTTCAACATTGTCTCGCATGTTCTGAAAAAAGTATTGCCTGCCATCAACGAGTGACCTCCTCACGACAAGATACCAAAGTTTGTTACCGCTCACGGCAAAATGGCCCCTGAATACTCACGAGGATTTTCAATGGTTCGAACTTGTACAATGTCAGTAATGTATTTGGAAAACCAAAAAGCATATTACAAACTAAAAGTCCTGAAAAGTTCGATTCTATCCAATCACAAGTCTTATAAATGGAAGTCCACACAAAATGGCTAATTTAGCTGATGCAGTACAATGGTAATGTCTAATCATGATTTATTAAGATACGTTTCTTTTCTTCGTACTCCGACCGTTTCGTGATAATGCTGTACAGGTCATACTAAATACCGCAAAATACGAGAAGTCCAGAGGGCTTTTTTTTTTTTTTTTTTTTTTTTGATTTAGGTTTTACAGCCGTGTCAAGAATATTTCACTTATATCGAGCCGATCGTTCATCAAAGATGGGCGAAAACCGGAGAACCCGAGGAAAACCCACCTGACCATTCGTAAGCAGAACTTTCCCACATACTCGAACCACAGCGGTGAGAAACCCTAACAGACCGAGATTGTAGCTTAAGGTAAGTACAAGTGTACAGAATGTCTTTAATTGCCTTATAAAGAGAACGAGGTACCACACATTTGAAATGCACGCCTTGATCGTAGTCCGGTACTACGAAACACCCACGGCAGCCCCACAAAACCTCGTAGTACCAAATTACCGGTATATATTTATTTACTATCTAGAAGATTGAACAACTACGTCTTAAACGGAGATTGTGTATGTACAACCACCAACACCTAAACCTTGACTGATGTCACACCAGCCAATATGGGAAATTAAAGACGCTGTACTTTATATGATGGAGACGCATGAACTGTCAATATTTTGCTATAAAACACATATCAAATTTTATATTCATTCAAGATCACATATCTATGTGAACTTATCGATAATACCTTGACAATATGAGGGCCAGTTATCCTGAAAGTAGAATATCACAATCACAAATGGGATCAGTAGCGTCGAAATTCTAGGAATGCAAGTAGGCCTGCATTCTAGTCATCATATATACAAGGGCCTTCAAATTGACTTATATAAAGATAAGAACTGTGATAGGACATTTATTAACACTGTAACTACAGAACATGGGGTTTTCCTTATTATTGAGAATCAATTCGAAGTACGCAGTATCATCAGGATAGCGCATAAACAATTATGAAGTTAAAAATAATTGAATTCGAGAAAAATAAAATTGAAATTTTCAGTGTGTGGAAAAGAAATAGATCCAAGCATTATTTATTGGTCTTAGTGGTATTACTTAAAATAGAATTGTAAGTATTCAAATTTTACTAAACATATGAAAAAAGACAAAGTTATGCAAAGTTAAAACAGCAAAGACCGGCCATATATCCACTAAATTTCGGATACTGCAAGAATGGAGTATTGACATGTAGGAATAAAGATAGAAATGAGTTTAGAAAATCATCTAGAAATTGCCAGTGTGTAGTTCCATTTGTTGACTATTCTTGTATTTGTCACGCATGTGCCAGTTGCCGTTTAAAAGGATGTTGAAACGGATTTTCAAGAAAATGATTAATTATTAGTTCAGTTATTTCCTGGCGCCGAGCAGCAAATGTGCAGTATTATAAAACAACAGTCATTATTTGCAAATCTAATTATAACCCTCGAAGTCGTGGAAGGGACAAAAATATACATCAGGTTTCGCTTACCATGTGGAATTATTCCCCACAAGCATACACAACTTTTCGAAAAAGTGGAATTCTTTTCTTGCTTTCAAAAACACTTTTACAGAGGCACAAAAACTGTGTCAGTCAAAGCCCCGGGGTAAATCATTAAATCATGCAATAGTTACATCAAGAGTCTAGACGTCTCAATACCGAAAAAGAGGGAGGGAGCTCAAACGATGAAATGGCTATTCAAGAAGAACTCCAGTTATGTTTCGAAAATGTTCAAATATTGATAGACGGACTTGTTGATATGGGCCAGACAAGTAATGATATTGTATAAACTGAAGCTGAAATACGTACTGCTAAACTACAATTTAATTTGTATATTTGAGATTCGATGGGTTCAGGTTTCCTGTGGCATATTTCCAACAGCTGGCGTAAATTCACCGGAACAATATTTGAATGTATAGGACCTTATCAACTAACTTTCTTCCTATGAATTTTCCATTCTGTATGTTTGCTTCAAAGCTTTTCAACTAATGAACTTTAAAGGTAAGAACCAAGACATAGAAAAAATACTTCTATCAACCCATTCAAGCCAATGAAAGGGTAACATTCATAATAGATTTTCATAAAATATGAAAAAGTTGAGAAACAATTTATGTTCAAGCGGGGACCATGAATTTTGTACCTGTAAATTGAAAAATGAAAAAAACAAGCCAATCGTATGGGATAAAGGGATAAAAGCTTACAGCTGGGACAGATATCATAACTCTATGTGAGTACATCGAAAATTAACAGATGAGCATATTTTCCTAAATAAAACATCAAAAATGAGAAATTATCTGGCTGAACATGTTCTCGATCGCGACATGCTACACCTCATAAATAATTATAAGGATAGAAGTCACATAGACTCTACAATCGAACTACTAGAACACTCCAGCCAAGTTACAGATATTTTCAGAGACCCCAGATCTATAACCGATTTGAATGACAAAAAAAGGCCATCGGCTTTCTCCCCGTACATCACTAAAATGCAGATTATATTTCATTTCCTTTGGGGCCATTGGGCCCATTGTAGTATATTTGAAAATCGGAGTTCTGCTCATGTATACGCTAGAGGGCGTACTAGAGGGCGTAAGCAGTGTTGCAAACTTCACTGCTGCTTACGAAGAGTCTCAATAAAATCGAGACTACTATATTCAAATCTGTAGTGTGTTCTATATTTCCAAAGGCAATCTTTTTTGACGTTTATTTGAAATATGGCTAAACATGATCCGAAGACATTCAACGAGAATCAGTTGAGCCCATTGAAAAGACAAAAATGATTCTGACAAAGGAGACATACTCGGATATTATAAGCATGCTTAAAGGATTCCGTGATATTTGTGTAAGAAGAGTATCAGATAAAGACGGAAGTGTGGTCATTGCAGTAAACAGCGATTTTATTAAAAATATTTTTTGCCAACAAAGAAAAATCAGACGTAATTCAAACAGCAATCCATCAGAACACGAATGTAAATTTGGATTAAATTCAACAATTCATGTACAAAATGATATATCTAAAAAGAGCAATGCTGTATCGAAAAAAGCCCTTAAACACACAAAGCCTTTCCACACAAAAGAGGATGTGAAAAAAGAAGACATAACATTTAGAACAATAACAAGGTAAGCAATATTTTTTTCACGTATTGTTACCCTTCCTCTCGTGACGTCATATAATAATTAAATGATAAGCAAGATCAGGAATAAAAGTTATTTCATTTCCTGCAGAATAAAGTATGTATATTTCATCTTGCTTGGAATAACTGTAATGAAATTTGCTTATGTATCCATGTAGTAAACGAACAGGTTATTACTAACATAAAACAGCTTTTGACTAATAAGGTATTGGCTATGACGTGATACCCACAAGAGAATACCGATACTGACCGAAGCTACAGCCGAGGTCAGTATTGGTATTCACTGGTGGATACCAACGTCATATCAAATACCTCAATATTCAACAATTGTTTTATTATATGGTTTGTCATTTCTATGGATGACTGTTGCAATAACAATCAAGGTCAGACACCATTACTAAAAAAAGCGCATAGAAGTCGGCGTCATTATTAGCGACGTCATCAAAACTTGATATTGACTATTTTGAACGCGAATGAATTGACTTCTCGTGCAAGCTGGTCAATATCACAAAATATTGACTGGGTTGGCAGCACGTCCGAGTCAATTAAAGGTCGTTTATTAAATTATTTATAGATCATATAATAAATTTGTATATTTCTATACTTAGTTTCTTTTTTTACAAATTGGACATATCCAATCAGTCGCTACATTCTGTAAACATTCCCTGATTTCATCATTTTCTATGTCTCCACAAACACAATGATACCATTCATTACACCCTTCGCACTGTAATTTGTCTTCTCTTTTGAAGTATTTTTCAAAGTCCACAAAAATAAGTTTCTTTATTCGATTTTCCTTTTCCTTTACATCAGGTCTTCCTACGTTTAATATTTTACTATGCTCCTGCGATGTTGATGCAGTTGGATGTGATTCAGAAAACACTTCAATGTGGCATCTGGCAGCATGGCTATTTCAGTTAGTCTCTTTTGTTTGAACTGGATAAAAATGAATTGATGTTTTAACGTATCTCTGGATTAATGTTGGCAACATTATTTCAGAGATACGATGAAAAAAATGATTTCATTTCAAGAACGATAGACTAGCTGAAATTTTACAGGCACCTAGGTGCCCCATTATATGATTGTATTATATTAATACCATATATGTTAATCAACCTTTCTTGGATAAAACAATGACTATTTTTGAGGAATATGGAGCCTTTTAACAAACTGTATAATCTTAGCTTAAAGTATACAAGAAAAATCAATATGCAGACAGACAGGTTTTATCTGTCTCATCGAAGTCAGATTGTTCATGTGAATACTACAGAGTCTGACTCTTCATTTACAACTTGTGGTGTCCCCCAAGGAAGTATTTTGGGCCTCGTCTTTTTCTTTGTTATAATAAAAACGTTAAACTATAATACCCCGCCATTCGGGCGGATAACATTGTCAAAATTAGACAAAATTTGCCCATTAGCAATCCCAAACCAGATCTTCACAGTATCAACGCACATGCCAAGTTTAGTGAAAATCCATTGATGTTTACTCGTTATCATCCAGAAACGAAAAGCGGACGGAGGTCCAACGTGAAACCAGAATACCCCTCCACTATCGTGTGACTGGGTATAAAACTGATATGGAAATCAGTATAAGTCCTGTGAGCAAATTGTTACTCTATGCAGATGACAGTGAAATTTTTAATTCACATAAAGATCCTTGAGTAATACCGTATTCGACCTAATTACCGCACTGTGCGCTTAGGTTTTTCAAAATTACTGGAAAACACTTGTGGTAAAATATGTATCTGCCTACTAAAAGGTACACTTAAAAAAGATCAGCAAAGAACTTATTAGATGATGTTTATGCCACTTTTTTTCTGAATTTCTTTATAAAAGCATATGTTGTGGGTACTCATTTGAATTGCATCGACAAGTCGATGCAATTCAAATGGGTACCCACAGCATATGCCTTTATAAAGAAGTAGCCAAACAGTACACAAGCTGTAATCCGAAGAGTACGGAATTGCTTGACGGTGCGCTTATAGGGGTATGTGCGGTAATTAGATCGAATACGGTATTTGATAATCTTGGCTCAGAGCTGGAGATGTGCAGTATATAGTTGCATATGGTTCAAAGACAATAAACTTTCTTTGCATATGGGAAAAAAACATTATGAAAACATGCCTATCAAATATACCAAAAATTTTACCACCAAAAAATGAAAATTTTCAGATAAAAAATTCTGATATTTTTCAGGATTCTGCTCAAAACATAGATTGTGGGTACTCGTTAGAACCGCCTCGTCGATGCGGTTCTAACGAGTACTCACAATCTATGTTTTGAGCAGAAATAAGAAAAATAATGAATACTCCTGTAAACCCCAGTTTTACTATATAAAAGTGGGGCTTAAGGGGGTCAAAAATATATAGGCATGTTTTCGTGATGAGAAGGCTGCAAGAGGAAACAAAAAGATTTAGGAATTTTGGACTGAATGTATTAGTCACACAATTAAGGTTCAGAACTCGGTGAAATATCTCGGATTCAGTTTAGATGACAGGTTGTTAGGGGAGGCAGTTGTTAAAAATATTGCTCAAAAAGTCAATGCTCAGCTTTATAGAAACGGATCGTTTTGGGGGGAAAAAAAACCTTAGCAAGTCTGTCAGAACGAAACTGTGCGATTCATAAAAAAAACTTGATCCTCGATCAAACATTGGATTTTCAGAGCTTGGGAATCTTTGTTTGTGTTGAGGTTTTACGGCCCAGTCAACCCAGTGGGGTCATGTCGAGCGAGGTCAGTTTACCTAACCACACGTTTACTGGGCAGGCTTTGTCCTCTAAGCGGTTAACCAGTATTGTGCACATACTTTCACCAGAAACTGACAACTGCCCTTCTTGAATCAGCGGAAGGGAGAGAATGACCGTAGAAAATATTTCATGATCAATCTCCACGAAAGAATGTTGCCGACCTCGGCGGGGGTAGAAACCGCGACCTCCTGATCTCCAGTCGGACGGTGCATCCAACTGAGCCACCGAGGCCGGCATGGGAATCTTAAAATGCTAAAAGTTGACTTTAGAGTTAAACAATTACGCTTGAGTCATGCACATAATATTTTCAGTGGAACTGGTCCTTCATATTTGGACATATATGTTTAAAGCTGCTGCAAAATGTTATCTCAGGACACAGTTGCAACTTGTGGAAACAGACAACTTTGTATACTATATATCAGTCATATTGATATTTGTACTTTCAGCCTGGGTCGTATTTGCAAATCTCATGCAACAGGACTCCATCAGAAATAAGTTTTTGGGTTTCCATGGGCTATCCTGGGTTATTTCAACATGCATGCAACATAGTTTAATTTTTGCTGGCATTCACCTTGCACTTTTTTGGGCCACCGATGGTCTTGGGTGTGTGTTATAAATATCTCGAATCTACCCGCCTGTTCATGATTCTTTGAACTTCAAATCTTCAAGTCTGTCTAAAAGAGTTTACTCTATATATAGCAGTGCTCATTTTGACCGTTGTGATTTCATATTGAACTTTGATTTTTTTTTATTACATTTGTGTTTCAAAGTGCTAAATATATATATATTTTTTTTCTTATATTCTCTATACATCACGAAAACATGCCTATATTATTTTGACCCCCTTAAACCACACTTTTATATAGTAAAACTGGGGTTTACAGGGGTATACATTATTTTTCTAATTTCTGCTCAAAAACATAGATTGTTGGTACTTGTTAGAACCACCTCGCCGAGGCGGTTCTAACGAGTACCCACAATCTATGTTTCGAGCAGAAATATGAAAAATATCAGAATTTTTTATCTGAAAATTTTCCTTATTTATTTGTAAAATTTTCGATATATTTGAAAAGGCATGTTTTTGTAATGAAAAAGTATGTTTTGGGTACTGATTAGAAGCAGCTCACTTATGTGCTTCATGAATACCTATAACATATGTTTCTGAGGAGAACTGGAGAAAATTATCCCAGAATTATTATCAAATACTCCTCCTTTAAGAAACCCTCTGGTTTTGCTTTCATGGACCATCTATGCACATACAGAATTCCTGTCCATCTCTAAATGCCACAATATCCATTTTCTGAGCTCACCTGATTACCAAGAACTCAACGTGAGCTGCTATGATAAGTCAATGTCTATTGTGCTGCATCAACAATTTGCTTTCAAAGCTTGTTCCTCCTACATCTCTGGGCCAACTGATTCGAAACTTGGTAGAAGCATCTGGGTGACTTGTTGATCAAAAATAGCAAAAATTGTTTCCATCTAAAAACCAAGATATTCAATAGCACTGGCCACTATCTTGAAAATCTATTTTGCGTTTCTTCTCCAGAACCCAAAGGCCAACAGATTCAAAACTTGGTAAGAAGAGTCGGGGAAACTTGCAGATAAAAATATAGCAAAAATCGTTCAGATAGAAATCCTAGATGGCAACCATGGCTGCCAGCTTGAAAATCTATTTTGCTCTTCTCCTCCTGAGTCCCTGAGCCAACTGATTTGAAACTTGGTAGAAAGTATCCAAGAAATGTAGATCAAAAATAGCTAAAATTGTTCTGCTCGGAAATCCAAGCTGGCCACTATTTGCCCTTCTTCTTAACCTAAAGGCCAACTGACTCAAAACTTGGTAGGAAGTATCAGGGCAACCTGTAGTTAAAAAATAGCGAAAATCATTTCAACTGGAAATCCAAAATGGTAGCCATCTTGAAAATTTATTTTGCACTTCTTTTAAAATGGACGGCCAGCTGAAATTTGGTAGGAAGTATCAAGGTGACTTGGACTTTTCTCTTACCTTTTTTTGCATACCACGCCTGTTGTGTTTGTGCCGTGTGGAGACCCTAGAAAGTCTCCCCGCACATTCATTTAATGGTTTTATTATTTCAAGTGCCAGAGTTTGCACTTTACAATCATCTTTCGTATTCCTCTTCCTCATGATTCTAATTTATGTTTCCTCTTCCTATTGGGGTCTGGGAAGGGCTGCGGTTTGTGATTGTGGCACTCCCTGGACTTTTCTCTTACCCTTTTTTTTGCACAACCACGCCTGTTGTGTTTGTGCCGTGTGGAGACCCTTTCTCTTACCTTTTGTTTTCTCTTACCTTTTGTTGATCAAAAGAAGCCAATACTGGGTTGATCCAAAATCTAAGATGGTCCTTGTGGCTGCCATCTTAAAAAACTTCTTCTCCGGAACCAGAAGGTCAATTGACTCGATACTTGGTAGGACATGTCAGGGTGACTTGTAGATCAAAAGAAGCTAAAACGGTTTTGATAAAAAATCCAAGATGGCCACCATGGCCTCCATCTTGAAAATATATTTTGCATTTCTTCTCCTGAACCTAAACGCCAGTTGGCTCAAAATTTGGTAGGAAATAGCGAGCCAATTTGTAAATAAAAAATAGCTAAAATCATACCAATCATAAATCAAAGATGCCAGCCATGGCCACCATTTTGAAAATCTATTTTGCACTTCTTTGAACTGAAAGGCCAACTGACTCAAAACTTGATAGGAAGTATTGGGGCAATTTGTAGATGTAGCTAAAATGGTTCAGATCAGAAATCGAAGATGGCTGCCATGGCCGCCATCCTGAAAATCTATTTTGCTCTTCTTCTCCTGAAAGGAAAGGCCAACTGACTCGAAGCTTGACAGGAAGTATCACAGCAACTTGTAGACCAAAAATAGCTAAAATCCTACCAATTGAGAGTCCAAGATGGTCACCATGGCAGCCATGGTAAAAATTCAATTTGAAGTACTTCCTCTTAACGGAAAGTCCAACTGACTCGAAACTTGATAAAAAGTATCTAGGTGGCATAAAGAGAGAGCTAATCTTAGCGCTTTTCGTACATTTGTTCCATTTACGCTTGTTTGGTTTTGTCTGTTTCCTCTTCCTCTTGGTGTCTCGGAAGGACTGCAGTTCGTGATTATGACACTCCCTGGACTTTTCTCTTATCTTTTTCTTTTGTAAAGCTAAAACTGAAAATCCAAGATGGCCACCGTAGACGCCATCTTGAAAATCTATTTCTGACCACTTCTCCTGAACAGAAAATGAAAATCTATTTCCAACCACTTCTACTGAACAGAAAGACCAATATTTACTTGGAACTTCATTGGAAGTTGGCTTGTTCAAGTTACAGCCCTTAGGTAAAAAATGGCCCCAATGCAGGGTCACTTGTCTAGTATTCAGATGTGCATATACAAGGCCTTTTGGGCCCTCTTGTACTAAACCAGGGCTTGTTTACTATTGTACTTATTTCTGTTGGTCAGATTCAAACCAGCAATCCCTAGGTTCTGAGACAGGCACAAACCATTAGGCCAACAAGGCCACCAAGTGGGAACTGAAACATAACTAAAATTTTTAATTTTATCTATTTCTAAAAATTTATCTGAAAATATGAAAACACTGACTCAAAATGTTCTGCAAAAGTGCATATTCTGAATAAATGGCACATCAAAGGGTATCCACAAAAATGTGGTATACATTACAATGCCTCAGCGAGGCACTTCTAATCAGTACCCACAAGATACGTTTTCATGGAGAAATAAGAAAAAAAATAAGTGCCAAGTATGCCAATTCAATGTGCAAATGCATGTGCAAAGTATCACTGGGGCCTTTGCTATAGGGATCTAACATGGTTTTTCATGCATTAACATTCACCAGGTCCCGTGGGAGGTGTTGAAAACCGAGGCCAGAGGCCGCGGTTTTCAACACCTCCCAAAGGACCTGGCAAATGTTAATGCATTGAAAAACCATGTTCGATCGCTATTATTGCATAAAAACTGAAAACATTTGCAACAGTTTGCGTTATTTCTTGCACTATTTTGTTTCGCCTTTTCACCGATGTCTCGCGAACGTAATTTCCACTGACTATGCTCGTTCTATGGCCGGGCAGTACACATCTCGTAACGGCAGCAAGTCTGTGGCCCCGGTACTATCATATTGAAAGTGGCTAGCTGTGCATTAACAGCCAATGAATTGCCTTGTTAATACACGGCTTTTCACTGGTTAATGCACGACTGTTAATAACATGCTACACTGCTTTTTATGCAATAATCTCCATTCATGCATTCCAAAGTGTTCAATGATTCTGTAAGCAGACAGTGAATGCCCTGATCTGACTGCGTTGATGTGCAGGAAAAGCTGGGCCTTTGGTGTCTGCATATGCATTATGAAAACACGCCTATTCAAATATATAGAAAATTTCACCTCCAAAAAAAATGAAAATTTTCAGATAAAAAACTTTGATATTTTTCACATTTCTGCTCAAAACATAGATTGTGAGTACTCGTTAGAACCGCCTTGCTGAGGTGGTTCTAACGAGTACCGCAAGCTATGTATTTGAGCAGAAATAAGAAAAATGAAGTTTTTTAAAAGTAAAACATATTTTAACGAGTAATACTTAACCTATAGATAATGTGCTATTCTCTTCTGTTTTCACACCTTCCACAGAAAAAAAGACCTTTCAGTCGTTAATTAAAGTCTTAAACCAGAAGGTCCCTTAGGCAGTTACCTGTGTGACGTAACTCTTCCCACTCAATTGACCACGTGTCAGTTTCTTTTATGTGTAAAACAATAGACACAATTAGGAGAGATAAGCGAGGGTGGGCGGAGGGAGATAATTGATTATCTATAGGTTAAGTATTACTCGTTAAAATATGTTTTACTTTTAAAAAACTTCATTTTAACTTCATAATACATTAACCTATAGATAATGTGCTAGAATTTGCAGAATAGGAGGGAGGTGCTCTCTTAATTCTAACACCAATAATATCTCACCACTTCTGGTTAAGACTCAGGAAACTCAAAGGAATCAGATACATTCTAATTCTATATTTAATAGAAAGAATGATCTAGATTCACAAAATAGCATATCTTTAAGGTGTTATGATCTAACAACCTTATATATATTAGTAGACTCTAGAGGAAGCCAGTTCTTAAGTCTCAGAGACCTAACATTGCCCCCCCCCCCCCCTCTTTTTTTCTTTTTGGGAAACAACAATTGGCTTCAAAAAGAAAAGGGAGTCATTGAGACATAACATAAATATTCCATCGCAAAGTAAGCTAGGAATATAGAAATATTTTCAAAACAAAATTTGTAAAACAAAAAGCCTAGACCATACACTGTAAGTAGTCTATGTAGGGTCTTGAATAAATAAGGAAAAGTCTACTCGGTGGAGTTTCCTATAGATAACTGACATATGTAGATATTTTGGATAAAATTCTAGATATGTGAAGCTATGTTATTGTAATAGTCTAAGCTATTAGAATTATAAACTAATTAGATTCTGTTAATTGGAGCGACAGGACAGTTTCCGATGAACAGACACAGACTTAAAATAACCATAATATGTAATTATTTCCCTTTGATCAAATTAAAGAAGGGGAGATAATAAAAGTAGATGGAGTTAACTTAACTATAACTAAGTTATCCATCAGAAGAAAAAGGTATAGACAAACATAATGGTTAAAACTATTGCTAGACTAATTGTATTACGAATTTTTAGTCAAGCAATAAAATAATACAGAGTTTGCATATAACTGCTGGGAAGAAAAAACAACCTAAACCATTGATAATTAGTTTTGTCATAGACATATAAAAGCGTTTGATGTCCTGACAAAAAAAATAAAGAATAAACTGTCAACATCATAACTTAAGAGTTTGACAGAGAATAAGAGAGATAAGAATAAGGTTGATCGCAGCAAACTGTATGACGGTCATAGTTTGGCTAAATCTTACCGTATTGATAAGATTAAGCAATAATAAATAAGCTGGATAGAATCTTTCTATACCAGAAGATTGCCATGAAAAGTACTCCTGAGTAAATAATCATGGAAATCAAGAAATGTTAAAAATCCACTTTGATACGAATCAAAATGTTCATAAAAAGAGAAGGACTCAGAGAAAAAGTAATAGTGTGATAATCTCTGAAGAAAGATTATACAATAATACTGATTAATAATCTCAAAAAACACTTAATTTATAAGTTAAGAGATAGTATTACTATTCTATACGCATATTTAAGAATAGTAAGAAATATATTAATACTAAATTAAAATTATACTACTGAACAAAATTCCCGCTATAAATAATAGATTAAGCATAACTATTTATTAAGCAAGGAATTATTAAACATATAACTCTCTATAAAATTACTGCCCGGAAATTTTATAGATAAACATTCAATCAAATTTTTAGAATTGAATATTAATAGAATGAAATCTATGTCTGCATAATTGGTAATTCCTGAAATATCAAATTACGTACTCGCAAATGAGTTCAGGAAGAAATACATATATATACTCTCGAGATCTATGTGTAAACCATAGAGAGTAATAATATTATTACCGCGATCCCTGACGGAAGGGTAAAAACATGTATATGAAAAAGATAATAATTAATTTAACTTCATATAGGTTTAAGATAAAATTTGTTTAATCTTTAACCAATATGCAGCAACAGTGACTCGATATTCTGTATTCGTACGTAGAAAAGGAGTACTTAGTCATTAGAATTTTGTATGATTGAAATAGAGATAATGGGATCTAAAAGAATGTATCTCCATGAACTGAATCGAAGGATAATATCCATTCTAAAAAACTAGGGCTTGTCTTAGGCTTAGTTTAACAAGCGTAGAATTGAATTATTTCCAAGTATTCATGAAGCCGTTATGCTCTGAATACTGAGAAAAATGTTAGAATATTGTTTAGGAAATAAAAAAGTGACTGTTCCACAATGTTAGCTAGATTTAAACCTGGAACGTAGCGAGAAGGTCAATCTAATTTAAAAGTAAGATGAGAAAGATAAATAATGAAGATAGATATAAAAATATCGGAATAATATATTATCTCCAACAATTATCAAATAATCTGAATGTTTAAAAGCATAAATACTACTCGAAAGTTTATTTACCGAATGTATAATCGGAGAAAACTTTCAGTATGTTCAAAAACGTATCACAAAAGTAAGATCTGACCAGGAACGTAGGTGCAGCACTTACTAAGTTGTGAAGTTAATATAAACATATTTTATATTATAAATTGAAGCAGTGCATTTCAAAATCATCGACGTCTTGAAATGACTTATTGTGTGGAAAAATAAATAAATATCCAGTTTCGGAAAAGATATTTATCTATATATATAGACCATTTTTGATGCGGACTGGAAATCAAGATATTAATCTTTGCATTATTCGCAAACTGAACTTGAACTCTTAGCGAGAATTACTATGATCCCTTTAACGAATGTAAACATAAAGGAGGGGTAAAGAGATAATTAAGAGTGTCTTAATTCTTTACCAGCTCGTAATTAAGGATGTTTTCCCTTTTGTCTAAGCCTAGACTATAGATTGATTAATATAAATATAATAATATCTGCTATTATGAGGTAAACTCTCGTTAATTAACCTCTAAGCATATATCAAAAATATATATCAACATAATCTAGAGCTTCGGTAAGTTTAGAGGAAGGAAATGATTGACTTTGGCAGTTTCTGAATAGTTACAAAGTCAATAAAACAAAATATCAAAAGGAAAGTATTGTATATAATATCTAATTTAGGCAATAATAATCTGTCACGTACTGAATAATTAATGCCTTTACTAAATATGTATCCATTGTCAATACCAAAGTGCAAGAAAATTTTAATTGACATGGACTCTAGTTATAAATAAAATATTAGAGGTATAGAGCTAGTCGAAGCAAAACTATTCCTCAATAAGATAAAGTAGACCTATAATATACGAGGATTAATTGGGTCTAGAAATTATAATCATAATAAAATTATTATTCCAATATGAAGAATCTTCGGCGTAATAGATTCTTACTGAGGCAAAAATATCTGGTATATTGCTATCGTAGTCTTAAATGATCCAGAAGAAAAAATAAAACAGGCAAAGTAAAGAACGTATCGAATTATATCTATGCCTAAATATAAGATTTTTTCTTATTTATTATTTTATAGCAGAGTTTAGACAGAGCACGACTGACCTAGACTCTTATATAATCAATCAAAAGATAGTATAAAATAGAATAATAGCTTATCGGATCAACTATTTTCAATGTAGAAAAGGCAAAAGGAAAATATGTACCTCAACTAGAATTTTAAATCGTAGTAATCTAGAAGGTAGCGAATAAATAAATAAACTGTTAATTTATTTATCTGGTTGGTGTAAATTTCCGATACCTTAAGAATGAAAAATTAATAGAAAGTAGAAAAGATCGATTGCTACTTTCTTGTCAATTTACTCCTTAGATTACATGCTGATTACATATCGGAGCATGTAGAAGAAAAACAGGGGAGGAAAGAAGAAAATTTTTTTAGATTTCGTGTATATTTTTCTTCTAATAAATAACGATAGTTTTATAGTTCACCTTTGCCCTAGAGCCGAATAAGGTGAATATGTAAGAGGTTAATCTCTTTGTAGCGAATAAAAGAGATATAATTATAGCTGGAAGTATCTTCTACACTTAGTGAATGAATTGCGAATTTGATCGTAACCGATAATTCTTAATTCATTTTCAATAATAAATATATATATAGAATTTAAGTCAAGTTCAAAAGTGACTGGACAGAATTCAACAATATAAATGGCTACTAGGTATTAGAACCCATCGCTGTCATTCAATAACCTATAATCCAAGACTATACATGTCTATAGTGGTTATTAAATAAATATATGTTGAGCGAGTACTAGTAATCCGACACAAAGTCTACGAAACTACTGCCCGGTGGAATTTCGTTAGAATGACCTGGCACTACTCTACGAAGTGCCTCCCGATGAAATTTTCGTTAGAGCCGGAATTTAACCACTTTCTAGCGAATTAAAGAGATAAAACATAATTTGAATGACCTGGCACTAGTCTACGAACTGCTGCCCGGTAAGAATTTTGTTATAGTCGGAAGTTTAACTCTTTCTAGCGGATAAAAGAGATAAAACATAAGTTAATTTAAAATATTAATGGAATTACACACCTATAATAAGTCAATGGAATATTAAAGATTCTAGTCTGATTCGGGAATGACTGTACACAATTTTTGTATAAAAGGTTATTATGTATTTCACTTAATAACCTATATCCATTGACTTAAACGTGAATGGAGCTCTTAAACGATAATAGATTGTTCGGGAATTAGTGATCATTATTTTGACACTAGTTACCCGACACAATGACCGGACACTAATATTCGTAACTGTTGCCCGGTAAAGTTACAAGTAATTTGACAAATTGAACGGATAGTAGTATTCGTAACTCTAGTCCGATGAAAAAGGGAGATTATATATGAAAACTGAGCGGGCACAAGTATTCGAAACTTTTTCCCGAAGATAATTAATTATTAAGCAAAATTTGACCAGACACTTTCTGTAAAAGTTTGCCTGGTGAAAAATCAGAAATAATATAATAATATGACCGGGTATAAGTATCAGAAATATTACTGATACTTTGCCCAGTGAAAAAAAATTTTAATAATTAGACATAATGACCGGAAGTTAGTATACGTGACTATTTTGTCCGGTGAAATATGTCAAAAACTAAGTCTTTCCAGAAAATAATTAAATTATTGACTGGAGACTAGTTGACTGGTGCCTGGTTGATCAGTGACTGGTGACTGGTGACTGGGTGACTGGTGACTGGTGCCTGGTTGACTGGCACCTGGATGACTGGTGACTGGTGCCTGGTTGACTGGCACCTGATTGACTGGTGACTGGTGAAGCTGATTGACTGGTGCCTGGTTGACTGGTGACTGGATGACTGGTGGACTTAGACTTTATCGGATACTAAGTACCCAAAGATGCCACCTTGATGGGTCTTACCCCGGCAGTATAGCCATATGGGGTGGGGCTCCCATCAGTAAAGAATTGTCTTATAACCCATCAAGGGTTGACAAGTTCTTTACAATCAGCTTCTCCACCATGAGAATCTTTAGCCAACTGAAGATCTCTGCAAACAAAAGTCCAGGAAAAACATATCGTAATTGCTGAATAACCTGGAACGAAAAGAACAAAAATATTCTGCATATATAAACACGACTATCGAACCGATCGCGCACGAGCGTTGTGCCGAATAGCGAGAGTCGCGAAAACGCATGAAGAAAAAGACCAGTCAAAAAATACATGAAATCGAAAATTGAAAATTTTAAATAATAACACAGAAAGTGAAAGGAGTGATAAATAAACAAAAGAAACACAAGGATACATAAATTTATCCGTGAGGAAAGAAATAATCCAAATTTCTATCACAGGTAAATAATCCTTGTCGAATTTCTTTGTCCACAGAAAAGAAACTGACACGTGGTCAGTTGAGCGGGAAGAGTTACGTCACACAGGTAACTGCCTAAGGGACCTTCTGGTTTAAGACTTTAATTAACGACTGAAAGGTCTTTTTTTCTGTGGAAGGTGTGAAAACAGAAGAGAATAGCACATTATCTATCGGTTAATGTATTATGAAGTTAAAATAATGTACAACCCTGTAAACCTCAGTTTTACTATATAAAAGTGGGGTTTAAGGGGGTCAAAATTATATAAGCATGTTTTCGTGATGCCTGAAGACACATTTTAGCATGGCAGTCCATAAAATGGGTAATACATGCATGCCCAAAACAGACATATGAACAGGCTAGTCCAGGAGTGTCTTCAAATATATTAAGGTAGGTTTTGTCAGCCAATAAACGAAAATATAATAAAAATATACCTTGTATTTAGATATCAGAAGCACTTTGGCAAGGTGCCTCTACCGAGTACCCATGTGTTTTCATAAAGTAACATGGGAAATTATTCCAGAATTGTCACAAGATACTCCTTTGACAAATTCTCTCTTTAATACCAAATTTACCCTAAACTTGAAATACAGTGTAGTTGATTATAAACTAGCTTGTGGTGTCTTAAAAGTGATAACCTAGCAGCAACTTATGCAGACCCTGATCAAACATATTCTTTACAAAAACGTGCTCTCAGAATTTACTGAATCTAAACTATTAAAGAAGGCTTCAATCAGATTGCCTGTCTGGGTATTTGCAGTATTGTACAGCAAAATGATACATGTACTCTTCTCTGCATCACGAAAACATACCTATATAATTTTCACCCCCTTAAACCCCACTTTTATATAGTAAAACTGGGGTTTATAGGGGTATAAATTATTTTTCTTATTTCTGCTCAAAAACATAGATTGTGGGTACTTGTTAGAACCGCCTCGTCGAGGCGGTTCTAACGAGTACCCACAATCTATGTTTTGAGCAGAAATATGAAAAATATCAGAATTTTTCATCTGACATTTTTCATTTTTTGGTGGTAAAATTTTCAGTATATTTGAATAGGCGTGTTTTCGTAATGGCTTCTTCTAAAATAACAGGGGCCCTTTATAATGCTATTGTTGATGTCTATAGAATGGCATAGCATTGCAACTGAATAGTGGTATAACAAGATTAATATATGCAAAGCTCCAGAGAAACCACCATGAAAACATGCCTATTTAATTTTGACCCCCTTAAACCCCACTTTTATGTAGTAAAACTGGGGTTTATAGGGGTATACATTATTTTTCTTATTTTTGCTCAAAAACATTGATTGTGGGTAATCATTAGAACTGCCTCTAACATGTACCCACAATCTATGTTTTGAGCAGAAATATGAAAAATATCAGAATTTCTTACCTGATTTTTTTTTTCATTTTTGGAGGTAAAATTTTCAGTATACTTGAATAGGAATGTTTTCGTAATGAGAGTATTCAGAATAAACTTTAAGTATTTTTGTGCCAAAGCATATATTGTGGGTGTTTCCTGGCTGTGGACAAGGAGTATTTTTGTGAACATTCAAGGATGATTTTCTCCAGTTAATAATAACATACGTTGTAAGCACTCAACAGGTGCCTCAATGAGGCACTTCAGATGAGTACCCAGGACACGTTTTCATGGAGAAATTATGAATATTTTCCGAGAATTATCATCACTCCTCCTATATTTTAGAACTGCCTTAAATGGGTGACTCCAATGCATACCTAAAAGGTATGTTTTGGTGAAAAAGATAATAAAAATTACCACGACAACTATTTCCTTGTCTGGAGCTACGAATACACAGAACTCATAGGGAAGTATTTATTTGGTAGTCATAGCTTGATTGCATTATATCCAAAAATTCATATGAAAAGCATTATTTAGAAGTGTATAGATACACTTGGCAGGTATTCCACCATTTCTGTCAAGGGAGACAACTTTTGTGACTTCCTGTTTGTTTTCTTGCTCACCAAATCCCATCTAAAATAAAACTGCAAACCATGCACCATGCCCCGCCACAGCGACATATTCCCTATGCACTTCTGTAGTATAAGGGTTGAAAACAATCTAAGTTAAACATGAAGAGAAGCAATAAACAGTTATTTCATAACACTTAAAAAAAAAACAAAAAAAAAAAAAACACAAAAAAGTCTAAGTTAAAAAAGCAATAAAACATGATAAAAAATAATTTCAAGATTCTGAAAAAAATCAATATGCATATCTTCGGACCATCCTAAAAGCGTGTGTAAAGTTTCAAAAGGATCCGCCTGAAAATGTAAGAGGAGTTGCGTGTACAAGGTACATACTCCCTATACATTTCTGTAGTATTAGGGCTCGAAAAAAGTCTAAGTTAAAAATGCAAAAAAAGTAATAAAAAATAATTTCAGGATTCTGAAAAAACAATATGCATATCTTCAGACCACCCTAAAAGCGCCTGTAAAGTTTGAAAAAGATTGGCCTAAAACTGTAGGAGGAGTTGCGGGCAGAAGGTACATACTCCCTATACATTTCTGTAGTATTAGGGCTCGAAAAAAGTCTAAGTTAAAAATGCAAAAAAGTGATAAAAAATAATTTCAGGATTCTGAAAAAAACAATATGCATATCTTCAGACCATCCTTAAAGCGCCTGTAAAGTTTGAAAAGGATTGGCCTAAAACTGTAGGAGGAGTTGCTGGCTGAAGGTACATACTCCCTATACATTTCTGTAGAATTAGGGCCCGAAAAAAGTCTAAGTTAAAAATGCAAAAAATGTGATAAAAAATAATTTCAGGATTCTGAAAAAAACAATATGCATATCTTCAGACCACCCTAAAAGCGCCTGTAAAGTTTGAAAAGGATTGGCCTAAAACTGTAGGAGGAGTTGCGGGCAGAAGAAAGGTGGGGGCGCCGACGGACGGACATACGGACGGACAGACGGACGGACGGACACTCAAAATTTCAGAGGGTATAACATAATACCCCGCCACTTTTTGGTGGCGGGGCATAAAAAGGAAAAAATTTGCACCCCTCGACAGCAAATTCTCACCTTTTAGATTAGACACCTGTTTCAGAAGTGAGGCAAAAAAAGTTAGAGTTACCTCCCTTTGAAAGTGTTTCCATTCCCGTTATCAGTCTTGAGTCATCACAAGATTGTCTAAATATAACCTAAAATACTGATTTATAAACATGCAACAAACGCATAAAATGAAGTCAAATTCAAAAGGCAGTTCTCCAGATTGTCTTAATGAACTTCAAATACTATTATATTAAAAATGCAACAAAGGCATAAAAAAGCAGTCAAGTTCACAAGATGTTCCTCCATATGTACCCAAAACATGTGGACAAACATGCCTGAACACACATTGCTACTCAGATGGAGACGATGATAATGACAATTTGGTGTTTAACGTCCTTTTCAACACTATTTAAGTCATATCAGGATAACAGATGATGATAATGAAAGATTCTGTGCAATGAAGCACACACACAGATAAAAATGCTCATAAAGGATGAGTAGTTATCAAAAATAAGTAAAATAACAAAACTTTACGGCCATATCTAATGGTTTAGTACTGTATTTACCCTAAGTACTCAGATAATTCAACTCCTCACCATACTTATTCTAAGAGTTGAAAACAAATCCAATTTATTACCTACTAATATGTCTAAAAATATACATAAAAAGTAAACATTGAGGACTGATCAGATACTGCATTCTGCAGTGTCTGATGTCTGATCTGTGTCAACATCGTTTGCTTATGCCAGTCTGTCCTATATTCAGGGTAAATATGGTAACTTTAACCAGGTGTTTAGTACCAATTACTGACAATTAAGATGCCAGTTTGACAACCTGTCATGGTTTATTTGTTTGTGTTGTGGTTTTACGGCCCAATCAGCCCAATGGGGTCATGTTGAGCGCGGTCAATTTACCTAACCACACGTTTACTGGGCAGGGTTAGTCTTCTAAGCAGTTAACCAGTATTGTGCACATTCTTTCTCCAGAAACTGACAACTGCCCTTCTTGAATCAGCGGAAGGAAGAGAATGATCGTAGAAAATATTTCAGGATCAATCTCCACGAAAGAATGTTGCCGACCTCGGCGGGGGTTGAACTGGCAACCTCTTGGTCTCCAGTCGGACAGCGCATCCAACTGAGCCACCAAGGCTGGCTGTCATGGTTTAACGACATTTCAACCCTTGTAGGTCATTCTGCACCATCCACATATAAAGGAAGAAAAGCTAAGACCCCTTATATGACCATATAGACAAACAGACTGATCTGGGATTGAGTTTTTCACATATGAGCCATGGGATTCAAAAACATGCCTTCAGGCATATGTGGACAGCAAAGGCCCAGATCAGCATGCACACCTGCACAGTCTGATCAGTGCCTTCACTGTCATTAACAGACTCATTGGATATTACAGAATCAATGAATGGAGAGCAAAGGCCTGGCTGATGCACATGCACAAGACGATCTGAATTTGCATATTTCACACATATTTGAAGACATGCGGCGCATATACTCTAAAGACACTTTTTCTCATGGCCTGACTCAATTACCTACATTAAATGAATAGCTGCCTTCCTCAGTGATTTTCCTTTCCCTTCAACATTCTCTATATAACTGTACCATAGTCCAGATAAGGCACTTTTTTTTCTCAACTGAAAGAACCAATATTTTTCTTATTTGGCCATGAAAACATAATATGTTATGGGTACTTATTAGAAGCACCTCACTAAGGTGCTTCTAATGAGTACCCACAACATATGTTTTCATGGAAAAACAAGAAAAAATTTACGTGGATACCCTCTCTTATCTGGAGCTATGTATTCTGAACTTAGATCCCTGCCAGTGCCTCTGGTTCAAATTGTCTTTCGTTTACCAAAGAACCTTCCTCCATACACTCTCTCACCCAGTCTTCTGTGACAATGTGGAATTTCTTCTGTCTTTTTCTCCTTTCTTCTTTAAACTTTTGAACTCTACTTAAGTCACTGAAGAGAGACAAAGTATTTTTTTTACTATTATTAAGCCAGTGAAACCAACAGTTACAGCCTTAATCATTTTTATTCCCCAAATACGAGGGTAGTTCAATAAGTTCGTAGAACTCGGTAATTTTCTATACAATTCAAGATTTCTTTTTTCATTTTTGTGCAGTGTAAACCTTTGTCAGTTGAATGATAACGGCCGTTCAGTCAACACTTACATTTTTTGCTCTTACTTTTTGTTTGAAAACCTATACCCAAAGGCAAAAATGGAAAGTCAGAATTTTGAGTTCAGAGCAGTCATAAAGTTCTTCACTAAGGAAGGTGCAAAAGCCAAAGAAATCCATCCACGCATGGCTGATGTGTATGGTGATAGTAGCCCAAAGTATTCCTCAGTGGCAAAGTGGTCAGCAGAATTTAAACGTGGGCGAGACTCCTTAGAAGATGACCCAAGGCCAGCCCTGCTGATGTCATCAGCCAGGAGATGATCGACCGTGTTGAGAGACTTATGCTAAACAATTGCCGAAAAAGTTGCCGAACTTGCTTCAGAATGTGGTATTTCTAATGGAAGTGTTTACACTATAATCCATGAACATTTAGGCATGTCAAAAGTATCTGCCAGGTGGGTACCCAGAAACCTGAACATGCAAGATCGTCAGCAAAGGGTGGAGTCAAGTCAAGAACTTCTGGAAGTGTACAATGCCAATCCAGAAGACTTTCACACTCGTCTTGTAACAGGAGATGAAACTTGGCTTCACCACTGGGACCCAGATACTAAAACGGAGTCCATGCAATGGAAGCACCCTGGCTCTACCCCACCTAAGAAATTTCGTACCCAACCATCAGCCAGCAAGATAATGGCCACAGTGTTTTGGGACTCCAAAGGAATTATATTGATAGATTACAAGCCTGTTGGTACTTCAATTACAGGAGAATACTATGCCAATGTCATTAAACAATTAAGGGTTGCTATTAAAGAAAAAACGAAAGGGAAAGCTAGCTGCCGGTGTCCTTCTTATGCATGACAATGCCCCTGTGCACGTCCAGAGTTGCACAAGCGGCTATTCGTGAGTGCAAGCTCGAGCAGTTAAATCACCTGCCATACAGTCCAGACCTGGTCCCAAGTGATTATTATCTGTTTTGAAATTTGAAGTCCCACTTCCGTGGAACGAGATTTCGGGACAATGATGAGCTCAAGGCTGCTGCAGAGGCTTGGTTTGAGGACCAAATAGACAACTTTTATTTCAAAGGCATAGACTGCTTAAAAGAAAAGTGGGCCAAATGCATTGAAGTAAAGGGGGAATATATTGAAAAATAATGTTGAAATCATCTTCCAATCTGTGAGTTAAACCCCGAGTTCTACCCACTTATTGAACTCCCCTCGTACATTGACTACCATATTGTATTTGAACAGACAGGCTTGAGCAAACAGAAAGTTTCCAGATTAGGTGCCACAGAATATGGCATCTGATCGTGGTCTACACCATTTGCCACTCAGTTTTTAGACACAACAGCAGGTAGTACCGTAATAACCCGAAGTACTCGGACAGAGAGGCCTGAGCAAACAGTACAGACCCAAATCAGATGCAGTAGAGTGCGGCATCTAATCTGGGTCTAAACTGTTGGCCCCTTATCCGGCAATATTTTTAACGCATCACTGAACAGACTTTTACAAATTTTTGGAAAATATGGTAAGGAGTTAAGGTGTCCAAATACATCGAGGGTTGAGCACAAGACTATGGTAACTCAAACGTATTTTTGAAACCCTTGTTTAGGGGCAACTTGGACCCCTTTGTAAACAATGCAAATTTAGGTGCCATTGCTCATACGAGCAATGGCACCTAAATTTTCATTGTTTACAGAAAGAAATGTTGCAATCTTCATAACCCCTTCATGGTGAGGAGATTAGGTTTGGGGAAAAACAATCATCTGACTTACGATAGTCTTGCGCTCAACCCTCGACATATGGTAAATGCAGTAAAAAAAAAAAAATTAAATTTTATGGTAAAGATGTGGTACCATATTTACCCTTGATATCTCGACAGACATAGCTATGTAAATAGTGTGGACTTAGAGGAACTGCTCCTAAACATCACTGAGATTGATCAGGGTCTGCACCATCTGTCTTCACTTTCTAGTATTATCATAGGGAAGCCAAATGGGTTTGTTTAAATATAACCTTGGTCTTGCTGAATCCCTATATGCCCTGTCCTTGCAAACAGTGTAGATCTAGATCAACAAGCCATATGATCTTGATCTACACTGTTTGTCATTAAGTATGTGAATTTGTATCAACAACCTGGATCAAAAAATCTGTTTGGCTGAAAATTAGAAGTGGCTGTGGCATCACAATTTATTCAGCATGTCAAAGGTTAAGAATAAAGTCAGGAGTTTCAAAGTCCAAATATTTACAGGTATCACAATATAATCATAAAATAAGCATAATGTGGTGTTCTGTGAGAAAATCAATATCTCACATATCTCCAGATTTTTACCTTAGCTATAAAAACCCAAGGCCCAGTTGTTCGAAACTCAACAAAGTTGACAGTTAACGTGATGTTAAAATTTCTATCTTGAAATATGGCAAATACATTAATATTTTTTTTGCTGAAAAAATGCGAGTAGCTTTTAAAATCATTAAGCTAATGATGCTTTGAACAAATGGGCCCAGCCTTTTATTTTTCTAGGAAAACATACTTTGTGGATTCTAAGAAATGCCTCACTGAGGCTATTCTAATGAGTATCCAAAACTATTTTCCTCAAGAAATAAGAATATCAACATTTTTTTGTTGTTGTTATTGTTGTTGAAAAAGCACATTCAGCAGATGAGGCACTATTCTGCAACCCAAATGTACTGATATGTGTCTTATTTCTTTCTCTATGAAAACATATGTAACAGGTACAATGAGAAATGCCATATGTTTCCATGGTGAAATAAGAAAACACACTCATAGATTTAGCACCAAATACTTTTCCTCAGAAAGTACACTGAACGTAATATATAAAGCAAATGCTGGTGAATGATAAACAGTGACAATGCTCATTGGTCCAAACAGTCTGACCTGGATCTACTTATTTACCCTAAATATTGGTTCACCTAAACTCCTTAACAAACTTCTAATATTTGAAAACATTCATTTTACTACCTGTAAAACTGCTGGACTGCATGGCATATAGTGTATACCCTGATCAGATGCTACTTTTTGCAGTATCTGATCTGGGTCTACACTGTTTGCTCAGACAGTTGTCCCAATACTTGGGGCTATTATGGTACAGGGTTCGCTTGTGTGACTTTAAATGGGCTGAGCGAAGCAAAACTGTGTCTTCGGGCATATGACAGCGAAGGCCCATATCAGCCTGCACGTCCCGCGGCTTGATCAGAGCATTTGCTGTCTGCTAACAGAATCATTGACACTATAGAATGTATAAGTAGAGAGCAAATACCAGGATGACACTTTGCGCATGCGTGGGATGAATCTGAATCTGTGCATTTTATGCATGTTCGAAGACCATTTTCGCATGGGCCAGGGCCCAGTTGTTCCAAACTAACAATTGTTAGTTAACGTATTGTTAAAACTTTGATTATTAAATATGGCATATGTGCTAATATTTTTGCTGAAAAAAAAAGTTACTCACATGTTTTTAGCAAAAATGAAGTTTTTTTAAAAGTAAAACATATTTTAACGAGTAATACTTAACCTATAGATAATGTGCTATTCTATTCTGTTATTCACCCCCTCCACAGAAAAAACGACCTTTCAGTCGTTATAAAGTCTTAATTCAGAAGGTCCCTTTAACAGTTACCTGTATGACGTAGTTCCTCCCGCTCAAATGATCACGTGTCAGTTTCTTTTATGTGTAAAACAATACACAATTAGGAGAAAGGAGCGAGGGAAGGGAGGTGGGACGATAAATACTTATCTATAGGTTAAGTAT
The DNA here is from genome assembly GCA_964016985.1 of Anodontia alba. Lineage (NCBI taxonomy): Eukaryota > Metazoa > Mollusca > Bivalvia > Lucinida > Lucinidae > Anodontia > Anodontia alba. Next base: position 16,070,642 of record OZ024825.1, on the reverse strand, counting down.
TACTCGTTAAAATATGTTTTACTTTTAAAAAAACTTCATTTTAACTTCGTAATACATTAACCTATAGATAATGTGCTAGAATTTGTAGAATAGGAGGGAGGATTTCTCCTAATAAGTTAGTCCCAACTTCTGAATTAAGGCTTAATAAAAGGATTTATTTTTTATATATATATAATGAGGACATAATTAGTGCTTATGGCAATAATAAGATCCTTTAACCAAGGATAAAGTAATCCAGGGTTAACATATATATATAATAAAGATATAATTAGTACCTCTCTAGTATAGCATCAGGTCTAGGGGGGCTGTTGACGTTGTCTACACATCCATAGCTGATTGCTGTTGGCCCCCCACCACTTTTTGGGCCACTACAATGGGGCCCAAACTTTGGAGATTCTGTGCTTGTTGAGACATGTCTCTGAGATAGAATTTGGCAAAAGTTGATGAACTATTCCAAACCGCTGCTTGAAGTATATCATTGAGAGGAACTTTGTCGAAGAAAGCCCAAGAAGAGGAAAGAGCTCTAACTTCATGAGCTTTGATTTTAAGGAAAGAGATATCTCGTTTAGTGAGTTTCCTATAGGCAAGTTTAACAGTGTAAGATATCCATCTCGAGATAGTATCTTTAGAGATATCCTTATTGCCTTTAATAGGAAGAAAAAGTCTAGTTCTATTTTGGCGATAAGAGCTAGTCATTTTGAGATAGAATTTCAGAGCCCTAACGGGGCAAAGAAGTCTGTCAGTATGTTCCCATTTACATATTCGAGCAAGACTAGGAACAACAATAGGATCTGGTTTAACAGAAGGAAGCTGGTTTTTTGCTAAAAAACCAGATTTAAGAATCAAGGAAACTGAACCATCAGATTGATTAAATCTTAAATGTTGTGAATCCATAGCTAGAGCATGTATTTCACTACACCTTTTAGCAGTGGCAAGAGCTAAGAGAAAGGCTGTCTTAATAGTAACGTGAAATTTAGAAGCCTTATCAAGAGGTTCAAAAGGTGGTTTTTGTAGACATACTAAAACCCATGATAAGTCCCATTTAGGTGTAAGAGATCTTTGTACTGGTCGTTGAAGTTCAAAGGATCTGATAAGTTCAGATAAAACTGGATTAGATCCGATTCTATTACCAGTTTTGAATTTTAAAGTGTTAGAGATCATAGATCTATAACCTTTAATAGTACTAATCTGACATTTCTTTTCCGAAAAAAGAAAGATTAAGAAATCGGCTATAACTGTAATAGGGGCCGAGATCGGATTAACCTTTTTTGTATGACACCAATTAGAGAAGATGGTCCATTTTGCATCGTAGACTTTTTGTGTAGATGCTCTTCTTGATCTGGAGACAAAATCTGCAACGTTTTGTGAAAATTTCTTATCTCTGATTGATTGTTTGATAACTCCCAAGCGTGAAGGTCGAGAATTGGGAGGTTTTGATGTACAAATCTTCCTTTGGATTGAGTCAGTAGTCTTGGAATTAGTGGCAGACGAATCGGAGCTGACACTAATAGAAGAAGAAGTTCTGAGAACCACTGTTGCTGTGGCCAGAACGGAGCTATGAGAACTATTCTGCACTGATGTTGTCGGATTTTCTCTAGAACAGCAGGTATCAGAATAAAAGGAGGAAAAGCATATGCATGAAGATGATTCCAGTCCATGGACAGGGCATCTATCGCTAGTGCTTTGTAGTCTTGTACTGGAGAGACATATAATGGGAGTCTGTGGTTGAATCTTGTCGCAAACAGATCCACGTTTGGGAAGTTGAGCATCTGGAATACTGAATTCGCAACTGTTTGATCCAGAGCCCATTCTGTCTTGATAGGTTTGTCTAGTCTTGAGAGGCGGTCTGCAAGAATGTTGAATTTGCCTGGGATGTGACGTACTCTGATAACTATGTCTTGTTCCAGGCACCAATTGAGTATTTTCCAAACTTCTACGCAAAGATTGGGGGAATGAGTGCCACCCTGTTTGTTGATATATGAGACCACCGTTGTGTTGTCTGTGGATATCATGATGCAAGAATGGTGAATAAATGTTTTGGCTTGTTTCAGTGCTAATCGTATGGCCATCATTTCTAACATATTGATATGGAGCTGGGATTGGTTTTCTGTCCAGCGACCATGAAAGGACAGTGTTGTCGGCTCTAAATGAGCTCCCCATCCATAATGACTGGCATCCGTATAAAGGAAGAATTTGGGGTCTGGAGGATGGATTGAAGTCCCTGTCTCGAATCGAATGGGGTTTATCCACCATTGTAAGTGAGATCGAATCATGCCGTTTATCGAGATCGGGTGATCGAGAGGAAGAATATGAGGTTTCCAGACTGACAGCAGGCACATCTGAAGAGGACGTAAGTGCAGTCTGCCCAGGAGAACAAGGTCTGCTGCAGCACTGAGTTTGCCCAAAAGAGAAAGGAAAGTTCGTGCCGATACATGTTTTGCTGACATTATTTTCTTGATTGTTAGAATTAGGTTCTGTACACGATCCGCTGGAACCCTGACTAAATTTTGTTGCGTCAGAAATTCCATACCTATGAAGGTGAATTTCTGAGCAGGAAAGAGGTCTGACTTCTTGAGATTTGGCAGAAAACCTAGGCTTTGAATAGTTTGAATGCAAATCTTTGTCTGAGTAATCAGACGGTTGTGAATCAGATTTTTTATCAGCCAATCGTCTAGGTATGGAAAAACTGATATGGCACGTTGGCGTAGAAAAGCTGCAATAACGTCCATCAGTTTCGAGAAAATTAACGGACTTAGGGACATTCCGAATGGTAGGGCCGAAAAGTGATATACTTGATCTTCGTGTACGAAACGAAGATACTTCCTGGATTGACGATGTATCGGCACATGTAGATATGCATCTGTTAAATCTATGGAGACAGCCCAATCGTTGAGTCTCATCGCTTGTCTTACCGATTTGACTGTCTCCATTTTGAATGCTTGTTTCTCTATGTAACGGTTTAATAAAGACAGGTCTAATATTAAACGAAACTTTCCGTTCTTTTTTGGCACAAGGAATATCCGGGAATAAAAGCCGGGAGTTTCCGGATTCTGTACCCTTTCCACTGCCCGTTTGTTGAGAAGATTTTCGATCTCTTCTCTGAGAAACGGGGAGGAGGATTGACTCATTCTGATCGGAACAGATGACAAAGGAGGAATTTTGATGAATGGTATCCTGAATCCGTTTCGTACGATAGAGAGGACCCATTTGTTGTCTGTTATTTCCTCCCATTTTTCCGCAAAATGGGCCAATCGTCCTCCCACTGGAATGTCCGCGAGCGGAAGAGCAGGCAGTGGAAAGGGCGGGCCTTCATAATCTTGCGGAGGAAGAGGCAGGTTTAGAGGAGGGGAACTGACGGATGTTACCAGTCCTCTTGATATTATCTTTCTTAATGTGAGAAGATGAGCTTTGAGGAATATTTTTGGACCTATACGACTGCGTAGGTTTAGGTCTGGATATTGTTTGTTTAGCAGGATATTTAGGTATCTTGAAAGCTCTGCTCTGCGAAGGAGGCTTATAAGAATGAGATTGTGACTGAATGGATGTAGAAGCTAGAAACCTTTGCTGTTGAGCTTCGAAGTTTGATTTAGCTATTTCTTTTATCCTGCCGTCAAATAAGGATTTTGAGTTAATAGGAGCGTTCCTTAACTCGTATGTGGAATTGTCGAGTAGTAGTTTAGACGAAGCTAGGGCTGCGTCCCTCCTAGCTTGGAATAATTCAGTAGTTAAAAGTGTAGACATGGCAGTAGCATGTTTAATCGATTTGGCTACGGCCTCCAGAAGTCTGGAAAGGGCCGCAACCGACATCGATTCCTGTTGTAATGAAAGGAAGGCAGCTGAAGAAAATAGATCAGCATGAGAATTAATAGCGACTAGTTTTCTAGCCTTCCTTTCCCATGCTTCTAGATTCTTGAGCGGAATAGAAGCTCTTCCTTTATTAGAAATGTCTAGGAGCGACGCATCCGCTTCTAATTGAGGGATATTATCAGTTGGCAAATATTGGTTTTGGCTCTTGTAGAATTTAGTCGGAGCAAGAGCCGAAACCAAGCTTTGCGGACAAATCCAATCTCTTGAACATTTGTCCGATTCTAGTCTATTTTGAATATATTTTCTTGTATTTTGTACTAATTTGGATTGTGGGAGGACAAGTAATGGAGTGGAACGAGACTCCATTAATTGTTCGATCCCAGAGAGAGGTTTTAATGGAGCTTGATCCTGCTGAGTTTTGGGGCATAACTCAGGAGGAAGAAGCCGGAAGACCTCGTTAATCGCACGATCAAATGACCAGACTTCGGATTCAGTTTCCGAATCTGACTCCTTATTCTGTTGAGTGAGATTCGGCTGAATCTGATCGTAATTAATAGGTTGATTTGTGATTTGACTAAAATTAGTCTCCTCAGGTTGTATTGGAGTTGGCGTTTGAACAACCTGGGGAGATTTATGAGCCCTTGTATATCTACCAATGTCAAGTTGAGATTGGGAGGAATTTGATGAAGAAGAAGGCGTCATCGATCGTCTTCTTCTCTTTTTATGAGAGTGCTTAGATCTCTTTGAATTTTTCTTTCGCCGAGAAGAACTCAAAGAGTCTGATCTGGAAGTAGAGATAGAAGAAGAGGACGATCGATGTCTTCTTCTCTTTTTAGATTTATGCTCTCTTTTAGACTGATCCTTCCTTGAAGGTCTGGAGATAGATAAATCATTTGAATTTGGAGGCTCAATCATTACACTCGGATCTGAGACCTGCGAAAAATCAGGTTCGAGTGGAATAATCTGTCTAGAGGAAGAAGCTGGATTAGGAAGTTCTAGTCTATTAGAACGTTCGTAACCAGGAATAAAGACATTGGATAGTCTGTGGACACTACCCTGTGAAATATGGCTACTTATGGACGGAGCGTAGCTTTGTACAGGCACATTTATAGGAATATAACCAGGCGGAATTTGTGTTTGTAGGTCATACGGGAATGACTGTAAACCCATGCCTGGTTGACTGGAGCCTAGTTGACTGGTGCCTGGTTGACTGGTGACTGGTTGACTGGTGACTGGTTGACTGGTGACTGGTTGACTGGCGACTGGATGAACGGAGATAAGTTGCCCAGTGACTGGATGACTGGTGACTGGTTGACTGGTGACTGGTTGACTGGTGACTGGTGACTGGTGGGCTTAGTGCCCGGTCAGACTCTAAGTCCGCCAGGCTGCCACCTTGATGGGTCCTGCCCCGAGCAGTAAAGCTATGAGGGGCGGTGCTCCCATCAACTGTCCCGTTGTCAGACATGTCTGACTGGGACTTCTTGGATTTCTTTGATTTCTTCTGTTTTCTCTTCTGCGTCATAACTGATTTTCTAGTAGCATGAAGGCGTCTTCTTTCTGCTAGGTTCCAAACTTTTTCTGTCCAGGAACTACAAATATAACACGGAGAGATACGTGTGCAAGAATTACAAGTTAGACATGATAAATGTGTATCCCATTTAGCTTTTAAATGGCCACAGTTGCCGCGGGCGAAATGCATCGACTGACGCGGAAACAAAGGAAGAAATTTAACATTGAGAAAACAAGAAATCTAAGATCGATATTTCGAAAATAAGTACATAGATAGTAGAAGGAGTGAATATAGAACCAGAGAAAGTCAAGGATATAAAAATTTTAACCGTGTAGAATAATTTTAATCCATTTTTTCTAACACAGAATAATAATCCTTGAACATTCAAAGTCCACAGAAAAGAAACTGACACGTGATCATTTGAGCGGGAGGAACTACGTCATACAGGTAACTGTTAAAGGGACCTTCTGAATTAAGACTTTATAACGACTGAAAGGTCGTTTTTTCTGTGGAGGGGGTGAATAACAGAATAGAATAGCACATTATCTATAGGTTAATGTATTACGAAGTTAAAATACCTGTGAATTAGATATTGCGCTTACTAGATAATTTAACACTTTGACCACTAACAAGTTTGTTAAGCCAACGACGCTTTGAACAACTCGGCACAGATTTTTAGGCTAAGTATGTGTATCAGACAGTATTATTGGCCCTGAACTGTTGGTATAGTGGTGCAGAATTTTATTATTTCTATGTGACTTAAAGAAATAACTCCCCTCAGCAAACCATACAGACTCAGATCAGACTGCTTATAAGGAGCAGTGTGATCAGGGTCTACAATATCTGCCATCCACAAGCAATTTTGACAAATAAGCTTATAGGTAAATCAAAAAAGTTCAAAATATTTTAGAGAAAATATGGTTGGGTGGGATGCATCCAAATATTTTCAGTTATGAAGCAAATGTGTGTTATCTGATTTCCTGTGAAGCTATGAGATTTTCATACTCTGCTTGCTGGGTAAAAGTTTCAGTAGACAACATCTTGAAATATTTTTCTGTTTTTTCCCAGAAAACAGGATTCAATATTTCATGCAAATTCTCTCCTTCAAATAAAATAAATATATGAATTTGTTGTCGTCTGAAATAGTCCCGAGAGTGGTAAAGATTAAAGAATAATTGTCGAGGTAGAAACAGGCAAAAATGAAAGAACCACTGCTGCAGGTTTCTGCTTTTTTTACTATCCTAAGAACTCACCTTTTGTCACACATAACATGTGAGATATCCGCTGACCAGGATTTCGTGATGCTGGCTCCAAAAAACCTTAATTCTAACTCCAGGAAATCTAGAGTACTGTTCTTGATATGTGCTGATCTATCTCCAATCACCAAATTGTTGTCCAAATAAATACTGTAAGAAAAAGAAACAAGTTTAACCCATTATATTCTGGAGACCCCTAAAAGGGTAATTCGCAAACAGTGCAGACCCTGATCAGATGCCGCATTTTTGCGGCATCTGATCAGGGTCTCCACTGTTTGCAAATAATTCAACCATGTTTCTCTAAGAATATCTAAATCATATAGCCTGACACACCTGAAATCGAAATTAGAACCTTCCAATATATAGCCTGGGGGAATTCATTTAGTCTACAATGGGTTAAAATGAAAGGCAGGGACAGGCCTTGTACAGTAAAACACCAATGACTCAAATACCAATGGATCATTAAATTTCCATGGTCCCAAAAGATGTTTTAGCCATCAAAGTTTGACTGTATATGTTTCACATACATGTAAAAAATGCTGACTAGGAATTCTTACTTTGCTTGGTGATCGGTATAAAATGTGCAGTGTCTTGACTAATTGACATGTAGTGTAGACTTGGCTGAAACTGCTTTTGGAAGAGCAGTTTGATCAGGATCTACCCTGTTCAGGTTGTCCAAATATTTGAGTAAATACAGTATCATTAATCCTTAAAGCGCCAATCACAACTGCAGCAGACGACAATTTTTCTTTTTTCTTTTTATTTTTCAGAGAAAACAAGTCTTGACATTTCATGTGAATCATCTGCTTGGCAGATGATTCACATGAAATGTCAAGACTTGTTTTCTCTGAAAAATCTGTCTGGCCACTCAGTGATCAGTATAAAATGTAATGATGGAATGACAATTTTGATTGAGTTGGGGTTTAATGACACATCAACCCTTGTGGGTCATTTTGTGTCATCTCCCAGAGAAAGGATGAAGAGAGACAGAAGAGATAGTAGAAGAGATGAAAGAGAGGAATAGAGAAGAAAGAGGAACAGGAATGAAAGTGAAGAAACAGAAGAAATAAAAACATTCCCCCTCTACCCTTACCTGCTACAAGAATAGCAGGCCTTGCCCAACTGTAAGCCAATATCAGTTGGACGCCCTGATAACGCAAGATACACGGCACCTTCGCACCACCCAACCACCCCCCTATGGAATGACAAACAGTGCAGGTCCTGATCAAACTGCTCCATGAGAAATCCTCTTATAAACAGATTTTATGTTTTGCTTGGTGAACTGTATAAAATGTGCAGTCTGACTGAAGTAGTGCAGAACCTGATCAAACTGCTTATAGGGGAAGCTGTTTGATCATGCTAATGTTTACACAGCTGGGCCCAGTTGTTCAAAGCATCATTAGCTTAATGAACTTGTTAGTGGTCAAAATGTTAACTGTTCTAGTTAGTACAATACATAATTCACAGGTATTTTTGCTGAAAAAAAATGTGAGTAGCTTTTGCAAAAGCTACTCACATTTTTTCAGCAAAAATATTAGCATATATGCCATATTTAATGATCAAAGTTTTAACGATACCTTACCTAATGAAATCATTAGTTTTGAACAAATCGGCCCTTGTCTATATGAACAGTTAGGGTAAATATTGTATCCTAGGTATTTACACACCTAAAATCTTTTACTTGTCCTAAATTGTCAAGAAATCTATCTGGCTACCCTATGATGTGTTTGAAATGCTGAGTATCTAAATGGTAAAAAGTGTAGACATTTCTGAAACAGCCCCCTTAGGATGAGCAGACTGTTCAGGATCTACAATATCTGTCCAGGAACGTCTGAATATGTAGCTTAAATACAGCTTCATAAATGCTTAGCATGCTGAGTAAAATTTCAGCAGACGACATATCAAAATATTTTTCTTATTTTTCCCAGTAAACAGATTTGACATTTCATGCAAATTTTATCCTAGTTTCTGGTAAAATTAAGAAAAATAACATCAATTTGTTGTCAGCTGAATTAGCCCAGAGAGTGGTAGCATTCACAGATGTAGCGCATAACTAGAAATGTGTCCAAAGGACACGAATGCACCCCCCTGAAAAATTTAAATGCAAATTACTAACGCCTGAAATACTTAAACACAAATTGCTAAGGCCATCTCGGACGCAGACCATCACAAAAACATGCCTATATAATATTGACCCCATTAAACCCCACTTTTATATTGTAAAACTGGGGTTTACAGGGGTATACATTATTTTTCTTATTTCTGCTCAAAAACATAGATTGTGGGTACTCGTTAGAACTGCCTCGGCGAGGCAGTTCTACTGAGTACCCACAATCTATGTTTTGACCAGAAGTATGAGAAATATCCAAATTTTTATCTGAAAATTTTCATTTTTTGGTGGTTAAAATGTTCAGTATATTTGAAAAGGCTTGTTTTCGTAATGCAGAAATGGATGGATGGACAGACAGGGGTAAGACTATATGCCCCTTCCACCATTCATCAAATGGCAGGGGCATAAAAAGATTCCAAAACTTACTTGCAGGTCCTAAAGAGACCATAAGGTGATTCATCAGGGAAGAATTTTTCTTCAATCTCTGCTACTTCAGTATGACCCAGACAATCCTCTTTATCCTAGAAAAGGAACTTTTTGCATTATTCCTTGTGTTTAAACAGCTGACAGTGGAATCTCACTAAGTTTCACTTCAAAACAACAGCCACCTTTCTGATCTCTCAAAAACCTAACATTAAAATTTTAGACATTTCCACAAATGCTACATCCCTACAACAGCCATTTTCTTAACTTCCCTATTGTAGAGAAGTTGTACATTATATGAATGAGACCTAAGACCTAATGTGAACTAAGGCATTGTCTCTTAAAAGCCTGAAAGGTCTTGGAGTTTGAGAACAGCAAGGCTCAAGATCATTCTGTGTATTCAGTCTGGACAGATGTTTTTTGCTTATCTGAGGCTGATCTGTCTTCCCTGTCTGTGTATGCCTGACAACCAGGGTCCAGTTGTTCAAAACTAATGATGCCGTTAGTTAACATATCAATAAAACTTTGATCATTAAATACGGCATATATGTTAATATTTTTAATGAAAAAATATGAGCAGCTTTTGCATTTGCAAAAGCTACTCACATTTTTTTCAGCAAAAATACCTGTAAATAGGATATTGTACTAATTAGAACAGTTAACATTTTGACCACTAACAAGCTCAGTAAGCTAATGATGCTTTGAACAACTGGACCCAGTTTGATACTTCGTGGATTATTTTTATTTCCTAAGGAGGTTACCTGCATGTATTGTTATGTCTTCACTGTGATGACAAAAACTATCTTTGTTATTAAACACATTTATGCCGAGTGGATTATTTTATTTTATTGTTAGCGCTGAAATCAGTGTATATCTGGTGAAAATAAAAGTGGTATCAATCACTAGTGAATTGATATTGTATCATTTCACTAGTGACTGATACAATTTATATTTTCACTCCTCGCTTTTGGGCGGCTTCGGTTTTCTTCATTGTTTCAGAAGTGGATCTTACCTCCACTTCAGATTTTCGAACACCTCTAACTTCTTTGTTTCTTAACTAAAGTATCAAGTGTTGGTATGCATTTTCTTGGTTAGAATAAGGAATATTTTGGTATCAAAATTATTTCGATTTGCCGATTTTTTGTTTTTGTGTCTCCAGCGTTTCACATGTTAAGCACTGAGCATCGATGCCATGACGTTCATGTTTTGATTGGTGACATTATTTATGACGTCAGAAATGCGCATTGCTGTGTAAACAATAAAATAAAAAGAAAATTTACTCTTTTCCAGTGAATACCATATAAAATTTTCATCTTGTGTAATGAAAACATTCAAATTTTCGCACTTGTGAAAATACTGATGTTTTCATTACACTTGATGACAATATTTATGGTATTCACAGCAAAAGAGTAAATATCCTTTATATATCTTAACACTTTGGACCGATCCATTTCCAATAGGAGGTATGTCTGGTTATTTTTATTAGTTACATGTTTTATAGAAGTCTAATGCTTAAAGTTTAGACCCTGATTAGACACCCCATTCTGAGATTACACTGTTTGCCAAAATTTTCATCTTGTGTAATGAAAACATTCAAATTTTCGCACTTGTGAAAATACTGATGTTTTCATTACACTTGATGACAATATTTATGGTATTCACAGCAAAAGAGTAAATATCCTTTATATATCTTAACACTTTGGACCGATCCATTTCCAATAGGAGGTATGTCTGGTTATTTTTATTAGTTACATGTTTTATAGAAGTCTAATGCTTAAAGTTTAGACCCTGATTAGACACCCCATTCTGAGATTACACTGTTTGCCAATGTCCCTTTTATGGGATGCTAGGCATAGATGGGTTGATACATCCACATATTTTTAAGTTCTGTTTATACAAAGTGACATTTCAATATTAAGCATAACTATCATTTAATTAAAAGTGCCATGTCAATATTGACTACTATTGTTAAATATAATTTTATAACCCTGTAGAACTGCTTTGATGCAACAAATAAATAATCTTGCTAGAATTTTAATGCCATGCATTGCTCTATATCTTTTGGATTTCTGTGAAGTTTCATAAAAAATTACAAAAACTGTAGTTTGCTCCACAAATTAGAACAGTGAAATAAAGACCAACCAAAATGACGATTCCTATATAACTTTCTCTGGGTACAAAAATACATACATACCACTGTTATTTTAGAAAATACATCTTTTAATCTCTCTGGGGTAGTATCTTCAGAGAAACTGTCACCATAATCATCAAAATCTTGCTGGAATAATTTCTGAGTGGCTGGCGAAGTATGAATCATATCTCCAGGAGACCTATCATAAGATAGATAAACATATGCATGTAATCGGATATGATGGGTACTCTTTCAAGGGAGACAACTGTCAAAACTGGTTTTGCATCCTTTCTGAAAAAGAAAGAAGTTGCTCTATGTTGGGGCCAAATTCTTTCCTTTTAGAGCAGACCCCTTTCAAAAGGGGCTTGATGTACACTGCAGAAATACAAACAGAATGTCACAAAAGTTGTCTTCCTTGTAGAAAAATGGTGCAAACTCTACCATATATATACAGTCTCTTTTATGTGACTGAAAACACCAGGGCCCAGTTGTTCAAAGCTAACGATGTCGTTACTTAAAGATTCGTTAAAATTTACATCCAGTGATACGCAAATATGCTGAAATTTTTTGCTGAAAAAATGTGAGTAGCTTTTGCATTGCAAAAGCTACTCACATTTTTTCAGCAAAAAATATCAGAATATTGTATATTGAATCTGCTAAAACAGTTAACAAAATGACCCTTAACGAGCTCGTTAAGCTAACGACGCTTTGAACAACTGGGCCCTGAAAGATTTCCCCATCAGTTTATCTAACCACACCCTTCCTGGACAGACTTAGTCCACTAAGTGATTGGCCAGTATCTGTGCACATTCTTTCATCAGAAACTGACAACTGCCCTTCTTGAATCAGCAGAGGAGAGAAAATGACCATAGAAAATATTTCATGATCAATCAGAGAATGCTACCTGGCCTGGCGAGGATCAAACCCGCAACCTCCTGATCACCAGTTAAACATGCATCTTACTGAGCCACCATGGCCAGCTGTCTCCATCGAAAAGGAAAGCACATATTACCATGTAGTTATTTCCCTTACAGGTGTATCCATTCTTCACAAATATCCTTTTTAGATATTTTCAGATAAAATGAATGTTCAGATAATCATGTTATTTTCGCATAATAATGTATGTCGTGAATTGTCAATATAATTATATTATCCACAGTATATTTTGTGCTATACATGTAATCAGAAAAATTTTCCTAAATTATCAAATAGTTAAAATCTCTTCCTAGATGCCAGAAAATCATGTTCAGATGTTCATATATTTGTTTTATGTTGTGGTTTTACACCCAGTCGACCCATTAGGGTCATGTTGAGCGCAGTCAGTTTACCTAACCATACTTTTCCTAGGCAGGCTTAGTCCTCTAAGTGGTTAACCAGTATTTGTTCGCATTCTTTAGCTAGAGACTGACAACTGCCCTTCTTCAATCAGCAGAAGGGAGAGAATGACCAAGAAAATATTTCATGATCAATCTCTATGAAAGAGTTGCCCGTGACCTCCCGATCACCAGTCGTTCACGCATCAGACTGAGCCACCCAGGCCAGCTGATGTTCATACATAAAAAGGGTGATGCACTTCTAATGAGTACCCACAATATATGTTTTCGTTGAGAAATAAGATAAATATTTACCAGAGACCCACTCTTAGCTAGACCTACGTAGGTAACTTCATTTACATTTTTTATACATGTGTAAGTATTCAAAGTAATATATGTATAATCAAATCATTCTATAAGAAAACCTGATTAATGACACAACAAGAGGACCATGATGGTCCTATATCGCTCACCTGACCAAACAGATTTGCATATTTACTGTTGAAGTTTCAGCCAAGTTCACTGCTCTAGGATTTTTGTATAAACTTTATAGCACTAACCACCCCCACCCCCCTCCACCACACCCCCGGCCATGTTTTTTCACAAATCTTGACGACTTGAACTGAATCTTAAAAGAGGGTCACCAAAGGAACATTTCTGCCAAGTTATATTGAAATTGGTCCAGTGGTTTAAAAAGTTTTATATAGCTATAAAGCCCTACGCCCTAACGGCCATGTTTTTTGACGAATCATGAAAGCTTGAACAAACTTGGTAGAGGGTCACCAAAGGAATATTCCTGCCAAGTTGTATTGAAATCTGTTCAGTGGTTTCTGACAAGAAGATTTTTAAAGTTTTCTATTTAGATATATAGTTGGTCATGGGGTATGTGACAATAAGAATTTTAAAATTTTCTATGCAGATATAGACGAAAAATAAGCCCCACCCCCCTGGGGGCCATGGTTTTTGACATATCATGAAGGCTTGAACAATCTTGGTAGAAGGTCACCAAAGCAACATTCCTGCCAAGTTACATTGAACTCGGTCCAACTGTTTCTTACGAGAAGATTTTTAAAGTTTTCTATATAGATATATAGGGAAAATAAGCCCCGACCCCTAGCGGCTATGTTTTTTGATGAATCATGACAGCTTGAACAATCTTTGTAGAGGGTCACCAAAGAAACATTCCTGCCAAGTTGTATTGAAATCAGTCCCTTGGTTTCTGAAAAGAAGATTTTAGATATATAGGAAAATAAGCCCCGCCCCCTGGCGGCCATGTTTTTTGACAAATCATAACGGTTTGAACAATCTTGGTAAAGGGTCACCAAGGAAACATTTCTGTGAAGTTATATTGAAATCAGTCCTGTGGTTTCTGACGACAAGATTTTTTCAAGTTTTCTATATAGAATTATATCGAAAATAAGCCCCGCACCCTCTAGAGGCTATGTTTTTTGACAAATCATGAAGGCTTGAACAATCTTGATAGAGGGTCACTAAGGAAACATTTCTGCCAAGTTATATTGAAATCAGTCCAGTCGTTTATGACATGAAGATTTTTAAAGTTTTCTATACAGATATATATGAAAAATTAACCCCGCCCCCTAGCGGCCATGTTTTTTAACGAATCATGGTGGCTTGAACAATCTTGGTAGAGGATCATCGAAGAAACATTACTGTAAAATTATATTGAAATCCGTCCAGTGCTTTATGACAAGATATTTAAAGTTTTCTATATAGATATATAAGGAAAATAAGCCCCGCCCCCCTGGCGGCCATGTTTTTTGACAAATCCAAATGGCTTGAACAATCTTGCAACAGGCTAACCAAAGGAACATTTCTGCAAAATCATATGGAAATCAGTCCAGTGGTTTCGGACAAGAAGATTTTTAAAGTTTTCTATACAGATATATAGTGAAAATAAGCCCCGCCCCTTGGCGGCCATGTTTTTTGACAAATCCAAATGGCTAGAACAATCTTGGTACAGGATCACCAAGGGAACATTTCTGCAAAATTATACTGAAATCGGTCTAGTGGTTTCGGACAAGAAGATTTTTAAACTTTTCTATATACAGTCGACTCTCGTTATCTCGAACTCCAAGGGACTCTATGAAACACTTTGACATATCCGTACTTCGGCATATCAGATTTGCGGAAGAGAGGAAAACAATTAATCGAACAACCACCTTAAACAGAATGAATATGTAATTTGACTCCTAAGTTAGAGATATATTGAAAATATTGTGGAAAAGAGGAGCAATTGCTCCTTAGGAGCAATTTCTCCTCTTTTCCACAATATTTTGTTGCCTTTTGGTAGCTCTCTGTGTTAAAACAGGGACCAGATTTTCACTTCGAGATAAGCGGTGATTCGAGATAAGCGAGTTTGAGATAACGAGGTTCGACTGTAGATATATAGGGAAAATACGCCCCACCCCCTGGCGTCCATGTTTTTTTACGAATCAAAATGGCTTCAACAATCTTGCAACAGGATCACCAAAGGAACATTTTTGCAAAATTATATGGAAATCGGTCCGGTGGTTTCGGACAAGAAGATTTTTAAAGTTTTCTATATAGATATATAGGGGAAATAAGCCCCGCCCCTGGCGGCCACGTTTTTTGACGAATCCAAATGGCTTGAACAATCTTGCAACAGGATCACCAAAGGAACATTTCTGCAACATTATATTACAAGAGCTGTCGGAGGACAGCGAGCTCCCCTGCTGGGTACATTTTATATTGTAACATTTTTATCATTAAGCCATATAATATAGGTCACACTGACCTAGATGTATTTGTATGTAAATCATTTTGTCACTTAGATATAATAATCCAGGTATGACAATTCTCCATGAAATAGTAATAAAAATAAAAGGCAAAATCACTGAAGCATGAAATATAGGTCACAATGACCTAGATATAGTAAGTGGTCATTCATTGGGTCACATGGAACTAATATCCCAGGTGTGACATTTATCCAACAAATATTCAAGATATAAGGCAAAATCACTGAACCATGAAATATAGGTCACACCAACAGAGATATATTTTGACGTCAATAATCGGGTCACAAGGAACTAATATCCCAGGTGTGACATTTATCCAACAAATAGAATTCAAGATATAAGGCAAAATCACTGAACCATGAAATATAGGTCACAATGACCTAGATATAGTAAGTGGTCATTCATTGGGTCACATGGAAGTAATATCCCAGGTGTGACATTTATCCAACAAATAGTATTCAAGATATAAGGCAAAATCACTGAACCATGAAATATAGGTCACACCAACAGAGATATATTTTGACGTCAATAATTGGGTCACAAGGAACTAATATCCCAGGTGTGACATTTATCCAACAAATAGTATTCAAGATATAAGGCAAAATCACTGAACCATGAAATATAGGTCACACCAACAGAGATATATTTTGACGTCAATAATCGGGTCACAAGGAACTAATATCCCAGGTGTGACATTTATCCAACAAATAGTATTCAAGATATAAGGCAAAATCACTGAACCATGAAATAGAGGTCACAATGACCTAGATATAGTAAGTGGTCATTCATTGGGTCACATGGAAGTAATATCCCAGGTGTGACATTTATCCAACAAATAGTATTCAAGATATAAGGCAAAATCACTGAACCATGAAATATAGGTCACACCAACAGAGATATATTTTGACGTCAATAATCGGGTCACAAGGAACTAATATCCCAGGTGTGACATTTATCCAACAAATAGTATTCAAGCTATAAGGCAAAATCACTGAACCATGAAATATAGGTCACAATGACCTAGATATAGTAAGTGGTCATTCATTGGGTCACATGGAACTAATATCCCAGGTGTGACATTTATCCAACAAATAGTATTCAAGATATAAGGCAAAATCACTGAACCATGAAATATAGGTCACAATGACCTAGATATAGTAAGTGGTCATTCATTGGGTCACATGGAACTAATATCCCAGGTGTGACATTTATCCAACAAATAGTATTCAAGATATAAGGCAAAATCACTGAACCATGAAATATAGGTCACAATGACCTAGATATAGTAAGTGGTCATTCATTGGGTCACATGGAACTAATATCCTAGGTGTGACATTTATCCAACAAATAGTATTCAAGATATAAGGCAAAATCACTGAACCATGAAATATAGGTCACAATGACCTAGATATAGTAAGAGGTCATTCATTGGGTCACATGGAAGTAATATCCCAGGTGTGACATTTAACCAACAAAAAGTATTCAAGATATAAGGCAAAATCACTGAACCATGAAATATAGGTCACAATGACCTAGATATAGTAAGTGGTCATTCATTGGGTCACATGGAAGTAATATCCCAGGTGTGACATTTATCCAACAAATAGTATTCAAGATATAAGGCAAAATCACTGGACCGTGAAATCTAGGTGACCTTGACCGTAAAATGTAGGTCACCATGACCTTCACTCTCTTACACTTAAACTGATGTCACATAGTTAGCTGATGTATAACCAGTTGTGTCTATAACCTGTAGGCATATAAGATTTTACAAATGTGTCCTAGATTTTGACCCCTAGCCCCACCCCAAGGCCCACCCTGAGGTATGAACCCAGGGGTATGTTCTTTTGGAATCTCAGAAGACTCGTCCAGGTACCCAAATTCTAAATATGAATGCTCTATGAGGAGTGAAAGTCAAGATATAAGAATTTGAAAAACTTTAACACAGTATTACAAAGGTGTCCTAGATTCTGACCCCTAGCCCCACCCAGGGGCATGAACCCAGGGGTTTATTCTCTTGGAATCTCAGAAGACCCTCCAAGGTACCTAAGTTCCAAATTTGATGCCTCTGTGAGGAGTGACTGTTGAGATATAAGCATTTGAAAAACTTTAACACAGTGTGACGGGAACGGGAACGCAAATGCAAACGCAAACGCAAACGCAAACGCAAACGTGGACGACCGGGGTGACTACAATAGCTCTCCTTGTACTTCGTACAGGCGAGCTAAAAATTGGTCCAGTGGTTTCGGACAAGAAGATTTTTAAAGTTTTCTATATAGATATATAGGTAAAATAAGCCCTGCCCCTGGCAGCCATGTTTTTTGTCGAATCCAAATGGCTTGAACAATCTTCCTAGAGGATCACCAAAGGAACATTTTTGCAAAATTATATTGAAATCGATCCAGTGGTTTTGGACAAGAAGATTTTTAAACTTTTCTATATAGATATATAGGGAAAATAAGCCCCGCCCCCTGGTGGCCATGGTTTTTGATGAATCCAAATGGCTTGAACAATCTTGGTAGAGGATAACCAAAGGAACATTTCTGCAAAATTATATTGAAATCGGTCCAGTGGTTTCTGACAAAAAGACTTTAAAGTTTTCTATATAGATGTAAAGGGAAAATAAGCCCGGCCCCCTGGCGGCCATGTTTTTTGACGAATCCAAATGTCTTGAACAATCTTGGTAGAGGATCACCAAAGGAACATTTCTGCAAAATTATATTGAAATCGGTCTAGTGGTATCTGACAAGAAGATTTTTAAAGATTTCTATATAGATATATAGGGAAAATAAGCCCCGCCTCCTGGCGGCCATGTTTTTTGATGAATCCAAATGGCTTGAACAATCTTGGTAGAGGATCACCAAAGAAACATTTCTGTAAAATTATATTGAAATCGGTCTGGTGGTTTCTGACAAGAAGATTTTTAAAGTTTTCTATATACATATATAGGGAAAATAAGCCCCGCCCCCTGGCGGACATGTTTTTTGATCAATCCAAATGTCTTGAACAATCTTGGTAGAGGATCACCAAAGAAACATTTCTGCAAAATTATATTGAAATCGGTCCAGTGGTTTCTGACAAGAAGATTTTTAAAGTTTTCTATACAGATATATAAGGAAAATAAGCCCCGCCCCCTGGCAGCCATGTTTTTTGACGAATCCAAATGGCTTGAACAATCTTGGTAGAGGATCACCAAAGGAACATTTCTGCAAAATTATATTGAAACTGGTCCAGTGGCTTCCGAGGAGAAGATTTTTAAAGTTTTCTATATAGATATATAGGGAAAATAAGCCCCGCCCCCTGGCGGACATGTTTTTTTACGAATTGAAATGTCTCGAACAATCTTGGTAGAGGATCACCAAAGGAACATTTCTACAAAATTATATTGAAATCGGTCTGGTAGTTTCTGACAAGAAGATTTTTAAAGTTTTCTATACAGATATATAGGGAAAATACACCCCGACCCCTGGCGGCCATGTTTTTTGACGAATCCAAAAGGCTTGAACAATCTTGGTTGAGGATCACCAAAGGAACATTTTTGCAAAATTATATTGAAATTGGTCCAGTGGTTTCTGACAAGAAGATTTTTAAAGTTTTCTATATAGATATATAGGGAAAATAAGCCCCGCCCCCTGGCGGCCATGTTTTTTGACGAATCCAAATGGCTTGAACAATCTTGGTAGAGGAACATTTCTGCAAAATTTTATTGAAATCGGTCCATTGGTTCTGACGAGAAGATTTTTTGAGTTTTTAGGTAAAAAATCTATTTTTAGCTCCTGTGACCTAGATATGCAATGGACCGGAACCATATGAACAACTTTGAAGGAGGATCAACCAAGGATCATTCCTGTGAAAATCCAATCAGTGGTTTAGGAGGAGATGTTGTTTAAAGATTGTGAATGGACGGACGGACGGACAGACGGACGGACGGACCGACGGACAATGACGACGGACGGTGAGTGATCACAATACCTCACCTTGAGCCTTCGGCTCAGGTGAGCTAAAAATAAGGTCTCAGATCAGCTGCATATCTAAGTATGTTGACCAGCCCCACTACTCTTGGGAGAATGAAGCAAACACCCAGACTGAGTGAAGACAACTTTGACTAAATATGTATGTGACAAAGCATGTATACAAATCAACAGCAGTCAGATGACTGAAGGACAGGTGATAATTCTGGGATAATTTTCTTATTTCACCATAAAAACATATGTTTTGAGAACTCATTAGAAGTGCCTCAGTAAGCCAATTCTAATGAGTACCACAATATATATTATAATGAAGAACTCGGAGAAGATTTCACATAAGCTTTAATTAGCTTGTTATCTGATCCTCTATGTCATTTTTGTATGTTTGTGTTGTACTCATTATATTTAATAAACTATTGTTTAAACCAATGAAGAACTGGAGAAAATTATCCCAGAATTATCACCAAACACTTCTACTTAATAACTCCTCTGGTAATGGAATCCAATGAAACTGCACTTACACTACCACATGTATTGTGTTATAAGGGTTATAAGAAGTTTGGTAAGTGCCCTAAAATTTTGTACACCAAAGTTTGATTTTTTTGTGCTGAGATTTTACAGCCCAGTCAACCCATTAGGGTCATGTTGAGTGTGGTCAGTTTACCAGACCACACTTTTCCTAGGCAAGCTTAGTCAGAGCTCTAAGTGCTTAATAAGTACTTGTGTACATTCTTTCACTGACAACTGCCCTTCTTGAATCAGCAGAAAGAACAGAAAATATTTCATATCAATATCCATGAAAGAATATTGGTGGACCTGGCGGGGTCAAACTCGTGACCTACTGATCACTATACAAGCGCGTATCCAACTTAGCCACTGAGACCAGCCTCCAAAGTTTGACAAAATAGCCTAGGCAAAGAGTGCAGACCCAGATCAGACTGCTCCTGAAGGAACAGTCAGATCAGGGTCTTCACTGTTTACCACTAAGTTTTTAAAGAAACAATTGCATAAAAAGCAAAATCCAGGCAAAACAATTATGGAATAAAATGTTTGAAATTTCAGAGCATTTACCATACCTCAAATGTTCTTACCATGGTATAAAATGTTCAGCCTCTATACACTTCAGGAGCCAACTTGCCTTTACAATATCATAGCTGTTCACATTCATCATGCTCTTAACTCTGTACACCACCTTCTCTACTAGGACACAGTAAGTCTCTATGCCTAACAATTAACAAAATATATAGCATTAAATGCTGTAGAAACACACTTTACAACAGGCCTCTTACAACAAGATTATTAGATAATTTTATTAGATATTTCAATATGCCTGACCTTACTGAACTATCTTGTGTGTACTTACTGTAATCATTTCTGCAAAGGGATCCTTCTAGCTACCCATATATTCAGAAAGTATTTTTGTTAATTTTGCAAAAAAAAAAAAAAAAACCTTGTGAGTACTCTGACACTGGAATCACCTTTGCAAATTCAGAAGACAATTTTTCTAATTATACATTTACCTGGATTTTGGACAAATTTTCCACCAAACTCTACTATCTTCTTTTCTAGTTCTTGTTTAGGACAGCTACTTGGACCATTTATCACACATATCTCCTTTCCTTCCAACATTTTTGATGTCTATAATATCAATGTGCATCACTCTTTACCATAATATCTCTAAACATCAGGGCCCAGTTGTTCAAAACTAACAATGTCATTAGTTAACATATTGTGAAAACTTTGATCATTAAATATTGCATATATGCTAATATTTTTGCTGAAAAAAATATGAGTAGTTTTTGCATTTGCAAAAGCTACTCGCATTTTTTCAGCAAAAATACCTGTGAATTAGATAATGTACTTACTAGAACAGTTAACATTTTGACCACTAGCGAGCTCGTTAAGCTAACAACGCTTTGAACAACTGGGCCCAGAACATCTTAACAACTAACCAAACTTACAAGTCCATTTTACTATCTACTGATGTCAATGATGTGATGGAATGGCAAGCATATAGTATAGACACTGTCCAAACTACTCCTTTTGGAGCAGTATACATGTATATAATTCTAAGATTTTGCTCAAGCTGGCCTGTATACATTTTCTTACTTTTGGAACAATTCACAAAGCAAAATTCTTCTATCTTTGTGAAGCTAATCATTTGTGATTCTCTGCATAAAAATGAAATGTTTGGAGTTTGTTTTTTTTTTTTCATTTTTAGTGATAATGAAGGCCAGTAAACAATCAATGCCTGTAAATTGGACTAATAATAATACATACATACATCTGGCTGACTAGTTTCAGTCCACAATGATCTTCAACAGAATAAAAGTGGAACAGTATACCTTATTCAAGAAGTACAAAAGCAGTTAACCCTTAAACTGCCAGTCACAACAATTGTCGTCTGCTTTGTCATCTGCTTGTGATTTTAAAAATCATTTTTGCAAACAGTGTGGACCCAGATCAGACTGCTCCTGTAGGAGCAGTCTGATCTGGGTCCACACTGTTTGCCTGTATGCAAAAATAGATTTGAAAAATTTGCATTAATATTCAGCAGACGACATAAACAGACAACATTTTCAGATGCAGGTTTTCTTGGCGTTTTAAGGGTTAAAATGTTATGTGATACATATAGTGGCATTGCCTGGCAATGTCTGAGGATGTTTTACTTCATGAATAAACAATGCAAGTATGTTAATCAAAGACCATAAAACCTAACTTCTCCAAGAAAATGGATACAATTACATGTTGATATATTAAGGTAGGTTAGAAAAATGTAGTTTTACAGAACTCATGAAGCAACTCAGATTAATGCAGACATTTTCATAATTCCTTCACATACAATAAAGTTACAAGCAAAATAAAACATAATCTTGATCTTCACGAAAGGTAGCCAGGTGTTGTACTAGACACTCAATCTTCTTGTTGAGTACATTTTTTGCTAACCATGCATGTATCATAAACTTATAAGCCAGACACAAACTAGTGAAGTAGAATAACATTTATAAGGGCAATTTGTACAAAGTTATAGTGTGGTCTTGACCTTAATGGTAGTGAACCAGGTTTTGTCAGAACTATATGGTCTTGTTCTAGGGTATATTCGTGTCAGATTATTTCAAAATCCCTTCATTTATGACAAGGTAAAGTAACAAGCCTGACACAATGTGGACCGACAGATGGATGCACATATGCACACATTATGATTACTATATGCTCACCACAGAGGACATAATAATTTCATATTGATTAGGTATTTAATTTTAGTGTTTATACATGTATGTAAGTGATTTAAAAGTACCTGTTTCACAGCTGATATATCTGCTGCCTTAAACTGGCTGGCTAATGTTGGTCTGACAGATCTAACCACAACCTTTCTTTTCTTCTTTGCTGGCTCGTTATCTTCATCTAGATCTACATAACCACCAGTTAACTTCCCACCAGATTTCTGTTTGGAAGACAAATTAACCTATACCACTTTCTTGGAATGTTCAGAAGACGACGAACTGATGATATTTTTTTCTTCTTATTTTTCCCAGAAATAGGCTTCGACATGTCTCCTTTGTCTACAAATGTCTCCTTAGCAATGTAAATGCCTATTTTCTTAAATAGGCATTTAAGATTTCTCTAATTAAACAGGCATTTAAATTTCTCAAATAGGCTTTGACATATCTTTTTGACATATAAATTGTCAATGCCTATTTTCTGTGAAGTTTGTTTGTGTTGAGGTTTTACGGCCCAGTCAACCCAACAGGGTCATGTTGAGGGCAGTCAGTTTACCTAACCACATGTTTACTGGGCAGGCTTAGTCCTCTAAGCGGTTAACCAGTATTGTGCACATTCTTTCGCCAGAAACTGACAACTGCCCTTCTTGAATCAGCGGAAGGGAGAGAATGACCGTAGAAAATATTTCATGATCAATTTTCTGGGAAGAATTAGAATAATATTCAAAATGCTGTCAGCTGAAATTTTTATTGAGCATGCTAGGCATTAAGGAAAAAAATAATGTATGAACTTTATAAATTATAATACCATACATGGCTTTACGACTTTTTCAGCTTTACTTTTGGTAAAATAAAAACATTCTGATGCCACTAAAAAGATATACAGTTTTCTGTATGGATGGCAAATTAACCTTTACCACTATCTGGGCAAATTCAGCGGTTGACAAACTGGTGATAGTCTTTTTTATTATTTTTTTTATTATTTTACTTAGAAAAAAGGCTTTGACAATTTATGCAAGTTTTCTCCAAAGGAGACAATTTGCATGAAATGTCAAAACCTATTTTCTAAAAAAAATAAGAAAAAACATAAGAACTAGATGGTACTAGATGAATGCCCCCGCTACTGCCAGTGTGGCTTTGTAGATTTCTCCACTATGCAATGTGGATATGGCAAAATTTCTCAGTAAACCAAGGGAAGTTGGGGAGACACGAACCCTATTATGCCATGTGTACAAGGCCATATTTCAAGTAAATCAAGGGTATGTATCTCTAGCAATAAAAATTTGGTCTGAGTTCTGTAACCTTTATGCACATGCCCAGCCTATATTCTTACTTTGCTGCAAGTTTCAAATCATTATCTTGAAAATTGTAGCAGAAGTTGCAAAGACATGAACCCTACTATGCCATGTGTATAAGATAAATTTTCTAAGTAAATTAAGGGTATGTATAACTTTACCAATAATAATTCGGTCAGAGTTCTGTGACCTTTATGCACATGCTCAGTCTATATCCTTACTTTTGTGCAAATTTCAAACCATTAGCTTGAAAACTGTAGGAGGAGTTGTGGAGACACAAACAGTACTATAAAGTGTGACAAACAGATGGACACATGGACAGAGAATGGACATATGACAGATTGTAAAACTCTATACCCTCCTCCACTTTAAAGTGGGGACATAAAAAACATTACAGTATGTCATCTGCTTGAATTTTTATCTAGTACGCTAAGAATTAATAATTCAGAACAAAATGGTGTCTGAATAAATTATTATATTTGGCTTTGTGACTGGGTCAGCTTTACTCTGGGTCAAATGAGAACATTCTTATGACACAAAATGCCAACAAAAAGAGCTATACAGACTACTTGGACAATAATATTTGTTTCAATGATATTTTACTCATTAAGGACATTTAATACACTGAAGGAAAATAATTCCTTCCCCCTTCCACAGTGCCAGATAAAAGATGGTGTCTGGTAAATATTTTTGTATCAGGTAAAACTTTTACTTGTTTCTTCATGAAAAAATGTTGTGGGTACTTATTAGGTGCCTACAAGAGGCACTTCTAATAAGTACCTACAACATATGTTTTCATGAATAAATAAAAAAAACCCATCAATACTTTTTGGTTGAAAAAAAGTGTCTTATCTGGAGCTATGACTTTTTTAAAATTTACACAAAACATAAAGTTCTGCAGGGTTAATGTTATTTTCATCTAAAACCCTTTTTGACATAAGGGACGTCCTAGTTCAAAGCTACAAGAATCCATTTTAATATATATGGGTGAATGGTACTAAGGAACAGTGTTTTAATTCTTTTACCTTTTTAAATGAATTAATTACCAAATGCTCTATGCCAGCTATGACAAGAGAAACAAACAGGGAGGGAGAGTTTTCATTTAGATAATGGGGATGGATATTACTCCAAGAGAAATAACTCATATTGAAATACTTGTCATTCATTTGGGCTTCACTTGAAGAGGTAGCAAAATTTTGCTTAAGTGTAGCCCAATTTTGAAAGGTTTCATACACCAGGGTCCAGTAAAAAAAAACACTAAAAAATGCAAAGCCGTTTTGTCTTCCACTGGGCCTGCATGTGACGTTTCTTTTTTCCTTAAACACATGCACTCGGTAAAGTAAATGAACAAAAGGATGAATAAACATTTTGCCAAATGGTTAGTTAACATATCATTAAACTTTGATAATTAAATATGGAATATATGCTAATATTTTTGCTGAAAAAATGTGGGTAGCTTTTGCATTTGCAAAAGCTACTCACATTTTTTCATCAAAAATACCTGTGAATTAGATATTGAACTTACTAGAACAGTTAACATTTTGACCACTAATGAGCTTGTTAAGCTAACGATGCTTTGAACTACTGGGCCAAGGAAGGCAACCCTGACTGCAAAAAAAATCTCCCATTGTCAAATGACAGTTAAATCTTTCAGGTTTATCAATTTACCTTAACCCATGTATGCCGAGTAGAGTCTTCTACCTCAGTTCTTTGGATGAGTCCAATTCCATTATAAGGGATGTCTAGTTAGTTTTTTTATCATCATGTTTTATATATATTCCTGTACTTAATGTAGTGTAGACCCTGATCAGACACTGCATTCTCTGGCATCTGATCTGGGTCTACACTGTTTACTAATGTATCATTTATAAGATGCTAGGCTTAAATGGGTTAACCCTTAAAATGCCAAGAAAACCTGCATCTGAAAATGTCATCTGGTTATGTTGTCTGATGAATATTCTTGCAAACTTTTCAAACCTATTTTTGCATACAGGCAAACAGTGTGGACCCAGATCAGACTGTTCCTATATGAGCAGTCTGATCTGGGTCCACACTGTTTGCAAAAATGACTTTTAAAATCACAAGCAGATGACAAAGCAGACGACAATTTTTGTGACTGGCAGTTTAAGGGTTAATACCTAGGAAAACAGCACTTTGGGGGATTAGAGAAGAGGCCATCGCAGTGTGGTGACTATTTCAGAGTGTGGTGATTACTGAGGGTCAACTGTAAAGTTTTACCTTTTTCATTTCTTCCACCTCCGGTAATGTCATACAGTCATACCACTCCTTGTCATCACGGAACTTCTCAACTCGTGGGAACCTCAGAGTAAAGCCTGTCCGGAACTTATCACTGTCAATAATCTCTGCTGCTTTAATCTGTAAATTGTTACCATTACTGTTTAAATCATCAAAGTTCAGGACAAGATGATTTTTCAACCAAACTCTATTCCTATTTTTTATATTTCCCCACAGAAATATATAATCAGGCTGCTCAATAAAGTTTCTTTGTTGACCGAGATATTCAACTAAGCACCTACAACATTATTGTTGTGGTGTGGCAATTCTTATGAGTACAAGCAATGAAATCATTGGACATTGCAGTTATACATTAGACACTTCAAATGAGTACCAATGGGATACGATAAAGGTCCTAGAGTTTCAAACACTATATTCCAAACATTTTTGGCCTAATTTTTGCTTTTTGTACAGTTGTTTCTTTTAATATTTAGTGGAATGGCAAACAGTGAAGACCCTGATCAGACTGCTCCTTCAGGAGCAGTCTGATCTGGGTCTGCACTGTTTGCATATGCCATTTTTACAAGCACCTTGGTGTACTATATTTTAGGATATTTACTGTAATAGTGATGCAAAAAATAACAAAATATATATTTGTATTTAGACCTATGTCCTTTGCTTTATCCATATGGAGCAACTCATTTATAATAATAATAATGGCTTTCATAATTTCAGGTAAAGGAGTTTTCAGAAGATAATATTTTTACACCAAAATGTACTATAATCAGCCTTAATTCTGGTACAGAGCGACCTGAGAAACAGCGTAGACCCAGATCAGACATGACAGAATGAGGCACCAGATCAGGGTCTACACTGTTTTCCACTCCTTACATTTTTTAAACACACAAACAGGTAGTAAAATGTGCTTGTTCAAATTTTAAGAAAAGTATGATAAGGAGTAAATATGCCTCAATATACAATATAAATAACTGAACAAAAATTATTCTAAAAAATCATCTCAATTATTACCTACGCTGGAGTTATGGCAATGACTTTCAGAGAATAGAAATAATTCCACATCAGAGGTAATGTGCATGCAAACCGTTTTGCGTTAAAATTTGACAATATTTCAAGTTCTTTAACCTTTAAAATAAGGTCAAGATTCCTCAAATTTAATCAACTCTTAAACATGCCCAAGTGATATATTCCTGGAGGTTTGGAGAGAATCCTCCTTTGGTTCAGGAGATATCATGTGGACAAGGAAGTGTCATGACAAGGAGCACTAACAGGATATGGACCAAAATCAGTATTAAAGACCCAAGCCCACTCCACGCACCTCCAGTGAGAGGACATAAATATCTGCTCTCTCGCATAAAAAATGAAAATACACCACAACCTCTTTATAACACTATTGTTGGGATCCATAGCATAAACCGTTTTAGTTAAACAACCATGTTATATCCAAACAAAAATGTATAGATTATATTGAAAAATGACCATTTATGGTCATTTTTTCAATACAATCTATACATTTTTGGGATCCTTCTTTGAACCATGTTATATCCGAAACCGTATTATAACAAACCGTGTTATAAAGAAGTTGTAGTGTAATAGACTACTACCTGAACAATAGCTGACTTAGATGGCTCAATCCATGCATCTGGTTTCTCCTTGAAGCCAGAAGCCAATTCTATACATGTGGGTGGTTTCTTCTTATCAAATGGCTGCCAGTGATCCACCAGCTTCTGGTTGAAATCTTGTAGTTCTTTCTTAGAATAGCCAGATCCTATCTGATAACAGGAGACAGACTATAAGTAGCTGTATTCATTATATATAAGCCACAAATGAGAAAATATAACTTCTTACATGTGCATAAAGACTAAAATCAGCCTGTACTTCCCTTCAGTCTGATAATTCTCCTTTTGACATCTTTTGGAAAGCTATTTTTCTGCCAGGTGCTTTACACAGAAGTAATAAATTTGCAAACTTTTAGCATGATTTAATTTTAATGCAAAACCATTTGTCATAACTACCTATGCACAAAAACTTTACCTCTAGTCATTGCTTTAAAAAAATTGAATATTTTCTTTTTTTTTCCATAGTAAAAATGGCTGCAAAATATGGAAAAAATGATAGGGTGGGTAGTTTGGATGCAGATATTTAAC
Organism: Anodontia alba; assembly: GCA_964016985.1. Lineage (NCBI taxonomy): Eukaryota > Metazoa > Mollusca > Bivalvia > Lucinida > Lucinidae > Anodontia > Anodontia alba. The sequence goes on along the minus strand of OZ024825.1, from coordinate 16,042,431 downwards.
AAATTTTACTTGTTCAAACTTTCTGAAATTTTCACAATATTGTTATGGAATATCAATGATTCAAAACTAGTGAAGAAAAACAGAAAACTATTGTACAATAAAAAAAAATCCAAAAATCCAGTTTACTATAGAAATTACCTAGATCAGACCCATTTTGGCCATAAAATCAATTTTTGCAGTAAATACTGGAAAACTAAGCACAGGAACAGACACGTCAGATGGTTTCTGATAAAATATTGTCAATCACAAATCAATTTTTCCATTTAGAATAAAATGATGCATAAAAACGTCTTTCTGAAGGCTGTCGAAAGCACAATAGTCTTTTCCGTCCACTTGAAGAAACCTTGAATCATTATTTTCTGTACACTTGAAGAAACCTTGAATCATTAGTTATCTAAGAGGATCCAACAAAAACTATCAAAACTGCATGGATGAGCAGGCTGATCGAAGTCCTGCCCAATGATAAATATCATGTTAAGGCTCATATGTTCTTGTGGAAAAATATGGGAAAAAAATGCATGCAATTAAAAGAACCTTGATAAAAGCCATGACAAAGCACAGCAGAAACCTAGGTTTCTGCTGTGCTTTGTCATGGCTTTTATCAAGGTTCTTTTGGTCACAAGGAGTCATATTAACAGCTACAATAATCAGTTATACACATTCTACAGGACTTACGTATTTTGTATATGAAGATCATACTGACATGATTCATAGGTCCTAATAAAGAGTTTTCATAAGATATTTTCGTTTGTTATTTTTGCCCTAAAATGTCTCTTGTGCACTGTTCTCTTACCAAGTCCCATAATGGAAGAATTCCCTTTTTCTGCTATAACATTTTACTCTTCAATGAACACTAAATATGCTTTACATGACATTCAAGACCCTTACCAGGGCCCAGTTGCTCAAAGCATCATTAGCTTAACGAGCTCGTTAAGGGTCATTTCGTTAACCATTTTAGCAGATTCAATATACAATATTCTGATATTTTTTGCTGAAAAAATGTGAGTAGCTTTTGCACTGCAAAAGCCACTCACAAGTGCAAAAGCTACTCACATTTTTTCAGCAAAAAATTTCAGCATATTTGCACATCACTCCATGTAAATTTTAACGAATCATTAACTAACCATGTCATTAGCTTTGAACAACTGAGCCCAGATGTACATGTATTCATCCAACATAAAATGATCTTGGTCAAGCATGTTTTGTCTCCCCTGAATTGTCTTTATTTTATCAGGCATAGATTTAAGCCAATCTGAGCAGGGTATTTCATCTACATCTCTTTAAACATGCTGAAAATTTTCATTGTTAAAAATGTTGTACTATCAATTTTCATTAAGTGACAAACGGAGTTAATGTGCCCAATATTTAGTGTAAATATGGTACATACTTTACAAAAGGAATAAAAGAGTTTAGGTTCTGTGCCCTCCTCCGGTGGTACTGCCACAGCACACATGAAGTGTGACATCATACCAGCCCGGGAACCCACACCAAAGTAGCCACCGACTACTAGAACATCCAGCTCATCCATCAGGCCACCAACATATTCTGGTTTTATCTTGAACCAGCCACCTAAATGGAAAGAAACAGAAACAAGAAGTGTCAATAAGCTTATTAGGTATGCCCCTTAAGGACCAAAACACAGATGGACAAAGCTTTGTAAGTATGGATAAGAAGACAGTATATTCCGCCCCACCACGACAAACAAAACATTGTTTGCAAAGAAGCTGGCTTGAGGCTATAAATAAATGAAGAAGTTGGTTAGTTAGTTGTGATTTAACATCCTAGTCAACAATCTTGGTCATGTCAGGACCTTGGCTCAGAATTTTGTTGGACTTTTACCTAACCTAAAACCTTAATTTTGTTGTTTTCAGGTTTAACAGTCCTGTTTACTCTTACAGTGCCAATCAAAACTGCCTAGCAGATGATTCACATGAACTGTACATAAACAATAAAAAAATACCATCTGCTACAATTTTGCTTGGTGCTTTAAGGGTTTACAATATTTCAGTCCTGCCAAGCCATCAGGAAGAGAGATTGAACAGAGACGGATGAGATAAAGGGAATCGGGTCCTAAACTTGTTTCAAATTAGACAAGAACCTTCCTGACTGAAGCCAGTGATGGTTAAGGCCAGCCCTCAGAAAAATTCAGCAGAAGGGGGCCCCATCCTACCCCCATCTCAACCTGAGACAAGTGAAGAACTAGTCCTGTCTATTTATTAGCAGCTCTGCTGCAGAGGCACTAGATAAACCATCTATTTTGTGAGCCCTATATGCACAAGTCAAAATGTAAGTCATAAAATGATACTTTGTCATATCCACAAGTGAGCCAAGCCAGATATACTGAACATCTGCACAACAAGATCAGAGACTGCCATTTTCATAAACCAAGTGTTCTAAGTGTTTGGACTGACTGTTCTGAACAAGCAGTACAGAGCCAAATCAAATGCAGAAAGTAGCATCTCATCAGAACTACACTATTTGCTATTCAATCAACATATTCAATAGAGACAACAGTCAGGAACTTCTTAAAGTTTTAGTAATTATGCTATCAGAATATTTAGGGTAAATACATTGTACAGTATTGTACTTATATACCTTGCAGAATCTGTATAGTGACTCATAGATCTAGATCAGAGCGGGTATCAGGTAAGTATTTTTCTTATTTCTTCATGAAAACATTTGTTGTGGGTACTCCTTAGAAGCGCCTAGGCAGAGCACTTCTTCTGAGTACCCACAACGTAAGTTTTTGTGGAGAAAAAAGAAAATTCACAATACTTTTGGATTGAAATAAGCATCTTATCAAGAGCTATGATTTATGTGTACAAGTAATTACCAATCAAACTGCTCCTATATGACCATAATGACAAATATGCAGAAAAATAGTTCTCCATGTAGAGAAATACATCTGTCCATATTCATGATTTGGACACATTTACTCCTTACCATTCTTGTCCTAAAAATGTACATCAATTTCCTCACCTGTTGAATACTGGATAAAAGGCAAACAGTATAGGTCCTGATCAGATGCTGAGGCAAGAAGCCTAGATTAGCTACTTCATATAAATTCAGGCTGGCCTGGAGGTTATAACACTTTTTTCATGCTCAACTCAGCTGAGCATGAAATTTTCTCTGCAAATAAATATGAAAATGCAAACAATGGTTGGCATTTTGAAATTTATTGTTGGCATTTTCATATTTATTAGCAGAGAACTTTTCATGCTCCGCTATATTTAGCAAGAAAGAATTTTCAATTGGTAGTAATTTGAGATTTATTAGCAGGACAAATTTCACGCTCAGCTGAGTGGAGCATGAAAAAAGTTTTATAACCTGGGACCCGGTCTGTTGTAAACCATTTTTACCCTCAATAGTCCAACACCTGACCATACTTATTCTAAAATTTGAGCAAGTCAATTTACTACCTGCTCATGTATCTTAAAACTGATGGATGACTCGAAATATCTCATGAAGTTTTTTGAAACATTAACGAAAAACATGAACTTATGGACTAAGTGCCAAGGTCAGATAGCCCTGCAATGAAAAAAATTAATAAAATGTAGTATTAATCATTCTCTTGCTCATTTCTATCAAGTATTTTTTTTTTTTTTTTTTTTATGAAAATCTAAACAATATTACCATAAACAAACCTTTTCTTGTGTTCGGTTTGTAGACTGATTCTGGATTCTTCACCATGATACCTTCCTCCCTTCCATCTATTGCATCATTTAGTGCCTCTGCACAATCTTGACTGAAAAGATACCATATTACTGCTTAGTAGGCTGGGTAAACTAAGCAAATGACATTAAATATTTTCTTAATTATCCCAGGAAGCAGATTTTGACATATCATGCAAATTGTCTCCAATGGAGACAATTTGCATGAAATGTCAAATTCTGTTTTCTGGGAAAAATAAGAAAAATATCTGCAGTCTGTCATCTGCTGAATTTGCCCAAAGAGTTGTAAAGTTTAAATGCCTTCATGGTGTGACAAGAAATTTTCACTAAGAACTACTTTTATAGGAATTCCCACTGACAGCAAATTCTTTCTTTATATCTGAAAGAAATCAAGAACTGTGAAACTGAATTCTTGTTTGTGAAATTTGCCCCTCTTAAAATCGTGCTTAGAATTTTCTAGCTGTTCAAACTTGTCTCCCTTAGAAAGTCTGCAAAGTCATCTCCCTTAAGATGATGGCAAAGTCTTCAGGTGTATCCATTCCTCTTAAGTATCTGGAAACCAATGCCTGAGCCAAGAGTGTAGACCAAGATCAAACTCTGTCTGCACTGTTTCTTACTCCCCAGCACATTTTGCCACATCACCTAGGTAGTCAAATGGCTTTCTCCTATGCTAGGATAAGCATCACTTAAAAAATGAAATTCAGATTTTGAGCTTGCACAGGATGATGGAAAACATTAGGCTATTTTATTGTCTGTGATGCCTGAAGGGCTTCTCGGAGACATGAAAATAGCCTAATGTTTTTCCTCATCCAGTACAAGCTCAAAATCTGAATTTCAATTCTTATATTTATATTTTATATCATTAATTTATTATCAGCTCTTACCTTACATTTAAATTTGCTAGGTTTCCTAATATTTGGAATTAAACACCACTTAACAGAGGTCTTGGAACAGCCTGGCAGCAGATATCCCAATGCTTAAGATCATGAAGATGTGTGACCCATGTCACGTATGAAAACAAAGAACATTACAGATGAAGGCTCACACAGCCCTGTCCTAATGCATGGCCAAGATCATGTGATAGCTCAATGTTTTGCATCGAGAAATGAACTGCTTTATGGTAGATTGTTACAGTTAAAATGTAAATATAGGGAGTTATGCTGCCTGAATTTTAGTTAATCCCCATTATTCACATTCACATAGGCACATTTTATGTTTGACTAGACTGAAATACAATATACTGATCAACTTACTTGGATTTAGCTTCCCTGTGTTGGCTGATGATCATCCTCCCCTCACAAGGTGTGAACACTTTCTCTATGTATGTCAGTCTTTCTTTCAGAGGTAGATTTGTAAGAACTTTGTCATTGTACAATAAAATGTCAAACACATGTAAGCAAGGCTGGAAACCATCCTGTTGTTGCTTCTTTACATCTGTGTTCATGGCTTTGGTTGCTATAGAAATAAAGATGGCATTCCATTTTGTTTGGTAATCTTTGTTTTACAGGAAAGAAAATATACTCATCTCTGTTTATTGAGCCCAACCAGCCTAATGACTTTCCAAACCAGTTTATATCAACCTAAGCCTAGCTGTTCAAAACTTAATGAAGTTGTTAGCTAACATGACAAAAAATGTGAGTAGCTTTTGCAAAAGCTACTCACATTTTTTGCAGCAAAATTATCCCTATCTGAAAACACCTTAACTACAACACTTAATGAGTTTGTCATTAATGAGCTTGTTAAGCTACTGATGCTTTGAACAACTGGGCCCTGAGTTCTTATTAAATAAAACTGGGCCCAGTTTTTCAAAGCGTCATTAGCTTAACGAGCTCGTTAAGGGTCATTTCGTGAACTGTTTTAGCGGATTCAATACGCAATATTCTGATATTTTTTGCTGGAAAAATGTGAGTAGCTTTTGCACTGCAAAAGCTACTCACATTTTTTCAGCAAAAAATATCAGAATATTGTATATTGAATCCGCTAAAACAGTTAACGAAATGACCCTTAACGAGCTCATTAAGCTAACGACACTTTAAACAACTGGGCCCAGATTGCTTGATCTAAGTTGTTGATACATTCACATACTGAATTACAAACATGCAGATCCAGATCAGTTGGCTTCTTCAGAAGTCAATTGATCTGGATCTACACTGTTTGCAAAGCAGGTCATATCAGGGTTCAGAAGGACCAGGATTAATTTTCTATGAAAACATATGTTGTTTTCACTCATTAGAAGTGCCTCAGAGATACATGAGTACCCACATCATAGGTTTATGAGGAGTTATAAGAAAATTTAATTAGGTCAACTTAATTTTGTTCAAACAATTAAGTGGATTTTAACCAGTAACTTTTCTATGGATGGGAGACAATTTTGATATTTTTACAGGAATATAATCTATTCATTTTTATACTTTTTTGTTGGATACAAAATAAAAATGAATAGATTATATTCCTGTAAAAATATCAGAATTCTGAATGACACTTAAAGGATTTTGGTAGCTAGTGTCTCTTTTTGTGTGCTGAAACTAAATAAGATCTGTCACTGGACAGCATAGTTCGCCTGAATTGCATTTTGCTTCCAAATAAAAATTTTTCTGTGGCAGTGACTTGATCTCAAGGCTACTTACGTGGGTCGGGATGATACAGCATAAAACCAGACAAGTATCTAACTTCAGGGCAGGTATGAACAACTTCCATCTAGAGATTCAGAAGGTACAGTTTTTACAAATTTTAACTTAAAACTTTAACATAAATGCTTTGTAAGTCTGTGACCTCAATCAAAGATTACTCGTGTGGCTCAGGATAGTACAGCATAAATCTTCAGACCATAATCTAACGTCAGGGTAAGTATGAACTACTCCCATCCAGAGGTTCAGGAGACATAGCCTTTTAAAAACTTTAACCCATTTAAGTCAAGTATCCCAAAAATGGGACATTGGCAAACAGTGTAGACCCAGATCAGATGCCACAGAATGTGGCATCTGATCAGGGTCTACACTGTTTGCATTAAGTTCAGGAATATATATAAAACATGGTGGCAAAAAACTAACTAGACATCCCTTATAACGGAAATGGACTCATCCAAAGAACTAGGGTAGAAGGCTCTACTCGGCATAAATGGATTAACCAAAAACTTTAACCAAAGCGATGCAGACACTGATGCTGATGCCATGATGCCTGCTATAGGTCTATCCATACTTTTGTACAGTCAAGCTAAAATGAAGTCTTACCAAAAGTTTTAGTGTCCGGGTGATACAACAGCATTTCTCCATCCAGAATACAGATATTCACATCTGGCTTGAATATATTGTGTATGTAGGGTGTCAAGGTGCCATCAAAAGAGTTGGAACCAAAGATATTTGTATACTCATTACCACTAAAGAGAAAAGAATAAGAAATTTACAAAAATATTATCAAATGAATGTACAGTAAAGTCCAATGCAATATTCCTTTTAGAGGGGAACCGATACTCTTTCAAGAGAGGCAACTCAAAAATTCACTTCTAAAAAGGGGTCTATTCTAAGGGGAGAATCTGCTCTCTATGGGGTTGATTAGCATTTTTCTTTAACATCACAAGTCATTTCAAGAAAATAATGCCATCAAATGACAATCTGCCTTGCTAACTTTACTTTTTTTCTTAATTAAGGCAATAACTAGAAATGTGTCCACAGTACACGGATGCCCCCACTGGGGTACCTGACTCTAAAAGCATCACGTTCGTACGTATGTATGTATGTACACACATTTGTACAGAACGTACATTCGTGCACACGTACGGAAAACCGAATAACTATATGCCCCCGGCATCATCCGATGCGGGGGCATAAAAAAAAACATAATCATGTAATATTTTTTTTGTTGTTGTTTTTTTTTTAAAAAGGCTCACATTTTAAAATCTATAAAATTAAAGGCTGTCATGATTAAACTGTTCATGCCCAAACCAGCATGCATATTCACATATCTTCAAAGCTGTGTTTAGTCATGATGCCAACAGTGATCTGATAAAATTATAACTGAGGTGACAATGTTGTACCATTTTTGTTTAGGTGATTTTCAAAGTGTATCCACAAAATATGTTTTGTTGCAAAAATACCAAGACTCTCATCTCCCTTTATCTGGAGATCTGAACTGTCTCTCAATAATTTAATGCCAGGAAGTTACCTTCTAGAGAAATACTTGTACTCATCATCAGACTTGTGAAGTAACATTCTCTCACCATCATATTTAGTCTCTATGTAATATGGTTTCCCATCCATCAGTTTCTCAACCTGGAAGTGAATAATAAAGTTTAACCCTTTCGTCCCTGAGTTTCTGAAAAGGACTTTTCCATTCTTAAATTTTGGACTTATCCACTGATTCAAATTGGGGTTTCAGTCTAAAATAAAAAACAGAGTGGCAAAGAGTGCAGATCCTAATGAGATGGCTCATTATGAGCTGTCTCATGTGGATCTACACTGTTTGGAAAGGTATCTCATTTTGGTTTAACCTGGAAAAGCTTCAGTAACCCCTTTCAGACTGAATAAACTCCCCTCATATATATTGGAAGAGTCCAATTTCAATTTTAGATATGTCAGGCTATGTGATTTACATATTTCTAGAGAAAAATGGCTAACAAAATGTATAAATTTGCAAACAGTGGAGATCCTGATCAGATGCCACTTTGTGTGGCATCTGATCTGGGTATGCACTGTTTGTTAATTACCCTTTTGCGGGTCTGAGATTAAAATGGTAAAAAAAAAATAGTTCACATATCGACATAAAAACTGATGCAACCTCTGCATGGATTCATGATATTCCATTGCTCTCCATCTCAATGAACACACCAAAAATAAAATCACTTGCTGTTGAATCTGCCTCCATTCTTCTCTTAAGTTGTTTATCAAGTCTGCATCAGCTGTGTCAGGCAAAATCCTTGGATTAACCGCCATGCCCAGTACATCTCGGAGGTGTTCAATGCATACATGCTAGATCCAGTGATATTGATAGGAAATCCATTCATTCCAAGAGGTTTATTTATGACAACTGTTAACCTTGGTCATGCTGAACGCAGAAATGCCCTACCTTTGCAAACAGTGTAGATCCAGATCAGTTAGCTTCTGAAGAAGTAAACTGATTTCTACACTGTTTGGCATTAAGTATGTTAATTTGTATCAAAACCTGGATAAAGTAATCTGAGGGACTGAAAAATAGAAGTGGGCATAGCATCTTTATTTAGCATAGCAAGGGATAATAATATTAGCATGATGCACCCTTGAATTACTGTCACAGAAGATGTGATTTTGCATTTTCCTCAGCAAAGAAAGTACTTGGGGCCAAAGAACTTCATCAATATAGTGGCCACCCTTGTCTTTTATCATTTCTTATGCATTTTTACTGTAATGATTCTAAGTATTGGGACAGACAGACTTGAACAAACAGTGTACACCCAGATCAGATGTTGCATACTTTGGCATCTGATCTGGGTCTACATTGTTTGCCACTCATCAACTCAGCATGTATAAAATAGACTTGTTCAAATTTTAGATTAACTGTGTTGGCCTTTAACAACACGTCAACCCTTGTGGGTCATTTTGTGTCGTCTCCCAGAGAAAGGGAGAAAAGAGATAGAAGAGGAGATGAAAGAGATTGACAGGGAACGAAAGTGAAGAAACAGAAGAAGTAAAAACATTCCCCCTCTACCTTTACCTGCTACAAGGCTAGCAGGCCTTGCCCAGCTGTAAGCAAATATCAGCTGAATGCCCTGGTGACATTAGATACACAACACCTTCGCCACACTAGACCATCATCTCAAATTTTAGAACAAGTATGGTAAGGAGTTAAGGGTAAATACAGTAACAGGCTTTTGTGTTTCATATCTCAAAGATTGCTTCATCCACTTTTTTGGAGAAATACAAAAAAAATTGCTATTAACTTCAAATGGGTGAACTGTTTTAACTGAGTACATGTATACTTTTAGAATTCATTTAAAAATTATTATTTTTTCTCAATGTAATAACAAGACTATTCAAACCTTTCATAGTCTCACCAAGGAAATCAGTGTTAGGCATTATTACCATTTGTTTTGAAGTTGGCAACTGAAACAAGTGACATCATCATGTGAATGACAATAACTAAGTTATAAGTTTCTCTCACCTGTATCAATCAGCTGTGTTAGAATTAAACTTAACTCCCTAATGTAGGAGTCTTAGATACTGGATAAACAGAAGTACCTAAATCCTAAAAAATATTTTTTTTTTTAATTTCATACCTTATCTGGAGCGGCTCTCTCTCCCAACATTGGTGAGAATGGGGAAAACACTGTCACTCCTATCTCGTGAATCCTCACTGAAAGATCTCTCATTAACCGGCAAACCTGCAACAATTTGAGCCATATGAAATATTAAGTACTGTACTTTTCCTTAAGTACAACATAACTTCTAACCAAACTTGTCCTAAAATTTGAAATGCTACTTCACTGCTTAGTAAAAGAAAGTGAAAACACTTCTATGCAGGTCAGCCATACACACAGGCATCCAACATGATACCATAATACTACCCCGCCACCCCCACATTAATGTAAGGCTGGGTAAAAAAAAAAAGAGAAATAATAAATTTTGGAATGTTGAGTGAAGGTCATAGCTTCAGATAAGAAATAACATACAAGAGGACCATGGTGGTCCTATATTGCTCACCTGAGCAAACAGATTTGCATACGTACTATTTAGGGCGATACTTCCTTCATGATAGGATATGATACATATCGCGATATGCTTTTCAGACTCAAGATAATCAGTAACTGCATGTGGATTATACTATGGTGGTCAATTAAGGTGCTCACCATACTTCAAAGTTTGTTTGAAATAGTTCACAGTCATAGGCTTTATATCATATTTGTAAAAGTTTCATAATGTGAGAAGTTTATTCCCTTTTTTTTTTTCTTCATTGAAAAGAACCTAATATAAGCAACCAAGTTTAAGCACTAAAGCATCCCAGATATATAATGTTTGAAAAATGGTAAAGCAGGTTCTGCCAAGAATGTTGTTTTTTTCATTCAGTGTGAGACAGACTTATTGATTTAATAGATGCAAAATAGCATGAAATAATGAAAATTCTATGAAAGAGTTTTGACAACATTTCCTGAGTGTTTTGAGTTCTTCTAATATTCATAACAGTGTTTATTGACTGAATAATTTACGTTTTTCGGGAAATTCGGAAGTCGCGAAAACTAATACATGTCATAGATTTTACAATGCTAAGTACATTGTTTTTGTTGGTAACAGTCATTAAAAACTTGTCTAAAGTAGTCATGAAGCAGTACAACTATCCTAAATTGATCTGAATGGAGCAAAATATTTCTTTTGCGTGCAGTAATTACTAATCTAATTGGCAGCTAATTGACAACTTTTGTTTACACTTGAGTGAACCAAGCCGTATCAAAACTCAGAGAAAAAGAATCGTGAACTGAATCATGACCACTGAACTGCAATGCACCGTAAATTCGGTGGATCATTTCACCTCTAGTACTATTGAAGTTACACGGAAGTTCACTGCTTTAAGATTTTTGTATATATTTTATGTTCAAAAGTGACATGATGGTCCTATAAAATGGGGTAGCAATACCTTATATGGCAAGCAGTGCCCCATATTTTTTAAATCTGATCTTCAAAATTCTCTACAGAGCAAATAAGCCCTGTCCCATGGGGGCCATGTTTTCTAATGCATCATGATGGCTTGAACAACCTTAGTAGAGGGTCATCAGAGAAACAGTTCTGCTAAATTATATTGAAATGGGTCCAGTGATTTCTGACTAGAAGAGTTTTAAACCTTTCTGTATAGATCTATAGGGAAAATAAGCCCCGCACCCGGCTGCCATGTTTTTAACGTTTGAAGTGTGCGGATGCCAAACGGATGGACGGCAGAGTCTGCCTATACTATAAGCTCACCTATCAGCTTAAAGGCTCAGGTGAGCTAAACAAATAAACAATTTTTGAAAAAAAAAACAAAACAAAAAAAACCTAATTTGAGCTCTAATACTAGGTAGATCTAAAAAGAGTATGGTAAATGTCCTAAAATTACATACACCGAAATTGCTGGCAAAATGGCACATGCAAACAGTGCAGCCTCACATCAGACTCCTCCTGAAGGAGCAGTCTGATCATGATCAATACTGCTTGTCATTTCACTAAGTATTTTAAGAAACAACTGCCAAAATTTAGGCCAAAAAGGCATAGAATAAAGTGTTCCAAAGTTCAGGACATTTACAAAATGTACCTTAACTGATCTATGATTCCGGGTAACTAAGAATTGGACCATGCCATGCAAAAACATGTCTTCAGGCATATGCGGACAGTGAAGGCCCAGATCAGCTTGGGCATCTGTGCTACCTGATCGGGGCCTTCATTATCTGCTAACAGAATCATTGGATACTACAGAATGTATGAATGGAAAGCAAAGGCAGGATAATACTTCGCACATGCACAGAATGATCTGAATCTTAGAATATTGCGCTTGTTCAAAGTCACTTTTTCGCTTGACGCCACCCAGATAATACCTTTTCAAGATTATTATTGACATTGTAAAACTCTTCTGCATCAGGATGATACACAGATAACACCGATGCCTGACTCAGTCCAACCTTCAACTCCTTCACAATCATCCTCGTCAACCATTTCAGTTCCACAGCCGACAAATTTGTCAGTAGTCGTAATATGTGTTTTCTAACAAGGTCCTTTTTCTTGGCAGCATTGTTTGTGGCTATTCCGTCGAGGCAGTCATTCACTTCCTGGATTGTCAGGGTACCTCGGGTTGGGCAGCGATTTTGTAACACAAAGTAGGCCACACTAGCAAAGTCTCCGGCATCCTGGAAAAACAATTCTACCTATGGATGCAGAAAAGATGATTTTTCAACTAAAATGTACCATATTTACCCTAAGAATTTGGAAACCTTAACTATTTACCATATTTGTCCTAAAAAGCCCACTTTACTACCTGCTAATGTGTCTAAAAACTGACGGTTGCATAGCTACAGATAAGAGGGGGTATCCATATAACATCTTTCTTATTTCTCCACGAAAACATATGTTGTGGTACTCATTAGAGGTGAGGCGCTTCTAATGAGTACCCACAACATATGTTTTCATGGAGAAATAAGAAAGATATCAGCATTTTTCGGATGAAAAAATGCCTTATCTGTTGCTATGCGGTTGAATGGCACACAGTGAAGACCCTGATCAGATGTTGAACTCTGTGATGTTTGATCTGTGCTGCACTGTTTGTTCAGGTTCATCTGTCCAAACACTTTGGGTAAAATATGGTAAAATGTCTCTTATCTCCACAGAAAAATGGATGCCATGGGTTTGTGTCTTTGTGTTGAGGTATTACAGCCCAGTCAACCCATTAGGGTCATGTCTAGCTCTATCAGTTTACCTAACCACACATTTTCCTGGGCAGGCTTGGTCCTCTAAGTGGTTAACCAGTACTCTTGAAGATTCTTTCGCAGCAAACGGGAGAGAATGGCCGTAGAACTATTTCAACAATCTTTCAGTCTTATTGCCACAGTGTCTGGATGTGGCAGGGAGCTCAATGCTCACTTTTAGAGTGCTGTCTCACTGAAATATCATGCCCCAGACACCAGACATAATAATCCACCCAGTCACATACTGACACTGAGCTGACCAGTTCTGATTCCTAGCTCTACTTTTTTAATGTTGAGTGCCAAGCGAAAGAGACTCAGCATGGAATCGAACCTGCAACCTCCCCAAAAATTGGCCTTTTGATTCAGGAGAAGAAGCGAAAAATACATTTTCAAGATGGCCGCCATGGCAGCTATCTTGGATATCAGATCAGAACGATTTTAGCTATTTTTGATCTACAAGTCACCCTGATGCTTCCTACCATTTCCAGTTGGAAAAAAATATATTTTCAAGATGGCCGCCATGGCAAAATATAGATTTTCAAGATGGCCACCACGGCGGCTATTTTGGATTTCCAATCGAAATGATTTTAGCTATTTTTGACCTACAAGTTACCCTCTACCTACCAAGTTTCAAGTCAATTGGCCTTTTAGTTCAGGAGAAGAAGCGAAAAATCTATTTTAAAGATGGCCGCCATGCATATGGCAGCTATCTTGGATTTCAGATCGGAATGACTTTAAATAGCCTTAGGTAATCTTACGCTCTACCAACCGAGCTACTGTGCCGGCTGAAGTCATTTAAGAATAACTCAGATTTGTTGCCCTTATAATATCAAAAGTATATCAGGTAAGTATCATGAAGTATCAATACTGACATCAGTATCACAAAACAGTATCATCTCAAAATATATCATGATATATTAATACATTGGTGATATCACCCAACATAGCAACAGATAAGGTGCTTTTTTTTTTCATCCTAAAAATGCTGATATCTTTCTTATTTCTCGACGAAAACATATGTTGTGGGTACTCATTAGAAGTGCCTCGCCGAGGCACTTCTAATGAGTACCCACAACATATGTTTTCGTCGAGAAATAAGAAAAATAATATGTGGATACCCCTCTTATCTGTAGCTATGAGCCCAGCTCTAATTTATGGTGTACTCACAGCTCTTGCTGTCTTTGGGGCCTTATAATGAAGAAGCCTTAGAGCATCAGGGCTATCTTTACCAAGGCACAGGACTTCAATCAGTAGTTTGGCCAGCATGTTCTGTAAACAGAAATTTAAAATGAATCAACTCATGTAAAAAGTAATGTTGCCACTGATGATCGATTATAATCGATCATCAGTCACTTTTTGCTTCTTGTGACTGATGATCGGAAAGATTTTTTATAGTCGACCAATAGGAAAATTCTATTTTTAGAAACATATTTTTCTCTTGTTTTCTTCTTATAGACAAGTTTGGAGAAATGAAATTCAAAGCTGTCTAATTGGATTATTCTAGATTTGTGGTCAATAAAAGTGAAAAATTGATAAAATAGCCTTAAACAGTAAACCAAAACGTACTGATATTTTTCTTATTCCTCCATGAAAACAAATGTTGTGGAACTTGAGTACCCACAACATATGTTTTCATGGAGAAATAAGAAAAAATATTATCTGGATACCCCTTATTGATCTGAAGCAATGAACAAGTATCTGGAAGACTAGCTGGAAGAGGGTTAAACTAAGAGTGAATATATTTTGTACAAGTCGATTATTAATTGATGATCAGTCAGTTTTACAAAACTGATGAACAACTGTAAAATTCTGGCCAATTCCCAACACTAGTAAAAAAAGGTCTTTGGGGTAACAATGAGCCAAAGCCCAGATCAGCCTGCACCCTGCATGTCTGGTAAGGTCATTTGGTCTTGTCAAAATAATTTGCAACATCAAATGATTCTGTATATGGACAGGGAAGGCCCTGATCATACTGTGAATATGTCACATTGTGCAGGTTGATCTGGGCAGTCCTTGCCTGTGTATCATAGCTCGAGAAAAGAGTAGGTATCAGGCAAATATTTTCTCTTATTTCATCACAAAAACATATGTTTGTAGTATAATTTAGAAGCACAACGCAGGTGTTTGGGGTGGTACAGCAGACCAACTTCTGACAAATACCTAACATCAGGCCATAAATCAATTATTGAGGTGGTAGTACAACATTAGTTCAGACCAGTACCTAACAACAGGTCATGTATCAAGTAGATCCATCGGGCCATTCAAGAGATACAGGCTGTATCTCTTGAATGGCCCGATGGATCTACTTGATACATGACCTGTTGTTAGGTACCGGTCTGAACTAATGTTGTACTACCACCTCAATAATTGATTTATGGCCTGAACTTGATCCTAGAAAACAAAATTTAATGTGGAAGTGTATGAAAACAAAATGAAAACTTTCATTTCCCCCAAAAAATGAAAAGCTGCTTACCAAGAGCCCCGACAAATCAAGGAAGTAAATAATATTCACCTCTTTTATGCCATAAGCCACTCTTTCTTTCTCTAGATGTGGAAGCAAAAGTCTCATTGCTGGATAGAAGGAATCAACCTGAAAAGAAAACTAGCCATATTAGGCCATGCCGTACACATACCGACAATAGTCATCTATCTATTATCAACAAACACAATAGTGTCAATTATTTTTATAATTTTTATGGTTATGGATCCAGTAAAGGGACTCTAAGAGAAATTGGAGGCGTTCATATCCTGTTAGTTTGACACTTAAGTTAAAATGAAACAAAATTCTAAAAGTCTTGACGTGCCACAAACCTGTTCTATTGTACAGAAACTGTTAGAAAGTCAGGGTCATAATTTTGGTAAACCGTTTTCCATTTATATTAATGGAAATCTATAATGTATTCTTCTATGTGACATTTTTTCAGCATTTCCGATAAGAAAACGACCCCCTGTTCAAAACAATCTCAATAAGGATGTTTAAATGTTCATGTTTAAGACAATCAATGCATATACATGTAAATAAGAAAATTGGTAAAATCAGGAATAGCTTCAAATAATTTACAAATGTCATTTATGGAACAAAAACCTGAGGAAGCCTGTCAAAGAAACTTGTAAACTATTGAGAATTGCAAAATTTATCATTCCTTCTGAGTATGAACTTGAAGTTTCAAGAAACCCCATCTCTGATTCAAATGTCAATCACTTGATCAACAGAAACACTCTTATCGATGAAGAGTGTCAACCATCTGTAAAGGTATATGTATTTTACGTGACTAATGTATGTATTATATGGGACACTTATAAAAAATATTGAATAATATTTCATACACATGGAATCACAGAAGGTTCCATTCAAATCTGAATTTTGAGTAGAAATAGTTTAGAAGAGAGAACACTGATGTTGTTGGTGACAAACCTGTGAAGAATGATGCAGGAGAGATGTCAATGAGCAAAGACTCAAGGCAGAAGGCCTGGCTAGAGCACTACCAAAGGCTTCTCAATGTTGAGTTTGACTGGGACCCAGACCACCTGTCATATCAACCACCAGTGGAAGGCCTGCCCATCCCAATCACCATTGATATGGTTAAGAAGGCTGTCTCACAGATGAAGGCTGGCAAAGCACCGGGCCCATCAGGCATAGTGGTGGAGATGATACGAGCTGCCGGTGACATGGTCGCCTCCATGATCCGTGACCTCGCAGTTGCAATCATTTGTGATGGCAAGGTACCCTCTGACTGGGAGCAGAGTTTCATTGTCTGCCTCTACAAGGGAAAAAGGGATGCATTGGAAAGGGGCAACTACCGCGGTCCCAAGCTGACAGAGCAGGTTATGAAAATCTTGGGAGAGGATTGTGGACGGCCTCATCAGACAATTGGTGTTAATCGACAATTCCCAGTTTGGCTTCGTCCCAGGCAGAGGCACTACAGACGCAATCTTTGTTGTCAGGCAGCTGAAAGAGAAGTATCTAGCAGCCAATAAGTACATGGCTTTTGTAGACCTGGAGAAGGCGTTTGATCGAGTACCTCGGAAGGTCATCTGGTGGGCGCTGAGAAAACTTGGTGTGGAGGAGTGGATTGTGCGACTGGTGCAGGGGATGTAAATTGTATGCAAATGCACAGAGCCGTGTCTGTGTTGGTGAGGGGTAAAGTGAAGAGTTTGACGTGAAGGTTGGTGTTCACCAAGGATCAGCACTCAGCCCGCTGCTCTTCAGCATTGTGCTTGAAGCCTTATCACGAGAGTTCCGCTTTCGGGTCCCCTGGGAGGACCTCTATGCTGATGACCTTGTTATCATCGCTGAATCACTTGAGGAATGTGTTAGGAGGCTCTTGACTTGGAAAGAAGCAATGGAGAAGAAAGGACTGAGAGTAAATGCAGGAAAGACAAAGATCATGATCTGTGGTATGGGACTGGACCGCCTGCAGAGTTCAGGCGAGTTTCCATGCGCTGTCTGTCGCACTGGAGTGGGCAGCAACAGCATCTTCTGCAATGGCTGCAAGCACTGGGTGCACAAGAAATGCAGTGGGCTCGAGCGCTTGAAAAAGGACTCTGACTACAGATGTACACGATGCCAGGGAACTGCACACCCCTTGGATGGCAGACCACAGAAGGAAGTCCAGGTCGGACCTGACAAGCTTGAAGTGGTAGCTTCCTTTTGCTACCTAGGAGACATGCTCTAAGCAGCAGGTGGCTGTGAACTTTTAACCACAACACGTGTGAAAACCGCCTGGAAGAAGTTCAAGGATCTGCTACCAGTCCTCTCTTCACGCCACCTCTCTTTCAAAACACGTGGCCGTGTGTACAGCTCTTATGTGCGAAGCGCAATGCTCCATGCCAGCGAGACTTGGCCATTGACAAAGCCGAATCTCCAGCGTCTGCAGCAAAATGACAGGGCAATGATCAGACAGATCTGCAATGTCGGGCCGCAAGACATTGTCACCACCGGGTCCAGTGAACTACTTGTGCGGCTTGACATTGAGGATCTGGACCTCGTTCTGAAGGACTGAAGACTCCGATGGTATGGACATGTGGAACGCTCCAGTGGTGCAATCAAAACAGCCTTTGACATATAGGTTGATGGAAAACATGGGCCTGGGAGGCCCAAAATAACATGGAAGCAGCTGACAGCGAGGGATTGCAGAGAGTGGAAGCTCTCGGCTATCAACCCTCATGACAGACGTACCTGGAGATCTGGTGTGAGATCTGCCATGCGTGCAGTAAGCCAGCTATCTGGAAGAGGGCCCACTGATGTGGATGTTGCCCCTGTACCTGCATGTTAATCAAAAATCCGATTATGATGATGATGATGACCCATACTTTGTTTTAAAATGAAATCCTACTAAGTGGAATAGGGATATTCCTAGCCCAAAGCTACTATACCAGGGTCTTTGAAATGAGCCAAGGGCCCATGTCCCATTCAAATACATGTAAAATTTAGAATTTTGAAGGACCTTTTTAAATTTTGAAGAGCCCTCTGGTAATTTTGATGGGCCCAAGAATCCTTAATACCCATCTGAGATCAAAATTAACACTCGATTTGAATAGGTTATTGGGGGCCCAGCCAAAAATAAATCCAGTTTAAGTCTAACATTAACGGTTGTCACACAAAATGGATCGGGCCCATCCCAGGAACATCCCTGGTGGAAAATACAAAATTGTGTTTTTACAAACGTTATCAACTTTTATCAGCTTCAAAATAACAGTTCTTGTGCAGATAATCAGACCGCATAATATTGTTTAGACTTATTCCACTTGCCCACTGGTAATGGTATTTTCTGACGTGAAATTATGATACTTTTTTTTTTATTTCCGCAGCAAACTTAGATTGTGGGGTCTCAAACTGCTTCAGCAAGTGCCCATTATCTGTGTTTTTTGAGCTAAAAAAGGAGACAACTTATGTGTGCCATTGTAAACCTCACTTTTCTGTATATTATCTGTGATATACAAGGGTATTACTTTCATAGACTTGTTAACACAACATTAAAAATGGGACTTCCATTTCTGTTTGCAAATCCTGGGCAAGTAGGAATTTGAGCAGAGCAAATCCTGCCTGGGCAAGCAGGAATTTGAGCTAGGCAAGTGAAAAATTTTTACTTGCCCAGTGGGCAAGTGGATTTTTTTTTTATTTGTCAGGCCCTGCTAAGCCCGTATCGCTGGTTCCAGGCTGGAGTCAATATGTCCCATTTTATAAAATACATTTGCACATCTGAAATTATTATTAACAAAGTATAGTTGTCTCTCTTCCACTGTAGGGAGTGAATATCATTTCTAAACTACACTGGTTAACTTTAGGTTGGCTCGTAAAATGCAGCTGAAAAATTACGTTTTTCTGAATAACATAACTGCATCAAAAACAATTTTAGGGATCTAGAATATCATAAAGTCTTTTAATCATTACTTGGGATAAGCAATGTATTATCTCTGAGGTAAGAAAACAAGACTCATTTGTCTGGTCCGAAAATAGGAGTCATGCCTTATATATTTGGGATTGCAGAATACATTAAACTCAATGACAAAACTGAACTGCAAAACAAAAAGTTTCATTTACATTCCATGTGTAGGCATTTGTCACCATTTGAAAATATCTGTCAGTGGCAACATTTTCAATGCTTATCTAACTGAATTAACTGTCAAATGTCTGCAAAAGATTTTTACGTAAAAACTTTACATGTTCAAAATGAAGTGGGGCAGGGGTCTTCATCATTAGGTGCCCGCATATTTTTCTTTATGTTTGAAGATAGCTCGCAATTAAAATATTTCAGGTAGTGTGTCAGAGACTTCAGTACATCAACTTTAATTGGTTATCTATTCCATAAAACTACAAAAACTGAACATTTCATGCTATGACACTATTTGTTCCATTTCCTTGAGAATCAGTGTCCTTTCAGTGTCAGCGTCATAGGAACAAGCTTGATGTTAAGGAAATAGGTGTCTATGAATGCTACACCTATAAATGTAAAAGAGGAATTACAGAGCAAGATGAAGACCCTTTGGGTTTAACAATTCTCAAGGTCGGAAATGGTATTGTATTTGTTTTTTCATCTAAGACACATAAAACTGGGAGCAATGTGACATCAGGCACTATAGCTAACCCCAAGCCCCGTATCTGACCTTGTCAAATTAAAAATGACAGTAATTACTGTATCTTTGCCGCGTCCGTGCAGAGAATCGTGTGACTGTCTCCAATGATCGATGAAATCTTTTAATATTCTCTTCTTTTTGTCATTCCCTTGCGTTTTGGAGATTTTCTCCAGCAAACCGCAAAGTTCGGCGAAGTGAACTTTCGACGCAACAGTCACGCTTTCTGTATCTGCCATGGTGTAAACTTCTGCTAGATCTCTAACAGTCTAGAATTTTAAATAACCGTGTTTTTCAATGAAAAAAAAAAATCATTTTAATTTTGTTTCCATCATTCTGATCACTCAAATTCATGCCTGATCGGCAGTTTGGGGGAGTCTGGGCGCCACCTGTAAACAAACGTCTTTTTGTAACTTCAACGAAGAAGAGTTTGTAAAACACTTAATTGAGCAAACCAAGGGCCTCACGCTTAAATTGACTATAACCTTTCCATTTACTTTACAAAATATTCAGTTGAACTGCCATTACAATGATTTCTTTCTCTTTTTTTTTTCTTTCTGGGTGGATGGAGATTCATTCATTTGATCATCTACATTCATGAAAGATAGTTTGTAGGCCGCTTAAATTTAAATAAAGAAATTAAGGATATTAAAATCGATTACTAAAAAGATGTTAAATTGATTACTCATGACTGAATGGGCACAGGTGTCCAGGTATACCTGCATTATGGTCATGTCGTTTAAAATAACAATACACGAAAAAAAGGTAATTAATCAGATTAAACGGTAGTCGATATAATTCAATTAGCGGGGTGTATCTCTACCCGAACATGGCAGAGCTCAGTTTCGATGAACCAGTTTGGCATATCCAAGTCTTCTTTACTTTATGCCATTCGAAGTGACAAATGACAACACGTTGAACACGTACACGATAAGTCAAATGTTCTGGTTTCATACGGTAAAAGTAATATTTTTCAAACTCTTCAAGATCAAAATACACAAAGGTGGCGATCAAAATTAGAAAAGTCCTCTAGACACATTATAAAATTTAATTTACAAGGCGGACAGACGACGAAAATTATCTGACCCATTTGGCATTTCCATAAATTTGTTCATCAACCAATCCTTAAATTTTGGACAACAACCATTTATAAACTACCCGTGGAACAGGGACGCTGGGAATACGTCCCACACACAGAGGAAATGCTTGAAAACTACGTAGTATCGTAGATTAACCTGATACGGTGACTGTTTCTGTGACATTTGTTTACCACATGCCAGCTTCTTACAGTTCTAAGGGTTCAATGATGTCCACTTCCTATGCTCTCAAGCAAAGGGACATGGGTCATGGTTGTTTTGTTTTTTGTTTTGTTTTTTTTTTCAGTTAAAACAGAAATATACAAAAAATAGTACCTTCAGGGTAGTTACAAATATGATCATGCAACTACTTAGTCTGAGTCTTCACTTAGTCCGAGTCTTCTCTGACGTTTAAGTGGCTTTTCTTTATTTTGATATTTACCACTTGCCGTCAGAGCAACTTCGCTATCGAAAATGCAGAATTTCCCCAGCCATTCTTGGCTGGGCACTTTCAAAGGAAAACTCTGAATATTATCCAGCAGATAGCAACATTAAATTTTAGACACAATGTTAGAATAGACAAGAGAGACCATTTTCCAATAAAATTAAATAATTTGTTTCATTGGAAATTTGCATAACCAGCGTTTTCACTATACCTGTCAAAGTCTACCCTTGCCTAGACTGTACACAGTAAAAGCCAATCTGTTACCCCAAAATCTTAATTATTTGTTAACAATAGATAACATTTACTATATCATATAGATCATAATATAGTCGTTGTTTTTTGTTTTGTTTTTTGTTTTGTTTTTTGTTCCATTGTTTCTGCCTTTCTTTCTTAGTAATTATTTTCTGACATTTGGAACTCTTTCCTTGATTATTCATTTGTTAGTACATTTTGATGCATCTGTATATGCTCCTATGTGAGCTGAAAATTCGTAATAAATATCTTGTATCTTGTTACCAAAATCAAGTAGTAGTATTTTTTTTCAGTCATAAAATATTAGTTGATAATCCTTAGTGGCTATCTACATTCCCATGCCTCTATTTTGGTGAAAACCCTTATTTTAGACAGGACAGGAAAATTCCTTTCATAGTAGGAATTTTTCTGATGTTAGTGGCAAATATCAGTACAAAGAAAAGCTACTAAAACATCAGAGAAGACTCAGATTAATTAAGCAAGTGAGACAAGAATAGCCTTAATAATCTTGATAAGTATACTTATGCAGAAATGCCACTAACATTGAAAGGATAAATAATAGAGATGACATTTGTTCTTATCATATTCCTGCTGACCTTGCCTGCACAGATACCTGTAACTTTTAACATTATTAAAAGATGCAGGTATCTGTGCAGGCAAGGTCAGCGGGAATATGATAAGTAATGTGTGGATTTATAATTTCACAAGATTAATTGATCAATTTCTGTTCCCATTTTACATCTGAATGCATGCATATATAATGTAACATTGGAAATTTTAGTGAAAAGTTGATCAGTCTTTCTTGGCCAATTGTGTTTACTCAGGGCTGTGGAATTACCATGCCCTACTTGTCTTATTTGTCCCATTTCCCTGAGGACAAGTATGAATTTCAGTTCACTTGTCCTGGGACAAGGACTTCATAGCTCTAGCTAAGGAGAGTATCTAGATTATAAGATATATAGTTTTCTTCTGGAAGAAAACATCTGGTATTCCTAAGAAGTACCTCACTAAGGCACTTCTAATGAGTCCCCATATGTTTTCTTCGAGAAATAAGAAATCAAAGGTAAATTTTCGGGCAAGTAAATCTTAGTTGGATGCGGGTTCAAACCCCCTCTTCTCCCACTGAGGTCGGCAACATTCTTTCTTGGAGATTGTCATGAAATATTTTCTACCATCATTTCTCCCTTCATCTGATTCAAGAAGGGCAGTTGTCAGTTTCTGGGGAAAGAATGTGCACAATACGTGTGGTTAGGTAAACTGACTGAGCTCGACATGACCCCATTGGGTTGACTGGGCTGTAAAACCTCAACAACAACAAAAAAGTCTTAGTTGGACAAGGGGATTTTGTCTGTGGACAAGTAATAAAATTTGATAATTCCACAACCCTGAGTTTACTGACAATCAGGACTGTCAACATGCCTTCAGCATTACCAAAATCATAACAAGACTCCTGTTTCTTCAACTATTATTATTCCACTACAATTATTTTCTGATATAATAGGCCACATTATGTAAAGTGGCTCATGTCATTGTTTTCCAAAAATGAAAAACAACAAAAAAAAAAAAACGCACTAAAACAAACTTACCTATTAACATGTACACGCTGTAAAAAAGAATTCTACTTTATCTTTATGTCTGAAGCTATACAGACATAGAACACGCAAAATAGTAATGTCAGATTGTAAACATTTCATTGAACAGGTTTCATATGAATGATCATGTAGTTTGGCTGACATGAACACCTGTAAATCAGCAGGCCCAAATGAGCTACCGGAAATCATGCGGCCGCGGTGCATTAAGCACATTTACTGTGCATAACACTGTATGTAGTAAATAGGCCAATAAACTGAATGCTATGTTGCTTGCTCATTTAATCAGGTTAAGTTTTTATGCCCCCACCTGCCGAAATAGTATTTTGCCCTGATGTTACATCTGTATGTGCGTATATGAGTATGTAAAGTTTCTCTTGGAGGTCATAACTGGGTAACTTGCCAGGAAGTTGGAAATTTGATATGCTACTTACCCAGGCCTAAGCCTTCAACTCTGTGCTGGATTTGGGATGAGACTTAGTAATGGGGTCAAAATGTATACAAATACCGTATTATTCAACCTAATTACCGCACCGTGCGCTTAGGTTTTTCATAATTACTGAGAAAACTTGTGATAAAATACGTATCCACTTATACTAAGGGTTCACTTAAAATAGATCAGAGAAAGACTTACCAAATGATGCTTATGCGATGTTTGTGGGGTTTTTTTTATTTTGGTTTTTCTGATTTTCTTTATAAAAGCATATTTTTTGGGTACCCATTTGAATTGCATTGACAAGTCGATGCAATTTAAATGGGTATCCACAGCATATGCCTTTAGTAAGAAGGGCACAGAAATTACACTGGCTGTTATCTGAAGACTACGGAACTACTTGACTGTGCGCTTATAGGGTTATGTGCGGTTATTAGGTCGAATACGGTATTTACAAATGTTTAAGTTTACATTCAAGTTTACATTCAAGTTTACATTGACATGATGTCCACATTTTTCTTGAAGGTCATAACGGGTACCTTTCACACTAGGAACTTGAAATTTGGTATGCTACCCAGACCTAAACATTCTTTGCTACAGTTGCCCTTGGGTCATGCCCTAGTATCAGGCTAGGGGTCAAAATATATCAAATGCCAAACTTGGGAACCTTTTATGCTAGGAAGTTAAAATTTGGTATGCTACTTACTCTGTGCTAGAGTTGCCCTGGGGTGGGGCTAGGGGTCAAAATGTGTAACGGATCAGATTTTACATTGACATTTACATCTACGTTTTTGTTGGAGGTCATAACTTCGTTGGGTACCTTTTATGCTAGGAAGTTGAAATTGGGTATGCTACTTACCCAGACCTAAACCTTCAACCCTGTGCTAGAGTTGCCCCTGGGTTATGCACTGGGTGGGGCTAGGGTCCAAAGGGCAGGCTAATTTGTGTACTTTGGACACAGGTAGTATGCTCAAGTTTTTCAAAAGTTCAAATCTTAACAATCTCTTGTCAGGAAGCAGTCATATCTGGACCATAGGTACCTTAGAGGTTCAGCCTTCATTCCATAACATGGACCCCAGGCTCTGTACCCCAAGGTGGGGCTAAAGGTCAAAATCTAAGACACCTGAAAAAGTGTGTGTATTTTTCTACTTTTCTGTTATATAAAAACAACCTTAGAGAGATACTTGGTCATTGGTCAGCCTTGTGACATTGACTTGTAGGACAGGAAGTGAAGGTCAGCGAAATCTATATTTCATGGTCCAGTAATTTTGCCTTATATGCTGAAGAGTTTTCACAGTCCAGTGATTTTGCCTTATATCTTGAAGAGTATTTCATGTATAAACTCCATACATTCTGATTATGAGTCAGCATGACCTTGTGGGTCACAGTGACCTATATTTCATGGTCCAGTGAGTTTGCCTTATATCTTGAGTATTTGATGTATAAACAGCATACTTTTTGATTATGAGTCAGTATCCTGAGTATGACCCGAAGTTTGACCTCAAAATAAATGTAAGTCACATTTATTCTGCCTGATATCTTAAAGAATATTTTGGTGTATAAACATCATATTTATGGATTATGAGTCAGTATGACCTGAAGTTTGACTGCAAAGTAAATGTAGGTCACAGTGACCTACATTTTAGAGTCCTGTAATTTTGCCTTATATCTTTAAGAGTATTTGATAAACATCATACTTATGGATTATGAGTCAGTTTGACCTAAAGTTTGGAGGCATAATAAAAGTAGGTCACAGTGACCTACATTTTTTGCTCCACTTATTTGCCTTCTATCTTGAAGAATATTAGATGTATAAGCATCATACTTATTAAGGCTGGCTAATCAGAGCTGAAAACATAATCAATATCAGTCCTGCCATTGTGATCGATAATCGATTAGTAATCACTGAAGATTTGATCATAATTTTACCTGTCTGTCTAAGCATGACTCTTACCAATGTTCACTGTATGCATTTGGTCAGACAGGCCTGAGCAAACAATGTAGACCCAGATGAGATGCCTCAAAATGCAGCAGCTCATCAGGGTCTACACTGTATGCCTCATCTAACTATTTTTAGACACAACATTGTGTAGTAAACTGTACTTGTAAAGTATGCTAAGGAGTTGAGCGTTTAAATGCTAAGGGTATATACGGTAAAATAACAGACACAGAAATCAAATGATCAATTATTAGCAAATCTGTAACGATAATCATTTGTGTGGAATTTATCGATCAATTAATCAATTATCCGATCAATTGTGCCAGCTTTAATACTTGTGGATTATGAGTCAGTATGACCTGAAGTTTGACCTAAAAACAAAGAAGGTCACATTAACCTGTATTTCTTGATGCAGTGATTTTGCCTTTTTATCTGGAAGAGAATTTATAAACACCATACTTTCCAATTATGAGTCAGTTTGACTGAAAGTTTGACCTCAAACTAAAGTAGGTCACAGTAGCCTATGGTTCACAGTCCAGCAATTTTGCCTTATGTATCTTATTTATGCGTTTCTTATATAAATATCATACTTTCAGATTATCCTTCAGTATTGCCTGACATTTGACCTCAAACTAATATAGGTCACAGTGATCTATATTTCACAGTCCAGTGATTTTACCTTGTATCCTGTAGAATATTTGGTGTATAACCATCATACTTTTGGATTATGAGTTACTATGATCCAAGGCTTGACTTCAAAATAAATATGTCACAGTGGCCTATATTTCACAGTCCAGCATTTTTGCCTTATATTGGAAAGAGTATTTCATGTATAAACACCATACTTTCTGATTATGAGTCAGTATAAGCTGACATTTGACCTCAAAATAAATGTAGGCCACAGTGACCTCTACTTAAACAGTTCAGCAATGTTACCTTATGTCTTGAAGAATATTTCGTGTATAAACATCATACTTCCTGATTTTGAGTCAGTATGACCCTAGTTTGACCTCAAAATAAATGTAGGTCACAGGGACCTGTATTTCTCAGTCCAGTGATTTTACCTTATGCATGTATCTTGAGGAATATTTGGTGCATAAACATCATACTTTCTGATTATGAGTCAGTATGATCCAAAGTTTGACCTTAAAATAAATGTAGGTCACAGTGACCTATATTTCACAGTCCGGTGGTTTTGTCTTATATCTTGAAAAGTATTTCCTGTATAAACACCATACATTCTGATTAGGAGTCAGTATGAGCTGCCGAAGGCAGCAGTGGGGCATAAAGAGTTAAGCCATGATGTTACACCTGTATGTGCAGATGGCACATTTTTCTTGGAGGTTATAACTTGAGTACAGTTAATGCTTGGAGGTTGAAATTTGGTATGCTAGTCTACTCAGACATTAACCTTCAGCTGTGTTCTGGGTCATGCCCTGGGGTAAGGCTAGGGGTATGAATGTATAACAGGTCAGATTGAACATTTGAAAAATAGTTGTTGCCATATGGGCAAAGAGTGGGGGCATTTGTTTAGTTAGGACACATGTCTAGTTTAACTATTATTATTCACTGGATGATTTGTTTGTTTATAATCAGTGACATGAACTTATTTACTGTTCATATATATATATATATATCTGCTTGTTATTTATAGTTACTTAGCTATATAGTAAGTTTTTGTTTGTGTTGAGATTTTAAGGCCCAGTCAACCAAATCATGTCATGTTGCGTGCGGTCAGTTTACCTAACCACACTTTTACTGGGCAGGCTTAGTGGTTAACCAGTATTGTGCACATTCTTTCGCCAGAAAATGGCAACTCAGTGGAAGGGAAAGAATGACCATAGACAATATTCAATGATCAATCTCCACAAAAGAATGTTGCCGACCCGGCAGATAGTAAGTTAATCAAATAGTTAATTAGGTGGTTATTTAGTAGTTAAATAGTCAGTCAGTTATTTGTTTCTTTATTTATTTAATTAGTTAGTTAGTTACTGTAATCATCATTCTCTCCAGTTCACCACTATCCCGCCCCACACTCCCTTTCTGCGTTGTATTTCTCATAATTTTTTATTTTGGTTTGTATGCAAGCTTAAAAGAAGGCAGGACTGAGTGGCCTGCCATTATTTGCTTTGCCATGCATCAGGAGTAAGAGTCCTTATGCATGACACATGTGGGACACCAAGAGTGGCTGGTTGCTAAGACCAAGTTTGTTTTGCAATCTACAGCCCAATAGCATATTGATGTCAGTTCCTTAACTATATTTTGGTATATATGCATGTGAATATCTCAAATGCCATCTGCATATGGCCTGGGAAGAATGTTTATCTCAAAGTTTTTGTTGTTTTTTCTGTTCTGGTAAATGGACGGCCCCTGTGTAGGGTGAGACATACATGCCTTTCTGGGTAACCAGTCACAGTCTATGGTCCTTGATGGCTGTTGCTCAGAGTTATTGGGAGATCTGCCAGGAGACCATCCTAGGACCGATTCTGTTTCTTATATACTTAATGATGACCTTTATCAAGCAACCTCAATGACAGGGCAGTGTACCTGACAGTTAATGACAGACAGTGTGCTACAACGGGACTGGGACAGACTGGCTGTGTGGGAATCCAGATGGGATATAGTTCAAAACCTCAGAGTGCCAAGTTGTAAGGGTGACAACCTCTAGGAAAACAGTAAACTTTTCATTCAGGTTACATGGTTACATCCTTGAGGTTGTCTCCAGTACAAGGTACTTGGTTGTTGATTGATATCATCCAGTTGCCTATGCTGGAATTCCCACATTGATAGAATTACCGCAAAATCTGCCAAAACTGGTCCTAAATTCAGGTCCACTTCCAGTCTTGGTCTGTTGTAATGATAATTTCAAAACTATATAATGTAAGAGTTACTTATTCAGTTGAACTTGGTCAGTGAGACAAAAGGTACGATTTTCCATTTAATCATTATGTATAAAAGCTAGCATATTGTTCGCCGGAAAAGGGAAATATAGATGCATACAAATAAAACAAAAATCTGTTTCATTTAGGTTATTTAAGATGACATAAAGTTATTTGCAGAAATAGAAATCATAAAATGCCCATTTTTGTGGGAGAAAAGATTTCTTTTAAATGATAGTAATTAACCCTTGTCATGCTAACTAAATTAAGATGCCACACCCACTTCCTGTTTTTCAGCCATTCAAATTGCTTCATCCGGGTTAATACAAATTTACCTACTGAATGACAAACAGTGCAGATCTAGATCAGGCAGCTTCTGAAGAAGCTCTGATCTGGATTTACATTGTTTGCAGAGCCAGGGTATATCTTGGTTCAGCAGGACTATGGTTAATCCTTTTTATCTCAAAATTATTTCAGTGATGTCAGCCCATACCATTCTTATTACTGGTGGTGCAGGCTATGTGGGTTCTCATGTTACTGTAGAGCTCATTGCAGCAGGTTACACAGCTGTTATTGTAGATAACAGGGAAGGAGCAGTGAAAGGTATATATTTTACCATAAAATTTACATTAAATATTCAAACACTAGCTATAAGTTTCATAGCTCCAGATATGAGGGGGGATCCACATATCAGTAGAAGCGCCTCACCAAGGCACTTCTGATGAGTACAAACAACCTATGTTGTGGAGAAATAGAAAAATATCAGTATTTTTTGGTTGAAAAAAGTAGGTAATCTGGAGCTATGCTGTAACTTTTTATCATACTTACACTAAAATTTTGAAGAAGTCTACTTAACTACCTGATGATCTGTCAAAAAGTGCTGGCTGAATGACAAACAATGCAAACCTTAACACATTTAAGACTGAATCAGTTTCAGTTTTCAGATTTTTAACACTGCCAGGCAACTGAGTCACATAGAGGCAGAGCCCAGACTGAATAAACTCTCCAACACTATATATAGGAAATGTCATTTTAGATTTTAGGTATGTCAGGCTGTATGATGTAGATATTCCTAAAGAAAAATGGTTGAACCATTTGCAAACAGTGGAAACTGATCAGATGCCACATTCCATGGCATCTGATCTGGGTCTGCACTGTTTGCCAGTTACCTGTTTAGGGGTCAAAAACAAATAATTATATTCTGAATGACATAATATGCTGTGTGAAATTTTGGGAAATGAGATTTGTGGGTAATGTTAGTTCCTATTCAGAATTTTGATTCTTTTAGCTTAGTTTGATCTGGGTCAGCTGAGTTTGCTCAGGATGTATGCTTGAGTATCTATTAACCCTTATCCTGCTGAATAATTTAATTAGCCACACCTATTTCTGACTATCAGCCAATCAGATTACATCATATAACGTTTTCATTCAAATTCACAAACTGAATGGCAATTCAGAAGCCATCTGATCTGTATCTACACTGTTTGCAAAGGTAGGGGTTGTCGTGAACAGCAGGATAAGGGTTAAGGTAAATGCATTAACTTTAGAATTTAAAGTTGCTAAGGGAGCTAATTTTGAGATAACGAAAATGACAGGAGCTTCATTTTTGTTTCAAACTGATTTTCTCAGACTGTTGTTTTAATAATTATACTGTTCATAAAATTAATTAGAATTAATGTTCTGATAAACTGTTTCACAAAAATAATTTATACTCTCACTGAGGTTCTGAAGAATCTGCACACTCATTGTAAAAGAAATATACATGCTTATCATAAAAATACATAAAAATGCAAATATACTAAAACTTTTAAATTAATTAGATTATACACACTATTTATTTGATAAATTATTACCTCTCCTGACCTAAGTTGGCTACATAGCCTAGTTAGAAAACTATGTACTTAGACAATATTTTCTCCTATAATACTTTATTGCACTATAGCATTCTATAGCAAACTAGTGGCAGCTTAATTTCATTAAAAATAGTATTTTCAGACAATAAAATGTAAGGTTTTATCAAAATTAGCTCCATTAGCAACCTTTAACCCATTGTAATCGGGAGACCCGTTAAAGGGTAATTGGCAAACAGTGCAGACCCAGATCAGATGCCACAGAATGCAGCATCTGATCAGGGTCTCCACTGTTTGCAAATAGTTTAGCCATTTTTCTCTAGGAATATGTAAATCACATAGCTGGACATACCTAAAATTGAAATTGGACTCTTCCAATATAGAGTGTGGGAAAGTCTATTCAGTATACAATGGGTTAAAGGGACTGTACACTTGGTAGATTTTCCTCAATTTCTTTACAAAAGAGGCAACTTTTATGACATCCTGTTTGTGTTCCTTCACATCAGGCCCCTTCTGAAATGAATTGTACTGTAAAAGGAAAGAATTTGCTTCCAAGAGGAGTTCTGGGCTCGGAAGTTGGTAGCATTTCTGATTGCAGATCCAGGGTTTGCAAGTTAGAATCCCAGCTCAGCCACATAACTTTTGTGGAGATTGATCATTTCTACGGTCTTTCTCCCTCTTCCACTAATTCAAGAAGGGCAGATTTCAGTTTCTGGCAAATATTGGTTAACTGCTCAGAGAACTAAGCCTGCCCAGGTAAAGTATGAGTACATTAACTGACTGAGTACATTAACTGACTGGCTCCACATGACCTTAACAGTTTTGACTGGGCTGCAAAACTAAACTCAGACAAAATCCCAAGGGAAGCAGTTATTTTCTTTTAGAGTAAATCCCTTTTCAAAAAGGAGGCAAAACAATTTTGAATGAGTTGTTTCTCTTCCCCTGAAAGTGTATCCATTCCTGTTAAGATTCTTGTCCTGCTGAATAAATTAAGATGCCACGCCCACTTCAAATTTTCAGCCAATCAGATTACTTGATCCAGATTTTTTATATAAATTCAAATACTGAATGGCAAACAGTACAGATCCAGATCAGTTGGCTTCTTAGAAGCCAACTGATCTGGATCTACACTGTTTGCAAAGACAATGTATATCCAGGTTCAGCAGGACTAGGGTTAAAGAGAGAGCACTCAAAGGTGATACATGTATTGAACTTAAAACACCAAGGGAAATTGCAACAGAAGACATTCTGTGTTTTTTTTATACCCCGCCACACAATAGTGGCAGGGTATTATGGTTTCACGTTCGACGTCCGTGTGTCTAACCGTCCGTCCTTTTTTTGTTTCCGGATGATAACTTGGGTAAACATCAATAGATTTTCACCAAAATTGGTATGTGCATTGATATTGTGGATATCTGGTTTGGGATTGCTAATGGGCAAATTTCGTCAAACTTTTACGGAGTTATCTGCCCGAGACACGCCCATATTTTCGTTTCCGGGCGATAACTTGAGTAAATAACAAGGAATTTTAACCAAACTTGCTATATGCATTGACATTAAGGAGATCTGGTTTGGGAATGCTAATGGGCGAATTTCATCATTTTTTTACTGAGATCTGCCCGAGACACGCCCATATTTTCGTTTCCAGATGATAACTTGAGTAAATAACAAGGGATTTTCACCAAACTTGGTATGTGCATTGATATTGTAGATATCTGGTTTGGAATTGCTAATGGGCAAATTTTGTCAAATTTTTACGGAGTTACCTGCCCGAGACACGTCCATTTTTTGGTTTCCGGACAATAACTTGAGTAAATAATCAGGATTTTAACCAAACTTCTTATATTGCCTTGACATTAAGGAGATCTGTTTTGGAATTGCTAATGGGCAAATTTCGTCAAATTTTTACAGAGTTATCTGCCCGAGACACACCCATATTTTCGTTTCCGCATGATAACTTGAGTAAATAACAAGGCCTTTTAACCAAACTTGCTATATGCCTTGATATTATTAAGATCTGGTTTAGGATTGTTAAAATTGATATTATCAAGATCTGGTTTAGGATTGTTATCTGACCCTCCGTCATTTTCTTTCCAGACATTTTCGCAACGATAACTTTAATATATAAACAAATAATCGCTGTGGCTGGGTATTATGCTTGCGGTGCTTTTATTTGTGTGTGTGTTTTGTTTTTTTTTTGTTTTGTTTGATTATTTTTAGAGGATATAAAGCTTAGCAGTTAAAAGATCTGAACCTGCACAGTATGCTTGGGTCTGTCTATCTCAATACTTAAGGTTATTACAGTAAACTTGCAATGCCTGGTTATTTTTAATGGCTATGCAACAGGTAAAAGAATTAACAGCCATACTGGGCTCCAGCATGACACCCTCAGATTATTGTTGTGATGCTTTAATAGCTGATCAGGGTCCTCATTGTCTGCATACAGTGAAACCTGTATTAAGCAAGCACCTAAGGGAAAGCCAAAAAGTGATTGCTTAAGACAGGTGCTTGCTCAATATAGGTAAATTTACACATAATATTTTTTGATGGGATCTGAGAACTGTACTTTAAATAGAGGTGATTGCTTAATACAGGTGGCCTCTAAGACAGGTTTGACTGTATATGATAAGGGCCCTTTCCTCATATTGTATCACTGATGTTAATATCTCTATTTCTAGAATGTGTAGAGAAAATAAAAGCTATCACAGGCACAACAGTTTCAGCTTACACAGTTGATTTACTGGACAAGGATGGATTAGGCAAAGTTTTCTCAGAGGTAATGCTGAACATAAAAGGCCATCCTTTGGTGTAGAAGTTGTCTAGATTGATTAGAAGGGTATCACAGAAACAAACCACTTCATGAGTAAAGCTTTTCTTTGAGGCATATGAGCATAGTTAACCCTTGTCCTGCTGAATAAATTAAGATGACACGCCCACTTCTTATTTTCAGCCAATCAGATTACTTGATCCGGATTGTTGCTATACATTCACATAGTTAATGGCAAACAGTGCAGATTCAGATCAGTTCAGAAGCCAAATGATCTGGATCTACACTGTTTGCAAAAGCAGTGTATATCCAGGTTCAGCAAGACAAGGGTTAAGGTCCAAATCAGCCAGTGAATCTGCTCTACGTCCGGGCCCAGTTGTTTAAAGCATTGTTAGCTTAACAAGCTTGTTAATGACACTCATTAAGTGTTGTAGCTAAGGTATATTCAAATACATTGATATTTTTGTTGCAAAAGTCTGAGTAGCTTTTGCAGTTGCTTAGATAACATGGTTTTTGCTTTGGATCATAGCCATAGTGTTGTACAGATGTTGTGGTGTACTACAAGACAGTCACTTTATAGCACAATTGTGATAACACTTTTGTACTTTTTATACTGCAGCACATGATAATTTTATGATTTCACGTTAGACTTCTGTTGGGATGATAACTTGAGAGTAAATATCAATTGATTTTCACCAAACTTAGTATATGCATTGATATTGTGGAGATCTGGTTAGGGATTGCTAATGGGCAAATTTCATCAATTTTTAGACAGAATTATATGCCTTCCACACAATATAAGTTGATATTATCATTTCACATTTTTATTTATCATGCTAGACCCTATTAATCATTCTTGTATATAACCTAAATAGTCTGACAGAAGTGTCTCAGTGACGGAGTGGTTAGTGCTCTTGACTTTTGGATCACAAGGTCACAAGTTCAATTCCCGCTAGAAGCAGAGTTCAGCTTGTGATTATGCTCCACTTCATTACCTTTCATTATCATCCCTTATTCTTCAGACTTAAATAATGTTGAAAGAGACATGAAACTCCAAATCAACATCATCATCATGTGACAGTGATGCCTTAGCAAACAGTGTAGACCCAGATGATACTGCTTCCAAAATTGATCAGTGGGTCTCTGTTTATGTTTCAATCAAATATTTTGGACACATCACGACATACATGTAGGTCTAGATAAGAGTGGGTGTCAGGTAAATATTTTTCTTATTTCTCAACGAAAACAAAAACATATGTTGTGGGCATTCATTAGAAGTGCCTTGGTGAGGTGTTTGGTGAGGATATGTTTGTGTCGAGAAATAAGAAGAATATAGATACTTTTTTATTGAAAAAAGCACCTTATCAAGAGCTATGTCACCTGTAACTTTTTAATTGAAAAAAGCACCTTATCAAGAGCTATGTCACCTGTAGTCATATGAACTTGTCACAGTATTATTGTTTTTTGAAGGCAGTGTCTCTGGTGCAGTCCCTCTTCATTCGTTTCTTCTCATTTCTTTTGTTTGTTCTTGCCCTGAGGTTATAAAACTTTTTTCATGCTCAACTCAACTGAGCATGAAAATTTCTCTGCTCATAAATATGAAAATGCCAACAGTAGTTGGCATTTTCATATTTAGTAGCAGAGAAATTTTCAACTTTGAAAAAATGGTTTTCGTTAGATATCTTTTGGAAATATTAGTGTATTGGGTTCTTATTTAATACACAGATATATTATCATTAAAAGAGGTCAGGTTCGATTAAGGGTAAAATCCACCAATTATTTTGTGAGTTATGGCCCTTTTTCAACTTCGAAAAATGGTTTCCGTTCGATATGTTTTGAAAAGATTAGTGTATTAGATTTATATTGAAAAGATTAGTGTATTAGAGGTATATAATCATAAAATATAGGGCAGGTTCGATTTAGGGTAAAATCTGCCTATTATTTTGAGAGTTATGCCCCTTTTTCAACTTCTTTTTTGCATAATGCTTGTATCCAAGTGAGGATAGCCCCAGTGTGGGGGCATCTGTGTCATATTGACACATTTCTAGTTAAGATTGGAATTTTGTAGGTACAAACATAAAGTTGGGGCATAGTGTTTTATATATACTTCATTTTACATACACGTATGTATTTATCATTTTATGTGTTTCAGCCCTTATCCAGCACTTATGGATGGATGTTTTCTGTGATTGTTGCCCTTTCTGGGTATCACTGTATTTAGTTTTTTTTCAGCCATTTGAATAAGTATAGTTAGGAGTTAAGGTGCCTGAATACTTATAGTTAATACTGTACTTCTGTTTCAGCATAAGATAGATTGTGTCATACATTTAGCAGGACTGAAAGCAGTTAGAGAATCACACAACCAGCCTGTCCAGTATTACAAGGTCAATGTCATAGGCAGTATAAACCTGTTGGAGGTAGGTATCAGTTTATGGATCCACAAGCAAATGGAAACACCTTCAAAGGGAAGTGTCTGTGTGGCCAAGTGGTAAGCACTCCTGATTTTGTATTACAAGGTCCCAGGTTTGAATTTCGCTGGAGCTGGAATTCGGCTCATGTTTGTTTGATACAGAGCCTTTCATTATCACACTTGCGTCATCTTTATATCACTTGTATGATGCCAAAAGGAATGTAAATATTAAATCTTCATCATCACGATGATTAACTTGGAAATATTTACCTCCCATTGCATTAGGGACTACTCTTAATCCTTAAAGTGCTAATCACATCTGCAGGAGACAACATTTTTATTTCATTTTATTCATTTTTTTTTTTTTTTTTTTTTGTCTTAAGGTTTGACCATTCAGACTTTAGAAAAAATGCTTTATAAACTTGTAAAAATCTGTCTCCTGGTGCTAAAAAAGTTCTTGTTTTTCTTCGATCCAAATCAAATGAAATATATTCACACAGTGACTTACATTAAGCTTTACCACTCTCGGCAGAATCAGCAGACAACAAATTGATGATAGCCTTGTATATTTTCCCGGAAACTAGGACTTGACTTTTCATGCAAATTGTCTCCAATTTGCATGAAATGTCAAATCCTATTTTCTAGGAAAAATAAGAAAACTATTTCAAAATGTCGTCTGCTGAAATTTCTCCAGCATGATCAGCATTAAATGTATTACTTGCATACAGTGTAAGCATTGCTGACTGCTATTTCTATGTGAGACAGGTTTTCTCTGGGTGGGGTATGATGCTGTAAGGTACTTTTATCTTACATTGTAGGTAATGCAAGAGCATGATGTTTATAACCTAGTGTTTTCCAGTTCCTCCAAGGTGTATGGCATACCTCAGTATCTACCTCTAGATGAACAACACCCAGTAGGCAAGTGTACGAATCCATATGGAAAGACTAAATATATGGTGGAACAGGTACTACAAGATTTGTGTTCAGTCAGTGAGGTAGGTAATTATTCAGACATAACTCCAGATGTGACTCTTTTAACAACCAAAAAGTACTGACATTTTTCTTATTTCTCCACAAAAACGTATGTTTTCATGAAGAAATAAGAAAAGTATTACATTGTAAAAATAAAATAGCTACAGGTTTAGCAAAAATCTGCTGATATTTCCCCATGAAAGACATGTTGTGGGTACTAATTAGAAGTAGGAAATAAGAGAAAAACTTACATTGTGGGTAGTCATTATAAGTAGGAAATAAGAGAAAAACATGTTGTGGGTACTCATTAGAAGTAGGAAATAAGAGAAAAACATGTTGTGGGTACTCATTATCAGAAGTGAGAAATAAGAGAAAAACATATGTTATGCTTACTCATTAGAAGTGGGGAATAAGAGAAAAACATATGTTGTGGATACTCATCAACTTGCTGAGGTGCTTCTAATGAGTAACCACAGCAAGTTTTTGTGGAGAAATAAGAGAAATATTTATGTGGATACCCCTATTTATCTGGGCCCAGTTGTCAAAGCATAGTTAGCTTAACAAGCTCTTTAATGACAAACTAGTTAATTGTTGTAGCTAAGGTATTTTCAAATACATTGATACTTGTGCTGCAAAAATGTGAGTTGCTGAAGGGAAATTAGTGTGGATGAAGAGGATTTTAAGTGAGGACCATCACCTCTAGTTTTATGTGACTAACTGTTTTTCACTGAATATTTAGGATCTTTTTTAGCTTTTTGAAGGGATATATAAATGAGGTCAGCCTACAAATATTAACCCTTAAAGTGCTGAGCAAAATTGTAGGTAACATCAGTCTAAATTCTTGCTTTGTATTTTTCAGAGAAAATAAGGCTTGACACTTCATGTGAATTGTCTGCTAGTGGACAATTCACATGAAATGCCAAGCCTTATTTTCTCTGAAAATACAAAGAAAAAATCAAAATGTCATCTGTTGCAGTTCTGGTTAGCATTTTAAATGTAAATATGACACGTACGTAATGCTGAAGATTTTCTTAAATCATTTTAGAAATGGAGAGTAATAGTATTACGTTACTTTAATCCCAGTGGTGCCCACAGCTCAGGAAACATTGGAGAAAGCCGAGGTACACCTCCTAAAAACCTGATGCCATGTATATGTCATGCTGCATTAGGAAAATTGAAGAAGTTTACAGTATTTGGAAGTGATTATGATACACATGATGGCACAGGTAATTTTCTTTGACCAAGTTAACACTTTTCTGTTTATAGCATAGCTTCAGATAAGGGGAGTTTCAAGGGCCCAGTTGTTCAAAGCATCGTTAGCTTAACGAGCTCGTTGGTGGTCAAAATGTTAGCTGTTCTAGTAAGTACAATATCTGATTCACAAGTTTTTTTGCAGAAAAAATGTGAGTAGCTTTTGCAAATGCAAAAGCTACTCACATTTTTTCAGCAAAAAATATTAGCATATATGCCATATTTAGTGATCAAAGTTTTAATGATACGTTAACTAACGACATCGTTAGTTTTGAACAACTGGGCCCAGATGAATATTTTTTTTATTTCTCCATGAAAGCAAACAGATAGATATGTTTCTTATTTCTCTATGAAAGCATATGTTATGGGTACACATTAGAAGTGCCTCAGTGAAGCACTTCTAATGAATACCAACAACATATGTTTTTGTGGGAATTATGAAAAATATCAACTTAGTTTGATTGAAAAAAAAATATGCCTTACCTAGAGCTATATATAAAACTTTACGCAGACAGAGCAAGGCTCAGTCTTGAGTCTGTTATAAGGAAAGGATTTTCCCCCAATAAAATGGCCATTGGTGACCATCTTTATCTGTGTATTGTGTGTAGATTAGGCAATGAAAAAAATGAAAAATACTTTTTGAGTTAGGCCCTTTGTGATTTTGGGCATTTTTACCTTGTCAGCAAAATATCTCAAAAACTGTTAGAGCTTGAGTCTTGAAACTTAGTAAATAGATTTTTAGTGATGAGTAGATGAACTGATTAACTTTTGAAGAAATTCTGAAAAATATTTCATGAGTTATGGCCCTTTGTAATTTTGGGCAATTTTACATTGTCAGCAAAATATCTCAAAAACCGTTGGAACTAGAGCCTTGAAACTTGATGAATAGACTGGTAGTGATGAGTAGAAAACCTGATTAACTTTTGAAGAAATTTTGAAAAATACTTCTTGAGTTATGACCCTTTGTATTTTTGGGCATTTTTACCTTGTCAGCAAAATATCTCAAAAACTGTTAGAGCTTGAGTCTTGAAACTTAGTAAATGGATTTGTAGTGATGAGTAGATGATCTGATTAACTTTTGAAGAAATTCTGAAAAATACTTCATGAGTTATGGCCCTTTGTAATTTTGGGTATTTTTACCTTGTCAACAAAATATCTCAAGAACCATTGGAGCTAGAGCCTTGAAACTTAATGAATAGACAGGTAGTGACAAGTAGACAACCTGATTAGTTTTTGAAGAAATTTTGAAAAATACTTCTTGAGTTATGGCCCTTTGTGATTTTGGGCATTTTTACCTTGTCAGCAAAATATCTCAAAAACTGTTAGAGCTTGAGTCTTGAAACTTAGTAAATGGATTTGTAATGATCAGTAGACAACCTGATTGACTTTTGAATAAATTTTGAAAAATACTTATTGAGTTATGGCCCTTTGTTATTTTGGGCATTTTTATCTTGTCAGCAAAATATCTCAAAAACTGTTAGAGCTAGAGACTTGAGCTCCGTATTTTTTTCTTATCCCAATTATCTCCTATTTTAGAGTTATTTCCCTTTGATAAAATAACATTGAAATATCATATATTTGTACTGTTGTTACCGTCATGGGCAAGCAGTGTTGGAGTCAAACAGTGTTAGAGTCAGGCAGTTGGGGGCATAGTGTTTTACAAACAACAGCTCTAGTTTCCTTAAAATTAAATCTTTCTCATAGGTCTAGAAGAGTGTGTATCAGGTAAGTATTTTTTCTTATGTCTCTTAGAAAACATATGTTGTGGGTAGTCATAAGAACCATCTCAGTAAGGTTTTCTGATGAGTACTAATAACATAAGTTTTTGTGGAGAAATAAGAAAAATACCAATACTTTTGGATTGAAAAAAGTATCTTATCAAAAGCTATGCTTTTGCATATCTTTTCCATCAATGAAAACAGGATTGCACCCCTGACATATGGCGAGTACATTTCCATTCATAAATTTAGACAGCTTTCAGCCTACAGGACAAAGTTGGATTTGACTAAACACATGCAAAGAAACTAGTGGTCAGTGATATCCAAAAAAGGGCTTTGTAAAACAAGATTTCTAATATACAGTGCTGCATGGGCAAATAATCTAATTAAATATTATTTACAGACCTTTATCTTTTGATAAGTGTTAAGAATTGGTGTCTGTGCCATAGCAAGTGAAGGCCATCTGATTAAAACCAAAGTCAAATAGTAGTGTTATGAAAAATATATAGACATCTGACAGTATCAAAATGGGCAGTTATATGTCAGCTCTGAAATGGTTTAGTGGAAATGTATATTATATTTCTCTAAGCATTGCTTACTGACATAAACATAAACCAGTGGCAGGTTATCATACAGTGCTTTGCTATGCTTTTATTATATCTCATTGTGCCTGAAGTGTCTGTGTGGCCAAGTGGTTAGCACTCCTAACTTCCGATCACCTAGTCCAGGGTTCCAATCTGCTGGAGGTAGAATTCTGCCTATGACTATTGCGCTCTACTGCACAGAGCCATTCATTATCACACTTCCATTGTCTCGATATGACTTTAATAATGTTGAAAGGGACGTTAAACACCAAATCATCATATTGTGCCTAATGTTTACTAACAACTCTTGTTAAGGGTTATGGATACACCTGTGAGAGAGGGGAGGTGCTGTCAAAATTGTTTTTGCTCCCTTCGGAAAAGGTGTCGACTGTAAAAGGAAAGAATGTGCTCCTAAGGGGAGCAAATTTTTCCTTTTAGAGTTGACCCCTTTCAGAAGAGGCTTCGTATGCAGAAAAAGTTATCTGCTTGGAAAATTGTAAACCCCTTTCAGAAGGGGCTTAATGTGCAGGAAAAGTTACCTGTCTTGAAAATGGTGGCCAATCTACCTGGTGTATCCAGGCTCTTAAAACTTGCCATTTCAGCTGTGAAAGACTACACCCATGTTGTGGATCTAGCCAGAGGTCATGTTGCTGCTATCCAGTATTTGAATGAAGGGAACCAGTACAGGGTTTGTATTAATGCTTAGCACTCTGGGTAAAATTTCCAGCAGATGACACTGAAATATTATTCTTACTTATTTTTTTTTTTTTTACAGAAAACAGGATTTGGCATTTCATGCAAATTGTCTCCAGTGGAGACAATTTGCATGAAATGTCAAATTCTGTATTGTTGTGAAAATAAGAAAAATATCACCAATTTGTTGTCTGCTGAATTAGCCCAGAGGATGGTAAAGGTTAACTTGTCAATTGTTGCTAAAGTTATCAAATGTAAAGTATTACCTTTGCTAAATGCTTAACCATTAATCCTGAAATATTTAGCCATGACAGGTTATTTTTAAATTAAAACTTGGTTTCAAAAACTGTATAAAAATACCTGGTTTCATTATTAAATTATCATGGTTCAAAGATCAAGTTTTATAACATCTAGCATGTAAATTGATCAAATATATCTGGACATAAACAGGCCATAGTTTTCTTGTGCGTACAGTGAAGTTTTAGTGATTTCTCAATTATTTTCTATACTATTCACAATGTGATGCTGTGATATCAGTAACTAGTGAAAATTATTTCACTGTGTTAGGACTGTTTTAATAGACTGCTTCCCACAATATTGCATATTATTTTGACATCCTTGGCATTGTTCAGTGTTCTAATACTCAAGTTGAAACAGTTACATAGTGCTTTCAAGAGAACAGTATTATTAAATTGGAAAGAGGTAAATAATAACTAGAATAATGAACAGTGGTTGCTTTGATATGAAAAATCTGTCTTTCAGAAGCATGGATAATTTGGACCTCACTTTATTTTAATTTCAGTGAGATGATAAATAGTAAAACTCCTGATCAGACTGCTCCTCTCCCTCAGGAGTTGTCTGATCTGGGTCTGCAATGTTTGCATATGCCATTTTGTCAGAATCTTTGGTGTACGAAATGTTGGGTCATTTACCATATGATGCGCAACATGGGTAAAAAACCCTTGTCATATGCGAAGAGCAAAGGTTCAGATGAGAGGGTGTATTTGTGCAGTCTGGTCTGGACAATCTTTGTTTGTCGACATATACTGCAATATTCATTCATTCTTTAAGCAGGCAATGAAGGCCAGGATGAGCCTGCACAAATGCACAGGTTGATCAATGTCTGCATTGTCTGTAAATTTGCTTAAGGGGCCCTTTTCGTGCATTGTGCATCTTATATCAGTAGACATCTTTGATATCTTCAGGTTTATAACATGGGTACTGGTCATACCTCTTC
Organism: Anodontia alba; assembly: GCA_964016985.1. Classification (NCBI taxonomy): domain Eukaryota; kingdom Metazoa; phylum Mollusca; class Bivalvia; order Lucinida; family Lucinidae; genus Anodontia; species Anodontia alba. The sequence goes on along the minus strand of OZ024825.1, from coordinate 16,000,197 downwards.
CATCCTAGAAATGGTGAAAATGTTTGAGAAGATATCTGGAAAAAAGGTACTTTTTAGGGATCAATTACTTTGAGAAGTGTAAATATGACTCTCATCCTAATATTCGTTTTGTCAAAATAATGCAATCGAGTTTGCAAAGGGAATTAAGTACTTTGAATAGTGAGCAGTCTGAATGAAGTGGGGGCTTATGTTCATTTACCTATCTTTTCAAAATTGGTTTTCCCTTTCCCATGTTGTTAGAGATATATGTAGTTAATAGATACTGCTTGGTGTCTGTGTTTTATCATGTCTGTAGTATTCTGTTTGACTGGACTGTCCATATGGAGTCATTCCCTTTTCAGTCACAACGTTTTAGATGCATGTACATCACTAGTGGAATTTTTCAAATTCTAAAATCTATACCAACCATAAGTACTTGTACAGGTAGGCCTGTGGGAACTGTGTAGGCCTAAGATCAGACAGGAAAGTACTAACCATAGAGTACCATCTTATCCCTTTGTAGTCTGGAGACCCCAAAAAGGGAAATAGGCAAACAGATTATGCCTCATATCTCGAAGACTGTTTGATAGAGAAATGTCATACCTTGGATATTAGGTTCATGTGACACTAAGAGTGACCTCAAAGAATATGTAGGTCAATTTGACCTATATTTCATGGTCCAGTGATTATGCCTTGTATCTCGCAGACTATTTGATAGAGAAATGTCATACATACGTTAGATATTAGTTCCATGTGACACGAAGAGTGACCTCAAAATATATGTAGGTCAGTGTGACCTATATTTCATGGATCAGTGATTATGCCTTATAACTCGATTCTACGGCACCTGATCAGGATCTCCACTTTTTGCAAATAGTTCAACCATTTTTCTCTAGGAATATCTAAATCACATAGTCTGACATACCTAAAATCGAAATTAGAAGCTTCCAATATAAAGTGTGGGTGAGTTCATTCAGTTTACAGTCTAGCTGTGTTGCAGCTTATTACCACTGGGGTCCTATACGGATAGGAAAGTTCTAAACCAGATTGTGATTTTGTGCAGTTTGATAGCTTAGTATTTTAAAATGTACCATATGACATTCATGCTAATAGAAGACTCAGACCAACCTGCACAACTTGCAGTTTGAGCAGAGTAGTCACTGCCTGTCTTTGGTTTTTAGCTACGAGTGCCCAGGGAATATTCTGATCAGACTGTCCAGGTGCCCAGACCTTAAATATTGGGACACCTTAACTCCTTACTATACTAGTCCTAAAACTGGAACAATCCCCTTTTGCTACCTGTTGATGTGTCTTAAAACTGTTGACTGAGTGGTTAACAGTGTAGACCCTGATCAGATTTTGCAAAATGTAGCTATGTCTGTTAGTCAGTGTTTTGAAATTTGGATGTGTTCCAACTAATTGTTAGTAAACTATTGTAGATACCAGTTGAGCTGTGTGGAAGAAAACAAGGTGAACTAGGAGCCTGTTCCTCAGATTCTTCTAAAGCTTACAGAGAGCTGGGTTGGAAGGCTGAGAAAAGTTTAGAAGATATGTGTAAGTATTTGAGTCACAGAGGCAGAGAAGTAATAAAGAAATAGTTGGTAATCATCATGTGAGTATAATGTTATTTATTACATCTTGTGACAACTCCACCCACTCACTCAATGACCCTTCACATGTGGATCTTGTTAACATTTTCCAAATGTTAATGATAGCTTTACTTCTGGATGGATTAAGTTAGGACTTGGTCCAGTAATTGACAAATTTCCAGCATTTATTTCTATGCATCATACTTTTAGGACTTTAGTGACTTTGGCATCAAGAAATCGCCTTTGCAAGTTTGTTTTTAGTTTTCAGTCTTTTTTTCCATTATATTTTCTAAATATTTTACGGGATCTAGTTTATATTTGACTTGACGTGTATTTGATTGTTATATTCGATGTTTGTGCTGTGATATGCCATCTTTGTGTAGTCCTTTCCATATAACTGCCCCTCAAGTCAATGGCTACACATGTTAACAATTTGATTGAAGTTTTTAAGTGCAGTTAATTTCTTTGTACAAGAAGGGAGGCGCTTGCCGAGGTGCTTCTAATGAGTACCCACAACATATGTTTTCATGGAGAAATAAGAAAACTATTAATATCCACTCTTATCTAGACCTGTGGGATGTGTTCAGAGTTAGATGATAAATGACTCAATAGATCCATGATTCTGTAACTGAAGATTAACAAATGCAATCATACTGCATGACTTTGCAAACTTTATATTGTACAGTTAGCAAGTTTTATAAAAAATCTGTAAAATTGAGTTGTTAATGGTAACATATATTGACATGTTTAACAGAACAGTCTTTGTTGGTGTAAATTAAAACAGCAGAAATAATGGTATATAACTTCAAATCAGAGAGAGTAATAGGTAAATGTACCAGGCAAAAGAATCCTGAATGCCCCGACCGGGGATTGAACCCGGTCTGCTCTACTCAATGTCATACACTCTGCTACATCGCTGTAAAAGCCGGCTTGTACTGCAAGGCAGTACAGGCACTGCCTCTATGTGACTCGGTTGCCTGGCAACATTAAAAATCTGAAAACTGAAACTGAAGGCAGTATAAGTGTGCTATGTACCTATACCCGGTGACATTCTCCCCCTCCAACTTGAAATTCGTCCCTGAATTTCTGGGAGTCTGAGAATCACTTAAAATGAGACTCGAGGAGTTTTATGCACACGTGTGTTATTTATGGTGGCCACCAAATGTAAAAAAATTCTGATCACCAATGCATGGCCAGGGATCGAACCTGGGCCGCTTGTGTGACAGGCCAAACACTCTACCACGTCACTATAAAAGCTGACTTATACCGCAAGGCAGTACAAGTGTGCTATGTACTTATACCCGGTGACATAAATATTTTTCTAATTTCTCTATGAAAACATATGTTGTGAGTACTCATCAGAAGTGCCTTGGCCTGATGAGTACCCACACCATGTTTTCATGGCGATATAAGAAAAAAATCAACACTTCTTGGATGAAAAATGTGTCTTATCTGGGGCTATGATATTAATAAAAATATTTCTTTTTCAGGTGCAGATATGTGGAGATGGGTTACTCATGATCATGAAGACAGTATACCTGAGACAGTGCAATCTAGGACTATAGAAACGGATAGCATAGCTAATGGTGATGAGTTTCAGTCTTCTGGTCTGGATCAAGGCATACCTGTGATAAAGCAAGCTAAAATGTGTGACCAGCGTAACATTGTATTGTCCTGATTATGGTTATAATATAGTTTGTTTTAATCCATTTTAGACTAACGAAACTCTCCCATACACTATATATGGGAAGAGTCAAATTTCAATTTTAAGTATTTTGGGCAATGCAATTAACCCTTGTCCTGCTGAACCCAGATATGCCCTGTCTTTGCAAACAGCGTAGATCCAGATCAGTTGGCTTCTTCAGAAGCTAACTGATCTGGATCGGCACTGTTTGTCATTAAGTATATGAATTTGTATCAACAACCTGGATCAAGTAATTGGATTGGTTGAAAATTAGAAGTGGGTGTGGCATCTTAATTTATTCAGCAGGACAAGGGTTAAGATATTCCTACAGAAAAATGGCTAAACTACATATATTTGCAAATAGTGGCAATCCTGATCAGATGCCACTTCTGTGGTTTCTGATCTGGGTCTGAACTGTTTGCTAATTACCCTTTTTGGTGTCTCTAATCTAAAAAGGGCCTCAGTGGCTCAGTAGGATGCGCATTCGACAGGTGATCAGGAGGTTGTGGGTTCGATCTCAGCTGGATCCAGCAAAATTCTTTCTTGGAGATGGATCTTGAAGGGCAGTTGTCAGTTTCTGGCAAAGGAATGTGCACAAGTACTTGTTAGCCACTTAGGGGACTAAGCCTGCCCAAGAAAAGTGTAGTTTGGTAAACTGACCGTGCTCTAATGGGTTGACTGGGCCGTAAAACCCCAACTCAAAGAAACAAACTAGTCTAAAATGGGTTAAGAGAAGATAATGGGTATACCAGTAATTTAGTTTTAAGAAGAATGGATACACTTTCAAGGGAAGCAACTCTGTCAAAAATGTTTTGTCTTCCTTCTAAAAAGGTTTCTACTCTAAACAAAAAGAATTTGCTCCCTTTGAAATAAGGGAGGCAAAACCAGTTATGGTAAATGTCCTTAAAGTTTGTAAAGCAAAATGTCTGACAAAATGTTGTATGCAAACAATGTAGACCCAGATCAGACTGCTCCTGAAGGAGCAGTCTGATCCGGGTCTACCCTGTTTGCAATTCCACTTAGTATTTTAGGAAACAACTGCGTAAAAAGCAAAATTTGGGCCAGAAAAGTATGGAATAAAGTGTTTGAAATTTTAGAACACTTACCGTACCTCCTATTTTTTGAAAATATATCCATTTTCCTTTATTTTAGTCTTTAAGTGTGCCTTAACCCATAGTAGACTGAATGAACTCTCCCACACTATATATTAGAAGATTCTAATTTGGATTTTAGGTATGTCAGGATATATGATTTAGATATTCAGAGAGAGAAATGGTTGAACTATTTGCAAATAGTGGAGACCCTGATCAGACGCCGCATCCTGCAGCAACTGATATGGGTCTGCACTGTTTGCCAATTACCCGTTTAGGAATCTCCAGTCTACAATGGGTTAATTGTGTCTTTGTTGAAATCAGCATTCAACAAAATATTTAGTTTCCCCCAGAAAATACAAAAATCCTATAAAGAAGATGATTGAATGAAATGTGAAGTCCAGTATTTGGCTGAAAAGAAATTTTTTAATGTTTGTTGTTTGCTGATATTTATGTTCAGTGGGATAAAGTCTGTTGCTTTCAGAGATTCTGCTCCATTGTTGCTCTGTTGCTGGGGTGTCCAACTGATATTGGCTTACAGTTGGGCAAGGCCTCCTATCCTTGCAACAGGTAAGGGTAGAGGGGGAATGTTTTTATTTCTTCTGTTTCTTCACCTTCAATAATTTTCCTCTTTCTCCCCTTTCCCTCTCTTTCATCTCTACTAACTCTTCTATCTCTCTTCTCCCATTTGCTGGGAGACAACACAAAATGACCCACAAGGATTGACATGTCGTTAAACCCAAACATAATCAATCAAAACCGTTGTTGCTTTGTGCCAGTATCAGTTGTAGCTTTAGATAACAAAGATAAATAAGTACAGTCGACTCTGGTTATCTCGAATTCCAAGGGACTCTCTGAAATACTTCGAGATATCCGTACTTCGACATATCAGATTTGCAGAATTGGGGAAAAACTAATTCGATTAATCGCATTTAACAAATATATGTGTAATTGGACTCTTGAAGTTGGAGATATATTGAAAATATTGTGGAAAAGAGGAGAAATTGCTCCTTAGGAGCAATTTCTCCTCTTTTCCACAATATTTTTACATGTTGTTAGATGTTCATGTTTAGGCAGGGACCAGATTTTCACTTCGAGATAAGCGGTTATTCGAGATAAGTGAGTTCGAGATAGCGAGAGTCAACTGTATTTTTCTTAGTTCCTCACAAAAACTTGTGTTCATTAGAATCCCAATCCCAAATTAATTTGATTTATCTATGGCTTTGTATTTTAATCTATTTCTGGTTTAAAGGGCAAGAATTATCAATATTTGGGAAATAGTTAAGCACCAAACAGTTTGTAGTGGACAATATTAGGAAGATAATTAACATGAAATGTCAAGCCTTATTTTCTCTGACAAGTAATAAAAAAAAGTACTTCAAAGTGTCACCTACTGTAAGTGCAATTTAGCACTTTAATGATCAAGCTCTTTAGAAAACAAACCCCTAGATCTTATTAAAGGATCCCTTCACTCCACGTAAGTGAGTCCCTGGGACTCTCATTTTTAAACCTTAAGGGAAACCTTGCTTTGGTTCAGAGCCATGGACTGTCAGAGCAGTGTACTTTCATTAGATTAACACACATCTCTATGAAAAGTACATGTATATTACTTTAGGCATAGCTCTAGATAAGAACCAACAAAGATTGTTTTTTTTTTATTTTTTGTTTTTTTTTTGTTTGTCTGTTTTTTCTTCATGGAAAGGAACACTTTGATGCGCATTTGAAGCAACTCACCAAGTGCTTCTGCTGAGTACTAACAATTTATGTTTCCATGGTGAAATAAGAAAAAAACAAACTATTTATCTGAATACTTCTCTCATGAAGAGAAATGTAACCATGGCGTTAAGGAATAAATAGGAAGTTTGGTTACCTTAGGTCATATTTTTGCAGCACATATGTTTGCAGCACATATGTTTAATAGATTCAACCTTAATCACTTAGCTGACAGCAGATGACATATGGACAATATTTTTCTTATTTTTCCTACAAAATAGGTTTTGACATTTCATGCAAATTGTCTCCTTAGGAGACAATTTGCATGAAATGTCATAACTTATTTTCTGAGTAAAATAAAAAAAAAGGTTTTTAAAATATCATCTACAGAAGTTTTTTCAGCATGCTAAGCATTAACTATTAAACTGAAGGAAGGTTTAAAAACTATCTTAAAGAGTATTTGATGTTATGGATTACGAGTCAGTATTACCTGAAGTTCGACACCAAAGTAAATGTAGGTTATAGTGACATATTTCTTGCTCCAGTGATTTTGCTTGATACATGTGTCTTGAAAAGTATTTGATGTATAAATATCACACTTATGGATTATGGGTCAGTATGGCCGGTTGGTCAAATTTTACATTGACATTTATGTCAGTGTTTTTTTTTTAGAGGTCATAACTTGGGTACCTTTTATTCTAGGAAGTTGAAATTTGCTATGCTACTTACCCAGACCTAAACTTTTAACTCTGTGTTAGAGTTGCCCCTGGATGATACCCTGGGATAAAGATAGGGGTCTGGATGTATAACAGGTCAGATTGAGCATTTCCAAAATAGTTGTTGACAAATGGGCAAAGGGCATTTGTGTACTTTGGAGACACATGTCTAGTTTCTTCATCAAAGCCAAGAAATCACTGAAAAAAACAAATATACCATAAAAAAATGTTGCCAAATGAAGAAACTGCTTGAATTGTACAATTTCCTCTTTTGTCAACATTTTTTCCCTCTGACATCAAAGCCAAGAAATGGCAGATAAAATGATTGCAAGAATAGTAATAGGAAAAAGTGCTGGGAAATATTAATTTGACCTAATTGTCCTCCCCAAAAATTTTGGCTGGCCAAATTGTACAGGCCAAATCATCCACTAGCTAAATTGTCAGAGCACCGTTAATTTCAGTATACTTTGGTAAAACAGCATTTTTACAAGCTATTTGACACCCATACCTGTTTCACAGGAAGCTGCCAGAAGAAATTGCATATTTCAGTGACATCATGTACACTTACAGGTAGACTGAACCTTTATTTTTCTGTATTGTCTTGCATATTTCTATCTCATCCCATTGTTCTGACTTGACTAGCAAACACAGGAAAAGTCAATAGAAAAAGGAATTGGTTATAATGTATTTCACACACACCTGTTTTCAATGCATATTTTGGAGGGACAGAGGGTAGACTTGTTAATGTTGCTTTTGGAGATTTTTTCATCAGTCATAGCTCTAGATAAGATGAGTAGCCAGATATTCATTTACTTACTTTTTCAAGAAAACACATTGTGGATACTCATTAGAAGCACACTGGGAAGCAGTTTCTAATGATTACTTACAACATAAATCTTTGTTTTCATGCAGAAATAAGATAAATATCAATACATTTTGATATGAAAAAGTGTCAGATATACAGCTTTGACTATTGTAATTGATATTTTAAATCTAGGTATTAACCTTTACCACTCTCTAGGCTAATTCAGCAGATGACAAATTGGTGATAGTTTTTCTTATTTTTCCCAGAAAACAGAATGTGACATTTCATGCAAATTGTCGCCAATGGAGACAATTTGCATGAAATGACAAATTCTGTTTTCTGGGAAAAACAGAATGTGACATTTCATGCAAATTCTCACCAATGGAGACAATTTGCATGAAATAACAAATTCCGTTTTCTGGGAAAATCAAGAAAAATATTTCAAAATATCATCTGCTGAAAATTTTACCCAGAGTGCTGAGCATTAAATAAAGTTTTAAAAATAGTTTTTGTGTAGTTTTCTTTTTATTGTTCATGTCATAACTTTAGATAAGTCACATTCTTCAACAAAGAGTTGTTTTTATATTTTCTTCACAAAAACATATGTAGTGGGTACTCATTAGAAGCACCTCTTCCATGCCCTTCTAATGAGTACCCATAACATATGTTTTTGTTGAGAATTAAGAAAAATATCAATACAATTCTGTGATGTCCCCTCCAGCCCCAGCCGGACCCCCACAGCCGAACCCTCACCCAGCCCGCTTGCCCTGGAGCTATGTTACATGTAAACCTGTCTAGCTAACAGTGAGTGATAAGATCTGTGAACAGGCCCAGAACTTTTTTCATGCTGAATTCTGCTGAGCATTAAATTTTCACTGCTAATGTAAATATGAAAATGCCAACAATGGTTGGCATTTTCATATTTATTAGCAGAGAAAGTTTAATGCTCAGCTATGATTAGCAAGAAAGAATTTGCATTTGCAATTGTTAGTAATTTGAGATTTATTAGGAAGACAAATTTCATGCTCAGCTGAGTTGAGCATGAATAAAAGTTTTCTAACCTTAGGATCAGCTTCAGCTGGCTGAAGAATAGTACTAGATAAAGCACTTTACAACCAATAAATATTGATATTCTTTCCTTATTTGTCTCTAAAAATGTCTGTTGTCCTTTCTTATTAGAATGGAATCGCCAAGATGCTTCTAATGAGTACCCACAAAGAAAAAAATATTTAATTGGATAGCACTCCTATTATAGCTCCAGATATGGGGATTGTCTGCTAAATATTTTTTCTTATTTCTCAACTAAAACATATGTTGTGAGCACTCATTAGAAGCACCTCAATATTTTTTAGGTTGAAAAGAATTGCCTTAGCTAAAGCTATGCCTATATAGAACTATTTTAGTTGGGCTGGCCTTACATTCGCTGGTGATGATTTCCAGTACAGAAACTTCTTTAAAGGTCAGTTATGGAGGTATTTGATTCATGCTTCAAAAAATGGTATTTGAAGTAAACATCTGAAAATCGAAAACAGCATCAAATTATCTTTATTAGTTCCTGAGATATGAAGAATTGTAGTTTGAAATACAACCACATTTGACATTTGTTTTCATGTGCGTCATTAATATTCTTTTTTTTTTTTTTTTTTTTTTTCACTGGGCAGGAGTAAATTTATGACATCATAGAGGAACAATGAAATTTAAAAAAAAACAATTAAATCATTTAATAACTTTAAATTTTGGAATACTATAGGGTTGAAATTTGCATAGAAGCATTATGTAGTATATTTTTAACTAATGAAAGTAAATTTGAGTTAATATTCAGGGCAAACATGATTAAAAAATTAAATTGAAATTCCTATTTAAATTATTTAAGTTTCAATTTAAATGGTCCAGAGTAAATCAAATTGGGTGATAAAGTTTGAATTTTATTCCAAAGGTCTAACATGTTAAAATTTTTTAGACCAAACTAAACGAAAATGTTCCAAAATACTTCTTTAACTAGTTTTAAATTTATTTAAAAATTGAATTTAAGTGTTGAAATGACTTATGACTTAAATTCTACTTTGACATTTATAGTTTGGCAGATTTTGCAAATAATGTTTGTTACAAATGTGGCTGACTATTCAAGAGTATACTTTATTTTGGTTTAAAATTTTCATTAAAAAATTAAAATCATCAGTGGTGTCATAGAATGATGCATTGTCTGAGGTAATTATCTGTCAAAAAGCAAGGAAGATAACCCATGCTTGAAAAATGGTGTGTTAAACAAATCTGCATAACTTTTGAACTGATGGGAATTTTTTCATGTGGTTTTTATACGCCCGTTTGAAAAACGGGACGTATTATGTTACGGGGTATGGCGTCCGTCCGTCCGTAAACTTTTTCGTTTCCGGCTAACTCCTCCTACAGTTTACATCCGATCAAGCTGAAACTTGGTATATAGTTAGACCATGATGTGGCGCAGCGCATATTGTTTCGGGCTTACAGTCCACCAAATGTTTGCAGAGTTATGCCCCTTAGAAAATTTCTGTAAACTTTATTTCCGGTTAACTCCTCCTACATTTTACATCCGATCAAGCTGAAACTTCATATATAGTTAGACTATGATGTGGAGCAGCGCATATTATTTCGAGGTTACAGTCCACCAAATATTAGCAGAGTTATGCCCCTTCGAAAATTTCAATAGACTTTTCGTTTCCGGCTAACTCCTCCTACAGTTTACATCCGATCAAGCTGAAACTTGGTATATAGTTAGACCATGATGTGGCACAGCGCATATTGTTTCGGGGTTACAGTCCACCAAATGTTTGCAGAGTTATGCCCCTTAGAAAATTTCTGTAAACTTTTCATTTCCGGTTAACTCCTCCTACATTTTACATCCGATCAAGCTGAAACTTCATGTATAGTTAGACCATGATGTGGAGCAGCGCATATTGTTTCAAGGTTACAGTCCACCAAATATTAGCAGAGTTATGCCTCTTTGAAAATTTCAGTAGACTTTTCATTTCCGGCTAACTCCTCCTACAGTTTACATCCGATCAAGCTGAAACTTCAAGTATAGTTAGACCATGATGTGGAGCAGCGCATATTATTTCAAGGTTACAGTCCACCAAATATTAGCAGAGTTATACTGCTTTGAAAATTTCGATTAATTTTTAGTTTATGGCTAAATCCTCCTACAGTTTACATCCAATCAAGCTGAAACTTCATGTACAGTTAGACCATGATGTGGAGCAGCGCGTATTGTTTCGTGGTTACAGTCCACCAAATATTAGCAGAGTTAAACCCCTTCGAAAATGTCTATTAATTTTTTGTTTCCGGCTAAACCCTCCTACAGTTTACATCCGATCAAGCTGAAACTTGATTTGTAGTAAGACCATGATGTGGAGCAGCGCATATTATTTCAAGATTACAGTCCACCAAATATTAGCAGAGTTAAGCCCCTTTGAAAATTTCTATTAATTTTTTGTTTCAGGCTAAATCCTCCTACAGTTTACATCCGATCAAGCTGAAACTTCATAAATATTTACATGATGATGTGGAGCAGCACATATTATTTTTAGGTTACAGTGCACCAAATATTTGCAGATTTATGCCCCTTTGAAAGTTTTTGTAAACTTTTCACAGCATATTATTTAGAGGTAATAGTGTGCCAAAGGCTCATATGAGCTTATAATATAGCCATGCTTCTGTGGTGTGTCCTCCGTCAGAAAGCACTTCTCCCTAGAAGCAGCAAACTTCTCCTTAATTTCTTGGCCAGCTTGGACCCTTAGGTTACAGTTCACCAAATATCAGCAGAGATTATGCCCCAATGAATTTTATTAAATTTTTTTTTTTTTTTTTGTAATTCCACTTACAGTTTATATCCGGAGCACTGAATTATACAGGAGCCAGTTAATGTGCTGCATCTTATTACTTGCCATGGGCGTATAATGCCCCGCTTGGCGGAGCTCTTGTTCCACAAAGTGATCCTCTCAACAACCACTACCTTAGATTTTAAATTCATTGATTTAATAAATTTATCCATAAGTGATCTTTAATAGCTAGATGAGTATGTTTGAAAAATACTGTCCCCCAAACTACATTATTGTCCCTACTAAAAGCCAAACTTGAAAAGGGGTATAAGTCTCATACAGTTACTCATCAGCCCTATAAGTATGGCAAATATCATTATTACATAGTGGCCTAAATTCCCAACATTCAGCATGAAATATCTCACGATGTAGATGATCTACGTGCATGCAAATGTGATAAATCAGTTAAACCATGGTTCTGCGCATGTACGTGCAATAATGTCCTGCCCACGCTTGTGCATTATTGCATCGTATATGGTATTACTAAGACTTATTCGTGAGCTATAGTCAACGCGGTGGGCATCCGTAGCCTACTTAGTGGTTAACATGGCTGGCTAACGGGCCTCTGTAGCCTACTGGATAAGAGCGATCTCTTAACTTGATCATTAGGTCTCTCACCACTGTGGACCCCAGTCCCGCCCGGGAGGCACTAGTAAACAACAGAAAGCCAGGTGGTATTTCTCCGGGTACTTCGTTTTGGCCCAACTCTTATAAGACCAGACTAAGTAAAATAAAAAGTCAACACAGTCGTATAGTCGTAACAAGACAGTTCCCCGACAAGACAGTTCCCCGACACGGCTTTTGGAGACAGTTCCCCGACAGATTTGAAGACAGTTCCCCGACACTTTTGTTCAAAGTCAAATGACCTGTAACTGATAATTATTATTTATAATTGGTAATAATGGGTAATTGAGGATAATTATAGATAAGTGATGGATGGTGATTGGATTATTTGTGCCTGTGATTGAAGGGGACCTTCCCTCTCCCAGGATTCGACTTAGTAGATGTGATATCAGGACAATAAAACAGCTGAAATCTTTATTTCGCAATAAAAAGGGGATTGAAAATGAAGCCACGTACGTTATCCATAAATATAGTTCAGCCTTAAATGATTGTACTATCCAAGCAGCGAACAAAAAAGGCGCGGGTCAGACTGTGCGGATGCGTAGACTGATTTGCGCCTTTGTTGTTCGCACATGCAATTAGAAGATTTTCTAACGACGTGGATCATAATTATTATATATCATCACCGAGATAAAACGATACAATTTATGAACATATGAAAATATTTCCTAACTACAAGTATACACTCCGGTGCAAAAATAATAAACTTCTGATATTCTCATAGACTCGCATGTATTTCTTACGCTTTTGTATCACGTGTATAAATGCAATGTAAAATATCTGTCGGTGAACTGTCTTCAAAAACGTTGGTGAACCCATAATTACTAGTTATAAAATTATAATTATCAGTCACAGGTCATTTGACTGAACAAAAGTGTCGAGAAACTGTCTTCAAAAGTGTGGGCCTCACTAATAAGCGTCATGAAGAGACCTGAAGCGTCTTGAAAAGACAGGAAGATATTTAATCATTTGTATGGCATAAAATAACTTTTTTCTCCAAAAAAATGAATTAACGGTGAAGAAAAAGCATTTTAAGAAATTTATTCCAAGAAACATCAGCCAGTTCTGACGAGACCTCATAACAGAAAATTCGCGCTAAAACCGCTAGCGTATATAAAGTGACATGAAATTGTTAAAAGTGACATGAAGTAAAAAAAAAATAACTAAGTAACGTCAAGTAAGTATTTCGTTGCTTGAAAAAAGTGACTTGAAAATACTAGAAGGTTATGAATTACTTCATTGCTTGAGAAAGCGACATGACAATGCTTTAAAGCCGAGAAAGTATTTCGTTGCTTGAAAATAGCAACAAGAAAACATGAAACTTTCATTTGCTTGAAAAAGCGACATGAACATACTGGAAGGTCATGAATTATTTCATTGCTAGAAAATGCGACATGAAAAATACTGTAAAGCCGAGAAAGTAATTCATTGCTTGAATATAAAAAGTGACAAGAAAAAATGTCGTAACGTCATGAAACTATTTCATTACGTCATATGAAACTATTGCATCGATTGAAAACGCGACAATGAAAATGCTTGCTTGAAAAACCCATAAGTAACCAAATATTGTAATTCATTGATTGAAAAAGCGACATGAAAGTGCTGAAAAGCTGATAAAGTGTTTCATCGTTTGAAAAAAAAAAAAAAAAAAAAAAAAAAAAAAAAGACAAGAAAATATCGTACCATCATAAAACTATTTCATTGCTTGAAAAAGCGACATGAAAATACTGGACGGTCCCGGATTATTTCATTGATTGAAAAAGCGACATGAAAATGCTGTAAAGCCGAGAAAGTATTTCATTGCTTGAAAAAAAAGCGACAAGAAAATATCGTAACGTCATGAAACTATTTCTTTGCTTGAAAACGCAACATGGAAATACTGGAAGTGCATGAATTATTTCATCGATTGAGAAAGCGACAATGAAAATGCTATAAATCCGAGAAAGTATTTCATTGCTTGAAAAAACAAACAAACAAACAAAAACGACAATATATCGTTATGTTATGAGACAAAAGTAACTGAATAACTGAAGGTCAAGAAGCTGGAACGTCAAGAAATTATTTCAATGCTTCTTGTTTAAAAGAAAAACCTATTTCGACCCCTCCATAAGTCTCATCAGGTTGTGGCCTTTGTAATGCTGTTCATCAGAAAGAAATCAAGAAAGAGGGGAAAAGAAATATCACCAATGAACACCATAAATAATAAAGCCTATAAAAAATTACATGTAATTCAATTAAACTTAATGCCACAGTCACAAGCCGTTTAACCGTTTGTCACAAGCGTTTAACTAAAAACTGAGCGACAGTAATTACCTCGTGCTTCTTTTGATGACACGCGCCATCATCAAACAACCAACTTACGACAACGTGAATGAATGAATGAATGATCGATCCTGCTTTTCTTAAAGGTAATTTTTTAGAAATGTCTTTCATTCTCGCTTTGCTCAGAAAATCTGATTTTGTTGCAATACATTTTACTTTTTTTTTCAAATCTTATTAAATCAATCACACGCACGCACGCTTACACATACACAGAGACACACACGCACGCACGCGCACACACCTTCTTTAATTGATTATCATTAGCTAGTAAACATTACTACTTATTTTTTTTTCCTTATTAAATCAACCGAATATAGGGATTATGCGATTCAGATTTTTTTTTTGCCATTTCTTGTCTGTTCGGCGGTCAGCAGGCTAGGAAAAACAAACTCCTTGTCAAGACAACTGTTCTAACACTGATTGATATAAGATAGTAGGGACTGTACATTATTTTTTTATTTATTTATTTTTATTTTCTTTTTTTATTATTAATTCAAGTTCTACAGGATAGAGCCTACTCGATTTGGAGTCAGTAAATTTTCTTGTCGCTTTTTGTCATTTCTTGTTGGTACAGCGATCAGCAGGGAAAAATAAAACTACCCATACATGTAGGTCCTATAGTACATAGTTTCTGAAACAATTTGAAGATGTGGAATCAATTTATGCTGTGGTTTGATGTTACTTGTCGCTCTACATGCTTTCTTGATACTGCAGAGAGCGCTGTCTCCGGGATCCAGTTGTTTGTTTGAAAAGTTTTGTGGGCATTTAATCGATTTAACTGACAAAAAGTGGTGCGTGGAACCTTGTAAATGCAATATTTGTTCAGAACTAATTCAACTTTGTAAAAAGTAAACCATTAAATTACTTTCTCGGCTTTATAGTATTTTCATGTCGCTTTTTCAAGCAATGATGGCAATGATAATTCCTGACCTTCCAGTATTTTTATGTCGCTTTTTTTCAAGCAAATGAAACAGTTTCATGACGTTTCGATATGTTCTTGTCACTTTTTTCAAGCAATGAAATACTTTGTCGGCTTTACAACATTTTCATGTCGCATTTTTAAACAATGAAATAACTCAGGACCTTCAAATATTTTTATGTCGCTTTTTCAAGCAAATGAAATAGTTTCATGACGTTATGTTATTTTCCTGTCGCTTTTTCAAGCAATAAAATAATTCATGACCTTCTAGTATTTTCATGTCGCTTTTTCAAGCAATGAAGTTTCTGGATGTTACATAGTTATTTTTACTCCATGTCACATTTAACAATTTCATGTCACTTTATATGCGCTAGCGGTTTTGGTTTTAGCGCTAATTTCCTGTTTGGTTTAAACATATTTTATTACATAATACAAGTACAACAAAGTAACAAATTTGACATACGAACAAACGATATAGGATTAGAACGAAAGCATATAAATACTTATAGAGTTCTTCTTCTCTACGGTGTATATTTCGTTGTTGACTTGAAGGCAGATTGTTTCACAGATCAAGGCAAAATGTTGTGGTTTATTTCATGTAAGAAGGTAAAATAAATTAGTTGACAAAGCACACACAAAAAATATAGAATAAAAAAAAAAGAAATAAGAATAAAGAAAAATTAAAAAAAAAATAAAAATAAATAGATAAATAATAAATAAATAATTCAATAAGTGTTTGTATTAATAAAACAGTAGTAAGAATCAAACAGTGTATAACAAGGTATATGAAAATGGCATTCTTGGAGAGGAACAACTGAGCCTGCATCCACAGGCAGACAATGCAGATATTGTTCAGGACAAGTTGTAACTGCAACATGCATTTACCACAGATTTAAATCCGTTTAGTTTCCAATATAAATTTATGAACTTTATCAAAAATGGCTTTGTTTATGTCAACAGAGAGGTTTGAGCTGCCGTATAGCAGCAGATTTAAAGTAGGTGTCTTATTGTAGAAATAGCATTCATTAAAGCTGTGCGTTGAGTTTGGTAATGTGAGCAATGGAAAAAATAATGCTGCGAATCCTCGATACTACCACAACTACACAGTGGAGTTTCAGAGACATTTTTCAGGAACAGATCCAGATTCAAAGCACTGCAGTGAGTACGCAAACGAGTGTGTAAGATCTGGAGGCGGCGACTGCCAGTATAATAGTGTTTCGGTGTTCGTTCCTTGTCTTTAGTTAAGTTATATTTAAAAGAGTTAACAGAATTACTTTGCTGGAGTTCTAATGGCAGATTATTCCATTCTTTGATGGCCGTTGGCAGAAAAGATTGTTGATACTGACTGGTTCTAGTATTGAATCCTCGTAGATTATTTGAATGCCTTAAATTATAATTAGAAACATTACTAATAGATTCAGGTACCAAAGAGGATAGATACTGTGGAGTTAAACTGTACCTCATTTTATAGAAAAGAGTTAGCCTGTGATTTTTGCGTCTCTGTTCGAGAGTTTCCTATCGAATTTCAGAATAGAGTGTGATTAACGAAACTAACTTTGTTGCTCCCGTAACTATTCTGGCAGCTTCATTTTGTATTTTGTCCAGTTCTCGTTTTTCGTACTGGGTACAGTTATCCCATATGACATCACCATACTCAAGCAACTGTCTTATAAATACAATATAAATGGTTTCAAGAGATTTTCGGTCGAGTTGAAATTTAAGTTTTCTCATGATATTTATTCTTGTCCACGCTTTTTCAGATATGTAGTTTATATGTTTGTGCCATGAGCAGTCTTGTGAGAATACTATTCCTAAGTGTTTATGAGAGTCCACTTCAGTTATTTGTACATTTTGCATAAATATCCTGTTTAGAGTTCTCGTCAGAACTGGCTAATGTTTCTTGGAATAAATTTCTCAAAATGCTTTTTATTCACCATTAATTCATATTAAAGGAGACAAAAAAAAAATGTTATTTTATGCCACACAAATGATTAAATATCTTCCTGTCTTTTCATGGCGCTTCATGACGCTTCATGTCTCTTTATGACACTTCATGTCGCTTATTAGTGTGACCGAAAAGTGTCGGGGAACTGTCTTCAAATCTGTCGGGGAACTGTCTCCAAAAACCGTGTCGGGGAACTATCTCGAATCCTATAGAATCAAGATTTAGTAATATATTCCACGATCCTAGCTTCTACTCTATTCACGAACAGCACAATACACGTATATGCTAAGATTTCATCAAATGCTGACATATTTTTAAAAGTGTTTTGACTTTAGTAAGAGAAGAGTGTCTTTAAACAACCTAAAAACGCTACATGTACCACTTCCTGGTGACAGATTTGGACAGTGGCTTTGACAGAAGTATTGCAGCAAATCGTACAGCAAAAAATATTTTCCTATAGCTAATCGTAAAGTTATCAAAACTATAGTACCCAGACAAACGGTCCGTAAATCTTTTAGGAACGTGCTGAAAATTAAATAAATATATATATTTCAAGAAAAATGAATGATTAACATTTGTGCGTAGAAAGAAAATGATAAAAATATCTTTCGGCATTACATCAGCTAGAAAAGGTCTCTTGACACCTCTCGAGGAACAAATTCCGTGATGCAGCACCAGTATTCGTTGTCCTGACTGGAAATGATCAGTTAGATTATTTAATTCGAAGTAATAATGTAAAAGACATCTCCTACCTTTCAAACTGTAAGTTTTTTCGTGATCTGAAAATACGTTTGAATTTCTTACATGGCGATTTCAACCGTGCGAACAGGCTGTCGCGAGGTGCAGCTAGCTGATTGTCGATGTACAGTTCCAGCAGCTTCGGATTTGGAAGACTACGGTATTACAAAGTGCTTCTTTAAACGGCGTCCGAAAAGTGACTGAAAAATATCAGATTTCTTCATGAAGAAAGCCCTTCACACAAGGTTCGTATATATTGTGTTGGAATTTCTTCAGCGCGAAGTTCTGCCCTATCCCCCATCTCCCCTGTTCACCAGACCAGACTTGGCCCCATGTGACTGTTTTCTGTTTCCTTAATTGTTGGCAGGAAATATTGGCGTGGTTGTTCGGTTGGATCTGCCGTGTTCCAATGCTTGAATGGTATACCTAAAGCGGACTAAGAAAATGCCTTTAGAATGAGGATAAAAACACTAACAGATTTTCATTTGTAGTTTATTATTATTATTATTATTATTATTATTTTATTTCAGACCAAAAGGACAAGTATTAAAGAAAAGTCACGGTATAAGCGCAAAACAGTTATACAGCGGTTTCGCTTTTGATGTGAAGATATTCAATAAAATAGGTCCGCATATTTTCCCGTGGTCACTTTCATCATACATTGTCACGCTTGTTATTACGAAGCAACAACAACAACAACAATGGCGCGAACGACGTCACGTTATTTTTCTTAAGAAATAGATCAGCTCTAGCAGTGATTTGATCAGTAATAAATCAGTGATTGGAAGTCAGTTGTAAAGTAGATCAAATCACGAGCACCGAGTGCGAGTGATTTGATCTACTTTTACAAATGACCGACAAACTGTGATTTTTACTCAACAAATCACGCACAGTAGTTGATCTATTTCGATTTTAACACATAGAAAACGACGAAAAAGTAATTGTATCCTTCAGATTCCTCTAAATTTCCGCCATCGCATGAAGAAATCCCGCCAACAGTTTTGACTGTAACGCTGATGTTTAAATGCATTTCTGACTCGTGAAAAAAAACGACGTTACACCGTCTAACGTCTTGGCAACGAAGACGTCAGCAAAGAATCAAAATGACGTCGGAACAGCGTCACCAGATCCTTCACACCTGCCTACGAACAAACTGTAGCGCTCAAAACAATGACCTATTCTTTTGCCGGTGTGTAGCCTTCGAAAACACCCTCCATTTCTTCTTGAAGTGTCAGCTGTACGTCGATCAACAAGCAGAACTCTTACGCACCGTCTCCCAACACACCACTGTTAGTCTCCAAATTATTTTATTTGGCGACAGCACATTGTCTTTCCAGATATATACAGTCATACATTCATATTTGAGGCAGTACATAAATATATTCGTGACTCTAAGAGATTTTAAATTATCAGATAGTACTATGCAACTTTTTATTGCATTTCCAGATTATAAGAGAAACCAAAACAGACTCTCAAAAACTCCTCAGTGAAAAATTTTCTTCTAGACCCGAAAAGTTTGCTCCTCTGTCAGTCTGTCTGTCTGTCTGTCTGTCTCTCTCTCTCTCTCTCTCTCTCAAATATGACAACTATGATCAAATTACCTCTTATGTTTTATTTCTTTCTTATTTGTTAGAATTAATTACATATTACTTGCCTTCGAATGTCATTTCCATTGAACAACCCAATCATAATTTGCAGTATTTTGTTTTGTTCATATATATATATATATATATATATATCAACGAAAAACTAGAATGACTTACATGCCGTTGATAACTCTTTAATTACATAAATTAACAAAGTACTTTCGCCTGTGCGGCTTTTCAATGTGTTACTGCTGACGTAGCCGCACAGGCGAAAGTACTTTGTTAATTTATGTAATTAAAGTTATCAACGGCATGTAAGTCATTCTAGTTTTTCGTTGATATTTTGCACGTCTTGTGCGGTGGACTTTTTCCCTTTTCTCATACATATATATATATATATATATATATATATATATATATATATATATATATATATATATATATATATATATATATATATATATATATATATATATATATGCATGCGTGTATGTATACATATATGTAGTATTCATATGTGTATATGTGTGCGTGTATATGCCTATGCATGTATATATGTATGTATGTGTATACGTGTGCATGTATATGTATGTAGATACATATTGGGTTTCAGGTTAGGTACGTACTGAACTCATAATAGTTATTTCAATACTGATCAATACTTGTTCACAAAGACTTTCCTGTCATAATGTATAATGAACAATCATAATAGGGAGAGGAACCAAACAAGCAGAATGCTTTCGTGCTTATCCTATATGTTATTTGTTATACGTATGTGTTAGAGTGTTGAAATAAATAGAGAATATTTACTCTTTTGCTGTGAATACCATAAATATTGTCATCGAGTGCAATGAAAACATCAGTATTTTCACGAGTGCGAAGCGCGAGTGAAAATTTGAATGGTTTCATTACACGAGATGAAAATTTTTATGGCATTCACTGAAAAAGAGTAAATTTTCTTTTTATTTTATTGTTTACAGGCCAATGCGCGTTTCTGACCTTATATATAACGTCACCAAACAAAGCATGAACGTCATGGCATTGACGTTCAGTGCTTAACATGTGAAACGCAGGAGAAACAAAAACAAAAATTTCGGCAAATCAAAATAATATTGATACCAAAATGTTCCTTACATTCTAATTAAGAAAATGCATACCAACACTTGCTAGTTTTGTTCAGAAACAAAGAAGTTAGAGGAGTTCAAATATCTGAAGTGGAGATAACAGCCACTTCTGAAACAAGGAAGAAAAACCGACGTCGTCCAAAACGAGCAGTGAAAATATAAATCGTATCAGTCACAAGTGAAATGATACGATATCAATTCACTAGTGATTGATATCACTTTTATTTTCACCAGATATACACTGATTTCACCGCTAACAATAAAACAAATCGAATAAGGTATAGTGCAGGTAGTCCTGAATAGTGCAGGTAGTCCTGATGCGTGATTTTGGAGTATGGTACCTTGTTCTTCTTTACGCTTCAATGTATTACCTTGCGGTTTAATTTGAACCGGAAATGTCATGGCCGAAAGCGAATGATGGCAGGCCAAAAATTACAGAAAACAGCATTTATTTTCCTGCTGTATGCTTTCATCGGAGTCATATGTAAGATTTGTTGTTGCTAAGATGAATTACATCTTTTGCGGTATATAGGCCTACTTGTGTGCATAAAAGGTGTTTGAATTGTGTGACCTTAGGCTGGCATCGACAAGATTAGCTTTTAAAAAAGCTTACTGTCCTTTCGACATCACTCGGAATAACGTTTTTTGCTTTGCGTTTTGTTTAAAGGAACATGTTTTCTTCTGTTTGGCCATATGTTAATATGAAAATAGGCTTAGCCTAAATGCGAGCACAGCACAGACCTATCTGTAGTCTCTTCAGAAGACCTTTACAGCATTAAAGAATAAATATCAATAAATAAAAATTTATGTAAATCAACAATAAATAATAAAAATAATCAGCAAAATATGTTCGTGACACTTATTTATACTGGTTTCTTGTCACTTTGTGATGCTTATTAGTGAGACCCAAATTTTGTGCCTAGAGGTATTATCAGGTCGGCCCCAGTCAGTTCTGCCTTCCGGTGACAACTTCCGGGAAGAAAAAGGAAGAAATAGTCTGAGCGGTTTCTGCTGAAAGTATATATATATCGTTGTATATTACTTTACCATGATCATATTCTGTACAGTAGAGCTCATTTCGTTTACAACACGCTATGTGTGTCGCAAGCTGTGCTCGCTATCATAAACCATTTGCTTTTTTTTTGTGTCTGTGTTTTGTTCTCAGATATCTGCCCTGATATTAAATTTACAGCCAAAAATTGGTCTGACCTACATGCGATTTCTGTAGTAAAGCAGGGCCACAACACGTCAAAGACAGTGGAGAAATAAGTGAAAATACCTCTCTAAGTTTTGGGACAAAAAGACATGAGCTTACAGTGTAGACCCATATCATATCCTGCAGAATATGGCCTCTGATCAGTCTACATTGTTTGTTACCTAGTCAGCAGTTTAGAAGACACATCATTTGGCATTAAAATAGGTGGATGTTGTTTTTTTGTTTTTTTTTTCTTTTATTGAATAGTCTTATTGATGGATTTTTTTTTTTCCCAAAAAGTCACCTTATCTACAGATTTATGAGGACGTTATAGAGGAGTTTATGATGATAATTCTGGGATAGTGTTCTTAGTTTCTCCATTAAAAAACATATGTTGTGGGTACTCATTAAAAGCAGCTTATGGGTACTCATTAGAATTACCTTGCTGAAGTGCTTCTAATGAGTACTCACAACATATGTTTCTGTGAAGAAACAAGAAAAATTATCCCAGAAGTTTCACCAAATACTCCACCTCAGCAATTCCTTTGAGATATGGTAGAAAATGTTGGCAAGCCCCTCTCCTCTATATTTTCTGGTGTTCTGACATTGCTGTCTTTGTGACTGTAGTGGTACATTTCCAACTTTTCAGATGCTGATAGTAATGCTGTTTATGAGTTTGTAGACTTGTATGAATATTCAGACTTCAGCAGTGCCTGGCCATTCACATTCAGAGTACCAGAAGGAGTACATCTTGCCACATGGTATTTTCAAGCCACTAGCACCCACCCAAACAGCTGTGAACATAAAAATGTAACAATGTAAGTAGTGAAATATACAATGTATTTAAATAAAAACACTGACACAATTTTACCCTGATACAGACTTCTCATTGACACAAATATGGAGTACTGAGCTCTGTTTTAACTCACCAGAGCCAAAGGCTCAGAATGAGCTGTTATGATCACCCCATCTGTTGTCTGTCCACATTTTGAAGAATTTCTTCTCAGAAACTCCTGGGCAGATTTTCTTCAAACTTCATAATGGAACCTTCTGATAAAGGGGGATTGAAACTTTATATGAATGGTCACAGTCCATTAAGTATGATGGCCGCCCATATATGGTAAAATCACTTAAAAATCTTCTTCTCCAGAACCAAGAAAGCTTTGAGGCTGAATTTTGCTATATAGCATTGGGCAAGGTCTACCAAGTTTGTGCAAATGATGACCCTAGGTTGACCTTTAACTTTATACAGCAAGATCAAATTTGCATCCCTATGCATTTGTATGGGGATGATATTAAAAAATCATTTTCTCAAAATGTATTAAAGGCTAATGGCTGAAACTAACAATGTATGATTAAAGGAGCAAACCCTTTTAGTTACAATCAAAATTTTGTCTCCCAGGGTTAACGGCCCTTGTCCCTGTGCTATACACATATAAAAAAATCACATAATCTGTAAATGTCGTCTTCTTTGAAACAGCTTGACCAATGCTCACCAGATTTCACATGGGGCCTTCTCTCAAGGGGATATTGTCAATTCGTTTAAATTGTTCTGCACCATTGAACAAGATGGCCACCATCCCCATATATGGTAAAAAAACATTTAAATATTCTTCTCAAGAACTAAGAAAGTTTTGAGGCTGAAACTTGGTATATGACATTGGGGGCTAAAGGTCTATCAAGTTTGTTCAAATGATGATCCCAGAATGACCTTTGACTGTTTTATGGCAAGGTCAAATTTATGTCCCCATACTTTTATAAGGGGAAAATGTTGAAAAATCATTTTCTCAAAATGTATTAAGACTAATGGCTGAAATGTACAGTGTATGATTAAAGTACATTGTAGTAAACATTTTGGTATATAGATGTAGTAAAAAGAACTTCAAATCTTCTCCAGATTCAAGAAAGCTTTGGGGCTGAATCTTGTTACATGTAATGTATATAGCATAGGGGACACAAGGTCTAACAAGTTTGTTCAAATGATGATCCAAGAGAGTAAAATACATGTATAATACTCTCTTATTAAAATATAGTAATGAGGATGTTAGGAAGGGACTAAATTTGATTAGATATTGGTGACCTGGGCTCAGTTGTTCAAAGCATCATTAGCTGAACAAGATGTTTATGACAAACTAAGGTATTTTCAAATACATTGATATTGATATTTTTGCTGCAAAAATGTGAGTAGTTTTTGCATTGTAATGCAAAAGCTACTCACATTTTTTTCAGCAAAACAATATCAATACATGTATATTGGCCATATTTCAAGACAGAAATTTTAATGTCACATTAGCTAACAACTTCATTAAGTTTGAACAACTGGGCCCTGTTTTCTAGGCCAGCATAGGAATCATGTAGTAGCTGGTTAATGGATAAAGAGGTGAGGACATCTTGTTTCTTCTTAAAATATTTCTGGTTTAACTTTTAAGGGAAAGGTAACAATAGTGAGGAATAGTGTTGGGAATCAGCCAGAATTTCATAGTCTATCATCGGTTTTGTAAAACTTACTGATCATTGATTAATAATAGATTTTTTGAAGATATATTCATTCTTAATTAAGCCCTCTTCCAGGTACTTATTCATAGCTCCAGACTAATAAGAGGGGTATCCAGATAATTTTTTTTCTTATTTCTCCATGAAAACATGCGCTTCTAATGCGTACCCACAACATATGTTTTCATGGAGAAATAAGAAAAATATCAGTACTTTTGGGTTGACTTATTTGAGGCTATTTTTATCAAATTTCTTCACTTTTATTGATCACAAATCTAGCATGACCCAAAATAGACAACTTTGAATTGCATTTCTATATAACTTGCCTATAAAAATAAAAAGTGAGAAAAATATGTTTCTAAAAATAGAATTTTTTGATTAGTTGACTATAAAAAATCAGTCACAAGAGGCATAGATAACTGATGATCGATTATAATGGATCATCAGTGGCAACACTAGTGAGAAATGCATTTCAGATTAAAGATCTTGACAAACCATGTATCCTGATGCAAATTTGATCGAAATTGAGTGAAAAATAAGAACATTATTGAACTTTGAAGATTTGCTGCTATTTCGAATAATTATTAGGACTTTGTGGTGTCATAAAGCCATAACCCTTATCCTGCTGAACACGACAACCTCTACTTTTGCAAACAGTGTAGATCCAGATCAGACAGCTTCTGAAGAAGCCATCTGATCAGGATCTACCAGGTTCTACACTGTTTGTCATGCAGTTTGTGAATTGAATGAATACATTATACATGTATCAAGTAATCTGATTAGTGGATAGTCAGAAATGGGTGCAGCTAACTTAATTTATTCAGCAGGATAAGGGTTAATTAAGAATGCAAAACATAAATAATTAATATTTGTAGCCCTTTCCTCTGCTTTTATGTATAAAGCTTCTCTAGGAATATGTTGATTTTGCTTGAAACTTACTTTCTATCAGAAAGAAGATTTTATTTAGAAATATTTAGATCTTCATTGAATATTCAAAGTACAGGTAGAGTTATAGCAGTCACCGCTGTGCCGATATTGGCGTCGGCACTGGTTGAAGTTTTTAGTTTAAGTTTTTAGTTATTTAAGTTTTTAAAAGGCTATATCTCCTGAGTCTCTGGATGGAAGTAGGTCATACTTGCCCTGAAGTTAGATACGGTAAATGTCCTAAAATTTTGAACACCAAAGTGTCCAACAAAATGACATATGCAAACAGTGCAGACCTAGATCAGACTGCTCCTGAAGGAGCTGTCTGATCTGGGTCTACACTGTTTGCCATTCCACTAAGTATTTTAAGAAACAGCTGCATGAAAAGCAAAATAAGGTCAAAATTGTATGGAATAAGGTGTTTGAAATTTTAGGCCATTTACCGAACTGATTTGAAGTTTTATGCTGTACCATCTTTACCCACATCAGTGACTTTGAGGTCAAGGTCACACACTTTGAAATTTTAGAGGCCAAGCATGATTCATGTGAGCTAAGCTGTCCTGCAGCAGCTCTTATATCCAGTTCTTATCAAATTTACATCAATATGCATTGCTACTAAGATCTTCTATCTCAGATACACTCTCCACCAACTTTGCTTTTCCCTTTTAAGAGCATATCTGAATCGTTCTGGTGTCTTTTTGTGACATGTATTTCCAAACTTAAATTAGAGGAAGGTAGGGAAATAGTTAAAACAAATAATAAAATGACTTCTGCCATCTCTCTATGTGAGATTGAAGCATGCACTGTGAAGAGACCTGGCAGGAATGATGATTTTTGATAGTGACAGCAAATGTGCCTTGGTCAGTCACTGCTCAGTTATAATTATTCTGAAAAAAAAAAAAAAAAAAAAAATCAAGTGTTGATCGTGTTGATCATGTATTTTTGACCAATTCTCAACGTTGCATTTTCATCTTATACATTTAGTCTTCTATATCCTGTATAGAATAATTCTGTATTTTATTGTCTTTTGTAGATATTTGCAATACGGAAGTCTGCCAGTTATTAATCCCCTAAATGAAAAGTTTCCACCAAGCTTCTACATCAGCAGATCACAGTTGAAAAGCTTTCACACAATATCTGACAACCATACTCTGAGTACCAGTCTAAGAAATCCAAGGCCAGGACACTGGTTTGGTGTAGCCTGTCTACCAAAGACAGATCATAGGCTTCGGCCAGCTGTAAGTGAACTGCATTGCTTGAACTCTTAACATCATCACGAAAACATGCCTATATAATTTTGACCCCCTTAAACCCCACTTTTATATAGTAAAACTGGGGTTTACAGGGGTATACATTATTTTTCTTATTTCTGCTCAAAAAATAGATTGTGGGTATTCGTTAGAACTGCCTCTGCGAGGCGGTTCTAACGAGTACCCACAATCTATGTTTTGAGCAGAAATATGAAAAATATTTGAATTTTTTGTCTGAAAATTTTCAATTTTTCGGTGATTAACTTTTCAGCATATTTGAATAGGCGTGTTTTCGTAATGTGCAGAGTAAATATTTCAGCAGATGAAATTTTGAAATATTTTTCTTAGGAAGTAGACTTTGACATTTTGTGGAAACTGTTTCTGTATTGTTAACTTGTCATCTGCTGAATTTTGCTCAGAGAAGGGTATGGGCAAAAAAAAAAATATTTACATAAGACACATTTTTTTATAAACCAAAAACAGATATTTTTTTTTATTTTTCATACTGGTAGTTCTCTTCAAAAAACATATTGTGGGTACTCATTAGAATTATCTGATGATAATTATGAGAAAATTCTTTCTAGTTTTCTTTAAACATGTATGTACATATGTTGTGGTTACTCATTAGTGCTGCCTTGCCAAGGCAATTCTAATAAGGACCCATGTTATCAAGGTGAAATAAGGAAAATTTTTACAGAATAATCACCAATCCATTGCTTGTTTAGGAACTGCTATCCTTCATCTTACATTGTATGCAGTTTTATAAGTGGTTCGGTGTGCAGACGCACTACTATAGACTACCGATGTGACCAGTGATGTTTGTGACCAAAATGTGATGGTCCAACAAACGCTTGGGTGGTTCGTTGCTTATCCTGAAAAACAATAAGCATTCCGTGATTTGGCATAGACTATTGACACGGCGACCGTGCTGATAATAGCAACAAAATAATCAATAATGCCAAGTATTCCAATTGCAAGGGGTTGAATCACGAGACTTATGACATCAGCCTACAAAATTTGCGATCACAGCCATTTTTAATTATGTCTCCACTTCAAATTTTATTTCTATCCGTTTTCCGTCTATTTACAAGCTAAGCATGATTCGTTTTTGCACAAAGTACACTTTGATGTAGATTTTTAGATAACACATAGACTTTACACTCTTTTCACATGATAATCTCAAAAAATCGACACAGGTAATATATTGTCGTTGTACCTGTCATCGACGTACACTAGTTTTCGGTATTTGGAAAGCATGGCCCCTGCCCATTGGGGGCCCGTGAAATAGATGGGCTGCCTGAAGCCTCCATGGCAGAGCTGCTAGTAACTAAGCAGGACTCGAATTCATGTGATCTGGTTGGGTAAAAGTCCCACAAATTTGGAGGCAATGTCTCTGAACTACTATAATATTGTTGACATGGACGTTATATCGCAATTCATGCAGTAGCTTAGAAGTCAAGCATGGTCTGAAATCAAATTCTGTTAGATCTGGCCAACCCACCTATGAAGCATGTGATGATAATTTGGACACACGGATATAGGAAGCACCTATTAAATTCATATTATTTACCCTAAATATAAGAACTCTTTAACTATACTTCTTTAATTTGACCAAGCATTTTTCTTACTGTTGATAAACAGGACAAACTGCTGGATGAGTGACAGGTGCTATAGTCTGTAGTGGCTGATCTGGTTCTACTCTCCAAATATGTCATAACCCTAAGTATTGGGACAGATATGGCTTTGCAAACTGTGTAGACCCAGATCAGATGCTGCAGAATGCAACATCTGATCAGGGTCTACATTGTTTGCCACTCATCCAGCACTACTTTAGACACATCAACAGGCAGTAAAATGGACTATTTCAAATTTTAGGACAAGTATGGTGAGGAGTTATGGTGTCCCAATACTTAGGGTAAATATGATATTCAGAAGATTTGTTGTTCCTTCAACTATGCATAGCTCCAGATAAGGCTTTTTTTTTTTTTTCTTATTCAACCAGAAATGCTGATATTTTTCTTATTTCTTCATGAAAATATTTCTAGTAGATACTCAAAAACATATGTTTACATGCAGACATAGAACAACATATGTTTACATGCAGAGATAGAAACATATAATTTATATGAAGTGCAATGCACAAAAAGGGCCCTTATGTGAACTGCGGACAACTGGTCAGGCTGTGCATTTGCGCAGGCTGATCAGACTCTTCGTCAACAAATAGAGAATGTCCAGATCAGACTGCACAGATACACACCCTCATCTAGACCTTCACTGTCCGCATATGGCATAAGGGTCTTTTTCCCACATTTGGCATCATATGTAATTTCTGGTTAAATACAGCAAGGAAATAAAAACAACACCTGGGCCCAGTTGTTCAAAGCATCATTAGCTTAAAGAGCTCGTTAGTGGTCAAAATGTTGACTGTTCTAGTAAGTACAATGTCTAATTCACAGGCATTTTTGCTGAAAAACTGTGGGTAGTTTTTGCAAATGCAAAAGCTACTCACATTTTTTCAGCAAAAATATTAGCACATATGCCATATTTAATGATCAAAGTTTTAATTATACGTTAACTAACGACATTGTTAGTTTTGAACAACTGGGCCCTGATCTAGAGCTATGGCTATAAATTGCAAGCAGTAATGTTAGTTTTTCACCTGATATGTGTTTTCCAGGATTTGTTTGTGGAGTGTAAGTACAAATTCAGGTCCTGGTTTGAAACAGAGACATCCCCCAGGATAGAGGTCCTCTCACAAAATGAAAAAGTTGACGTATCACTGACAGCTGAGGATGTAAGATTATATAAGTAGGTTGCAGTTTCTCAGATTAAATTGTGGACTTACGGTATCATTGCTCTGGATAATATTTTTTGTCTTACTTTTCCACAAAAACATGCTTAGGTACTCATTAGAAGCGCCTCTCTGAGGCCCATATAATGTGTACTACAACACATGTTTTGGTGGAGAAATAAGATGAAAGTTGAAAAAATAATGCCTTGTCTAAAGCTGCCTTATTAAAAAAAAAAAAGAAAAGAAAACAGCAAAAAGAAAACAACAACAAAAACATGTATAATGTTTTTGCTTGTGGAAAGGTATGTACAGTATATTACACATAAGGAACAAAAGTCTAGCCACATAAACCACTCTCCCGC
Source organism: Anodontia alba (assembly GCA_964016985.1). Lineage (NCBI taxonomy): Eukaryota > Metazoa > Mollusca > Bivalvia > Lucinida > Lucinidae > Anodontia > Anodontia alba. The sequence goes on along the minus strand of OZ024825.1, from coordinate 15,970,493 downwards.
CAAGGTCGGCAATATTCTTTTGTGGAGTTAGATATGAAATATTTTCTACGGTCATGCTCTCCCTTCCGCTGATTCAAGAAGGGCAGTTGTCAGTTTCTGGCGAAAGAATGTGCACAATACTAGTTAACTGCTTAGAGGACTAAGCCTGCCCAGTAAACGTGTGGTTAGGTAAACTGACTGCGCTTGACATGACCCCATTGGGTTGACTGGGCCGTAAAACCTCAACACAAACAAGCATAAACCACTCTTATATTTTACCCTTTTCTCTGTTTAACTCTTTCGTTGCAAGTCTGCTTTTTTATTTTAACAAACCATTGCTTGGAAAGACATTTATATGTCAAGTTGAAAGACTGAATGTCAAACAGTGTAGATCCAGATGAGAGAGCTCATTGAGCCATCTTACCTGGATCTATGCTGTTTGCAAAAGCCTGTCATTATCACCTGTGGCAGTGAAAATGTATACCATAATAACTCTAATTTTTAGAGTTCTTCTGCATCCTTTAAACCATACTGATTTGTCTGTATATCACAAAATTACTGGTCAAGTGGCAACTGATGTAGACTCTGAGAAGAGAGTAGTTGTTTTTGGGTCTCTACTGTTTACCCAGCAGATCCTGTCTTGATACATAGAGGTATCACAGTGGGTATCCAGTCCCATTTATTTACATTACCCTTTCTGTGTTGGTAGAGAATGCAAAGGAAAATAAAAACAGTGCAGTCTACATAGCTTCAGATATCCAGATAATTTTTTTCCTTATTTCCCACTAAAACATACATGTATGTTGTGGTACTCTGACATTAGAAACATTTCTCAAATGCATGAATTTTTATACCCCATGACGAGGGGTATATAGTTTTCGCCTTTCTGTTAGTTCATACGTTCCTTTGTTAGTTAGTATGTTTGTCTTTCTGTCACGTTCGTGGACACTTGGGTCAAAATTTTTGCGTTTAAGTTTATACAAGCTAACATTATAAAGTCCCTTTGATGGATTTCATTTATATTTGGCATGATGGTAGATATAGGTCTAAAGTTTTACTCAGCCCAATCTCCACCCCTGGACCTTGAAGTCAAGGTCACAGACTGAATTTTCATAATAGAGTCAAATTTTTGCAACTAAGTTTATATAGCTTTATCATCAAGACCCCTTAATGAATTTCATGTATATTTTTTTGCATGATGGTAGATACAGGTCTAGAGTTTTACTCAGCACGATCCCCACCCTGGGGTGTGGACCTAAGATCAAGGTCACAGACTTAGAATTTTATAAAATTCAAAGTTTTTGCATTTAAGTGTATAAAAGTCATAGCTTTTGCATTTAAATTTATATAGCTATATCATCAAGACATTTTAATGAATTTCATTTATATTTGGCATGATGGTAAATATAACTTTAAAGTTTTTCTCAAAGCAATGCCCACTCCAGGGCATGACCTTGAGGTCAATGTCATAGACTTAGAATTTTCATATAAAATTCAAACTTTTTGCATTTATGTTTACCAAGCTGGGGCATGGCTGAGGTCAAGGTCATAGACTTAGACTTTTCATATAATTGTCAAAATTTTTGCTTATGATTACGATTGAAGTCTCTGATATTTGTTATGGTGATAGTTATAGATCTCAAGTTTTATTTAGCACAATCCCTGCACTGGTGCCTGACCTTTGAGGTCCAGGTCATAGGCTTCAGATAATGTGTGGCTAAATTTTTTCAATGTTGTATTAATGTACCATATAAGTGCCATCTCCAGAGTCAAGGTACATACTTTGCGCTTTTTAAAAAGAGGTGGTAGCTCTGGTCGGGGATATAATTGCCAGTGGAGCACTTTGTCTAGTTGGTGACTGGTAGTCATACATCATGGAGGAAACTGGAGAACCTTGAGAAAATCACAAACCTGATATGCCAGTGCTGCAGCTGTGACAAACGAGAGACATACCAGACTTCTGTGCTGTCACAGCGCTTAAAAAATAAAAACAGATTTAATAGTGCCTGCACACATTTCAGTTTGATCAGTGTTTCTGCTGTTTGCCACTACAGTGAAACCTGTGTAAGACAGCCACCTATGAGACAGACTTTAAACAGTGAGGGTTGATGTGGAAAGGTGGCTGTCTTATAAAGGTACATGTAATTTTGCTAGCAAAATTACATGACGTGTACCTTTATAAGACAGTCACTAGCAAAATTACATGACATGTACCTTTATAAGACAGTCAGCTTTCCACATCAACCACTAAAGTCAGTCTCAGAGTTGGCTCTCTTACACAGGTTTCACTGTACAGTATTTCCACAGTGTGGTTATTGTCCTAAAATGTTGCACACTGGCTTGGGAGCATTCTTTGCTTTTAGAATAAACTGTTTTTCAGAAGGGAGGAAAAACATTTTTGACATAGTTGCCCCCTTGAAAGTACATTTGTATGTCGGTTCCGCTTACGAGGGTCATGCAAAATGTTCTGTCACTAATAGGCTTCCTTGGTTTTATCCCAGGTATATTTTAAAATGCTTCACTGCACTTGAATGGTGTGTTGAATAGCTAACGATACCCGTTTATTTTGTTCAAATTGCTTTCCAACTGACCAAGTTATTTCAATTTGAAATAGACGCAGTCATATACACTGACCAATTTACTTGTTACAGTAAGAAACAACCAAGCAAAGGATGGTCAGGAGTCCACCTTTTACATGACAATGCCTCCTCTCATAAGTGTGAGGTTGTTAAGTCTTTTTTTGGCATGAAAAGGTGAAAGTTTTAAACCATCCACCTTCTTCACCTGATTTGAGTCCTTGTGACTTCTTTTTATTTCCAAGGCTTAAGAAAATGCTTTCTGGAAATAAGTATACATCTAGAAGTTCTCTTGGCAGCGCTACTTATCAGTGTCACGAACAGATACCAAAAGAAGACTGTTTATCTGCTTTTTGCGACTGGGTAAAAAGGTTACAAAAATGTGTTTCAGTAAAGGGGGAATACTTTGAAGGTTTGTAATAAAAATATGTTTGATAAAACGTAGCACTGAAGTAATCCGAACCCAGTGACAAAACTTTTTGGAGGACCCTCGTAAGATACACCTCTTATCAAGTGTTAGTCTGTTATTTACCAACAATTCTTCTCTTACAGAGTCTTCGTTCCGCTGAACACCATAAGTCTCACTACAACCGTTAGTGACTGTGCTGTAACCAAGGACAACTCTACTTCCTGCCCACTTGTCCTACTCAGTAAAGGTCAAGGTATCCCTGGGAACAAAAATGCCTCAGTGTTTGTCAACTGTACAGTTTCAGCATCCGCAGATGTTTGTGAGCTTGCTGATCTGAACCCAGTACTCAATGACTGGACTTACCTTCTACTGAAGTCAGAAACAAAGGAGGATATGACCTTGAAGCTTGAAATGAAGGTCAAAGGTAAACAAAATGAACTGTTAAAATCTCCATATGTAAATGCACCAGACTACATGTGTCTTGCAGCAATATGTTCCTGCAATACAGCCAACAACATAGCTACAGATAAGAGGGGGTATCCACATAATATTTTTCTTATTTCTCTACAAAAACATATGTTGTGGGTACTCATTAGAAGTGCCTCACCGAGGTGCTTCTAATGAGTACCCACAACATATGTTTTTGTGAAGAAATATGAAAGGTATCAGCATTTTTCGGATGAAAAAAGCGCCTTATCTGTTGCTATGCAACAACATGTTTACTAAATACTTTGACACCATAATTCTTGCACACCAGGTCCCAGTTGTTCAAAACTTAATCAAGTTGTTAGCTAAGGTGATGTTAAACTTTCTATCTTGAAATATGGCAAATACATTATTTTTTGTTGAAAAAAATGTGAGCAGCTTTTGCATTATTTGAAAATACCTTAGTAACAATAGTTAATGAGTTTGTCATTAATGAGCTCGTTAAGCTAATGATGCTTTCCACAACTGTGCCCAGATAAACAAATCCGGAGTTTTCACCTGGGGTAGAAGTTCTTATCCTACCCGCTCTGTCCTACACAGTGGTAAGATAAAAAAGGAAAAAAACTGAGTGGTTGATCAATGCTTTGGTTGTAGATGAGGTAATGTAAGTCTATTGCTGAGCAGACATTATTGCGTGGTGACAAATGTGCTTCTAATGAGTACTAATGAGTACCATGGGTACCATGACATGCAGTATGCCTCAGCAAGGTGCTTCTAATGAAAAACATGACATGTTTTTTAAGGAGTAATAACAATGCTTTATAGTGGAAAAAAAGCAACTTATCTAGAGCTCTGACATACATGTAGTTCCATTCAGAACATAATTTTTCACCATCAAAATCTCTGTACTGTAGCTAAAGCTAAAGATCCAGCGGCAAAAGGATCAGATCATATCTTCTCTGTTTTCCTCATCTTTCAGAAAGTGTTTTCTTCTTGGCACTTTACACAGAAGTAACATCACGAAAACATGCCTATATAATTTTGACCCCCTTAAACCCCACTTTCATATAGTAAAACTGGGGTTTACAGGGGTATACATTATTTTTCTTGTTACTGCATAAAACATAGATTGTGGGTAATCGTTAGAACCGCCTCGCTGAGGCGGTTCTAACGAGTACCCACAATCTATGTTTTGAGCAGAAATATGAAAAATATCAGAGTTTTTTATCTGAAAATTTTCAGTTTTTCGGAGGTGAAATTTTCCATATATTTGAATAGGCGTGTTTTCGTAATGATTTGCAAATTTTTGTCATGATTTAATGTCAAAGCATTGGTTGTAACTACCAATACAGGAAGATTTTCATTATATTCACTGCGCTCTAAAACTCAAAATTTTCTCTTTTTCTTATAGTAAAAATGGCTAAAAATAATGCAGAAATTGTTAAGGTAGGTAAATTTGAGGCATGTTTTCGACAAATTCCATTTGTTCAAATTTTCTGAAATTTTCACAATATTATTGTGAAATATCAATAATTGAAAATCTGCTAAGAAAAGTAAAAATATTTTCTTAAAATATCAAAAAAATCACTATACTGTGGAAATTGCATCAGTCAGATTGATTTTTAGCTCGCCTGTACGAAGTACAAGGAGAGCTATTGTAGTCACCCCGGTCGTCCACGTTTGCGTTTGCATTTGCGTTTGCGTTCCCGTTCCCGTCACACTGCGTTAAAGTTTTTCAAATGCTTATATCTCAACAGTCACTCCTCACAGAGGCATCAAATTTGGAACTTAGGTACCTTGGAGGGTCTTCTGAGATTCCAAGAGAATAAACCCCTGGGTTCATGCCCCTGGGTGGGGCTAGGGGTCAGAATCTAGGACACCTTTGTAATACTGTGTTAAAGTTTTTCAAATTCTTATATCTTGACTTTTACTCCTCATAGAGCATTCATATTTAGAATTTGGGTACCTGGAGAAGTCTTCTGATTCCAAAAGAACATACCCCTGGGTCCATACCTCAGGGTGGGCCTTGGAGTGGGGCTAGGGGTCAAAATCTAGGACACATTTGTAAAATCTTATATGCCTACAGGTTATAGACACAACTGGTTATACATCAGCTAACTATGTGACATCGGTTTAAGTGTAAGAGAGTGAAGGTCATGGTGACCTACATTTTACGGTCCAGGTCACCTAGATTTCACGGTCCAGTGATTTTGCCTTATATCTTGAATACTATTTGTTGGATAATTGTTACACCTGGGATATTACTTCCATGTGACCCAATGAATGACCACTTACTATATCTAGGTCATTGTGACCTATATTTCATGGTTCAGTGATTTTGCCTTATATCTTGAATACTATTTGTTGGATAAATGTCACACCTGGGATATTAGTGCCTTGTGACCCGATTATTGACGTCAAAATATATCTCTGTTGGTGTGACCTATGTTTCATGGTTCAGTGATTTTGCCTTATATCTTGAATACTATTTGTTGGATAAATGTCACACCTGGGATATTAGTTCCATGTGACCCAATGAATGACCACTTACTATATCTAGGTCATTGTGACCTATATTTCATGGTTCAGTGATTTTGCCTTATAACTTGAATACTATTTGTTGGATAAATGTCACACCTGGGATATTAGTTCCTTGTGACCCGATTATTGACGTCAAAATATATCTCTGTTGGTGTGACCTATATTTCATGGTTCAGTGATTTTGCCTTATATCTTGAATACTATTTGTTGGATAAATGTCACACCTGGGATATTAGTTCCATGTGACCCAATGAATGACCACTTACTATATCTAGGTCATTGTGACCTATATTTCATGCCTTCAGTGATTTTGCCTTTTATTTTTATTACTATTTCATGGAGAATTGTCATACCTGGATTATTATATCTATGTGACAAAATGATTTATATACAAATACATCTAGGTCAGTGTGACCTATATTATATGGCTTAATGATAAAAATGTTACAATATAAAATGTACCCAGCAGGCGAGCTACGCTGTCCTATGACAGCTCTTGTTTGTCATCTATTTACTTGTAGGGTAAATATTTGAGAACAAAACACAGAAATAGAAAAGACAAATGGTTTCTGATATGATACGGTCAATCAGAAGAAAATATTTTCATATAAAATAAAATGCAAGCAAAATACATCTTTCTGAGTGATGTTGAAAGGACAGTGGTCTCTAGTTCTTGTCCCTTTTTTCCAGCACCTATTGTGGCTGTTGTATTTACTCCAAGTATTCAGACATCTAAACTCCTTCGTAATTAATTACCATACTTACCCTAAAATTTGAATAAATCATTTTTACAATACATGTATGTTTAATTTTTCTTGAAAACTGCTGGGTGATTGGCAAATAGTGTAGACCCAGATCAGATGCCTGTGGCCAAAGGCATCTGATCTGGGTCTATATGTTTGCTCAGACTAGTCTGTCTGAATACTTAGGGTATATATGGTACTTATAAAATTATACATCTTTTTCAGAAACTCCAGTTCTACCTAAACCAGTTGGAAGAGAGGCAGCACAGTCCCAGTCAGATTACCAGTTACTTCCATTGATGGACAGGTTCTCCTACAATGCAATGTATAAAAACAAGTTTGCCTACACAGTTGGTGGCACAGTCAAAGATGTTGCTGCAACTATTACAGGAGAGCAGATAGTTACAGTTCCATTTAAACTTGAAGAGGACAGTGACACTGGTGGCAGCTTGGCAGTCGAAATCAAATTGAGTGAAGTAGTGTCAACAGAGGTTAGTATGAACTGATAGTAGCTTTTTCCACAAATTAGAGAAAATGTTTTTTTTGTGTTGCTTAAGGTAGAAGTGGTTTTCAGAAAATGATTTTTATTATTGTTACGTCAGACAACTTTGTGCATTTTTTTATATAATCACAAAAGGGTAATTTTTAGCACTTGCTTGGCAAATTCAGCAGAGGACAAATTGATTATATTTTTTTTTCTTTCTTTTTCTCAAAAAAAAAAAAAAAAAAAAAAGAAGAAAAAAATGGCTTCTTAGCAGACAAGTTGCATAAAATGACAAACTGTATTTTCTAGGAAAAATAAGAAATTTTTTTTAAATGTTTCAGAATGTTGTCTGCTGAAGATTTTTACCTAGAATACTAAGCACTAAATGCTAACAGCAGTGTTGTTTGTTCATTTATTCTAAGTTCACATTACATTTTCATGTTACAAAATATAACATTGCTTCTTGTTATCTCAAACTTCAAGGAATCAGAATTGTTTGGTTATAGAGAACAGGAGAAAATTATTGCAGAATTAACGCCAAATACTCTTCCGTAACAAAATAAAGCGTCCAGGGCCCAGTTGTTCAAAGCTAACGACATCGTTAGTTAACGATTCGTTAAAATTTACATCAAGTGTTATGCAAATATGATGAAATTTTTTGCTGAAAAAATGTGAGTAGCTTTTGCAGTGCAAAAGCTACTCAAATTTTTTCAGCAAAAAATATCAGAATATTGTATATTGAATCTGCTAAAACAGTTAATGAAATGACCCTTAACGAGCTCGTTAAGCTAACGACGCTTTGAACAACTGGGCCCAGGTAGTGGAGTGATCAGAGCGGCAGACTTTGGATCACGAGGTCCTGGGTTTGAATCTCACAGGAGGGTAATTCAACTCTTGACTGCATGGCACTTTGTTGCACAGAGCCTTTCATTATCATCTTTCCATCAACTCGATATAATTTAAATAATGTTGAAATAATGTTAAAACACCAACTCATCATTATCATCCCGAACAAGTCCTCTGCAGCATACTACATATATTTATTTGTAAGGAAATAACAAAAGTACTTCTGTATTTACCCTAAGTATTCAGACAGACAGGCCTGGGCAAACAGTGTTGAATGCAGAGCAGATGCCAAAGAATGTGGCTCAGTGTAGCCCCATATCATATGCAGCTTTCTGCAGGGTCTGATCAGGATCAACACTGCTTGCCACACAGCCAGCAGTTAGTAGACACCATAACAGGCGGTAAAGTACTGAGACAGACAGACTTGAGCAAACAGCCTTGACTTAGATGAGACAGTGCAAAATACAGCATCTGTCAGGGTCTACACTGTTCACAAGAAGTTTTTACGCATGTCACCAGATAGTCAAATAAACTTATTCGAATTTTATGACAAGTATGGTAACATGTTAAGGTGTTCAAGTACTTAGGAAATACAAATATGAGGTACTAATGCACTAGTCATTTGCAACCACGGCCCCCATGGGGCCGGGGAATAGCGGGGATATTGACTTTTCTCTTCACAAAGCCCTGGTAAATGCCCAGCACTGTGGGGACAGTTTTATTTTCAGATTCCTGGCAAAAGCCCCGCTCAAACCCCAGCAGTTAAATGTGAAATTACCCATCCAATTGGACAGGCAATCAAAACCCCCACAGGCCCATGGCAGTGCCGGGGAAGGTGCTGTAGTCAGAATTTGGCACTTAAGCCCACTATGTCCCGCTATCCCCGACCCCGTGGGGACTGTGGTTACAAAATGACTGGTGCATAATACGGTTTGCTCACAAAATCATCTTTTTAGGAGTTCTTATTTCAGTATCACATTTTAATGTTTTTATGTGTTTCTTAAAGGGAATATATAAATCCTCAAGGGAGGCAACTCTGTCAAAACTATTTTGCCTCCCTTCTGAAAAGAGGTCAACTCTAAAAGGAAAGAATTTGCTCCCACGGGGAGCAAATTCATTCCTTTTAGAGTAGACCACTTTTCAGAAGTTTGCTGCACAGAAAGCAAGCAAACAGGAAGTCACAAAAGTTGCCTCTCTTGGCAAAAAATAGAAAATCAAGTGCCTCCAGTCCCCTTAACTGACTAAGGCGTTTTTATTCTTGCAGATAGAAAATGAACAATTAACAGTGGACTTCTGTCTGTTGAAAAACAAGCTACCATTTATCAGCTCTAAAGAATGTCAGCATGGTTTCCATGGGAATGCATCATCTATGGGTCAAAGGTCACACAAGGTTATATTGCCCTATCCTTCCCCAGAGACATATTTTATTGGTATGAGAATGATTTGTTATGAGTCAGTGACCACTGCTAACAAGAGGTAGGGGTATAGTAATGCTGCTTAACCCTTAAACTGCCAATCACAACAATTGTCATCTGCCTTGTCAACTGCCTGTGATTTTAAAAGTCATTTTTGGAAACAGTGTGGACCCAGATCAGACTGCTCCTCTAGGAGCAGTCTGATCTGGGTCTGCACTGTTTGCGTGTATGCAAAAATAGATTTGAAAAGTTTGCAAGAATATTCAGCAGACGACATAAACAGACGACATTTTTAGATGCAGGTTTTCTTGGCATTTTAAGGGTTAACTCTTTCATCTCTACAAACAAAAACCCTTACCACACCCTAGGCTAATTCAGCAGATGACTGACGATATTTTTTTTTTTTTCTTGAAAACAGGATTTGACATTTCATGCAAATTGTCTCCATTGGAGACAGTTTGCATGAAATGTCAAACCTGTTTTCTGGGAAAAATAAGAAAAATAGTTCAATATGTTGTCTGCGGAATATTTTACCCAGAGTGCTAAGTGATAAATCTTTCATTCCTACAAACAGAAACATACCATATTTGTCCAAAAGATATGGACAGATAGGTTTGCGCAAACAGTATAGACCCAGGTCACGACATCCAACCATCTGCCATTTATCCATTAGGTTTTAGACTTGTCAAGAGATAGTCAAATGGACTTACTCAGAAATGTTGGCCAGATATGATATTAAAGGAATTCAGGAATCCCAATATTTAGGGTAAACAGGGTCAGCTTTTTCCAAACATGTGTAGATACTGTTGCCTATTGTTGAATAGTGGACTTATCCACTCAGTTAGAAGATTCTTCCAAATTCAAAGTGGGAAGAATCCATTTTGCATATTTAGAGATGAAATGTGTAATTTTTTTGAAGTTTATAACATTAATTCTAACCTAACTAACAGTGGTGGTTGAAATGGTGTTCTGTTGTGTTTTTTTTTTGTTGTTGTGCTAATCGTAATGGAACCTTAAGCCGAGAGCAAAAAACTGGAATATTCAGATGGATAGGCCTGAGTGAACAGAGTAGACATATATGAAACTATTCCTGAAGGAGCCATTTGATTAGAGTCTACACTGTTTGCCATTCTGTCTGAATGTTTTAGACACCGCATCAGATTGCCAAATGGACTCGAATGCTTAGGTTAAATACAGGTAATATATATACAAATGCATAGTCTATTTCAACTTATCTTAATTTACACTACAGACTTAATATAAACATTTTGTATAAAACAAAATTGTTTTGAAAGAAGCAACCCAAAACTTTGATATCCATTTGAAGCTGCCTCATTAATATTCATGAGCATTTCTGTGATGCCCTAGTTGCACAATGAATTTTTAAAAGCTTTTTACCCTTGTCTTGCTGAGTAAATTAAGTTGCCACACCCACTTCAAATTTTCAGCCAATCAGATTATTTGATCCAGGTTGTTGAAACAAAGTCACATACTTAATGACAAACAGTGCAGATCCAGATCATTTGGCTTTTCAGAAGCCAACTGATCTGGATCTACATTGTTTGCAAAGGCAGGCGTTATATAGGTTCAGCAGGACAAGGGTTAAACTGTCAAATAACTTTTAGTTTGATGTTTCAGTGTGGTTGATATTTGCATTTTATATTATGATTTTATCTAAACCGATCAAAAGTAATTTTGTTCATACATTGTATATGGGGCTTGAAGTCTGAAGTTTTAAAAATAAATACATTATATGAATTATATGAATATTTGATTTAAATGTTTATAAGGATGTCTAACTGAACAAAAGCATGTTAATGCTGTTGAAATTGTCTCATACACTGATTGCTACCAATCAGAACTGTATCTGTAAAGCCCACTAGAATATTTAACCTTTATTTATTCTCTGGGAAAATTCAGCATATGACAGATTTAAAGTATTTGTCATAATTTTCCCAGAAAATAGGGTCTGACTTCATAAATTAACTGTCTTAGTTCACATGAAATACCACCCTTTTTCTGGGAAAAGTAAGATGTCTTGTGCTGAATTTTTTTACCCAAGATGCAAAGCATTAACCTTAGTCCTGCTGAACCCGGATTTGTCCTGCCTTTGCAAACAGTGTAGATCCAGATCAGTTGGCTTCTGAAGATGATCTGGATCTGCACTGTTTGCCATTAGGTATGTGAATTTATATCAACAGCCTGGATCAAGAAATCTGATTGGCTGAAAATTAGAAGTGGGTGTGGCATCTTAATTTATTTAGCATGGCAAGGGTTAAAGGGACTCATGTCTTTGTCATAGCTACAGATGAGACACTTTTTTTTTTAACCTTTTTTTTTTTTTTTTTCATATTTTTTGTATTTCTCCAAAAGACATATGTAGTGGGTACAATACCTCAAGATTGTGGCTTCTAATGAATACCCACGACATATGTTTTCTCTTGGAGGAAGAAGAAAATATATATCTGATACTGCATCTTATCTAAATATGTTCGTAAAATATTGTAGCAGACTTAAGGAAATCCCCTGTGGTAAAACATCAGCTAGAGTGAGTGTAAATGTGACCACAGATGCTTGTGTGGGAGGGAAATGTAATGGCAATGGGAGATGCCATAGCTACCTCAATGGACATGTACTGTTCAGTACCTGCAAATGCTTATCAGGTAAGCTTAACCCTTAAAGTGCTGATCAGCAGACGACATTTTGATTTTTTTTTTTTTTTTTTTGAGTTTCAGAGAAAAAAATTGCTTGACATTTCATGCAGATGATTAATATGAAATGCCAAGTATTATTTTCTCTGAAATATACTTAAAAAAAAAATAGAATGCGCTAATCACAGCTGCGGCAGATGCTATTCTTAATATTTTTGTGCATATTTCAAGTCTTATTTTCTCTAAAAACTGAAAAAAAAAAAAAAAAGAAGAAGTATTGGGACAGCTAGAAAATTAATTATTCCCTTTCAAAACACATGGCCCTGTGTACAGCTCTTGTGTGCGGAGCGCGATGCTCCATGCCAGCGAGACTTGGCCATTGACAAAACCAAACCTCCAGCGTCTGCAGCAAAATGACAGGGCAATGATCAGACAGATCTGCAATGTCAGACCGCAAGACATTGTCACCACCAATTCCAATGAGCTACTTGTGCGGCTTGGCATTGAGGATCTGGCCCTAATTCTGAAGGAGAGAAGACTCCGATGGTATGGACATCTGGAACACTCCAATGGTGCAGTCAAGACAGCCTTTGACCACCCAGGGAAACCCGATATCGGGATATCGGAGGTTGCGAGATTTCGGAGGTAAACAAATGATGTTATCCAGCGACAGTGTATGTACTTATCCTCTTTTAATGATCAAAAGAGTGCTTCTGGAGGATAAGCAACGTAACCTATACTTTCTCAGTTGAATAGTTTAATATATGAAAATGGCATTTCAATATAAAGTATCCTCCTATTTATTCAAAATCACGTTTGAAAAGGAAATTTCATTGTTTTTCACCCAAATTCCGTTTTCAATTGTTTATAGCTTTTATCCTGTAAAGCTTTTTCATTGAGTATATATGTCTGTATAATCTAGAACCTTTCTATAAATTATACAAGAAATAGCAGATGTGAAAAAATTACTAAAGTGGCAGATTTTTTAGATTTCTTTAGGGTTGTTGTCATATTTATTGGTAACAGGATGTCGGAGGTATGATGCAGGGATGTCGGAGGACAGATTTATATTGGTTAACGGGATATCGGAGGACAGGAAATTTTGTGTTCTTCTTAAAACGGCTACAGCTTTTCTGAAACGTGATCTTGCCTGGTTTAATATGTTGAAGACGATTACCTGAATCGTTAGGAGAATGAAGTAATGTGCCATAGACTTATCAAGATAAAACATCAAGATAACCAGCCTTTGTGATGAAAACCCCGGTAACAAACGACTTCACATAGAAAAAGTGGGGATTGCAGGGCTATAAATCTTTTTTTTCTTGTTTCTGCTCTAAAATATGTGTCGAGGTACTCTTAAGAACCACGTCGTTTCTGCTCTAAAACATAGGTTGCGGGTTATCGTTAGAACCGCCTCGATGAAAAAAAAAAAAAAAAAAAAAAAAAAAAAAAAGATAATAATAATAATAATACGAAAATTAACAGTTATCTTTCTGAAAAGTTTGTATTTTTTAAGACATGAAAATTTCATTCTGCGTGTTTTTATATTTGTTCATCACAACGTTTTGTGCATTTGGTGAGTTTCCAGGCCTATACACAGACTTTTGAAATGGAAGGGGCGGGTGTGTGAATTCTTGGCTATTCTTAAAGGGGACAAAGCTGCCAACAAAATGCCGATGGGGGATGCAAAATTAAGGAATGTAAAGTGATTTTATGGCCAAACCTGCATGATTTTTAAAATAATTGGCCCGAAAAGGGTACAGGTCTCGTTTCATCGTTTTGTCGATCAGACACTCCATGGATTTTTCACTTACATTTAATTTAGGCGTAAAAACGCAAGCCCGTGGGTTTTGAAATGGGGATGGTGTGACCGTATGGAGTCGTGCAACTGCTCAGAAAATGTCGATTTAGAGGCGAAAATTAGGGGTGTAACCTGTGTTTTCGATTAAAATCTGCTTGATTTTTTAAATAATTTGTCCACAATGGGGGCTACGTTCGCCAACTCCCCCTCGCCCCACCTGCTTGATTTTGAATAAATTTGTCCACCCCCATCCAATCACCACACACATACACACACACACGTGGGCGCGCACACACACACACACACACACACACAGCGCGTATGGAAGAACACGTTACAAAATCTGCAATGTTTTCTATTGATAGCAAATGAAAATGACAAAGGTCTCCTCGATACAACTCGATATAACTCATATAATTATTATATCACGCAAGTAAATTTATGCGGTGAAGACCCCTTGCAAATCTCACTTATATTAGGAAAAAGGGATTACAGGGGAATGTGTAATTTTTCTGGCTGCTGCTTAAAAACCTAGATAAGCGGACTGTCCGTAAAGATTTGTAGATAACAGAGGAGTTGAAAGCCCGTATGATATAGACTGGGACTCAGAGGTATGCTTCTTAACAGATTGTAAACATTTTTTAAGAGCTCATCGTGTGAGTATTATTATTATTATTATTGTTGTTGTTGTTGTTGCTAAATTCTAAATTAAGCGACCCACCTAACACAGGTAATGGTCAAATATGAATGACTCAGTATAAGAAAATAGATAGATTCTTGTAATTAGATATACAAACGTCAGCCCGGTGGACGAATAAGCACCTGTTGTTAACTTTATTATAGAGTTTTTGTACTGATATTGGTGAATATTGTGCCGAGTTGGGATATTGCTATAAATAATTGATATATCATAGATTTACAGCGGTAACGTTACGTTTATTATTTCTGATCTGATGGCACTCGTTGGCCCCACATCGGCGCTGCGGTTCTTACGAGTTTCCAAAATCAACATTTCAATCGAAACTTAGGTAGGAAAATATCACGTTTCACATACAGAACATCATTTTTGCAGCGAACAGCTGTTTTATTGCATATAAGTTCTTAAACGTAATGGCATTGGTTCTAGTAATATTATTACATTAAACTCTCCTTCAAACCAATCAAACCCTATTAAAATTGCTACAAAAAGAGACACTAATATTTGCACACAGGCTTAGACCATATTGTGCGAGCAGGTTTTAATTTATATTGCTTTTTTAGACAGAACTCACCCCGTCAATTTTCAGTGCCTCCAAAATCCAGCAACAGTCCCTCCGAGATCCACAGCATCATGTGTCAATGTACCTCCGAATATTCTGTTATCCAAAATTTCGCTAGTACTTGCTTTAAATTTCATCCGGAGGCGTTATTTTTTGTTGATAAACTGAAACAACTATGAAGGCAGTCGAAGAAAAGATAAGTCCATCCTTGAGCAATAATAAACCAACATGTCATTTACCATGATCGGGCTGGTAGCCGTCGAAAAGGCAAAAAATGAGATGAAAAATAGATCATCTTGGTTCAAATGCCGTTTTCACCTCCACAAAGTAGCTGAGAATGGAAATATTTGCTTTAACATATTCATTATTATGTCTCTAGGACGAGCAACTCATTTTTTTTATCAAATGATTAAGATATAACCTATCAAAAAATGCATAAGTACATACCCCGTCGCTGGATGACGTCATTTGTTTACCTCCGAAATCTCGCAACCTCCGATATCCCGATATCGGGTTTCCCTGGGTGTTGACATACAGGTTGATGGAAAGCATGGGCCTGGGAGGCCCAAGATGACACAGAAACAGCTGACAGAGAGGGATTGCAGAGAGTGGAAGCTCTCAGCCATCAACCCTCATGGTAGACATACCTCATATATCATATCATCATAATCGGATTTTTGATTAACGTGAAGGTACAGGGGCAACATCCACATCAGTGGGCCCCCTTCCAGATAGCTGGCTTGCTGCACGCATGGCAGATCTCACACCAGGTCTCCAGGTATGTCTATCATGAGGGTTGATAGCCCAGAGCTTCAATCATTAGAAGCGCCTCACCAAGGCACTTCTAATGAGCACCCACATGTGTTTTCATCAAGAAATAAGGAAAATATAGATACTTTTTGGTTGAAAAAAGTGCCTTATCAAGAGCTATGTGCCATTCCATCAAGAACTTTTGCTGTATAACGCCACTAGCCTTTGTCTGATTTTGTTCAAGTTATTACCACACCTTGACCATCAGACAATGGACATGTGGTAGGAAAATAGGGGCAGAAGGTCAGTATTAAAAGAGCTATGCCTGTGTAATTCTTTAAATAATATGTAGGTATTATGACTGATAGTGCATACTTTGTGAAATCAACTCCTCTTATTGGATCTTTTCAAAACTTGGCACGTACATTGCAGATGTAGTGAAGATGTGCTTGTGGGAGTTTGATGCTGAAAAAAACTTTCTGACAAAATGACAGAGTTTTTAACTTAGTCATTTTACAACAGCTGCATGTAGTTTCCCTTTGTTATTCTTGACAAGGTATTTTGGCATCTGCTTTTTACCTTTCTAGATAATTTAAGGAATTTTTTTTTGGTCCATCTGTCCATCTGTTATGTTTTGGTCCTAGCAGGAGTATCTAATAAGCACTGCTTATTGACTTTTCTTGTTTTTTTTTCTGTTTGACAGGATGGCGTGGGTTTGATTGCAGTGATGGTAAAGAATCTCGTGAAGCAAATGAACAGTTGTTAGAACTCTTGCTTCTTACACTCAGTAATTTGTTGTTCATACCAGGAATTATACTCGCTCTGTACAGACGGCACTTTGTGGAGGCATTTGTGTATACATACACCATGACGTTCTCTGGGGTAAGTTGATACTTAGCATGCTGGGTAAAAAATTCAGCAGATGACATTTTGGAATACATGTATTTTTTTCCAAGAAATTAGTTAAGGCACTTTTTTTCAATCAAAAAGTATCTATATTTTTCTTATTTCTTGATGATAATAATATATGTTGTGGGTACTCATTAGAAGCACTTCTAATGACTACCCACAACATACGTTTTTGTCGAGAAATAAGAAAAAAATTTACCTGATACCCAATCTTATCTAGATCTATGATTAGTGTTTGACGTTTCATTATATTGTCTCCTTAACTACTAAATTCCCTCTAATTGGACCTATCACCCAGCTCAGATATTTCCTAAATTTTAACAAGTAACTGTAAAAAGTATAAACTACTATATTTACCCTGAGCAAACTATGTAGACTTTGATCAAACTTCTAAGGGGCAGCCTGATTAGGATCTGCAGGGTTTGCCATTCTGTTACATCTTCCGGTAATCCAGCAAGCTTGTTCAAATCTGAAGGTGGGCAGACCTCTGTGATGCAATTGGATGTGCATCTGACTGGTGATCAGGAGTTGGCGGGTTCGATCCCTGCCAGTCTAGCAACATTCTTTCTTGGAGATTGATCATAAAATATTTTCTATGGTCATTTTCTCCCTTCTGCTGATTCAAGAAGGGTAGTTGTCAGTTTCTGGCGAAAGAATGTGCACAAATACTGGTTAACCGCTTAGAGGACTAAGTCTGCTCAGGAAAAGTGGAGGTAAGTAGACTGACCAGCTCGACATGACGCTAATGGGTTGACTGGGCCGTAAAACTTCCTCAATCAGTCAATCAGTCAATTAGGTCTCATGGTAAGTATGGTTAGGAGTTTGGCTATTGGAACATTTAGGGTAAATGCAAAATACAATTCTTATCATACATGTAGGTATTCAGAGAGATTGGCCTGAGCAAACAGTGTAGACTAGAAGCTGCAGAATGTGGCATCTGATCAGGATCTACACTGTTTGCCACTTATCCAGCAGGGCCCAGTTGTTCAAAACTTAACGAAGTTGTTAGCTAACGTGATGTTAAAGTTTCTCTAATTTGAAATATGGTAAATACATTGATATTTTTTGCTGAAAAAATGAAAAAATGTGAGTACTGCAAAAGCTACACACATTTTTGCAGCAAGAATATCAATGTATTTGAAAATACTTTAGCTGCAACAGTTAACAAGTTTGTCATTAGGGAGCTCGTGCTTTGAACAACTGGACACTGGTGTATAGACCCTTTTAGCAGGAAGTAAAATGAATTCATCCAAACTTTAGAAAAAAATTTGGTAAGAAGTTAAGGTGTTCCAATATTGAGTGTAAATACAGTACTTGTTGAAATATTTTGCAGTTGTACCATGCCTGCGATGGGGATAGGACAGATGAGTTCAAATATTGTGCACTAAGAGCCAGCATACTCAGTATAGCAGATTTCCTGGGATCAGCTCTCTCCATCTGGGTGACCTTGGTTGCCATGACAAGGCCACCGAAGAAGCTCAAGGCAGTACTTCAGATGGCAGGGCCACTTGGTCTAATCTTTGGTGTCCTGATTAAGAAGACCAGTGCCTTTCTGTTTATTGCTCCTGCAGGACTGGGACTTCTGATGATCTTTATTTCATGGGTAGGTTAACCCTTGTCCTGCTGAATAAATTAAGATGCCACGCCCACTTCTAATTTTCAGCCAATCAGATTACTTGATCTGAATTTTTGCTATAAATTCACATTCTTAATGACAAACAGTGCAGATCCAGATCAGTTGGCTTCTACACTGTTTGCAAATATGGGGCATATCTGGGTTCAGTAGGACCAGGGTTAAAATCAGTTATTTTTCTGACTACTGCTCTGCAGGACTGGGTGTACAGATGATATAAATTACATTGGTATGTTCAAAACAAGTGCCTATCTGTTAATTGTTCCTGCAGGACTGGGTCTTCTAATGATATTTATTGTATGGGTAGGTTACAGACTTTTTGCCTTTCTGTTTATTACTTCTGCAGGACTGCGTGTACTGCTGATATTATTCATTGCATGTATGAGTTAAAGACCAATTACTTTCTGTTAAATGTTCCTACAGGACTAATTCTTCCAAAGATATTTATTTTGTGGGTATGTTTAAAAAGTGACTTTCTAATTATTGCTGCTGGAGGACTGGGTCTTCTGATGTCATTTCTTGTATGGGTAAATGTAAGTTAAAAACAATGTATATTTTTTTCATTATAACTACAGCAAGACTGGGTATATAGCTCAAATTCACTAGATGTACATTAGAATAGAAAACTCTGTTTTGGAGGCACTTCTAATGATTACCCACAACGTAATATATTCACTGTAAATGTCCTTAAAATTCAAACACTTTATTCCTTACATTTTTTGCCTAAAGTTTGCTTTTTATGCAGTTGTTTCTTAAAATACTTAAAAAGTAGAATGGCAAACAGTGCAGACCCTGAACAGACTGCTCCTGAACCCTGATCAGACTGCTCCTTCAGGAGCAGTTTAATCTGGATGTACATTGTGCATAGGCCATTTTGCCAGAAACTTTGGTGTACAAAATTTTAGGCATGTACAGTACATTATGGCATCAAAGAGTCTGAAGGATGCATTAGGTTCAAGTTCAGTGGATCATATAATAAAGCCAGAGTCTACAGCGCTATTGTCAGCTGATACTTTCTGAATTTTAGTAAGTCCTGTGACTCACAATGATAAGTATTACGAGTCCAATAGAAAAATTATGAGTATGTGAAGTGGGACCAGTAGGTAACAAATTTGTGCAGTAAACGTTCCTATGGAGAAATTAGAAAAAGTATTATGGAGTTATCATCAAATTGCATAGTTGTAGCAAAGGGGAATGTGGGATTTCTCCATGTAAACATATTATATAGTGGATACTCATTAGAAATGTCTCAAGAAGAAATTAGAGATATATCAGCAGTTTTTGAGGGGAAAAGAGTAACCTTAACTGGAGCTATGAAAATGCCCTCCTTAACAAAGTCCTATGTTTTTCAACTGCAGGTGTGCCGCTGTTGCTACCGACACAAGTGTTACCCAACAGTGAGGAAGTATCTACTCTGTCTTCTACCCGGAGTACTGCTGGCTGTGGGTGGGATCTGCATATTTACGTTTCTTGAGAATGAGGACAACTATATGTATGTGCATAGCAGCTGGCATGCTTGTATGTCTCTGTGTATAGTGTTTCTACTACCTCCACGGGAGAGAAAAGGTAGGTCACATATACTGCAGGATTTGATGCTGTACAGAGGAATTCTTATGCAGGATTCTTTGGTGATAATTCTGGGATAATTTTCTCCAGTGTTCCATAAAAACATATGTTGTGGGTTCTCATTAGAAGTGCCTTGTGAAGGCGCTTCTAATGAGTACCCACAACATATCTTTTTATGGAGAAATAAGAAAAAATACCCTAGTGCTATCATCAAATAGTCCTCTGTACAAATAGTAAATGCCCTTGTCATCCTGTCTGAATGCATAGGTTAACTGGGAGGTCATTGTTCTTACCTGCTTTTCTTTTTTTTTTTTTCCTTAAGCAGTCTCTGGGCAGAATTATCAGACAACACTTGTCTTGTCTGTTTTGAAACACTTGTCTTTTTTTTTTCCAGAAAATAGGGTCTGATGTTCCATGCAAAATATATTGTTTGGAAAAATTGAAGAATAAAAAAAAAGTTGTTTCAAAATGTCGTCTGCTGAAATTTTTACCCAGCATGCTGAAAAAATACTTTCTTGCATACTGTATAAGGATTTCCGCAAAGTACACCAGTGCTAGCAAATCTTATCTCACACACCCTTATCCATCACTTGAGAACGGAAAAATCAAGAATTACATGTATTTAATATACACTGGTTGTATAGGATGTCAGGATAGGCCATCGTGAAGGTTGACGTCAATGAACGTAATGACGTCACTAAATGTCATGGTATTATCATCACAATATGGCAGACGTCTGCAATGGAAGTGATTGCATTATCAAAAACCCACTTTCTGAAATGAAAGGTATGCAAGAAAAAAAATTTACTATGGCCGTGAGGGACAGATAGAAAAAACCTGTCCTTTGGGATCACAGTCTGATATCACTCAGCAAGCCTTGTGATGCCAGACAGTAACCCTCGGGACGGATTTTTCTATATATCCCTCACACCCATGATAGATTCTTATAATATATAATTTAGTACCCATTGAGAGTGAAATTTATGGAATATTTTCCTCATCACTTGTCTGTCTTATAAACCCATGCCATCATGCTCATTTGTTTATCAGATTTATATCTGTCTCAGGGAACTACTTTCTGTATTCCAAAGTTAAGGTGCATTAACTGCTGTTTACTTTTCAGGAGATTACAAGGTTCGTCAGTCCAACAGCATCAACCTAGGATCTACTTACCAGCCCATCAGACACGCAGACGAAAATTATGTGATTTAGAATCTTCCCAACAATAGCAGAGCTTCAGAGAAAACCTTCTGGACACCCATAGTTTAGATAAGGCTCTGTTTTCTGTTGTTTTTTTTTTTTTTTTTTTTTTTTTTTAATTTTCAGTCTAAAAGTTTTGAAGAGGCTTTTCTTATGTGTACACTGCAACCTCTTTTTTTCTTTCAATCAAAAAGTATTGCTAAGACAGTTTTTATGAATACATTGGATCTTTTATAAGAAGATTCATTACAAGATGATTTCTGATAGAAGGCATTTAATGCTTAACACTTTGGGTAAAATTTTCAGCAGATAACATTTTGAAATATTTTTTCTTATTTTTCCGAGACAACAGGATTTGACATTTTCATGCAAATTGTCTCCAAAGGAGACAATTTGCATAAAATGTAAAATCCTGTTTTCAGGGAAAAATAAGAAAAAATAGCATCAATTTGTCATCTGCTGAATTAGCCAAGAGAGTGGTAAAGGTTAAAGGTTGACCCAAACAATGTTGTACCCAAACAAAATGCATAGATTTTATAGAAAAATGACAGTTTATGGTCGTTTTTTATATAATCTATACATTTTTGTTTTGATACAACAAAGTTCTTTAGCTGATTGGTATGATTTTTGCTTGGGATCTCAGCAGTTGTGTTATAAAGAGGTTGTGGTGTATCCATAACATATGTTGTTGTGGAAAAATAAGCAAAAGTATTTACTTGGATATTCCTCATATCTTGAGATCTGGATATGGGGGAACCAAATAAATAGTTTTCTTATTTCTCAATGAAAACATGTTGTGTATATCCATCTAATGAGAACCGCAACATGTTTTCTTGGAGATAATAAAAATTTAAATACTGTTACATAGGCCTAGATAAGAGTGGGTATCGGGTTAATATTTTTCTTATTTCTCCACAAAAACATATGTTGTGGGTACTCATTAGAAGCGCCTCGTCGAGGCGCTTCTAATGAGTACCCACAAAATATGTTTTCGTGGGGAAATAAGAAAAATGTTATTACTTTTAGACTGAAAAAAGCACCTTAACTACAGCTATGTTGTTAGATGATAAAAGCTCCTTATCTAGAACACTGTACTTATTTTCTATGTGAACAGGGAGGACTCAGATCAGCCTGTGTATCCTTGCAGCATGATTAGGGTCTATAGCTGTAGACAACAGGGATGTCCACAAGTGTATATATTGGATACAGATTAGAAGTGCCTTGTTCAGCGAGGCACTTCTAATGAGTCTAATATTTTTTTGTAGAGAAATAAGAAAAACATCAACAGTTTTTTGGATGGATAAAAAAAAGGAAACATCTTATCTGGTGCTATGGGAATCTCTGACCAGATTGATCATGCTGAAATGGGTCTTGGCTGTTCTCATATATGTGAAAGCCAGGTAGTCCATTTTTCAAGTGGTCAGATGTAGATCCTGAATGCTGGCAGTGATACAGTGATTGATCAGGGTTTGTAAAAGCTATTTTTTCTATATGGCTCTAAAAGATAAAAGATATAAAAGATACACAGTAAATGTCCTAAAATTTCTTACACCTAAGTTCCTAACAAAATGGCTTGTGCAAACAGTGCATACCCAGATTAGACTGCTCCTGAAAGAGCAGTCTGATCATGGTCTACACTGCTTACCATTTCACTAAGTATTTTAAGAAACAAGTATATAAAAAGTAAGATTAGGCCAAAAAAGTATGGAATAAAGTATTCAAAATTTTAGGATGTTTACCATACATGTACACTTTTCATTATAATTAACAGCTCTAGATAAGTTCTAATGTTTAGCCAAAACTGATTAACCCATTGTAGTCTGGAGACTCTTAAAAGGGTAGTTGGCAAACAGTGCAGACCCACATCAGACGCTGCAGAATGCAGCATCTGATCAAGGTCTCCACTGTTTGCAAATAGTTCAACCATTTTACTCTCAGAATATCTATATCACATAGCCTGACATACCTAAAATTGAAATTAGAATCCTCCAATATATAGTGTGGGGGAATTCGTTGAGTCTACAATGGGTTAATATTTTTCTTATTCTCTGCGAAAAAAACAACGACAAAAGATATGTACTGGATACTTAGTATGTAATGTATACTCAGAAGAAGAACCTTAGCTAATGAGTAACCACAACAGATGTTTTTGCCGAGAAATGAAAAATGCCTGGACTCTCCTCTTATCCAGAGCTGTATGTATTAAAGAATCTCCATTTCAATGCAATTTGGGCCACAATATGAGAAGACATGCTTTATTCCATTTACAAATAGTAAAGACTCACAGTTGGTTGTAGGCCTGTCAGGATTTTCTGCATTTCAGGACTGCAGATTGGATGCTTCCTCGACAGAGGAAAACTGAAAATTATCTTGTCACAAAAAATGTTGTGGATTTCTGAACTGAGTGTAGATACTCATAAAAACTGTGGAGGCAGTTTTTATGGGTATCCACACTTAATGCAAAAATGAGAAAAAAAAAAAATCTATAAGGATACCTGTCTTATCTTGAGCACAGATGTTCGGTATCTAGAGACATAGCTATAACATTAGATAAGAATGGTATACAGATAAATTTCTTTGTTTTTGCCATAAAAGCATATATTGTGAGTACTTATTAGAATGACCTCAGTGAGGTTCTTCTAATAAGTACCAACAACATGTTTTGTGGAAAAATAGAAAAACTGTCAACACTTTTTGTTTGAAAAAGAAAACCAACAACAAAAAATGCCTTGTTTTGAGTTACATATAGTGTAAGGCAGACATTTGAGGCCTTGACAACTCTGTGCGTGCAGTCTGGAGTGGTTCTAGCCTGCCCTCAGATATAATAAAGCTGTCTTCTCCTACTGCGGCTCGTTCAGTCTCATATTGTGCTGCTCACTGTTTTGTGTGTTGTTGCTTTTGTATTAACAGTTAGTGCATTTTAGTTGTACATAGTGATAGGGCATCTTAGGTCCTTGACATCTGAAGTAGAACTATCGTATTTACCCTAAGTATTCGGACATACAGGCCTGAGCAAACAGTTTAGACCCAGATCAGGTGCCGCATTCTGCGGCACCTGATCTGGGTCTAAACTGTTTGACACTCATCAAGCAGTTTTTATACAAATAAATAGATAATAAAATGGACGTCTTTAAATTTTAGGACAAGTATGATAAGGATTTATGTAACTGAATATTTAGGGTAAAAACAGTGCATTTTAGCTTCACCAGAGCAGTACAATGTATCAGTATGGTAGTACAGGGTCTATACTGTTTTCTCAGGTCTGTCTGTCCAAATACAGAGGATATATACAATATTACTGCTGTTCATCTGATTACAATGTTTATCATTTTCTTAACTGACCTATCTACCTAGGTCCAGGACTCTGTGTTGCCTTTTCCTATGACATGTTTATGAGAATTTGGTTGCTTATTGTGTATACATGTATTTTTTATCAAATGTATTAACTTTTAATTCTTGTTACCATTGTTTTGTAACAGATTTTTAAGAAATCATATTTCGTCTCTTTTTAACAAGTTATCTGTTAATTTTTGTATCCTATTTTGTTTAATCTGCTTTTAGTCTGCTTTTTTTTTAAAATCTTTATTTTATGTACTAT
Organism: Anodontia alba; assembly: GCA_964016985.1. Lineage (NCBI taxonomy): Eukaryota > Metazoa > Mollusca > Bivalvia > Lucinida > Lucinidae > Anodontia > Anodontia alba. Next base: position 15,945,707 of record OZ024825.1, on the reverse strand, counting down.
TTTATATTACCATATCAGTTTTATTTGCACAGTCCATATTGGTTTTATTTGCACAGTATCATGAGAGAACTTGTCCTCAGGCTTATGTCATCTGCACATGCTTAGACTAGTCTGCTCAAACATATTGGTAAGGTAAGGGCATACGAGGGTCCTGCAAAAAGTTTGTCACTGGGTTCGGATTACTTCAGTGCTACGTTTTAACAAACATATTTTTATTACAAACCTTCAAAGTATTCCCCCTTTACTGAAACACATTTTTGTTACCTTTTTACCCAATTGCGAAAAGCAGATAAATAGTCTTCTATTGGTATCTGTTGGAGACTCTGATAAATAGCGCTGCCAAGAGAACTTCTAGACGTATACTTATTTCCAGAAAGCATTTTCTTAAGCCTTGGAAAAAAAAAAAGTCACAGGGACTCCGGTCAGGTGAATAAGATGGATGGTTTAAAACTTTCACCTTTTCAGAAGCCAAAAAAGACTTAACAACCTCACACTTATGAGAGGCGGCATTGTCATGTAAAAGGTGGACTCCTGACCATCCTTTGCTTGGTCGCTTCTTATTGTAAAACTCTTTCACTTTCTTCAGTACAGAATTCTTGTAGAATCGGCCAGTGACTGTATGACCAGATGGACAAGGCACTTGAACGACTGGCCCACTTGAATTAAAGAAAATTGCGTACTACATCTTTTTCGAACTTATGGTTCTCTTGGCAATACATGGGCGTTTTTGATCTTTTTGCTTCCATTGCTTATTATCAGCCCTTCTTTGTGGCTCAAACATGTGCACCCAGGTTTCATCACCTGTTAGCAAGTTAGAAATAACCCGACTATTACAGCCATTGTATGTTTTCAAAAGTTCCCGGGCACATTTAAGACGTTGTGTCTTTTGCTCCTCAGTGAGCAAATGAGGTACCCACCTAGCGCAAACCTTTCTCAGGTCCAAACCATTTTTCAGAATTGTTTGCACACTGCCTTCTGATATGCCAGTACAACTAGCTATATCTTTGACAGACAATCGTGCATCCTGTTCGACCACAATCTTTACAGCAGCGATGTTAGCCTTGGTAACAAGAGGTTTTAGGCCTTCCAGGATGGGTATCATCTTCAACAGAAAATTTCACAGCTTTAAAAGCTTTAACCCACTTAAAAACTGTGCGCATTGAAATGGTCTGAGGTCCATATACACCACACAATTCATTAAATATCTGCTTTGAATCTATATTAAGCCTAATGCGGCATTTAATGTAGCTACGATTTTCAGTCTTCTGGTCCATGTTCCAATGTAACAAGTAAATGGTCAGTGTATATGACTGCATCTATTTCAATTTGAAATAACTCTGTCAGTTGGAAAGCAGTTTGCACGAAATAAACGGGTATCGTTAGCTATTCAACACACCATTCAAGTGCAGTGAAGCATTTTAAAATATACCTGGGATAAAACCAAGGAAGCCTATTAGTGACAGAACTTTTTGCACGACCCTCGTGCACAATTAGTCTGGAAAATCTTTGGAATTAGCAGATTTAAAAAAAAAAAAATACTCATGACCAGATCGGATGCACATGTGCATGTTTTGTTTTTTTTGTACAACAGCACAATTTGCCCGGAGACAGGTTTTAACATGATGCAACTGATACATGACTTGGCATTTGAAAAACCCACAAAATCAAAATGTTTTGCTGATTGATGTTGACATTAAAGACCTGGGCCCAGTTGTTCAAAGCATCATTAGCTTAACAAGCTCGTTAAGGGTCATTTTGTTAACTGTTTTAGCAGATTCAATATACAATATTCTGATGTTTTTTGCTGAAAAAATGTGAGTAGCTTTTGCATTGCAAAAGCTACTCACATTTTTTCAGCAAAAAATTTCAGCATATTTGTGTATCACTCGATGTAAATTTTAACGAATCGTTAACTAAAGATGTCATTAGCTTTGAACAACTGGGCCCTGACTGCATATCCGCACAGTCTAATAAAAGGGCCTTTGATCCTTCATATAGTCATTCAAATGTGGAATAAACTCACAGACATCAAAGGACTTGGTCAGACTGTTGGCATTTGCCTTGGTCCCTTCCTCTCATATCTGTGCTAATATACTCCACATCAAGCAAAAAGGGGTCTTCAGGTATATGCAGACAGTGGCAGCAAAGATAATCCTACATACTATATACCATAAGTATTTGGATGGTTAAACTTGAGCAAACAGTCAGATCAGATGCTGCAAAACACAGCCTCTGATCAGGGTTTACACTGTTTGTCACTCATTTACCCAGGTTTAGACACAGCAGTGGAATGTATGCATGAACAGGAAAAGCTGTGATCAGATTGTGCAGCTATGCAGACAGATCAGCTCCATAACTGCTCTCTCTTTGTGTAAGTACCCTTTTTTAGCTGACCTGTATGAAGTACAAAAGTAAATTTTTGTAGTCACCCCAGTTGTCTGCATTACTAATCCCATTTATGTTTCCATCAAACTGTGTTAAAGTTTTATATGAAGTTTCTAAAATGCTTTTATATTGGCAGTCACTTGTTCATATGATGGACAAGCACTAGTTTGGGCGAGGTACCCTTTCCTGCGATAGGTCTTGTTTCAAGTCTTTTAAGTGGATGACTGCTTGCCTTTCCACTTAGTAGTTTAAGTAAAAACTACATACAAACTACATTAAAAGCATAATTTAGGCCAAAAAGATATGAAATAAAGTGTTCGAAATTTTAGGACATTTACCTTATAGCATTTTGTAGCCTTCTGGTGCCCATGTTTCTGTCATGTCTGTTGTTTAACCCTTAAAGCACTATTCATAGCTGCATCAGATGCCTTTTTTTTTCAGAGAAAATAAGGCATGACATTTCATGTGAATTGTCTGCTCAGCAGACAACTGACATGGAAATCCATGACTTGTTTTCTCTGAAAAATAAAAAAACAACAACAACAAAAAAACAAATTTGAATGTTGTCTGCAACAGCTTTGCTTAGCGCTTATAAGGTTAACTATAAATCTGTTTGAAACAGTGCTGGTGTTATGGCCTACAAGTACAGTATATATTATTTTGAAACAGTGCTGATGATGTTTTGGAAGCACTGTTTCAGTGTGTTGCTTCCTCACAAAGTATCATGTTGAAACAGTGCTGATATCATGGCTTATAAGTTTTATAGTGAAACAGTGCTGATGGTGTTATAGCCTATAACTGTTAATATTGAAACTGTTGATAGTGTTGTAGTTTGCATTATCTTGATACAGTGCTGATGTGTTATGGCCTGTATGTTATATTGAAACAGTGCTGACATTATGGCCTATAAGTGTTGTATTGAAACAGTGCTGATGTTATGGCCTCTAAATGTTTTATTGAAACAGTGCTGATGATGTCATGGCCTATATGTGTTATATTCTAGTCAGGACAAAGAGAATTATTTTAATTACATGTTGCACTTACTGTACATAAACAGTTTCTGTGTTGTAAACGCTTAATGTTTTTGTTTCTGTTTATGTGAAAATTGCACTGTGGATGTACAAACAAATTACTTAGTATGGATTTCCCATACATTCCTTGAACTTGATTTCAGTCAAAACCTGTTTTAGCAATAAGGCATGAAATTGGATATAATTAACACAGTATGGCTTTGAATGTCATTTACATGCATGTGCCTTATTGCTAAAGTTAGTATGCAGTTTTTGTCCTTCTAGTGAAATATGTTTGATTCTGGAATAAGTTTTAGTAGGTTACCTTTCATGTAAACAAACTGTTTTATATAAAAACTAGATACACATTAACCTCTTTATAACACGGTTCATTATAACACTGTTTTGGATACAACATGGTTAAAAAAATGGATCCCAAACATGTATAGATTATATAGAAAAATGACCATAAATGGTCATTTTTCTATATAATCTATACATTTTTTGTTTGGATGCAACACAGTTGTATAACTAACACGGTTTATGTTTTGGACCCCAACAAAGGTGCTATAAAGAGGTTGTGGTGTACATTTTTTGATAAAATATAATCTTCCTCTCTTATTGTCATGACTCCTTCAAAAAGCAGAAGCAACATAGGGATCACTTTCTGGCGGCAACATAAGCCTTGTCCTAGTTGTTGGTGTCAGCAGTGTTATCTGTGCTTTGAGTTCTGTTTCTCAAACACCAAGGCTTCTAGGGTGATGAAACTTTATACACACATCCGCCATGATGCACCCTGCCCACAATTATTGACCATTACTGACCTTGATATACTTTTAACACTTGGCTGAGCCATGTTTAATCTGTGTGTTCACCTCCATTTCTTGAACATCAGTAGTCGTGACATAGCCATTCGACGAATTTCTTGTCTGTCTCTCTTTGTCAGTCTCATCTTGCTTCAGAATATATCCGAGCCATATCACTTGATAATGTCATAAGTGAATAATGTACCAGAAAAATTTTACCGCGGTATTGCAAAGGGAGACAACTTTGCAGACAGGATGTTACCTCCCATGTATTTAAAACCTTGTAGAGATAGGTACTACTTCATATTAAGCATCTAATTAATGCATTAGATGAAGGCTTAGTGTACTGAGTAAAATTTTCAGCCAACGATAGTGTGAAAATTTGTAGCTCTTTGGAGCCAAGGGCTCAGAGGGAGCTTTTAGGATTGCTTGATTTTCAGTGTCAGTCCTCCACCATCTGGCATCAACATTTTGCTTGTGTACATGTTAAAGATAGCATTTTCATCTGGGCCCAGTTGTTCAAAACTAACAATGTCGTTAGTTAACATATCGTTAAAACTTTGATCATTAAATATGGCATATATGCTAATATTTTTTGCTGAAAAAATGTGAGTAGCTTTTGCATTTGCAAAAGCTACTCACATTTTTTCAGCAAAAATACCTGTGAATTAGATTTTATACTTACTAGAGCAGTTAACATTTTGACCACTAACTAGCTCGTTAAGCTAACAATGCTTTGAACAACTGGGCCCTGATCTGCTGCATATTTCATTTAATTTTGCTCAGAATGCTCAATTTATAAATTCAAAATTTGGACCTCATGGTCAAAACTAGTTCATTAGGTCAAATCTTAGAGAAAGCGTGTGTGTACACATCAGTGGCTTTATTTTAGACATGCTGTTCATAAAAATTGTTTAGAATGTCTCAGTTAAATAAAGATTTGATTTAAAATTGGGTCATGAAGTAAAGACATTTTTGCTTGGCATTTTATTCTATTGACAATATCTTACCAGAAACCATTTGTCGTTTCTGTTCCTATGCTTTGTTTTCAAATACTCACCGCAAAATTAATTTTATGGCCAAAAATGGGTCTGACCTAGGCAATTTCTATAGTAAACTGGACTTTTAGGATTTTTTATTTAAAAAATATGTTTTGCTTTTCTTAACTGATTTTAAATTATTGATGTTCCATAACAATATTGTGAAAATTGCAGAAATTTTGAACAAATGAAACTTGCTGAAAACCTGCATCCAAACTAACTGCCCTGTCGATTTTTGCATATTTTGCAGCCATTTTTCTAAGGAAAAAAATGAAGGTATTCAAATTTTTTAAAACCAATAACTAGAATAAACTAAAATGGTTTTGCATTAAATCATGCTAGAAGTTTGCAAATTTATATCTTCTGTGTAAAGTGCCTGGCAAAAAACGACTTTCTGAAAGATTTCAAAAGGACAGTAGTAACTAGGTCAACTGAAAGGAAGACGTGTGGACCACGTGTATAGTTTGATAAATTTCAATACTTATTTTCAGTACCCTTGACCCTGCCCTTTGACTGATTTTCTTTTTGAAACATCTGCTCAGTTAAGCAATCCAGAACCAGTCCACTTGTTCTTATATTTCTCTTAAAAAAAAAGGATTAATATTTCATGCAAACTGAAATTTCAGACCTTATTTTTATAGAGAAAATAAGAAAAACAGTTTCATCGGCTAAGAGTACTAAGGCTAAAGAAGCTTAAATGTTTTATAATTTGTAGTCACTTGATATAGACTTAACCCTTTTCATGCTGAACACGACATGCCCTGTCTGAGCAAACAGTGTAGATCAAGATCAGTTGACTTCTGAAGAAGCCAACTGATCTGGATCTGCACTGTTTGTCATTCAGTATGTGAATATATATCAACAACCTGGATCAAGTGATCTGATTGGCTGGAAATTAGAAGTGGGTGTGGCATCTTAATTTATTCAGCATGAGAAGGGTTAAGAAAATAATCCTTAAAGCACCAAGCAAAACAATTGTAGTGGATGATATTCTACTTCTCTTTTTTTGCTTTTCAGATAAAAATAAGGCTTGACATTACATGTGAATCATCTGCCAAGCAGATGATTCAAATGAAATGTCAAGCCTTATTTTCCCTGAAAAAATAGAAGTAAATATTTAAAAATGTCGCCTGACTGTTGCGATTGGTATTTTAAGGGTTAACATGTATTGTATATTATTAGTGACTGGATATGTCATACTACCTCAGCTTCTTATGTGAAAGAAAAGAAACAAGTGCTTTTTTTTGTACTTTTGATACACAACAATATTAACAATATTGTGATTAGATTAGTACCATGTTATATATTGTATAGCTCCAGATAAGACTTTTCTTCAACCAAAAATTGCTAATATTTTTCTTATTTCTCAATAAAAGCATATGTTGTGGGTGCTCATTAGAAGCACCTCTCTGAGGTTCTTCTAATGAGTACCCACAACATATGTTTTTGTAGAGAAATAAAAAAATGTTATGTAGATACCCTCTCTTATCTAGAGTGGACAAAATGATTGAGTCATGTCATGGAAAAGAGAGAACAGTGCAATTCCAGACCAGCCAGTGAACAGTGTGGGGAATCCACATGATGACTAGGTATATGGAGTCTGTTACTATTTTTAGCTCCGCATAAGGTAGAATTTTTAGAATATCTCTATTCATACCAATGGAATTTGTTAAAAAAAGCGCAGAGTACATGGAAAATCAAGCTCTTACTGGTGGTGTAAGCGCTATTCTGCAATCTGATCTAATTCTCCAGAACATTCTAAGAATGTTTTTTGCTGTCAGTCTGGGTTACTGGGACAATGTACATGAGTTTTTTTTTACGAAAAACATTCTCTGAATGTTCTCGAGAAACAGACCAGTTTGCGGAATAACCCTTACACCACCAGTAAGAGATTGATTTTCCGCGTACTCTGCGCTTTATTTGAACAAATTCCATCCGGTAGAAATCGAGATATTCTGAAAAATCCTACCTGATGCGGAGCTAAAAACAGTAAACAAACTCAGTGTGCTTAGTCATTTGGTCATGTGGATTCCCCACACTGAATGGAGCTACTAAGTTTGTATACCAATATATTCTACAATATCTGTAAGTGGACAGTGAAGACACTGATCAGACTGCATAGATGTGTTTTGCTCTCCACATATGCGACATTTTCTAGTGGCATGGCTTAATTGTAATAGTAAAAACACTTGTATGAGTACTTAGATAAAGTAGCTGTATTAGAACATATAGTATTAAAACATTCTAATAGAAAGAACACAGCATATAATTCATTTTAGAATTCTAAGTGTATTTTATATACATATGTATTTGTTATCGCTTAGCATCATGATGTTAAACTAAACGCCTCATTTGATAGGGTGTAATATGGTTCTGTAAAAATGGACTCCCAGCTAATCAGCATTTTGGATCAGTCTGAAAGAAACTTAACTGTTTGAAGGTGATATCACTAATATATAATAAATATTTTTAGACACATTAATAAATAATTTTTGACTCATTATCTAGTTTTAGGGTGGGTATGGTATTTAAAATCCAGGGCCCAGTTGTTCAAAACTTAACAAAGTTGTTGGCTAATGTGTCATTAAAATTGCTATCTAAGAATATAGCAAATACATTGATATTCATCACGAAAACATACCTATATAATTTTGACCCCCTTAAACCCCACTTTTATATAGTAAAACTGGGGTTTACAGGGGTAAACATTATTTTCTTATTTCTGCTCAAAAACATAGATTGTGGGTACTCATTAGAACCACCTCAGCGAGGCGGTTCTAACAAGTACCCACAATCTATGTTTTGAGCAGAAATATGAAAAATATCAGAGTTTTTATATCTGAAAACTTCAGTTTTTGGTGGTGAAATTTTCGATGTATTTGAATAGGCGTGTTTTCGTAATGTTTTGCTGAAAAAATGTGAGTAGCTTTTGCTTTGCAAAAGCTACTCACATTTTTGCAGCAAAATATCAATGTATTTGAAAATACAGTTAACAAGTTTGTCATTTATGAGCTTGTTAAGCTAATGATGCTTTGAACAATTAGGCCCAGGAGTCCAAATAATTAGTGTAATTTTATTGCATTTGTGCAAAATATTTCAACAGGCAGGCTCAGTAAACAGTGGAGACCCAGATTGGATGCTTCAAAATGCAGTGCTTGCTCAAGGTCTGCAGTGTTTGTCACATATTCAGCATTTTTAGAGGCATCTTACTAGGTACCGAGACCAATTTAAAATTTGAGAATCTGTGCAGTAAGGAGTTCTATAATCTGAGTCCTCCATTCAGAAGTGGACCTCATGACTTGATCAGTAGAGACCTGTGCATCTGTGCAGTATCATCTGGAGCTGGGCTTGGTATCACAGCCTGTAGTGCCTCTGACTGCATATCCAGAGGTCGCAAGTTGGCATCCCAGCTCGGCCACATAAATTTCATAGAGATTAACAAGAGTTGTCAGAAGACAACACAGCTCACTGGAAAGGGGTGATCCAATATGAAAACAATCATTAAATAAAGAGGAAATGCAGAACTTGAACTTAAACATAGTTGTAAATGACAGAGTATGATCTGACTTTGATGTTGGGAGAATGTCAAACTGAGGGATGTGGTATATGCCATTGAAACATCTTCCCTTGGGTTGGTGTGGACGAAATATGAAAGTTTTATCTCCAACAGTCATGTACACTTTTCAAAACTTAAATACAGCTGTAAATGACAAAGTATGACCTGACCTTGACTTAGGCAGAGTCAAACTGAGGGAGGGGTGTGGGAGGGGTGTGTGCTATTGAAAGGCCTTACCCTAAGGTAGGTGTGGGCCAAATATTAAAGTAGTATCTTGAATATTTCAGCAGTTACGTACACTTTTCAAAACATAAATGCAGAACTTGAACAAGGATTCAAATGAAAAAAGTATGACCTGGCCTTGACCTAGGCAGAAGGTCAAACTGAGGGAGGGGTGTGTGCTATTGAAAGGTCTTACCCTAAGGTAGGTGTGGGCCAAATATTAAAGTGGTATCTTGAATACTTCAGCAGTTACGTACACTTTTCAAAACTTAAATGCAGAACTTGAACAAGGATTCAAATGACAAAAGTATGACCTGACCTTGACCTAGGCAGAAGATCAAGCTGAGGAAGGGGTGTGTGCTATTGAAAGGTCTTACCCTAAGGTAGGTGTGGGCCAAATATTAAAGCGGTATTTTGAATAATTCAGCAGATACATACACTTTTCAAACCTTAAACGCAGACCTTGAACATGGGTTTAAATGACCTGATCAAGACCTAGGCAGAAGGTCAAACTGAGGAAGGGGTATTTACTATTGAAAGGTCTTACCCTAAGGTAGGTGTGGGCCAAATATTAAGGCAGTATCTTGAATACTTCAACAGTTATGTACACTTTTCAAAACAAACAAAAAAATTGGAACATGGGTTTAAATGACAAAGTATGACCTGACCTTGACCTAGGCAGAAGGTCAAACTGAGGAAGGGGTGTGTGCAATTGAAAGGTCTTATCCTAAGGTAGGTGTGGGCCAAATATTAAAGTGGTATCTTGAATATTCAGCAGTTACATGCACTTTTCAAAACTTAAATGCAGAACTTAAACATGGGTGTAAATGACAAAGTGTGAACTATCCTTGACCTATATAGAGGGTCTAACTTGGGGATGGGGGTGTATGCTATTGAAAGGTCTTACCTTAAGGTAGGTGTAGGCCAGATATGAAAGCAGTTCCTTAAATAATTAAAAAACTATGCACACTTTTGAAAACTTAAACATTGTGTTAACGTGGATACCGATGCCAACAGACACCGACGACAACGATTGGGTGACAACATAAGCTCTCCAGGGACATAGTCCCAGCGAGTTAATAATGAGATAATGAAATTATTTCTCTGATCATCCTCTCCCTTCTGCTGATTGAAGAAGGGCAGTTGTCAGTTACTGGCAAAGGTATGCGCACAGGTACAGGTTAACTGCTTAGATGACTAAGCCTACTTAAGAAAGTGTGTGTAGATTAACTGACTGGCTTGACATGACCTCAACAGTGTTGACAGGGCCATTGAACTCCATCTCAAACAAACTGATCTGGGTTTTGCTGATTACTGATATAATGCTTTGACATTAGAAGGATTCCATCAGCAATACAGAGCCTGTTCACAATGGTTGGTGCTGATAGCTGATCTTCAACCACATGGGTTAAATGTCATATGGTCCATTTTAACATGGTGAAGGCCTTGGACCACATAGGTTAAATGTCATGTGGTCCATTTTAACCGTTGTCCTACTGAACCTGGATATACCCTGTTTTGCAAACAGTGTAGCTCCAGATCAGTTGGCTTCTGAAGAAGCCAGCTGATCTGGGTCTGCACTGTTTGCCATCAAGTATGCAAATTTATAGCAACAATCTGGATCAAGTAACCTGATTGGCTGAAAATTAGAAGTGGGTGTGGCATCTTAATTTATTCAGCAGGACAAGGGTTAACATGGTGAAGGTCATTTGGACTTATTTAAATCACTTCAGAAAATATTCATTTATTTTCAAAGAAAGTGCTTGATATTTCATGTGAATTATTTCCCTAGCAGATGATTCACATGAAATGTCAAGCCTTATTTTCTTGGAAAACCAGAATAGTGAATCAGTGAATGCTGCATTTCTTTTAAAAGACTAGTGCCATTTTACAGATGCTGAAATCAGTTTTGTCATTTGTGAATTATTGAATGCCAACAATGAGTTTTTATATTAACCAGATTATGGATTAGTGAATACTGGAAGTTTTTATAATAAGCTAATGCATTTATGTACACTAAAATCAGTTGATGATTTTTGATTGTTCACCAGGCCAGTACATTTGTGAATGCCAGCCCAGTTTTTATAACCAGGCCAGGTCATCAGTGAATTCTGATTCTTTTTAGCTCAGATTATTTTAGCTAATCTGAGCTTTGCTCAAGTTAAGCTATGGTGATCACTTTTCAGTCATCTTTTAAAAAGCACCTCCTTCAAAACCACTGAAGAATGTTTTCTTTTTCTTTGGTAGAAATGTTGCTTGGAGAGAGGGGATTCAGAATAGCTAAAACAATGCTGATCTGCCATTTTGGTTGCCCTGGCAACTGAAATGTCTTACTTACAATGGGAAAATGGTCAGATGTCATATTCGCCATAACCAGAGAAGCTATTTTTATGCCCACTGACCTTTCTGTTTAGTTGCCAAGGCAGCATCAGATTTTAAAAAAGTCATCTTTTCCTCTGAAACTCCTGAAGCAGTTTGAGCCAGTCTGTGATTAGGGTTTTGCCAACTTTGCTGAGTGTATTGGTTGCCATGGCAACTGAAAAGTTTTAAAGTAGGAAATATCCTGTTCTGATGTATATTCTAAAACCACTGAAACAGTTTGAAACAAACTTGGTACCGATGATCCTTAGATGACTCTCAGCCAGGTGTATTAGTTTTATGCTGCTGGTCAGTCTTTTTGATGAGTTGCCAAGGCAACCAAAAGATCCCATAGACTTATGATTGAAAAATGATTGTGTGACTTTTTCTCCTTAGCCATTGAAGAAATTTGAACTATGCTTGGCAGTATTGTTCTTTGAGTGAACCTCTACCTCTACCATGCTTATGTCTTTATGCCATCCAACATTTTGGTTAATTGCCATGGCAACAATTACTTTTAAAGTAGGAAATCTTAAAACATTTTCTGATCAGAAACCCCACTAAAGTGATATGCCAAACTTATCACAAATGATCTTTAACTAGCACTGAAGCAAGTTATAATTTTATGTCTGCCAACCAGTTCATTTGGCTGTCTTTGCAACTATGTTAAATGGCCTAAAAATTCAAACACTTTATTTGATACTTTTTGGGCCTAAATTCTGCTTTTTATACAGTTTTTTCTTAAAATTGTTAGTGGAATGGCAAACAATGTAGACCCTGATCACACTGCCTCTTTCAGGAGCAGTCTGATCTGGGTCTGCACTGTTTGCATATGCCATTTTGTCATACACTTTGGTGTATGAAATTTTAGGACATTTACCATACAAGGACTTATAGACTTATAATGGGCAAATGATCAAAAGGATATCACCTCTGTAACCTATATCAACCTTATTCATGAAAGTTGTTTTTAAAACAGGAACTCTTTTAAAGCCAGAAAAATGTATTTCAGACTTGGCAGTAATGATCCTTGAGTTCTACCAAGTTTTCTTTTTTAGTCATTTGGTTATGCTGAAATTTGCCATAAACTTACTACAGGAAAGTGGTTCAGTGACATTGTTCTCCAAGTCCCAAAAAAAAGTATATATTCAACCTAATGTTCTTTGATTGGTCAATTTGGATTTTTAAGTCCATCAACTATTTTAATTGGTTGCCATGGCAATTATGAAAACTGTTACATGGCATCGCAGATAAGCAATGGCTGCTTCATTCAGGTGAGCCAGTTGTGTGCTCAAAATCAGTTTGTTCCCAAGGCCAGTACATCAGTCAATGTGGATTGTGTTTTATAATAGAATAATGCATTTATGAATACAGACATGTGTTTATTTAACCAAGATAATGCATTAATGAATGCAATGCGGAGAATTTACTATTTGTTTTGACAGGATATGCATCTTGGATTGCTAAAGTCAGTTTTTATATCAGTGTATTTAGTAACATAATGTACTTACTTGCATTTTAATCTGCAGCTTGATTTGTAAACAATTTGTATAAATACAATTACTTTTGTTAACCAATAAAGTGCCAATCACAACTGCAGCAGATGGTATTTTAAATTTAATTTTTTTTTTTTCAGAAAAAATAAATCTTGACATTTCCTATGAATCGTCTGCATGTATTGTCAAGACTCATTTTCTCTGAAAAATACATTTTATAATATTAATAAAAAAAATGCCATCTGCTACAGTTTTGCATGACACTTTAAGGGTTAAAGTAGGTTTTATAATAATTTTACATGCACAAAATCGTATTAATTATATTCTGATTTTGTTTTTTTTTGTTTTTTGTGGTATTCTGTTATCCTTTAACCAATGTTCTTAAACTTTGTTTTTTGACATTTCGCTCACCATTTTTGCTTTTGTTATATAATGTGGTTCCTTTTGAAATAACACAACATGTTAACCCTTAGAACACCAATCTCAGCTGCAACAGACATTTTGAAAGGCATTGTATTTTTATATTATCATTTTTCAAGGAAAAAAGTCTATACATTTCATGTGAATTGTCTGCCAAACAGACATTTCACATGAATTGTAAAACTTGTTTTCCCAGAAAAAATGAAAAAAAAAAAAAAGAAGATAGAAAGCTACAAATTTTGCTTGGTGTTTTAAGGGTTAAAGATGAGTACTGAGTGAGAATTCTAGGATATTCCTTATTTCTCTATAAAATAACATACTTTTTTGTGGGTACACACTAGCAATGCTTCATGGATTAGTTATGTGTACTCATTACTCATTAGAATTGCTGTTCCTCTGTAAGATGCTTCACTAATGAGTATCCTTAACTTATTTTCAGGAGAACTGGAGGAAATGATCCTAAAATTATCCTCAAGTACTCCTACTCAACAAGTCCTCTTGAATCTTTATATACAATTAGTGCCATGAAGGAAAACAATATGTAATGCACTGTTGGTATACTAACAATTCAGGGATGAGAAAAGTCGCCACTAATCAATCCTGAAATCTGAATATTCAGTCCCGAAATTGAAATGCTTTCCCCAAGTTGGGACTGAGAAACTAAAATAAAATAACTAGTAATTAATTTTTAAAACTATTTCAGGAATATATTAAACAAAACAACTACTTCTGACACTAAAGGATAGTCTTGTGAACAATGTAAAAGTGAAATTTCATGTTTAACATGAAAGTTCTAAATCCTGAAATCAGGATTAATCCCGAGGTTTACCACCCCTGTAACATCTGCAAACAACTTTGGACGTTGTTTCCACTATTTTCATGTTCCATAGTCCATATATGAACATGTGTAAAGTCTACAGTCCATTTAAGAAATGGATGAATAGAAATAGATTCTAAGAGCAATACACACACTTCCATATTGCTCTAAATATAACAGGTGCTTTTCTTTCAGTTCAAAAAAAAAAAAAGAAAAAAGTATTTGTTCTCCATGAAAACATATGCTGTGGGTACTCATTAGAAGTGCCTCAATGAGGCACTTCTAATGAGTACCCACAGCATATGTTTTCATGTCCTCCTTTTATCTAGAGCAGTGTTATCAGATTGTGTAAATACTCGGGTTTTAGTTTTTGTTGGAGGGCTCAAACTCCGGACCTGAACAGCTTCCAGTCCAGTATAGTAAACAAACTTTCCTTCTATCTGTCGGTGTACCTTCGAAAAGAAGAGTAAGTGTATAACAGGAACCTGTACAGTGGGAAATACCCACTGTTGAAAAGGATTCCCTTAACTAGCTGCTTTACCTTGACCCCAGACTAGTCTAATGTTAAAAGTACATTGACATGACAGTAAACAAGCTTCGACCTATACCAAGTATAAAAAGTTCCTTTAAATAAATCTGTCTGCAATTCTTGTCATAGTTATGGTTTTCATATTATCACTTCTTCATTGTGGATGGCCTCGGTGGCTCAGTGGGATATGTGCCTGACTGGTAATCAGGAGGTCAGGGGTTTGATTCTTATGTCCAGCAACATTCTTTCATGGAGATTGATCATGAAATATTTTTTGCGATCATTCTCTCCCTTCTGCTGATTCAAGCATATGCCAGTTTCTGGCAAAAGAATGTGCACAAGTACTGCTTAACCTTTTAGAGGACTAAGCCTGTCTAGGAAGTGTGGAGTGTGGTTAGGTAAAGTGACTGGCTTCACAATACCTTAATGTGTTGACTGGGCTGTAAAACCTCACAAAAAAAAAAAAAAAAAAAAAAAAAAACTTCATTATTGTCCCAGAAATGCATGAAAAAATATTGATGGGACATTAAACGCTAGAATCTCCTTACGTATTAATTGCAGTTTGACTATGAATGTGCCAGAAATACTTGCCAGGGCTTTTGTCCATAGCTTAGTGTTTATTCTTTAAAAGGATGTTGTCAGGCATAGGATTGTTATAGTATAAGGTTATGTAACAGTAAATGGAAACTGAGTATAAGGTTATGTAACAGTAAATGGAAATTGGATAATACAAGACTCAAAGGAAGGAAAGGCTGGAATAATGGTACGATGGCAAAGTTACAACACTAGGACCTCTTTGTAAGATTGTTTAACCCTTGTCCTGCTGAACCCGAATAAACCCTGCCTTCTGAACAAGCCAACTGATCTGGATCTACACTGTTTGTCATAAAGTATGTGAACTTGAATCAACAATCTGGATCAAACAATCTGATTGGCTGACAATTAGAAGTGGATGTAGAATCTTACTTCATTCAGCAGGACAAGGGTTAAAGGTGAACCCAAAAGTACTGTATCGGAACAAAAATGCACAGATTATATAAAAAAATGACCATTTATGATAATTTTTCTATATAATCTTTTCATTTTCATTTCAATACAATATAGATGTTTAGCTAACATAGCTTTTGTTTTGGAACCCAATAATAGTGTTATAAAGAAGTTGTAGTATACATGTATATTCAGTCTGTCAGTAAATAGACAGGCCTGTGAAAATGGTGATGACTCAGAGCAGACTGCTCCTAAAGAGTCTACTCTGTCTTTACTGCACAGTATTTTAGACAATTATAAATGGGTTTGTGGAAATTTTAGGATAATCCTTGTAAGGAGTTAAGATGTCCAGGGCCCAGTTGTTCAAAGCGTCGTTAGCTTAACGAGCTCGTTAAGGGTCATTTCGTTAACTGTTTTAGCGGATTCAATGTACAATATTCTGAAATTTTTTGCTGAAAAAATGTGAGTAGCTTTTGCACTGCAAAAGCTACTCACATTTTTTCAGCAAAAAATTTCAGCATATTTGCGTATCACTCGATGTAAATTTTAACAAATCGTTAACTAACGACGTCGTTAGCTTTGAACAACTGGGCCCTGATATTTAGATAAGGCGTCCAGATAATTAATGGACTGGACCAAGAAAAACATGGACTTGAAACATATGATACGTAACATGGGAAAAAGGGCTCTTATGTCATGAGAGAACAGCAAAGGTCCAGATCGGCATGTATATCGATGTCATCTGATCCGGGTATTGTTTGTCGACATATATTACAGTATCCATTGATTCTGTCAACAGACAATAGCGGCCCTGATCAATCTGTGTGAATGAGCAGGCATTGTTTGTAAATTGCATAAAGCCATTTTTTTTTGTGTGTGTGTGTAGCACATCACATGAATCGAGCCATTTAAGTTGTATGCAGACAGCAAATGTCCTGCACATCTTGGCAGTGTCACTGCTGTATTTCATAATATGAAGTGTTTCTATAAGCAGACAAAAGAAAGTTGTGAGGCCAGATCTTCCCAAACTTCCATGCAATCTTATAACCGTATTAACCCAAAGTATTTGGACATCTCAACACCTTACCATTCTTGTCCTAAAATTTGAACAAGTCCAGTTAATACCTGTTGAAGTGTCTAAATAATGCTGGATGAGGACAAATAATGTAGATTCTTATTGGACACTGCAGTATTCTGCAGCATCAGATCTGGGTCTGCATTGTTTGCCCAGACCTGTTTGTCCAAATACTTATGGTAAATACTTAACTGTTCCTTATACTTTTATTTAGGAACCATTGAACAGTTCTGAACAGTTTGTGTGGGTTAAACAGTCCAATCTGTCTTTTTGCTGTTGTCATAAAATGAGTATTCATACCTTCTCCAATTTTCTGTTTATCTGGTCTAATCTGCTGTCTATTCATATTCCAAAGATCAGTTAAACCTTGTCGTGCTGAATAAATCAAGATGTCACGCTCACTTATGGTTTTCAGCCAATCAGATTACTTGATCCAGGTTGTTGATACAAATTCACATACTTAATGAAAAACAGTGCAGATCCAGATCAGTTGGCTTCTTCAGAAGCCAACTGATCTGGATCTACACAGTTTGCAAAGATAGTATATATCTGGGTTCCGTAAGACGAGGGTTAATTGTGTAGCTCTAGATAAGAGGGGTATCCTGATAAATATTTGTTCTTATTTCTGCTCAAAAGGTATGTTGAGGGTAATCATTAGTAGGGCTTCAGCAAGGCACTTCTAATGAGTACCCACAATATATATTTTTTGTGGAGAAATGGTAAATTTCAAAACCGTTTGGTTAAAAAAAGTGCACTTCCTAGAAAAGAGTACAGAATGTATCTTAATAAAGCCGGCCTCGGTGGCTCAGTTGGATGCGCCGTCCGACTGGAGACCAGGAGGTCGCGGGTTCAACCCCCGCCGAGGTCGGCAACATTCTTTCGTGGAGATTGGTCATGAAATATTTTCTACGGTCATTCTCTCCCTTCCGCTGATTCAAGAAGGGCAGTTGTCAGTTTCTGGCGAAAGAATGTGCACAATACTGGTTAACCGCTTAGAGGACTAAGCCTGCCCAGTAAACGTGTGGTTAGGTAAATTGACCGCGCTCGACATGACCACATTGGGTTGACTGGGCCATAAAACCTCAACACAAACAAAATGTATCTTAATAAAACAATGTTAACCCAGAAAAATTGACCCTTAAAATACCAAGCAAAATTGTAGCAGATAACAATCTATTTTTGTTTTAATTATTTTTCAGAGAAAATAAGGCTTGACTTTTCATGTGATTCATCTGCTTAACAGATGATTCATATGTAGTGTCAAGCCTTATTTTATGTGAAAAATAATGATAGAAAAATAAATAGTTCAAAATGTTGTCTGCTGCAGTTGTGACTGGCATTTTAACCCCAGTCCTGCTGACACCAGATATGCCATGCTTTTGCAAACCGTGTAGATCCAGATCAGCTTCTGAGAAGCCAACTGATCTGGATCTGCACTGTTTGTCATTAAATGTGTGATTTTGTATCAACAACCTGGATCAAGTAATCTGATTGGCTGAAAATTAGAAGTGGGTGTGGTATCTTAATTTATTCAGCATGGCAAGGGTTAAGGATTAATATACATTTCTGATGCTGTTTACTGGTAACCATCCATGTTTAGTTTGTTACTGATAGTTTTGTTTGTACTAATATCATAAAATGATTTTAATTGGATTTTATTTTGTATGAAAAACCAACTCACTTTTTAATAAAAATTTGTAACACATCTACAGAAATAAGTATATATGCTTGTTGTTGTTTATGAGTAAATAAAATATTCTAGAGCTAAAATATTCCTCTTTTTGCTGAACATCCTTTGGTCATATCATTTACATTAATGAATGTAAAAGCCACAGTGTGACAAAAGCTCCCTCCCCGCACTCGTCACCACCACCCCTGCATCATATGCAAGTCATAAGGGTCCATATTTTAGTTTTGATGGCCCAGTGTTTGAGATTCCATCAGTTATAAAGGGTAATCAATGCACTTGGGCTGTGGCTTCAGTGGCTCAGTTGGATGCACATCTGACTGGTGATCAGGAGGTCCCAGGTTTGATCCCTGCTGGGTCCGGCAACATTCTTTCATGGAGATTGATCATGAAATGTTTTCTACAGTCATTCTCTCCCTTCCACTGATTCAAGAAGGGCAGTTGCCAGTTTCTTGCGAACAAATGTGCACACATACTAGATAATACTTAGAAGACTAAGCCTGCCCAGGTAAAAGTGTGGTTATGTAAACCTGACTGCGCTCAGCATGACCCTAATGGACCATCAAACCACAACACAAATAAAACAAAGTTTCAGGGCAGACAACTATACATATCATTTTGACTCCCTTCTGAGAAGGGCTTCACTCTAAAAGGAAAGAGTACTCCCAAGGCAAGCGTTTGGGATGAATTTGCTCCCAAGGGAAGCAAATCTTTTTCCTTATAGAATACTCCTTTTCAAAAGGGGATGCATCAGAAAACAAAAGGAAGTGGCATAGTGAAGGCCCAGGTAACCCTGCATATAGGTCTAGATAAACTATTTTCATCCAGCATTTAATGATAGCTATCTTAGTTCTCCATAAAAGCATATGTATGTTTACATTAGAAACACCTTGCTGAGGCATTTCCAACAAGAACCAAAGATGTTTTTGTGGAGAAATAAGAAAAATATGCGCAACACACAAAAAAGAGTTCTTATGTAATTTGCAGATTATGCAGGCCCTGACTTGCACAGGCTGATATGGGCCTACATTGTGCACTTACAGAATCAGTAGATAATGTAGTGTATGTGGACAGAGCTCAGATCAGACTTCACAGATGCATATGCTCAGCTTGACCGTCCCTGTTTGCATATGGCATAAGGACATTTTCCCCACATTGTGCTTTGTTTTTGTGGAAAAATAAGACAGGATTGCATGGTCGATGGCATTCCATTGCAAAATCCCATGTTTGGTGCTAATGTTGCTTATAGCGTGATAAACCGACAAATGCAAAAATAATGTTGCTCTCACATACCCTTACCGCATGGGGAAGTCATGTAGCAAGTTTGGTTAAATTCCACCTAATGGTTTAGGAGATAGCATAATGGACAGATGGATGGAAAAATGTTGCTCTCGCACACCCTTACCAAGCTGGGAAATCATGTAGCAAGTCTGGTTGTTACGCCCAGCAGTTTAGGAGATTGCATGATAGACAAATTGGACAGATTCACAATATCCCCATTGCTAAAGCATAAGGATAAAAATACTGGATTTACCTTGATGTCACTTACCTATAGCTATGAGTAACAGTATATGCAGTCTGCATACCAACACTCAATATGACAAAATTTGTTATAATGATAATTTGACAGGCACGAAAGCTTCGCTCAAATTTTGGAAGAAGATTGTATTTAGTACTTCAAGAAACATGTTTTGGATATAAGTTAGTATTGCCACAGTGAGGCAAATCTAACAAATATCCAACCGGCCTGGGTGGCACAGATGGATGCACGTCCGACTCGTGATCAGGAGGTTACGGGTTCGACCTCTGCTGGGTCGGTGGTCATTCTCTCCCTTCCGCTAATTCAAGAAGGGCAGTTGTCAGTTTCTGGCAAAAGAATGTGCACAATACTGGTTAACTGCTCAGAGGTCTAAGCCTGCCCAGTAAAAGTGTGGTTAGATAAAGTGACTGCACTCAACATGACCCCACTGGGTTGACTGGGCCGTAAAACCTCAACACAAACAAACAAATGTCCAAAGCATATGTTCTTATAGGAAATCAGAATAAAAGAAAACCTTTCTTACACATCATTCTGCTCAATAAGGATTCTTTACAACAGCAAATTTCATTTTATTGGCAACATCTTTGGGAATAAATGTTGTTCTTGTAATGAGGGTTCACTGTAGATGGCCATCAGAGACTATAATTATATTTGCCCTCCATCCATCCATTTGTCTGTTAAAGGTCTTTTCTGAGTATATCTTCTGTACTGTTTGGCCTTGGCTGACATCTAATGAAGCTGGTGTTGCCAAGCCAACCATAAGTAGGTCACTGTGCAGCCTTATCCAAGTACAATAAAAGTCCCAAAATTTCAAACACTGTGCTATACTTTTTCCACCTAAAAGTTGCATTTTATGCAGTTGTTTCTTGAAATACTTAGTGGAACGGCAAACAGTGTAGCCTCTGATCAGACTCCTTCAGGAAGTATCCGAGTCTGCAGTGTTTGCATATGCCATTTTGTCAGAAACTCTGGGCCCAGTTGTTCAAAGCTAACGATGTCATTAGTTAACGATTCGTTAAAATTTACATCAAGTGATACGCAAATATACTGAAATTTTTTGCTGAAAAAATGTGAGTAGCTTTTGCAGTGCAAAAGCTACTCACATTTTTTCAGCAAAAAATATCAGACTATTGTATATTGAATCCGCTAAAACAGTTAACGAAATGACCCTTAACGAGCTCGTTAAGCTAACGACGCTTTGAACAACTGGGCCCTGATGTACAAAATTTAAGGAAATTTACCATTTGCTGACAGCATGTCTTAAAAGTTGCTCTCTAGAGTACTTATGATTTGTGAGGCTTGAATAAGATCTTTGGTGCAATCAGTTTTTGCGACTTCTCATTATTTAACAAGATTGGTGATTTTCTGAAAGCAAAAAAAAAATTTTCTGATCATCAGGTGAATTTGCGCATTTTCAAAGACAGGATGCAGGATTTGGCCCCATTTTGAAAATTCTACAGGCAACTCTGCTGCATTCTGCAGCGTGTGATCTGTCTGCACCATTTGCCAATATATCAGAACTCTCTTCAGTGACTATGGTAATAACCCTAAACATTGCCTTCTTGTTATTCTTCTTCTACTAACTTATTTACATTGAATGAACACTTCTACTACAACTCTTTGGACTGATCTACTTCCAACAGCAGGGTGTCTGGTTAGTGTTTATTGTAACTATGTTTTTTAATACAAATTCCTGTATTTAATGCCAACAGTGAAGACCCTGATCAGACACTGCATCAGAGTTGCTTCTAGGGTGGGGGATTGTGGGATTTCCATATTTTTTTCAGGTCTTGGTGCTAAATCTGAATCCCAATGCACAGCACGATATCCATTCTGCCCATTTTGGTTCATTCAATATGTAGTTTGGTTTGTAAAACTTCAGATTTTCTAGTTTTGTCAATCATTACATTTCCATGAAAGTCTGTCTTTTCCAGATCATTTATGATAAAGGAGCCAGTCGATTGGATGATGAATAGTACCGAGAACATTTTTGTCATAATTATTCTTGTTGAACTCTCAAGAGAACAGTACTGAGAATCCCTTACGTCATCCATGTTAGAATAATCAGTCAGAGCTCTTTCTTAAGCAGTTGATCATAAAAATCAGTCAGTAGCATGATTTTTTCTGTCCAAGGAAAGAATAAGGAATTTGTGTAGTTTTTGTATTGCCATTGGTCTTACTTTGAATTCCATGCTGCTGTACACATATAGGTGAACCTATCCAATCAATGCAAAGATGTACCATTCAGTTACATGTTCAGAAGCTGGACTAGTGAAAAAACTGACATTTTTAGCGCATTTTATATGATTTTTTTAGTTCATTTTTAAAGAGTTTCTGGAGTTTTGACAGAAGTGTGGATAGTTTTTAAAGTAAATTTGGAGCTTTAATTGTTGAATAAAGGAAAGAAAATCTGGTGTGCGCACTCAAATAATGTGTGTTCAGCAGGTAAAAGTTTAAGGGGTATCCCAAAAATATCACTTTATTATCATCATCTCATTGGGATGATCATTGTGTCAAGTACCACTATGCAAACTACAAAGAAGGAAGGACAAAACTCAGTATAAATTAAATTTTTGCTGTCCTCTTCTTAGTTAAACTTTCTAGTCATCTCTCTTTGCCAGAAAAACAAAAGGACACAAGCAACTTGTCAAGATAATCAAGTCCCTCTGTTCTGATTAACTATTCTAATTAATCACCTATACAAGTGACTGGTCCAGATTCTGAGGTGCCAAATTAATCACCCAATTGGATGATGCTGATCAAACAGAAAGAGAAACAAATCTTGCATCTTGAGAAAGGTACATTAAAATGTACTTCAGGAAGTGATTTCTATGATCAGCTGTTTAAGTAAGTGCTCTGACTGATAATGGCAGACAAGTGATATTTGCAAACTTACTTTGCAGTCAAAGATAATTATACAATCATAAGTTATTAATATCTGTACAAATATTCAATGCTATTTAAAAGGTAAAATTAGCACAGATTTATGCTAAGTGAGTGTATAATAAAACATGAAATCTTTGGTGCAATCAGTTTTTGCAACTTCTAATTATCTTACAAGTTTAGCGATTTTCTGAAAGCAAAAACTTTCTGTTCATCAGAAATGAATTGGTGCATTTTCAGAGACTGGATGAAGGATTTGGCCCGGTTTTAAAAATTCCTAGAGGCAACTCTGCAGCGTGTTATCTGGGGTTGCACTGTTTGCCAATTACCCTTTTGAGGGTTTCCAGACTAAAATAGGTTAAAGGACTCGACTTCCTGGTAACAGATAATAAAATGCTGGATGAATTTTAAACAGTGCAGACTCTGATCAAGGAGCCCTTTGATCCGGATCTGCACTGTTTTCCATACGCCCAGAGCTATTGGCCATTTAGTTTACAATTCTTTAAACACACCTCCAGGTAGTCTAATGGATTGGTTCAAATTTTAGCAAAGATGACAGGGAAGTACAGTGACCAAGGATGCTGGTATAACTACTGTAGCTTAACCCATTGTAGTCGGGAGACACGTAAAAGGGTAACTGGCAAACAGTGCAGACCCAGATCAGACGCCGCAGAACGCGGCGTCTGATCAGGGTCTCCACTGTTTGCAAATAGTTTAGCCATTTTTCTCTAGGAATATGTAGATCTCATAGCAGGACGTACCTAAAATTGAAATTGGACTCTTCGAATATATTGTGTGGGAGAGTCTATTCAGTAAACAATGGGTTAATTTACCAAAAGAAAACAAACCAGAATTATGAAGTAATGGATTTGAATTTATTATGACAGTTTGATGTCCATTTTCATAGTCAGTCTTCCAAAGACTCATTACATTTACAGGGGGGCAACTCTGTCAAAACTGTTTTATCTCCCTCTACACTAAGAGGAACAATCTGCTCTTAGGAGCAAATTTTTTCTTGTTAGAGTGAACCCCTATTTTAGAAGGGGTATGTCATATGGAAAGCAAACAGGAAGTCACAAAAGTTGTGTCCCTTGTAAAACTGCCAGAAAATCTACCATGAGTAACTAGTCCTCTTGATACTCACAGGCATGCAGTCAGTAACTTGATTCTTCACATAACAAATCTTTCAATACAAGCACAACTGTTTGCCAGGGCCCAGTTGTTCAAAACTAACGATGTTGTTAGTTAACTTATCGTTAAAATTCTGATCATTAAATGTGGCATATATGCTAATATTTTTGCTGAAAAAATGTGAGTAAAAGCTACTCACATTTTTGTAGCAAAAATACCTGTGAATTAAATATACATTGTAGTAGTTACTAGAACATTTAATATTTTGACCATAAACAAGCTTGTTAAGCTAACAACGCTTTGAACAACTGGGCCCAGTATATATGATGACAATGACGATGAATAAACTGTTCAGGTTTAATGATGTGTCAACCCAAGACGGTCATTTGTGTAATATGGTACATTGGGACTTGTACAAATTTTTGGTTATCGTAATAACTCTAAGTATTGGGACAGATAGGCCTTTGCAAACAGTGTAATCCCAGATCAGATGGCGCAGAATGTGGCATCTGATCAGGGTCTACACTGTTTGCCATACATATAGCAATATCAAGCGGTAGAAGAATGGACTACTTGAAATGTTACGATAAGTATGGTAAGTAGATAAGGTGTCCCAATACAGAAGGGTAAATACAGTAAGTATGGTAAGGAGATGCAGTGGTCAGAATATTCATATGCATATTTAAAAGTACACTGCTTGACTGATAAAATCAACGACATGTACAAATGAGAAAAGGGTCCTTATCACATATCGTATGTTGAAAATGTAGGCCCAGGTCAGCATGTGTGTATATTGCTAAACAGAGAAGACCATAGTTCCAGATAGGAAATATTTTTTTTCTTATTTCCCTATAAAAATCTTTTGTGGGTACTTATTAGAAGTGCATCACCAAGATGCTTCATTATGCGACATTTTTTACATCCAAAATGTATGGATACTTTTCTTATTTCTGCTCAGAAAAATATGCTGTGGGTATCCATTACATGGATACCCACAGAATATTTTTCTGTGCAGGAATAAGAAAAATATCCAAACATTTTGGTTGCAAAAAGTGTCTTATCTGGAGCCATAGAAAACCCTGATCCAAGTGCACAGATGTGCAGGCTGATCTGGGTCTTAGCTCACATGACATAATGACATTCTTCTTACACTGCAGCTTATATTCCAGGATGGAAGATCATATGGAATATTATGCCACAAAAGGCTGATGGCTATAAAACTCTACAGTTCCCTTTTTTCAGTATAATTTCATTGTTTCTGTAAAAATTCTCATAAACCATAGCACAATGAAGGACTCATCTTGCCAAAAGATTTATTTGTTTCATGTTTAGCAGACTGGGTAAAACTTTTAACAGATGACGATTTGAAATATTTTCTACCAAAATAGGCTTTGACATTTTATGCAAATTGTCTCCTAAGGAGAAATAAGTAAAATATCAATTTGTCGTCTGCTGAACCTGCCCAAAGAGTGGTAAAGATTAATCTTTTGCCTGATATTATTATTATTTTTTTTTTTTTTTTTGTAATGGAGAAGTATTAAAGAACAAATGCATAAAAAATGTTGGCAAGCTCAAAGATATTGTATTTAAGTAATAATAATATGACCTCCACTGCCACTATATCCTATAAAAAAGTCATAAACAAGTAGACACATTACCGGTATTAAGATGAAAAGAACCCTATGGTTTGTGGTCATCAGCTCCTTGAGACATAATAAATTGTGAGACCCCACAATATATTTTTTTAAACCTTAGTAAATAAGACTTCCATCAGTCATACCCTAAGTCTACTATGAAAGTCTGATAATTTCACATGCTAGTAAACACATTCCACAGACTAAACACGCTCATCTCCAAATGTTAGCTGTCTTCTTCCTTTTTCTTCTTGCCTGGAAAAAAAGCCAAACAAAATATAAGAAAGAATCAGGGCCCCAGATAAGATGCTTTTCATCCAATAAGAAGATATTTTTCTTATTTCTCCATGTTGTGAGTACCCATTAAAATCATGTTAGGGAGACATTTCTGACGATTACCCACATCATATTGTTAGAGAAATTATAAAAATACATGTGAATACCCCTCTAATCTGGAGCTCTGGGAATCATTACCAAGCAGGGCCCAGTTGTTCAAAGCTAATGATGTCGTTAGTTAAAGATTCGTTAAAATTTATATCAAGTGATACGCAAATACGCTGTAATGTTTTGCTGAAAAAATGTGAGTAGCTTTTGCAGTGCAAAAGCTACTCACATTTTTTCAGCAAAAAATATCAGAATATTGTACATTGAATCCACTAAAACAGTTAACGAAATGACCCTTAACGAGCTTGTTAAGCTAACGCCTCTTTGTACAACTGGGCCCTGATGATAAACCTTTAGCATTTTGTGAGTTATATCAACAGATGACTTGATATTTTTTTCATCTGTTAATATTTTTTCAAGAAAACAGCACCCGACATTTCATTCAAATTGTCTCCTAGGCTGTCCCAATGTACAAACATCCACTGTACTAGCACAGCAGATACATTTTTACACAACCGATTATAACTGATACATTGTTAAAAAGGAGGGTAAAACCTCAAAACCATCACTCAGAAAATAACATTTCATGTAATATGTCTACTGTATTTACCCTAGGTATTTGGGCATAGAAGCCTGAGCAAACAGTACAGACCTGTATCAGATGCCACAAATATGTGACATCAGGGTCTTTGTTTGTTTGTGTTGAGGTTTTACGGCCCAGTCAACCCAATGGGGTCATGTCGAGCATGGTCAGGCTTAGTCCTCTAAGCAGTTAACCAGTATTGTGCACATTCTTTCGCTAGAAACTGACAACTGCCCTTCTTGAATCAGCGGAAGGGAGAGAATGAACGTAGAAAATATTTCATGATCAATCTCTATGAAAGAATGTTGCCGACCTCGGAGGAGGTTGAAACCGCGACCTCCTGGTCTCCAGTCGGACGGAGCATCCAAATGAGCCACCGAGGCCGGCCTGATCAGGGTCTACACTGTTTGCCACTCATCCTGCAATTTTTGTACCCATCACCAGACAATAAAAATAGAGTTATTCAAGTTTTAGAACAAGTATGATAAGGAGTTATTGTGTCTGAATATTTAATGCTTAGCACTCTGATTAAAATTTCAGCAGACACCATTTTGGAAATTTTTCTCATTTTTCCCAGGAAACAGGCTTTGACAGTTCATGCAAACTGTCTCCAGTGGAGACAATTTGCATGAAATGTCAAATCCTGTTTTCTAGGAAAAATTTGAAAAATATCAATTTGTCGTCTGCTGAGTTTGCCTTGAGTGTGGTAAAGGTTAAGGTAAATACAGACCTTTAGAAACCATGTCTCATTTGTCGTCTGCTAGAATCACTTTCAGTGTTAAACCTACCTTCATCCCTCGCCTTCATTCTGCTGATAAAACCTTGGCTTTTGTTCTTCCTGAACTGTTCAAAGGGGTCATTCATGGTTACTCCCACCCCCTTGAACTGGTCCTGTCGATCTCTGACATCCCCTGCTTCAATGGGATCAACGATGCCCTGTTCCTTGGCTCCAAGCCCTCTGCCACGCCAACCTGAAATGTATTTCAGTACATGTCATGGAAAATGCATATTCATGTACTTACAATCGAAACTGCATGTACTATAAATGTCCTATAATTTCGTACGTTCTGACAAAATGGCATATGCAAACAGTGCAGACCCAGATCACACTGCTCCTAAATTAGCAGTTGGATCAGGGTCTACACTTTTTGCCTAACTATAAAAGAAACAACTGCATAAAAAGCAAAATTTAGGCCAGAAAAGTATGAAATGAAGTGTTTGAAATTTCAGGACATTTAACATAATTGAAGGATTATTTTTGTTATGTATGCACCTACACAGATTTTGTGATACTCACTGCATCACACTGGAAAAGCAATTCTTATGAGTACCATAAAAGATATTAAATTAATAAAATAAACAACAACAAATTTTACCTTCAATTATCATATGCAGAGGATAATAAAACTTTTAGAGACTGAATAAGTGACTGATATAAGGCAGTGGCTGTTGCTGATAAATGACAAATAAAATCAAAAAGTTCCCCAATGATGATAATGATGATTTGGTGTTTACATCCCTTTCAACACTTTCTAAGTCATATCAAGACAACAGATGAGGGATTACGAAAGACTCTGTGAGATGGAAAGCTTTACATTCACGAGATGAATTCCACATCCAGCAAGATTCCAATCCAGGCCCATGATCCTAAATTAGATGCACTAACCACTCAGCCACCCAGATCCTTCAAAAGTACCACTATATACTGTAGTTATTCTTTTTAAAGCATTCAGACACCATACTTGTCCTAAATTTCACAAAAGTTTATTTCACTACCTGTAGTTGTGTGTAAAACTTGCTGGATGGGTGGCAAATAATGTAGACCCTGATAAGGTGCTGCATCAGGCCTCGAGGTTATAAAACTTTTTTCATGCTCAACTCAGCTGAGCATGAAATTTTCTCTGCTAATAAATATGAAAATATCAACAATAGGGCAATGTTTAGCAAGAAAGTATTTGCAATTATTAGTAATTTTAGATTTATTAGCAGGAAAAGTTTCATGCTCAGATGAGTTGAGCATGAAAAAAGTTTTATAACCTCGGGCCTGATCTAGGTCTATACTGTTTGCTCAGCCTGTCTGTCCAAATATTTAAGGTAAATTCAATGCAATTTGGCAATAGTAACCCAGCTAGCATTCTACGTAAATCTACATCGGGCCATCATCGGGCCGTCAGCTACCCTGACGGGCCGATGACAGCCCGATATAGATTTACGTAGAATGCTGACTGGGAAAATATCTTACCCATCATCTTTAGTAATTTATGACCTTTGTTCTCTTCACCAAGTTTCTCCTGTGTTGTTCCCTGCGCAGCAGCGGCCGCAAGGAAAGCTTCTGTTGAACTGAAATAACATAAAAAGTATGTGTTCCTGTGCTAACAGTGCAAACAAAGACCGGAAAAAGCAAATATTTCCTTTAACCCGTTTTAGTCTGGAAACCTTCGAAAAGGCTATTGGCAAACAGTCCGTATATACAGTATGTATGTTTGAGTCTGATGGGCACCTATTCAATCTAAAATAGGTTAGGAGTAGCCCCCTAATGAGATGATAATGGTTTTGTGTTTTAACCCCCTTTCAACATTATTTAAGTTGTATCGAGATGACCCTTATGAAAAGGTTGGTAAATCAGAGGACTTGTTAAGGAGGTGTATTTAGCGATAATTCTGGGATAATTTTCTCCATTTCTCCATAAAAACATAGGGAGAGGGGCTTCTAATGAGTACCCACAACATATGTTTTTATGGAGAAATAAGAAAAATTATCCCCTAACTATCACCAAATACTCCTCCTTAACAAAGTCCTCTGTAAATACATCAGTGCCAAAACAAAGAAAGTGTATCCATCCCACTAAACTATAAGTTCATCACAACAGGTCTCATAAATGGCAGGGTAATTTGTTTGTGTTGAGGTTTTACGGCCCAGTCAACCCAATGGGGTCATGTAGAGCACAGTCACTTTTTCTAACCACACTTTTACTTGGCAGGCTTAGTCCTCTAAGCAGTTAACCAGTATTATGCACATTCTTTTGCCAGAAACTGATAACTGCCCTTCTTGAATCAGCAGAAGGGAGAAAATGACAGTAGAAAATATTTCATGATCAATCTCCACGAAAGAATGTTGCCAACCCGGTGAGGGAGAATGGCAGGAAACAGGTTTATGGTAAATGTTCCAAAATTTCCAACACTTTATTCCATAGTTTCTGATTACAGTTTAGCTTTGCACATAATTAATTCTTAGAATACTTAGTGGAATGGCAAACAGGAATTCTCTCCGTCTCTCTCTGTCCTTCTCTGTCTCTCTCTCTGTCTCTAAGAATCAGTATTATGCTTGATTAAACTACTGATATTTTTGTTATCATAACTATTTAAATATATTATGTATTTTTGTTGTTTTTTTGCATGCCTAAAATAAAAAAAAAATAAAAAGTATTTTCTACTAATTAAATCAACATACAATGTTGGTGGTGTTATGCTCCTTGACCTTGTCCGTGACCTTCTACGTCTTCTTGGAGGAGATGGTGACCTTGACCTGCTGCTTCTTCTGTATGGAAGAGGTGATCTTGATGCAGAATATGATCTTGATCTAGATCCTGACCGAGATCTAGAACGGGATCTTGAGCGTGATCTTGATCTTGACCGGGACCTTGAGTAAGATCTTGACCCAGAACGTGGTGATTTTGACCTGAAAAGTTGGAAAAACTAGATTAAATTGTTCATGCATCAAATTCAATCTTATTTGTTTGTTTGAGTTGGAGTTTTATGGCTCAATCAAAACTGTTAAGGTCATGTCAAGCCGGTCAGGGTAAAAAAAAATGACACTATAGTGTCTAGAGTCCATATTAGGAAGAAAGCACTTGTAAGAATCCAGTGACTCAGAGATGATGCTATTGACATTAAAATATGGTAAAGTCTTTAGACCATGAAAAACAGGTCATAGTCATAAAATGATACCACTTTGTTTGGGAAGGTGTCTGCCATATAAGATAATTGTAGGTGTAAAAGTTATTCAGAAGATAACTTTGAAAGCCAGAGTTGATGTAAATGTTGACAGACAGATGTAAAGATTGACAAAATAATGCTACACAAATAAAATATTTTACCTTGATCTACTCCTACTACGACTGTTGTATCTCCTCCCTACTGAAGGCGGGGATTTCCTTGCTGACGTAAATCGTGGCGATCCATCTCTATCTCTACCTTTTTCTGGTGACCTTGACCTTGACCTTGACCTTGATCTGGATCTGGATCTGGATCTAGATCGTGACCGAGATTGGGACCTTGATCGCTGAAACCTGCTTTCTTTCATCTTTTTTGCTTTCTGTTTTGCCTTGAAGAATTCAAACAAGCCTAATTTTTCCCAGCCTTCGCTGAAATTTATTAAAAAAAAAAAAATATATGTAAGCTAACAAAAATATACAGACATTTGAGCTAGTTAACATTAAACATGGGTAAAAAATTCAGCAGACAACTTGTCATAGTAAATAGTGCACACCCAGCTAAACGTTTAAAGCACTAAATAAATTTGAAGCAAAAGACATTCAAAAATTGTTTTTGTTTTTTTTTTTTCAGGGAAAATCAGACTTGAAATTTCATGTAAATCGTCTGCTAGGCAGATGATTCACAGAAATGTTAAGCCCTATTTTCTCTGAAAAAATAGAAAAAATATGTATTTCAAAGTACTGTCTGCAGTAGTTGTGATTAAATAGGATTAATCTGCTCCTAAAGCTGTATTTCAGACACATTACCAGGTACAGTAAATGTCCTAAAATTTCGAATACTTTTTAGGCCTAAATTTTGCTTTTTATGTAATTCTTTCTTAAAATACTTATTGGAATGGCAAACAGTGTAGACCCTGATCAGACTGCTCCTTCAGGAGCAGTCTGATCTGGGTCTGCACTGTTTGCATATGCCATTTTGTTAGACACTTTGGTGTAGAAATTTTAGGACATTTCCCGTAGTTTATGGAAGCATGTAGCTCAGTAGTAAGCCCATTGGCCTCTAGAATCAGAGGTACCAATATCAATCCCAGCGTAGGCAATGGAATTGCGGTGTCCAAACATGCTTTCCTTTATGTCATTTGCTGGGAAAACATGAAAACAGTATGCTGTCCTTCAGATATGGACATAAACTAGAGGCCCCCATTGTGCAGGGAAAGTCACCCCATGAGCAGGTTTAAGAACCCTATGGTAATTCAAGAAAGAAAGAAAATAGGATGGAAGGAAGGAAGAAGAAAGGAAGAAAGGGAAAGAAAGAAACCAAGCTAAATGGATTTGTTCTAATTTATGAGTAATTATGTTCAAAACATTAGGGTGCCATAGCTACTCCTGGTACTGGGACATATAGGCCTGAACAAACAGTGTAGACCCAGATTAGCAGAGCTTTGCATCTACTCAAAGTTTACATCTTTGCCTCTCATCCGCAAGTTATTGACATATCAACAGGTAGAAAAAGGGGCTTATTCTAATTTTAAGGCAAATATGATAAGGCATTCAGCTGTCCTAATGTTTAGGGTAAACATGGTAGTTTATGGTATGGTCTTTTTTTATGTATCCACAGTAAATTCCTGACACCAGCACAGCTCTAATTACATACCATATTTACCTTAAATTATCAAGATACCTTGACTCCTTATGATACTTCTCCTAGCTCCAGATAAGAGTAGAAAATTATTTTTCTCATTTCTATACAAAAACATATGGTACTCAAAGCACAAAAAGAGCCCTTATGCATTTTGTGGATAATGTAGGTTCAGATCAGCATGCACATCTGTGCAGTCTTATCTGGGCATTTTCTGTTCATCGTCATATACTACGGTATCGACTGATTCTGTAAGCGGACAATGGAGGCCCAGATCAGCCTGCACTTATACGCAGGCTGATCAGAGCCTTCATTGCCTGCAAATTACATATGGGCCCTTTTCGTGTGTTGCTCATCATCATATGTTGTGGGTACTCATTAGAAGTGCCTCGAATGAGCACTACACAGTATATGTTTTTGTGGAGAAAAATAAAAAATATCCATACTTTTTGACTGAAAAAAGCATACAAACTGGTACTATGCTTCTTATCCTAAACTCTGAATAAGAAATAGATAACAGGGAACAATGTACCTGTCTATGGGTCTATAAGGCTTGATAAATAAACATGCATTGCAAGCAAACTGAGTAACAGTAACAACACATAACTATAGATAAGGGGGTGGGGGGGGGGGTATCCACATAATACTTTTGTATTATTTCTGAATGAAAATGTTCATATCATCATGATCATAATCAGATTTTTGATTCACGTGCAGGTACAGGGGCAACATCCAGTGGGCCCCCTTCCAGATAGATGGCTTGCTGCATGCATGGCAGCTCTCACACCAAATCTCCAGGTATGTCTATCATGAGGGTTGATAGCCGAGAGCTTCCACTCTCTGCAATCCCTCTGTGTCAGCTGTTTCCATGTCATCTTGAGCCTCCCAGGCCCATGCTTTCCATCAACCTGTATGTCAAAGGCTGTCTTGACTGCACCATTGGAGCGTTCCACATGTCCATACCAATGAAGCCTTCTTTCCTTCAGAATGAGGTCCAGATCCTCAATGCCAAGCTGCACAAGTAGCTCATTGGACTTGGTGGTAATAATGTCTTGCTGCCTGACATTGCAGATCTGTCTGATCACTGCCCTGTCATTTCGCTGCAGGTGCTGGAGGTTTGGCTTTGTCAATGGCCACGTCTCACTGGCGTGGAGCATTGCGCTCCGCACACAAGAGCTTTACACACGGCCACGTGTCTTGAAAGAGAGGTGGAGTGAAGAGAGAGCTGGCAGCAGATCCTTGAACTTCTGCCAGGCAGTTTACACATGTGTTGTGGTCGAGAAAGTTCACAGCCACCTGCTGTTGAGAGCATGTCTCCTAAGTAGCAAAAGGAAGCTACCACCTCAAGCTTGTCAGGTCCGACCTGAACTTCCTTCTCTGGTCTGCCATCCAAGGGCATGCAGTTCCCTGGCATCCTGTACATCTGTTGTCAGGGTCCTTTGTCTAGCACTTGAACCCACTGCATTTCTTGTGCACCCAGTGCTTGCAGCCATTGCAGAAGATGCTGCTGCCCACTCGTGCGACAGACCGCACATGGAAACTCGCCTGAACTCTGCAAGAGGTCCAGGCCCGTACCGCAGATCATGGTACTCTCAGTCCTTTCTTCTCCATTGCTTCTTTCCAAGTCAAGAGCCTTCTGACACATTCCTCGAGGGATTCAGCGATGATAACAAGGTCATCGGCATAGAGGCACTACTACTACTAATGAGTCCCACAACACACATTTTTGTGGAGAAGTAAGAAATATATCAGTACTTTTTGGTCAAAAATGTGCCTTAGCTGGAGCTATGACATTATGTAAAGTAAACTATGTACCTGTTGCTAGGTCAAGCAGACCTTGCCGGTAAACAGTATCCACATAATACTTTTGTATTATTTCTGAATGAAAATGTTCATATCATCATGATCATAATCAGATTTTTGATTCACGTGCAGGTACAGGGGCAACATCCAGTGGGCCCCCTTCCAGATAGATGGCTTGCTGCATGCATGGCAGCTCTCACACCAGATCTCCAGGTATGTCTATCATGAGGGTTGATAGCCGAGAGCTTCCACTCTCTGCAATCCCTCTATGTCAGCTGTTTCCATGTCATCTTGAGCCTCCCAGGCCCACGCTTTCCATCAACCTGTATGTCAAAGGCTGTCTTGACTGCACCATTGGAGCGTTCCACATGTCCATACCAATGAAGCCTTCTTTCCTTCAGAATGAGGTCCAGATCCTCAATGCCAAGCTGCACAAGTAGCTCATTGGACTTGGTGGTAATAATGTCTTGCTGCCTGACATTGCAGATCTGTCTGATCACTGCCCTGTCATTTCGCTGCAGGTGCTGGAGGTTTGGCTTTGTCAATGGCCACGTCTCACTGGCGTGGAGCATTGTGCTCCGCACACAAGAGCTGTACGCACGGCCACATGTCTTGAAAGAGAGGTGGAGTGAAGAGAGAACTGGTAGCAGATCCTTGAACTTCTGCCAGGCAGTTTACACACGTGTTGTGGTCGAGAAAGTTCACAGCCACCTGCTATTGAGAGCATGTCTCCTAAGTAGCAAAAGGAAGCTACCACCTCAAGCTTGTCAGGTCCGACCTGAACTTCCTTCTCTGGTCTGCCATCCAAGGGCATGCAGTTCCCTGGCATCCTGTACATCTGTTGTCAGGGTCCTTTGTCTAGCACTTGAACCCACTGCATTTCTTGTGCACCCAGTGCTTGCAGCCATTGCAGAAGATGCTGCTGCCCACTCGTGCGACAGACGGCACATGGAAACTCGCCTGAACTCTGCAGGAGGTCCAGGCCCGTACCGCAGATCATGGTACTCTCAGTCCTTTCTTCTCCATTGCTTCTTTCCAAGTCAAGAGCCTTCTGACACATTCCTCGAGGGATTCAGCGATGATAACAAGGTCATCGGCATAGAGGCACTACTATTACTAATGAGTCCCACAACACACATTTTTGTAGAGAAGTAAGAAATATATCAGTACTTTTTGGTCAAAAATGTGCCTTAGCTGGAGCTATGACATTATGTAAAGTAAACTATGTACCTGTTGCTAGGTCAAGCAGACCTTGCCGGTAAACAGTCTAGCTACACGTAAATGCATCAATGTGTCTGTCTTAAAGTCTGTTTTGCTTTGAAAGAAAACAGACACTGAGAACAGTGTAACAATATGTTTGTTTGTGTTGTGGTTTTACGGCCCAGTCACCACAATGGGGTCATGTTGAGCGCGGTCAATAAGCCTAATGACACATTTACTGGGCAGGCTTAGTCCTCTAAGCGTTTAGCCAGTATTGTGCAGATTCTTTCTCCAGAAACTGACAACTGCCCTTCTTGAATCAGGTAACAACATGTAAATTAAGCAATGTACATGCCACCAGGCCAGTAAACAGTCCTACAACATGTAAATGGAACAATGTATCTGCCTCTTGGTCAGTCAGGCCATGTAATTCAATGTAGATGCATGTATATAGAAAGAGAACAACCTACTTGTTTCTAAGTCTGGCAGACCTTCATTAAAGGAAAGAAATTTTATTTTTATTGATTTTATTGATGTGTAAACTCTGGCAAATCACTCACAAACTGAATAGGCTTTATGTCAAGTTTGTGAATGATTTGCCAAAGTTTACACAGCAATAAAATCCATGACGATAATTCAGTCTTTATAATTCCAAATTTGTCATCAAAATGTTACATATGTCGCCAAAAATGTCAATCTTTTGAGACAGCTGAAGGAAAATAGATCCAACTGATTCCTGCTCTGAACTTTATTTACCCTTATCCTGCTGAATAAATTAAAATGCCACACCCACTTCTAATTTTCAGCCAATCAGATTAATTGATCCATGTTGTTGATACAAATTCAAATACTGAATGGCAAACAGTGCAGATCCAGATCAGTTGGCTTCTGAAGAAGCCAACTGATCTGGATCTACACTGTTTGCAAAGGCAGGACATATCTTGGTTCAGCAGGACTAGGGTTAAAGTGTAAAATTTTTCCTTCATTCAATAAAATTGTGTGAGATGTGTATATGGATAAGGGGTTTGAATCATATTAAAGTAAACAACCAAGATACAAGTGTATACAAAAGGAACAATGTGCTTGTCTCTAGATAGTTCAGATATAGAGAAAGTGAAAACTGTACCTGTCTCTAGGTCTGTCATGAAATGGTGGACTGTAGAATGCTTCAACTGCTGCCAGTAATCTCTCACTAGGGGGCATTGGGGGTGGCAGACGGATATCCTTGGGATCCAGGGGTCTGTAGTCATGATCTTCCAGCTGTAGCAACAAAACAAGGAGACTGTGATATACAAGTCACTGGAAACCATTCCTAGCTACAGTAGTAAGTTTTACTTTCATCATTTTTAACTTTGTCATGAAAAAACTGTAACAGATGACATTCTGTTTTGTTTTATTTTTATTTTTTTCAGGAAAAAATAAGGCTTGATATTTCATGTCTAGCAGACAATTCATATAAAAGTCAAGTCTTTTTTTTTTTCTGAAAAAAAAAAGAATGTTGTTTTCTATCTATACTTTCATTTCAAAAAACACCTCATAAAATAAAGAAAAGAAAAAAACCTAGATACCATAAACCAATGTTCACAGAAATAAGTTTCTACTTTTTCCTTTTTTTTTTTTTTTTTTTTTTTAATTTCATTACTACTAATAATCATTTCAATGATGTTTTATAATAATCTCACAAATTCTGTAGAGTTTGCTCCACAAACAGAGGGATGAACCTATGGATCAACAGAATGACTCTTGCATGTAAATAGCATATGTTAAATTCATTATTCTAATTTTTAGCTTTACCTATCCGGGTCTGACTTGTCAAAACAATCAGCAAATGAACACTTCTACATTGCTGTAACAAACAATGATACTGCTGATGTTGTGAGTGTTTCAGCTTTAATAAGGACAGCAGTCAGAAAAATATTTTCATTTTTCCCCCCATGGAATCATCTTGGCATGAAAGGTCTGACAAAATACCATTACATCTCCAAATACTTCATATAGCAATAGTCAATATCAACTTTTGTATTTGAAACATACCTTTTTTTTTTTCTTTTTTTTTTTTTTTTTTTTTTTGACCCTAAACATGTCAAGAAAAACTGCATCCGAAAATGTCGTCTGTTTATGTTGTCTGCTGCATCTTCTTGAAAACTTACAAAATATATTTTTGCATACAGACAAACAGCGTGGACCCTGATCAGTCTGCTCAGTGAAACAATGACAACAAAGCAGACAACAATTGTTGTGGTGTGGTAGGCATCTTAAGAGCTAAGAAAACAATTCCTACCTTAATCAAGGGAGCAATCAGCCCAGCTGGTAACTCATAGTACGGCACAGATGGCGTGAGGTCTATATCTGGTGGGGGCACATGTGGTCCACCAGGCCGAGGAAACCCTGGAGGTGGTTTACTGAAGTCAGGTAGTGGCATCCCTGGCAGTGGGGGAGGAGCCCATGGCCTTGGACCTAAAACAATGAAGTAGTAGACGATAGAAAACAAACATTTCCTGAAGGGGAACAGTAAAGAACTGGACCAGCCTGAGCTACACAGCTCCAAAAAAGCAGGGGCATCCATATAAATATTTCTCTTACTCCTACACAAAAATGTATGTTGTGGGTACACATTAGAAGCACCTAAAACATGTTGGGGGTACACATTAGAAGCACCTAAAACATGGGTACTCCTTAGAAGCACCTAAAGCATGTTGTGGGTACTCATTAGAAGCACCTAAAACATGTTGTATGTACTCATTAGAAGCACCTAAAGCATGTTGTGGGTACTCATTAGAAGCATCTAAAACATGGGTACTCATTAGAAGCACTTAAAACATATTGTAGGTGCTCATTAGAAGTGCCTCAATGAGGTACTTCTAATGAGTACCCACAACATATGTTTTCATGGAGAAGAAAGAGAAATATATGTATGGTAGATGTCCTAAAATTTCGAACACCAAAGTTTCTAACATCATGGCAGAGGCAAACAGTGAAGACCAAGATCAGACTGCTCCTGAAGGAGCAGTCTGATCAGGGTCTACACTGTTTCCCGTGCCACCAAGTATTTTAAGAAGCAACTGCATAAAAAGCAAAATTTAGGCTAAAATGGTAATGAATAAAAAGTTTGAAATTTTAGGACATTTACTGTATCGATAATTTTGCTTGAAAAAATGCCGTATCTGGAGATATGCTGGTCTGGACAATCACCAAATATACACAAAGTCATATTCTTTCGTTTGTTTGAGTTGAAGTTTTACTTCCCAGTCAACACTGTTAAGCTCATGTCAAGCAGGTTAGATAACTTACATTTATCCTGGGCAGGCTTAGTTCTCTTAGTGGTTAACCAGTACTTATGCACATAATTTTGCCAGTAACTGACAACTGCCCTTCTTGAATCAGCAGAAGGGTGAAAATGACAGCAGATGCGGTTTCATGATCACTCTCTCGAAAATTATGCTGCCTAGCTGGGATTCCAACCTGCTACCTTGCATTTGCAGTCTGACGTACTACCAACTGTGCTATGTAGCCCGGCAACACATATTCTACAATGTCAGCTATACAACCTTGCTCATTTCCAACACAGATGATTTGTTTGTTTGTTTGATTTGGGCTTAACGTCGCTTTCAACAATCTTTCAGTCATATCGTGACGGCGTCTGGATGTGACAGGGAGTTCAATGCTCACTTTTAGAGTGCTGCCTCACTGAAATATCATGCCCCAGACACTTTGACATGATATTCCACCCAGTCACATTATACTGACACTGAGCTGACCAGTTCCGATTCCTAGCTCTACTTTCTTAATGCTGAGCGCCAAGCGAAAGAGCAGCTAGTACCATTTTTAAAGTCTTTGGTATGACCCAGCTGGGGATCGAACCCTCAACCTCCCGGTCACAAAGCGGACGCTCTACCACTGAGCCACTGTGCCGGTCAACACAGATGATAAATGAATATACTGCTACTGGTAGAACAATGCATTAATACAAATTTAAGGACAAGCATGGTAAAGAGTTAAGGTTAATGATGATGACGATAATAAGTTGGTGTTTCATGTCCCTTTTAACATTGTTTAAGTCATACTGAGACAATGAAAGGCTCTCTGCAATGAAGCTCTGTACAGACATAAGCTATATTCTACCTCCAGCAGGATTCAAACCTAGGACCTTGTGATCCAAAGTTTTTTTTGTTTTTGTTTTTTGTTTTTTTTATTTGGGTTTTACGGCCCTTTCAAGAATATTTCACTTATATCGAGCAGATCCTTCATCAAAGGTGGGCAAAAGCCGGAGAACTCGGGGGAAAAACCACCTGACCATCCGTAAGTAGAACTTGGCTTTCCCACATGTGACCCGAGCGAGGCTGGAACCACAGTGGTGAGAAACCTAATGGATTAAGATCCAAGGTTTGCATGATCCAAAGTTGGGAGTGCTAACCACTCAGCCACCCAGACACTTCAAACGTTTCTCAATATTTAGGGTATATACAGTAACAGTATTTGTTTGTTTGTGCTGAGGTTTTATGGCCCATTCAACTCATTGGGGTTATTCGAATGCAGTCAGTTTACCTAACCTAACTTTTATTGGGCAGGCTTAGTCCTCTAAGTGGTTAACCCTTGTCCTGCTGAATAAATTATATGCCACTCCCTTTTCTAATTTTCAGCCAATCATTTTCACCAAGTTTCCTCCCCTGAAAGTGTATACATTTCCCTAATAATAAAATAAATATTTTAAGGGTCACTATAACATCTTCCACAGAGACCGGCCATAGCTCTAAATAACAAATAATTTTTTTTTTATCATTTCTCCACAAAACATATATTGTGGGTACTTATTAGAAGTGCCTCAGTGTGGCACTTCAAGTATCCACAACTTATATTTTTGTCCAAGGTATTCCTAAGAGTACCAACAATATATATGTTTTCATAGAGAAACTAGAATATGTGTGTTTGTAAAACACCATCTCCCCAACTATATGAAAGTCCCTACAAAATGCCATGACTCTAGCAAATAATTTTGAAATTGGAGCAAAGCAAACTGATTTGGAATCGGATCAAAACAGAATTTTCCAAAGTTGGATCAAAAGTCAACAGATGATCTCATCATACATGATCAGCCCCAATCAGCATTCCAAATTTCAAGGCTCTATCTCAAAACGTTTTTGAGATATCCTGCTGTTAAGGTAAGCCCAGCAACTGAATGAATGGATGGACAAACGAACAGCCCAAAGCTATGACACCAGGTCCTGATCAATTACCATAATCTCCAAAAGGTGGTGGTGGCCGTGAATATCCTCCGGGTGGTCCTCCTGGTGGCCCTCCAGGTGGCCCCCCTGGTGGCCCCCCTGGTGGTCCTCCTGGTGGGCCTCTTGGTGGTCCACTTGGTGGGCCACCAAACTGTGGTGGTGGTGGATTGTTGAAGTTAGGCTGAAAAGGAAGAGATATAACAATACAAAAACTGACAGTTAATCACTACACTGTACACCACAACCTTTATAGCACTATTGCTGGTGATACAAAGCAAAAACCATATTAGTTAAACAATCATGTTTTATCCAAAAATAAATGTATAGATTATATAGAAAAATGACTATTGATGGTCTTTTTTATATGATCTTTACATTTTTATTGGGGGGGGGGTCAACATTTTGGGGTCTATCTTA
The DNA here is from genome assembly GCA_964016985.1 of Anodontia alba. NCBI lineage: Eukaryota > Metazoa > Mollusca > Bivalvia > Lucinida > Lucinidae > Anodontia > Anodontia alba. The sequence continues at coordinate 15,904,949 of OZ024825.1, read as the reverse complement.
AAAATTAGAGCCCAGTTGGTCACAGCATCATCAGCTTAATGACCTCATTAGTGGTCAAAATGTTGAATGCTCTAGTAAGTAAAACACAGGTATTTTTGCTTAAAAAAAATGTGAAATGCAAAAGCTACTCACATTTTTTCAGCAAAAATATTAGCATATTTGCCATATTTAATGATCAAAGTTTTAACAATATGTTAACTAACAACATCGTTAATTTTGAACAACTGGGCCCAGTTGTTCAAAGAGTCGTTAGCTTAACGAGCTCGTTAAGGGTCATTTCGTTAACTGTTTTAGCGGATTCAATACACAATATTCTGATAGTTTTTGCTGAAAAAATGTGAGTAGCTTTGCACTGCAAAAGCTACTCACATTTTTTCAGCAAAAAATTTCAGCATATTTGCGTATCACTCGATGTAAATTTTAACGAATCGTTAACTAACGACATCGTTAGCTTTGAACAACTGGGCCCTGGAGTTTACACTACTGACCATTCCAAGGCAGTGGTTTTGGTGTTGTTTGTTTTTTGTGGGGACTTTTGGCTGCTTGCTATGAGAATTTTTTCATGTTTTCCCTGTTTGTTGTCTTGTTGTGTGTGACGGATCCTATCTAGCATTGTGATCAACTTGTTGGGGAAGAGGAAGCTGGTTGCTTTGCATTTCCACAGTTTGTGGCTTGTGTACTGTTTGTCTGAGTTTGTATGCTCTTCCTCTTTGTCTCAATGGTAGGCTATATTGTGAGTGTGGCTATTCCTGGATATCTTTATACTATTTTTCAATATCTCCAGAACAATTTCTGGGTAATTTTGAGTTGTTTCCCTTACAATGTATTTTGTTCTAATCAAACACTTCCAATTTTAATGAGTTGCAACAACTTTCAGGCTCCAGATAAGTACTATTATTCATATTTTTATTTTATTTCTTCACAAAAACACATGTTGAGGTTCTCATTTGAAGAACCTCTGCAACATGTATTCACGGAGATATAGCTGCTATGCCTGAATGAGGTTTTCAGCCCAGTCAAGTCATTAGGGTCACTGCGAGCTGGTCAGTACACCTAATCACACTTTCTCCTGGACAGGCTTCATCCTCTAACTAAGCAGTTAAACAGTATTCAAGTCATTTGTTTGCCAGAAACTGACAATTCAAAGAAAATAAGGCTTGACATTTCATGTGAACTGAATGCCTTGCAGATGATTCACATGAAATGCCAAGGCTTATTTTCTCTGGAAAAAAAAAAAAAAAAAAAGCTGTTGTCCGCAGGAATCATGGTAAGTGCTTTAAGTGTTGACATTACTGTAAACAATCTTTCAGTCATGATGTTATAATGTCTGGATGTGACGGCTGGAACTGATACCATTTTATAGTGACACATCCACACCACCTTATACTATAACACCAGTGTGACCAGCCTAGTTCTTCATCCTAATGCTGAGAACAGCTAGTACCAATTTTAGAAAGTCTTAACCCTTGTCCTGCTGAACCCGGATAAACCCTGCCTTTGCAAACAATGTAGATCCAGATCAGTTGGCTTCTGAAGAAGCCAACTGATCTGGATCTGCAGTGTTTGCCATTATGTGAATTTATATAAAAAATCTGGATCAAGTTATCCCATTGGCTGAAAATTAGAAGTGGGCATGGCATTTATTCAGCATGACAAGGGTTAAGCACAACCTGGCCGGGGATTGAATCAACCCCAAAGGTGAACACTCTACAACTGAGCCCTGCTTAACCCGTTTTTGACTAATGCCCTATTAAAGGGACATTGGCAAAGTGTAGACCCAAATCAGATGCCGCAAAATGTGGAGGATGATCAGGGTTTACACTGTTTGCATTAAGAACAAGATTTTCTATAATAAATAATAATAATATAGATACGCCTTCAGTTGTAAACAGACCTGCCGAAAGGACGAGGTCCACTACTGCCCAAAGAGGAGTCCACTACACATTAATACGTTAATCATATATTTTCTACAGGGGTTATGTTATACTTACTCCCATCAAGCTAGGAATGGAGCTAGGCAGAGGAGGCTCTGATACTGAAGGTGCCACTGAAGTGGTTGGACCACCAGCTATAGACTGTAGTTCTCCGCCACCAGACCCCACAACACCTATACCACTGACAGAACCTACCACAGATACTGTAGGAGGGGGAATAGCTGGAAAAATATTGTGTAAAAAAAAAAAAAAAAAAGAAATACATGACAACCTCTTTATAACACTATTACTGGGATCCAAAAATTGTATAGTAAAACAACAGTGTTGTATCCAAAAATGTATGGATTATACAGAAAAATGACCAAAATTGGTCATTTTTCTGTATAGTCTATACATTTTTGTCTGGACATAAACTTTTTGGGACCACCTTTAAACTGTCTTATATCCAAAACCGTCTTATAATGAACCATTTTAAACAGGTTCCAGTGTGTTAGGACAGAGATGTAACAATATACCCTATACTATCGGTTACATTCATCTACATCTTGCAAACCTTCTCAGTGCCTGGTACTGAGATATTCATATATTACTTTCAACTGCACAAAAATAATCTTTGCCGGAATGACTTTATTGACTCTATTAAAGGGAAGGGCCCATAAACTTGTACTTGTAATTTGGAAGAAAGGCATTCAGTAGCTTAGCATTTTGCAACAAGTTTCATGAATATCGACCAATCAAAAAGACATTATAAAGGTCAAAAAAAAAAAAATGGTAATGTGAGTCCAGAACTCACAATCAAAAATATCAAATGACAACCATTATGATGCAAGATAATTTCAGTGATTGGCCAATTTATATCCCTTTTATTGCATATAATGAAAATTTACTGTTTTTAAGAGAAAACAATTTATCCTTATGCTTGAAATTAGCAATTTCTTATTTCGTCACATGACACGATTGACAAAATGGCGGCCTCCATAGAAAGCTATTGTGAAATGTACAAAAGGCCATATCTCCTAAACCGCTCAGCCGATTTACATAAAATTTGCGGCAAAATGTTTGCCTCTTTAACCCCTTTGTACTGAAGTGGCAGTCAAAGTTTGTGGGTCCTTCCCTTTAAAGTATTGTGACAGACAGGCCTGAGCAAACTGTTGACCTGGATCAATGTCTACACTGTTTGTCACTCCTTTGACAGACTTTAGACACATCAACAGGTAGTAAAATGGTGTTAATTTTTAAGGACAAATATGGTAAGAAGTTAAAGTAAATATGATATGTTCTAATTTGAGGAAGTACAGTACAGTATATACATGCAGTCACTGTCTCGACCTCCCTTATCTCGAACGCTTATCTTGAAATGAAAATCTGGTCCTTGTTTTAACATTGAAATCTAACAACCGGTAACAAAATATTGTCTAAAAGAGGAGAAATTGCTCTCCTCTTTCCACAATATTTTCAATATATTTCTAACTAGGAGTCAAATTACACATTCATTTGTGAAATGTGGTGGGTTCTAGTTATTTTAAATATTCCTCAATTCTCGTAATCTGATATGTCGAGGTACGGATATATTGCAGTATTTCAGAGAGCCCCTTTGACTTTGAGATATGGTAAATGTCCTAAAAATTTGAACACTTTATTCCATACTATTTTTGCCTAAATTTTGCTTTTTATGCAGCTGTTTCTTAAAATACTTAGTGGAAAGGCAAACAGTGCAGACCCAGATCAGACTGCTCCTGAAGGAGCAGTCTGATCTGGGTCTGCACTAATTGCATATGTCATTTTGTCAGATAGTTTGGTGTTCGAAATTTTAGGACATTTACCGTAACGAGAGTCAACTGTATTTGCTCATAAACATTTTATGCGATTCCTTTGAGATTCAAACCATATTTATCCCAAATACTGGGACACCTTAACTCCTTACCATCTTTGTCCATATTTGTCCTAAAATTTGAGACATGTTCATATGCCTAACGGTTGACATGTGCCTAAAAACAATCAGATGAGTGGAAAGCATTGTAGATCCTGATCAGACACCATGTTCTGTGGAATCTGATCTGGGTCCACTCTGTAAGCTTAGTTATAACATGCCTGTCTGAATACTTGTGGTAAATACAATATTACAATATTACCTTTTTCACAACGAGAGATTTGTCTGAGAGTTTTAACATTTCTTTTAAATAATCACTTTTAGCAGTTACGGTAGGATCTCTAACAATGTCACATATTTATATCAACTAGTTACTACTAGCAAAAATTAAGGAAAGGCCATTTTCCTTTTTGATGATGTGAAAATAGCTCCAGTGGTAACCCTTTCAATCAAAAACTGAGCAACACTAGTCTCATTTTCCACTAGATATTTTCTGTGAAAGATCTTCAATAAAAAAAAATCAGCACAAGCCAGACTCCATTATTTTTTTTTAAATATAAAATAGTAAAATAAACATTTGTAAAATAGCTCTAAGCTCTAGTTTTCATCAAAATTTACAGGTCAAATTGTATGATGGAAATTGGTCAAACTGTTTTTATAATAGAACACCAGAGGTGTACCATCTGACTATTTACCATTGTCCAGTTGTTCAAAGCATCGTTAGCTTAACAAGCTCATTAGTTATCAAAATATCAACTGTTCTAGTAAGTACAATATCTAATTCACTGGTATTTTTGCTGAAAAAATGTGAGTAGCTTTTGCATATGCAAAAGCTACTCACATTTTTTCAGCAAAAATATTAGCCTACATTACATATTTAATTATCAAAGTTTTAACGATACGTTAACTAACAACATCGTTAGTTTTGAACAACTGGGCCCAGGTGATAAAGAGAACTTAAGGAGTAGCATTTGACCATAGTTCTGTGATCTGGAATTCTACACTTCATCATACAAATCATTAGAACTACTTCAATGAAGCGGTTAATAAGTACCAAAAACAGGATTTTATGGAGAAATAAGAAAAAAAAAAAAAAAAATCCAAAATTACTGACAAATACTCCTCCTTACGCTTACTATGCTGGGTAAAAATTTCAACAGACAACATTTTGAGAATATTTTTGGTATTTTTCCCAGAAAAAAGGCTTTATCATTTCTAAGAAGATTATTTGCACCTATTTTCTAGGAAAAATAAGAAAAATACCATCTGTTTGTTGTTTGTTGAATTTGGTCATAGAGTGGTAAATAAAAACAAGTCCAAAATCCTATCCCTACAAATGTAGTACCTGCTGCTTGTGCCTGTGCCTGGGCTTGAGCTTGTGCCTGGGCTTGAGCCTGGGCCTGGGCTTGTGCCTGGGCTAGTTGAGACTGTAGTGTGGTCAGTTGCTGTTGTAGTTGTTGTAGTTGATTAGACAGGTGATTACTAAAGTCGGTGTGTTGTTTCTGCAGGGAACTATACTGTTGTTGGGTGTTTCCAGTGATTTGAGACACTATAGCAGTGTTATCATTTATCAGCTCAGTCTGTAAATAGCAAAGAATCCAATATAAGACATGTAAAGGGTAAAATATTCATAAAAAAATACAAAGTATATGCAAATGCATTAATTATTATTTTGTGAATTTCTTATATTTTTTCTTATTTTCTTACAAAAACAAATATTAAGGCACCCTAATAACCCTAGTTTAATGGGTCCGTAAGTCTATGCAGTTTCTGTAGGGAACTATATTGTTGCTGCATGTTACACTATAGCATTGTTTCCATTTATCAGCTCAGTCTGCAAAGAGTCAAGACTCAACATGTCAGAATCACCCAGCTGAGGCATTTGTAATAAATACATAAAAAATACTTCTTTTATTGGACTCTTATCTAACAAACCAATTATTAATCCTAAAAGAGCTGAGCAGATTTGTAGCAGACAACATTTTAAAATTATTGTTATTATTATTTTTTTTTTTTCAGAGAATGACTTGACATTTCATGTGAATCATCTGCTAGGCAGATGATTCAGACGAAATGTCAAGCCTTATTTTCATTAAGGGTTAACTACATCTACCAAGGCATTCAAAAGATATACATTTTTGAAAAACCAGCATAAAAAGTAGTATAGAAGATGAAATATGAAAATTCTTATTTCTGTGACCTTGACCTAAAGGCCACTGAGTGGCGTTGGCTTGAACAAAACATTGGGCTTAAGTGTTAAAGTTTAACAGAGTCCACACTTAAAATACTGTAATAACCCTAAATACTGAGACAGACAGGCCCGTGCAAATAGTGCAAACCCAGATCAGATGCCACAGAATGCAGCTTCTGATCAGTGTCTACACTGTCTGCCATGTATCCAACAGTTTTTAGGCACATCATCAGGTAGAAAAAATGAACTTGTTCAAATTTTGAGACAAGTATGGTAAGGTGCCCAAATATTTGGGGTAAATATGGTAAATGTATGGTAGTACAAATTAAAACTCACATGATAATTGCCTAGTGACTTGTCTGGCTCCTTCATTTTCTGAAACAAAGACAACAAAATTCTGTAACCTGAGTCAGAAAACATAAGAAAGTGCCTTCATTGTGGAGCTACAGCCCTTACAGCAGTGTTTCTGTCTTAATGGGTCACTGTGTGTACTAACCTTTGAAAAATGACTGGTTCCATCCATCCCATCTATCCCAGTTGGCAGTCTCCCCCACTCCACCACCCCACCCCTCCCACCTCGAGTTCTATGTTCAGTCTGTTTCCAATTTTTAATGTCAACAGGCACCCAAGCAAGTAATGGATTAGTTCCATTGGTTTGCTTGCTGGGTAATTTTGCATGCTTTTATTTTTTCTTTTTTTTTTGTCTGTGGATTTTTTTTAAAATTAACTTTTTAAAAACTAGAAAAGTGTCCATAGGACACGGATGCCCCCGCCAAAATGCCATTCAGAAAAAGGTTTATACATATGTAATTGTGACAGGTACAGCATGAAGTTATTATTAAGGTTGATATGGCCCACACAGTGTTTACTATATGGAACTTAGTCAAGGGCAGATAATTTATAAACCAAATAAGCAAGAGTTGTCTTCCATGTTCATTACATATCACCTCAATGTCATGCATGCATCTGTAAATTTTCATAAATATATTCTATATGGTTTAGAAGTTATGGCCCACACACGGTTTATTATATGGAACTAAGTCAAGGGCAGATAATTAAAAAACCAAACAAGCAAGAGTTGTCTTCCATGTTCATGACACATCGTCTCAATGTCATGGATGCATCTGTAAAGTTTCATAAATATATTCAATACGGTTTAGGAGTTATGGCCTGGACACAGTTTACTTTATGAAACTAAGTCAAGGGCAGAGTATTAAAAAACCAAACAAGCAAGAGTTGTCTTGCTTCTTCATGACACAGCGTCTCAATGTCATGCATGCACCTGTAAAGTTTCATAAATATATGCCATACGGTTTAGGAGTTATGGCCCGGACACGGTTTACTATATGGAACTAAGTCAAGGGCAGAGAATTTAAAACCAAACAAGCAAGTTGTCTTCCTTGTTCATGACACATCGTCTCAATGTCGTGCATGCACCTGTAAAGTTTCATAAATATATTCCATACGGTTTAGCAGTTATGGCCCGGACATGGTTTAATATATGGAACTAAGTCAAGGGCAGATAATTCAAAAACCAAACAAGCAAGAGTTGTCCTCCTTGTTCATGACACATCGTCTCAATGTCATGCATGCACCTGTAAAGTTTCATAAATATATTCCATATGGTTTAAAAGTTATGGCCGGACACGGTTTACTATATGGAACTAAGTCAAGGGCAGATAATTCAAAAACCAAACAAGCAAGAGTTGTCATCCTTGTTCATGACACATCGTCTCAATGTCATGCATGCACCTATAAAGTTTCATAAATATATTCCATAAGGTTTAGGAGTTATGGCCCGGACACGGTTTACAACATGGAACTAAGTCAAGGGCAGATAATTCAAAAACCAAACAAGCAAGAGTTGTCTTCCTTGTTCAAGACACATCGTCTCAATGTCATGCATGCACCTGTAAAGTTTCATAAATATATTCCATACGGTTTAAGAGTTATGGCCCGGACACGAAATGGGACGGATGTACATACGTACGTGTGTGCGTAATGTACGTACGGGACAGACAGGGTTAACACTTAATGCCCTTCTGCTATTCTTCGAATAGGCAGGGGCATAAAAAATCTTTCAGGAATACCATCAGAATGTCAAACAGTTTGGATCCAGATCAGGCCCGAAGTTTTGTCGGGCCTGCTCTGGGACCACAAACTGTTTGCAAACGTTATCAGCAGATGACAAAAGTCGCCTCATGACAGTTTGAAATATAATTCTTTTTTTTTTTTTTTTTTTTTTTTTTTTTTAACTTTTTCAGAAACAGGGTTTGACATTACATTTTAACTGTGACAATTTTCTCAAGATGTTCAACTCCATTTTCAAGGAAAAAAAAATAAGAAAAACTAGAAATGTGTCAGTATGACACAGATGCCACGCCCAGGGCCATCCTCACCCACACGCAGGCATTTTGCAAACAATGAAGTTGAAAAAAGGGCCATAACCCTCATAATAATTGGCAGATTTTACCCTAAATCAAACTTGACCATATTTTATGATTATATACCTGTGTATAAAATATGAATCCAATACACAAATCTATCTTTTTTAAAAAAAATATCGGAAGAAAAATATCTTTTGAAGGTGAAAAAGCGCCATAACTCCCATAATAATGGGTTGATTTTACCCTAATTGGAACTTGACCTCTATTTTATGAGTATATATCTGTGTGTTTAAATATGAATTCAATACACTAATGTTTTCAAAAGCTATCAAACTGAAACTATTTTTCAACGTTGAAAAAGGGCCGTAACTCCAAAAATAATTGGTGGATTTTACCCTAAATCAAACTTGACCTATATTTTATAATTATAATTATATGCTTGTGTATAAAATATGAATCCAATTCATTAATCTTTTCAAAAGTTATGGAATGGAAACCATTTTTAAAGTTGAAAAAGGGCCATAACTCCCAAAATAATTGGTGGATTTTACCCTAAATCGAACTTGACCTACATTTTATGATTATATACCTGTGTATAAAATTTGAATCCAATACACTAATCTTTTCAAAAGATATTGAACTGAAACCATTTTTCAACTATTTTTCAACATTGAAAAAGAGCTGTTACTCCAAAAATAATTGGTGGATTTTACCCTAAATTGAACTTGACCTACATTTTTTTAATTATATGCTTGTGTATAAAATATAAATCCAATACACTAATCTTTTCAAAAGTTATGGAACTGAAACCATTTTTCAAAGTTGAAAAAGGGCCGTAACTCCCAAAATAATAGACGGATTGAACTTGACCTATATTTTATGATTATATACCTGTGTATAAAATTTCAATCCAATACACCAATCCTTTCAAAAGGTATTGCACAGAAACCATTTTTCAAAGTTGAAAACTTTTCAAAGTTGAAAAAGGGCCATAACTCTCAAAATAATTGGTGGATTTTACCCTAAATTGAACTTGACCTACCATTCATGATTATATACCTGTGTATAAAATTTCAATCCAATACACCAATCCTTTCAAAAGATATTGCACCGAAACCATTTGTGTTACCTACGGGATGGACTGATGGGACAGACGGGACGGAAGTACGTACAGCAGTGATACTATATGCCCCCCACTGAAAATGGCGGGGGCATAAAAATCACCAATATGTCATCTGCTGAACGCTTAAGTTTAACCCATGTCTTGCTAAATTAATTAAGCTGCCATGCCCATTTCTAATTGTCAGCCAGTCAGATTACTTGATCCAGGCTGTTGATACATATTCACATACTGAATGACAAACAGTGCAGATCCAGATCAGTTGGCTTCTGAAGAAGCCAAGTGATCTGGATCTACACTGTTTGTAAAGGCAGGACATATCCTGGTTCAGCAGGATAAGGGTTAATTAAACATAATCCTGGTGTGTTTGTTTTACTCCATATATATTATTTTTTTTAACTTTTAACGGAACCCGAGCCAAGCGTAAATGTGTTTATGAGCACATACAGATGACAGACCCAAATCAGCCTGTGCATCCTCATAGTCTGATCAGAGCCTTAGCCGTCAATATACAATATCAGTGGCTGCTGTAGATCTGTATCAATGGAAAAAAGTTTTGAAAATGACCCATAAATGCACAAGGTGCACACATGCTCAATGACATTCTTTTCATGTTATGTGGACAAAACACAATTAACCACTATTAAATGGCTTGCAATTGTTACATTATATAAAAATGTAAAACAATAATACACTGCCATTTATCATGTCGTGGGCAGATAACTCTGTCACAAATAGACAAACTAGATCTCCACAATATCAATGTACATACCAAGTTTGGTGACATTCATTTATATATACTCAAGTTATCGTCTGGAAACAAAATAAGGGCATACCACAGACGGACGAATGGACAGCCAACATGAAAACATAACACCCCGCCACTATCGTGAGGCTGGGTATAAAAATTCATTTAAATCAGAACACAAAGGCAACTTAAACTATTAATGCTAAGGTATCTTGCCCAATTTACTGCCTGGAGTCTCAAACAAGAGGGACATGATGGCCCTGTATCACTCACCTGAGTATCATAGCACTTACAGAACCTGACCTAGAAATGATCAAGGCAAACATTCTGACCAAGATTCATGATGATTACATAAACAACTAAGACATAGTAGCATGCCTAATGGACCATGATATATATGTCAAGGTCAAATATTGATGATAGCACTCAAGAGATCATGCAAAGATGTACGCATGTGTCAAGTATCACTGGGTGCTGAACCAATAGTTAAAGAGCAACTGATATAAACAGAAAAACATAACAAAGACAGTGGACCATGAAAAATAGGTCACACTCAAATATGGATGACTGCAAGGGCCAAGTATCATTGCTGTATGACCAGTAGTTACTGCAGAAACTGACCTAAATGGAAAAACTTAACAAAGTTACTGGACCGTGAAACATAGGTCATTAGTGACCCAGTTTTGAACAACCTAAAATCATCAAGACAAACATTTTGAGCAAGATTCATGATGATTACTTTAAACATGTGACCTATAAAGTGCTAATAAGGTTTTCTTCTGATTCTGCCTGTAGACCTAGTATTAAACTGTATATATAATTAAAATATAGGTCATAAGTGACCCAGTTTTGAACTTACCTAGAAATCATCACGGCAAACATTTTGAGCAAGATTCATCATTACTTCAAAAATTGTGACCTCTAGAGTATTAACAAGGTTTTCCTTTAATTTAGCCTGGTCACCTAGCTTTTAACTACAAGTGACCCAGTTTCAAACTTGACCTAGAAACCATCAATACAAACATTTTGAGCAAAATTCATGACGATTACTTCATAAACGAGACCTACAGAGGGCTAACAAAGTTTTCCTTTAATTTGGCCTGGTGACCTAGTTTTTTACCCAAGTGACCCAGTTTTGAACCTGACCTATAAACCAAGACAAATATTTTGAGCAACATTAATGACGATTACTTTAAAAGTGTGACCTCTAGAATGTCAGCAAGGTTTTCTTTTGATTTGGTCTGGTAACCTAGTTTTTGAACCAAACTGCCCCAGGTTTGAACTTGACCTAGAAATCATCAAGACAAACTATCTGAGCAAGTTTCACTATGAGTACTTAAAAATGTGACCCCCAGATTATTAACAAGGTTTTCCTTTAACTTGGTCTGGTTTCCTAGTTTTTGACCCCAAGTGACCCAGTTTTGATTCGGACCTAGAAATCATCGATAAACATTTTGAGCAAAATTCATGATGATAACTTCAAAAATGTAACCTCTAGTGTTAAAAAGCTTTTCCTTTGATTTGGCCTGGTGACTCAGTTTTTGACCACAAGTGACCAAGTTTCAAACTTGACCTGAAATCCATCAAGACAAACACTTTGAGCAAGATTTATAATGATCTCTTCAAAATCTGTGACCCCTAGAGTGTAAACAAGGTTTTCCTTTGATTTGGCCTGGTGACCTAATTTTTGACCTCAGTAATCCAGTTTAGAACTTGGCCTAGAAATCATCAAGACAAATATTTTGAGCAAGACTCATGTTGATTACTTCAAAAATGTGATCTCTAGAGTGTTAAGATTTTCCTTTGATTTGGCCTGGTGACCTAGTTTTTGACCCAAAGTGACCCAGTTTCAAACTTGACCTAGAAATCATCAAGACAAACATTTTGAGCATGATCCATAATGACTGCTTCAAAAACTGTGACCCACAGATTGTTTACAAGGTTTTCCTTTGATTCTGCCTTGTAGTGACCTAGTTTTTGACCCCAAGTGTTCCAGTTTCAAACTTGACCAAGAAATCATCAAGACAAACATTTTGAGCAAGACTCATGATTATTACTTCAATAATGTGACCTTTGGATTTTTAAGAAGACTTTCCTTTGGTTGGCCTGATGACCTAGTTTTTGGTCTTAAGTGACTCAATTTCAAATATGACATAGATTTTATAGCGGCAAACATTCTGAACAAATTTCATTAAGATTGGGTCAATACTGTGAACCCTAGAGTGTTAACAAACTAACTGTTGACCGTGGATGACGAATGATGGATGATGAATGACACACTATGGACAGAGGGTGAATGAAATGCCAGATCCTGTTTTCTTGGAAAAATAAGATAAACATCAATTTGTCATCAGCTGAATTTGCCCAGAGAGTGGTAAAGGTTAACAGGAAACAAAAACAAAAACCTACGAAAGACCGGTATGACATTTCAGCTTCATTAATTCAAGGTTTCAACTTCACAAATTCATGATTTTAACTTCAGGAATTCACACAAATTCAACTTCACGAATTCACGAGTTCAACTTCACGAATTCACAAATTCAACTTCATGAATTCAACTTCACAAATTCAACTTTATGAATTCATGAATTCAACTTGACGAATTCACAAATTCAACTTCACGAAATTCAGGAATTCTACTTAAGGAATTCAACTTCACGAATTCAACTTCACAAATTCACCAATTCAACTTCACGAATTCATGAATTCAACTTCACAAATTCACAAATTCATCTTCACGAATTCAGCTTCATGAATTCACAAATTCAACTTCACGAATTTAACAGTTGAATTTGTGAAGTTGAATAAGTGAAGTTGAATTCGTGAATTTGTGAAGCTGAATTCGTTAATTCATGAAGTTGAATTCGTGAATTCAAGAAGTTGAATTAGTGAAGTTGAATTTGTGAAGTTGAATTTGTGAATTTGTGAAGTTGAATTCATGAATTCGTAAAGTTGAATTCGAAAAGTTGAATTCGTGAAGTTGAAATCGTGAATTCGTGAACTTGAAATTGTGAATTCGTGAAGTTGAATTCCGGAATTCGTGAAGCTGATACCTTGAATTAATGTAGTTGAAATGTCACTACCGGTCTTTTGTAAAAACTGCAATTCTGCTACTGTCGGTAATTATCAAAACTGTTAAATAAATCAAAAAAGGAGGAATACGTGACACAAAGAATATGATAACCTTTCCTTATACGACATTTATGAAGAAATGAGTTCTCTCTGTTACTGACTTCAACACTTGAAATAAATTTTTAAGTGCTAAACTTTTAAATCAGGGTTATCAGTACCATAAACTCCGCAAAGCCTTTTCTAAATTTAATAGACATCACGCATTTCAACTTAGTTTCAAAATTCAATGTTGGACTCAAATCTTTTCCGCAAAAAGGCCTATCGGAATCCGAATTTTATGGTGACTTAGTATATAAATTCAGAAAAATAAATGCTTCCAATGATTTTAGCACTCAATTTTTAAAATTATTCTTCGATATATAAAGACTGGGTACAACATAAATGTAATATGACAGACTGCAAGCATAATAATTTAACCCAATCACCATTAATAACTTTGCTTCCCTCTTTGGCTGCAAGCCAGATGGTCGGGCATGAGACTCTATGATGGCTCTGGCCTAAAGACTTTTAAGTAAGCTGGTTGGTGCCTGATGCTCTGGCTCTCGTCGGGCCCACCTGAGTCCAACTAATGGTTTTCTTTAGCTTCAGCATTTCAGTTATTTCTTACTGTTGAGTCCTCATCGTTGTTTCGTCTCTGTATTTGTTTGATTTTTATGTTCTGGGAGATGTTGCACTGATGAGTTTGAAACCCTTCACGCGGACTGAACAATTGTCTTGTGTATATATATACAGTTCGGCTGTCATTTCTGATAATGACCAATCTTAATCAAATGCGTGAAGTGTTATTGTTTGTGTGTTCTAAGATGGCTGATGAGACCAATCTTTGCTTTAAACTGCCTATTGCAGATAGAACAAGAGAGGTCTGAGGAAGAAAGTTGAACAATTGTCTTGTGCATACCACGGCAGAACTAAAGGCGAAAGTTGTGGCCCAGATGTAAAACCGATTTAAGCCCCACAGTAAAATTTTTACTGACCGTTCCAAGGCGGTGCTTCTGCTGTGGTTTACTATTTCTGTCATTGTATGTCTTTGCATGTATGTCCTGGTGAAATTATCATTTTAGACAGCCGTTTGGCCAATTTTTGGGAAAGAAACTGTCCTTTTGGCATTCTGCTTATAGTGTTTCGATTGTGGTGTTGTTGCTTTTAGTGCATCCTTCTTTGGTGTCTTGGATGGACAGTTTTATGTAATTGTACTGATTCCTGATTTTTAAGGTTTTTACTTTATATATGGGCATGGTGGCCATCTTGGTCATGTGACCTGGACTAAATGTATAAACATTCTTAACCCCTCTGCCTGGAGTCTGCATGTTGACGGATGATGGACAGATGAAAGACGACAGAGGCTACCATCCCTCTAAGCTGCCCTGGAGCCTTTGGCTCAGGGAAGCTAAAAATAAATAAAAGTATGCATGTTGTCTGCTATAATTTTGCCTTGCATTTTAAAGCCTCAGATAAAATTCAGAAATGCAAATTTCAATCCACTTGCAGACCTTAACATGCCAATTTCATCATGTTGTCTCATGAAAAATATTGTAAAACCTGCACGAAACAATTCCAGCTATGTAACTGGACAGCTCAACCCAGAAGTAAACAATATTGTTTTTCAGGTAAAATCAAGGTGTGCAGAACATGAAAGTTTTTCCCTGGTAATAAAATAACAATTAAAATGTTTCTTCTCATGTTCGACAAGGGCATGGCTATGTCACTGCTTGTAAATACTAGTTGTTTTCTGGAGCCATCTTTCACCTTGTGTGGGCCAGACAGAAAAATGCAATCAAAGGAAATTAAAGTGGGACAAGAAATGGAGGACCAAGCATATCATCCATTTAATAGAAAGTCACTGCAAAAAAGGCTGGGTATATACCGTATTTGAACTAATTACCACACCGTGCTCTTAGGTTTTTCAAAACTAAGTTGGGAAAACTAATATGGTAAAATTTGTATTCACCTATACTAAGGGTACACCAAAAAAAAAAAAAATCAGCGAAAGACTTATCTAATGACGCTTGTGCGATTTTTTGCCTGATTTCCTTTATAAAAGCATATGTTGTGGATACTCATTGGAATTGCATCAATAAGTTGATGCAATTCAAATGGGTGCCCACAACGTATGCCTTTATAAGGAAGCAGACAAAAAGTACACTGGCTGTAATCCGAAGACTATAGAATTGCTTGACTGTGTGCTTGTAGGGGTATGTGTGGTAATTAGGTTGAATATGGTAGAACATCTGACTTTAAAATGTGAGCTTCTATTCTGATCAGCTGTTTTGAAACAGCAACCAATGGAAAATGTAAAAATACCACAACTCTATAACTCTATTCAGGCTGGGATCCAAAGCAAAAACCATGTTGGCTAAACAACTATATTGTATACAAACAAACATGTGTAGATTATATAGAAAAATGATCATAAATGGTCGTTTTCTACATAATCTATACATTTTTGTTTGGATACAACACTTTTGGGGTCCATCTTGAAACTGTCTTACATCCCAAAACATCTAGTAATGAACCTCTTAACCCTTGTCATGCTGAATAAATTATGCTACCATGCCCACTTCCAATTTTCAACCAATCAGATTACTTGATCCAGATTTTTGATATAAATTCACATACTGAATGGCAAACAGTACAGATCCAGATCAGTTGGCCAACTGATCTGGATCTACACTGTTTCCGAAGGCAGAGTATATCGGGTTCAGCAGGACAAGGGTTAAAAAGAGGTTACAATGTAGTAACTCAAAATATGTAACAAGATACAGTTGACTCTCGTTATCTCGACCCCTCTTATCTCGATCCTATCACTTATGTCGAACTGATTTCCAAGTCCCGATTATTTTCCTTATATATTTATTGTATTTCAGCTTCGCGTATGTCGAACTACTTTTATGTCGACACTTCGGCTATCTCGTCCATCATTTTCAGTCCCTGAATAAATTTTTCACAGTTTTTACTACCGCGTATCTCGAACTCGGACCATGACGAAGGAAAACAAAATGTAAGATGCGGCGCCGCAGGTCTCTCAGTTAATGAAAATCATAATAGGCCATTGATAAATAAATCAATATTTTAATTTTCCCCTTTGTCCAGGTAATTACAAAAAACACAAACAATGTCTAAAGTCCGTAATTATGAAATCACGTGCGTGTCGAGTCGGGTTTGACACGCGGCGCTCAACACCGTCTCGTGTCATTTATTTGTAAGATAAAAAGCAGCTCAGAATAGTGTTATGGAAGATTAATCAACGAAGTTTCTTTAATTTATTGTTTAGATATGCTCTTCACTATTGAGTACTGTCCGTCTGAATGATATAGCGTCTTCAAGAAAAGTCAGTGCGCGACAGGTTCCGACTCAAATCAGCCTGTATTGAACATGCTAGCTAAGTCTGAATCTTTGCTTGTTACTCTTTGGTCAGGCGGTGCTCTTTGGTAAGCCCAGATAAGGCTCATGCGTATAATGGAAAATTCGTGGGCGTGCAGGCTGATCCGAGTCTTTGACAATCGCACAGTCTTCAAATAGGAGTTGTCGTGCAGGGCCTCAAATAGACGAATCACACGTGGGTACCGATGTTAACCCTTCCAACCCTGTAGACTGATACGGATACCTGCACAAATAGTGTAGGTCCAGATGAGACGGCTCATAACGAGCTTTCTCTGCAGGATCTACAGTTTGCCGCTCTGAGAGAGTTCGTTTATGCGAGGGGAGATAATCCAAACTAGCTTACAGCTGCCGCTTAACATTATAAGCGTTTTTATGCAAAAGCGGACACCAGTCAACTCTTTATCGAGTCGTCTATGCAAAGGGAGCTAATCCAAACCAGTTCATAACGTATAGCTAACACAACCCGGAAACCAGTAATTTATTTGTAGCTCACATGGAAATCCAAATTTGCAGGTGTATTAAAAGACAACAAGAGACGTTTGAAATTTATTATTATTAACATTTATTGATGATATTATTCCAAGAGAACCATTGCATCTCCTAAAACAAACAGTAACAATGCGAACTGAAGTACGCGTAAATTATTTAAATTGCCATATACATGTGCCTTCCAACACGTTTTGGCGAACAGAGGCGAACAGTCGTCATACCTATGACGTCACAATTTGGTTGTCTCGAACTACTGATAACTCGAACATTTTTATCAGGTCCCGTGAAGTTCGAGATAACGAGAGTCGACTGTACTTTGGTGACATTTTAGCAGTTATTCCTGAAGGGACCCCAGAGTGAAATCTGTGCACATAGACATTCCTCTGTGGGGATAAAGAGAGTTAAAACATTAAGTCTGAATCACTTGACAAGCCCTATATTTCATAAAATACAGTATTCAACCTAATTACCACATATATACTGCTATAGGTGCATAATCAAACAAGAGCTGTCGTAGGACAGCGAGCTCGCCTGCTGGGTATATTTTATATTGTAACATTTTTATCATTAAGCCATATAATATAGGTCACACTGACCTAGATGTATTTGTATGTAAATCATTTTGTCACATAGATATAATAATCCAGGTATGACAATTCTCCATGAAATAGTAATAAAAATAAAAGGCAAAATCACTGAAGCATGAAATATAGGTCACAATGACCTAGATATAGTAAGTGGTCATTCATTGGGTCACATGGAACTAATATCCCAGGTGTGACATTTATCCAACAAATAGTATTCAAGATATAAGGCAAAATCATTGTACCATGAAATATAGGTCACAGCAACAGAGATATATTTTGACGTCAATAATCGGGTCACAAGGAACTAATATCCCAGGTGTGACATTTATCCAACAAATAGTATTCAAGATATATGGCAAAATCACTGAACCATGAAATATAGGTCACAATGACCTAGATATAGTGAGTGGTCATTCACTGGGTCACATGGAAGTAATATCCCAGGTGTGACATTTATCCAACAAATAGTATTCAAGATATAAGGCAAAATCACTGAAGCATGAAATATAGGTCACACCAACAGAGATATATTTTGACGTCAATAATCAGGTCATAAGGAACTAATATCTCAGGTGTGACATTTATCCAACAAATAGTATTCAAGATATAAGGCAAAATCACTGAACCATGAAATATAGGTCACACCAACAGAGATATATTTTGACGTCAATAATCAGGTCACAAGGAACTAATATCCCAGGTGTGACATTTATCCAATAAATAGTATTCAAGATATAAGGCAAAATCACTGAACCATGAAATATAGGTCACACCAACAGAGATATATTTTGACGTCAATAATCGGGTCACAAGGAACTAATATCCCAGGTGTGACATTTATCCAACAAATAGTATTCAAGATATAAGGCAAAATCACTGAACCATGAAATATAGGTCACAATGACCTAGATATAGTAAGTGGTCATTCATTGGGTCACATGGAAGTAATATCCCAGGTGTGACATTTATCCAACAAATAGTATTCAAGATATAAGGCAAAATCACTGAACCATGAAATATAGGTCACACCAACAGAGATATATTTTGACGTCAATAATCAGGTCACAAGGAACTAATATCCCAGGTGTGACATTTATCCAACAAATAGTATTCAAGATATAAGGCAAAATCACTGAACCATGAAATATAGGTCACAATGACCTAGATATAGTAAGTGGTCATTCATTGGGTCACATGGAAGTAATATCCCAGGTGTGACATTTATCCAACAAATAGTATTCAAGATATAAGGCAAAATCACTGGACCGTGAAATCTAGGTGACCTGGACCGTAAAATGTAGGTCACCATGACCTTCACTCTCTTACACTTAAACCGATGTCACATAGTTAGCTGATGTATAACCAGTTGTGTCTAGAACCTGTAGGCATATAAGATTTTACAAATGTGTCCTAGATTTTGACCCCTAGCCCCACTCCAAGGCCCATCCTGAGGTATGAACCCAGGGGTATGTTCTTTTGGAATCTCAGAAGACTCCTCCAGGTACCCAAATTCTAAATATGAATGCTCTATGAGGAATGAAAGTCAAGATATAAGAATTTGAAAAACTTTAACACAGTATTACAAAGGTGTCCTAGATTCTGACCCCTAGCCCCACCCAGGGGCATGAACCCAGGGGTTTATTCTCTTGGAATCTCAGAAGACCCTCCAAGGTACCTAAGTTCCAAATTTGATGCCTCTGTGAGGAGTGACTGTTGAGATATAAGCATTTGAAAAACTTTAACGCAGTGTGACGGGAACGGGAACGCAAACGCAAACGCAAACGTGGACGACCGGGGTGACTACAATAGCTCTCCTTGTACTTCGTACAGGCGAGCTAACAATTTTTCAGTCTTCAGATTACAGCTTATGTACTCAATTTTATCTACTTTATAAAAGTATATGTTGAGGCAATCCAAATGAGCATCTAAAACATACGCTTCTATAAAGAAAATTAGAAATATTTATTGCATAAGCATCATTAAATACTCCTCTCATGAAGTCCTCAGCTGAGTTTTATTCAAAGTGTGCCCTTATAGGGTACTGTATTGGGAAAGATAGGCCTTTTCCAAAAGTATAGACCCAGATCAGATGCCGCAAAATGCGGCATCTGATCAGGGTCTACACTGATTGCCACTTATCCAGCAACACTTTAGACATATAAGCCGGTAGTAAAATGGACTAGTTCAAATTTTAGGACAAGTATGGTGAGGAGTTATGGTGTCCCAATACTTACGGTAAATATGGTAGATATTTTACTACATGTTTTTCCATCTTTTTGAAAAACCTAACCACACAGAGCAATGATAAAGTAAAATATGGTATATATGACAATACTTAAATGCAGCCAGCTGAAGGTTGCCATGAATAAATTCAAACTATGCAAATTAGAGCAGTAACCCTTCTCTTGCTTAACTTGACATGCGCTGTCTTAGCAAATAGTGTAGATCCAGATCAGTTGGCTTCTGAAGAAGCCAACTGATCTGGATCTGCACTGTTTGTCATTATATATGTGAATTTCTATCAAAAACCTGGATCAAGTAATCTGATTGGCTGGAAATTAGGAATGGGCGTGGCATCTTAATTTATTCAGCAAGTCAAGGGTTATGAAGACACTTTACATGTCCAAATGGATGTATTTTGCATTAATTTTGTGCTGAAAAAGTGTTAATTTTGCAATTTTAAATTTTTTTATGACAACTCAGTCAACAACACCCTTCCATTACAGTTGATGCAAAATAACCTAACAATTATAATATCATGTTAGAATAAATCATTTCAGTATAAGGTAAGAGATTCATTAACTTCCCAATTATCACAGCTCATAAATATCATAAAAAATCAACTGCATCATAAAACATAATATTAACCTTTAAAGTCTTCAGCAGACAACATTTTGACTTCTTTTTTCCTTAAGTTTTGTATTTTCCAGACAAAATAAGTTTTTGTGGGGAAGTATCAACACCTTTCATTGAAAAAAAAACCGACTATCTGGACCTTAGATCACAGCTCCAGATACTGCACTTTTTTTCATCCAAAAATTGTTTATAATTTTTCTTATTTCTCCATGAAAACATATATTGTGACATATGTTTTTGTGGAGAATTATGAAAAATATTTTCCTAAAAGAGCTATGCTAAGATAAATGGGCATCAGAAGTGCTAATCAGATTGTGGGGCTCCATATTATCACGAACACACGCCTATATAATTTTGACCCCCATAAGCCCCACTTTTATATGGTAAAACTGGGGTTTACCGGGGTATACATTATTTGTCTTATTTTGGTAAAAAAACATAGATTGTTGGTACTCATCAGATCTGCCTCACCGAGGCAGTTCTAACGAGTACACACAATCTGTGTTTTGAGCAGGAATACGAAAAGTATCAGAATTTTTTATCTGAAAACTTTCCTTTTTTTGGTTGTAAATTTTTTAATATATTTGAATAGGCGTGTTTTCGTAATGTGCTGATCTGGGTCTACTGTGGATACACATGCTGAAGTTACTTTTTGGCATGCTGTGACTCAAATATTAACATGGCATGCTCACAGTGACTCGAATATTAACACTTAACATGCTATCGACAAAATTCAGCAGATGACAAATTAGACCCTACACTTCATGCAAATTGTCTCCTCTCAGGAGACAATTTGCATGAAGTGTCAGATCCTTATTTTCTTGGAAAAATAAGAAAAATATTTCAAAATGTTGTTTGCTGAAATTTTTACCCAGCATTCAGAGTGTTAATAATGGCACCTTATTAACCCTAAATATTCAGATTGATTGACTGACTGAGTCGAGGTTTTACAGCCCAGTAAACCCATTAGGGTCATATTGAGCCAGTTAGTTTACCTAACCACACTTTTACTGGGCAGATTTAGTCCTCTAAGCAAATTAACTAGTACTTGTGCACATAATCATTCGCAAGAAGCTGACAACTGCCCTTCTTGAATCAGCAGAAAGGAGAAAATGACCATAGAAAATATTTCATAATCAATCTCCACAAAAGAATGTTGCTGGACCAGACAGGGATCGAACCCCGGTCGGATGCTCATCCAACTGAGCCACCTAGGTCGGCACTTAATATTTAGACAGCTGTTACTATACTTGTAGTAAATTGGACATTCCTATTGGACTAGCTATTGCTGTATCTAAAACTGCTGGATGAGGCAACTTGTGTGGACCCTGATCAGATGCTGCATTCTGCAGCATCTGATCTGGGTCTACACAGTTTGCTCACAGGTCTGTCTGTCTGAATACTTAGGCCTTTTCAAATTACACAGGTGATCAGCATTACAAAAAAAAAAAAAAAAAAAAAAAATC
This sequence comes from Anodontia alba, assembly GCA_964016985.1. NCBI lineage: Eukaryota > Metazoa > Mollusca > Bivalvia > Lucinida > Lucinidae > Anodontia > Anodontia alba. The sequence continues at coordinate 15,882,788 of OZ024825.1, read as the reverse complement.
ATGTTTCTATACATGTGACAAGGTCTATAATACAAATAATTATACTGCTCAAAAAAATAAAAATAGTAGTGGATGTTGTCACAATTGATTAAAACTTAGAACAGCTATACATGAATAGGAGAAGTATTTGCAAAGAAATATAATCTGCACTAAACTGACTAATGGGCAAAGGGTTGACACCTAAATTTTGGCGAGTGTTGTGTCACTGTCAAGCAGATTCTGTGTTGATCATCACTATATTTAAGTCATTGCATTTTAACCCTTTTCATGCTGAATAAATTAAGATGCCACACCCATTTCTAATTTTCAGCCAATCAGATTACTTGATCCAGATTTTTTGCTATAAATTCACATACTTAATGGCAAACAGTGCAGATCCAGATCAGCTGGCTTCTTCAGAAGCCAACTGATCTGGATCTAGACTGTTTGCAAATGCAGGGTATATCCGGGTTCAGCAGGACAAGGGTTAATAAAATGTCATTTGCACTGGCTTTACAATGTAAAACTTAAGCACAGCAAAGCAGCACTATCACTGGACAAAGGGTTGGGGAAAGGGGTTTAACAAAGTGTTCAGGAAATTTGTTTAGGCGTTCAGGGGAAAGAGACCTTTAAAATCTTTTAACTTTAATATGAAAATTCCAAGTTTGCCCTTGACCCCTTGGGCATGTGCAGAATGATGAGGTGGAGAGGATACTGTATAAAACACAGGACCAGTACCCACTATAACTAAGTTAGTTTCAGTTTTAGCTTGAATATCACATGAATTAAAATGTTTAGTACCTATTACTGTGTGGTACCTATTACTGTGTGGTACCTATTACTGTGTGGTACCTATTACTGTGTGGTACCTATTACTGTGTGGTGCTTACTGTATGAGACACTGTATTTACCCTAAAAATTTTGAAATACAGTTGACTCTCGTTATCTCGAACTCGCTTATCTCAAATAACCGCTTATCTCGAAATGAAAATCAGGTCCCTGCCTAAACATGAAAATCTAACAACAGGTAAAAATATTGTGGAAAAGAGGAGAAATTGCTCCTAAGGAGCAATTTCTCCTCTTTTCCACAATATTTTCAATATATCTCTAACTTCAGGAGTCAAATTCACATATATTTGTTAAATGTGGTTGTTAGAATTATTTTTTCCTCAATTCTGTAACTCTAATATGTCGAGGTGCGGGTATCTTGAAGTATTTCAGAGAGTCCCTTGGAATTCGAGATAACAAGAGTCGACTGTACCTTAATTCCTAACCATACTGTCCTAAAATTTAAACATGTCAATTTTATTACCTGCTGATATTTCTAAAAACTGTTGAATGCATGGTAAATAGTATGGACCCATATTTAACTCTTTGCATGCTGGGTAATTTTGCATGCTTTTCTGCCCTCTATGGATTCTTTTTTTTTAATTAACTTTTTCGAAAAAAATCTTTCAGGAATACCATCAGCGTCAAACAGTTTGGATCCAGAAATTGGATACATTTTGTCGCGCCTGATCTAGGTCCAAACTGTTTGCAAAGGTTATCAGCAGATGATAAAAGTCGCCACTAGTGGACTATTAACCATTAGAGTGCCAAGCAAAATTTGTTTTAGAGTTCACATTCTAAATTGTTTTTATTAGTTTTCAGAGAAAATGTTTTGACATTTCATGAAATGTCTGCTTGGCAGACTATTCACATGAAATGGCAACATCTATTTTCTGTGAAGAATAAAGAACTCGTATAATTCAGAATGTCGCCTGCTGCAGGTGTGATTGACACTTAGAGGGTTAAAGTTGTCATTCATTATAATGAAAAACACCTCATTAACTTTGTCCTTTAATAATGTCATAAGGATGATATTAATTAACCCTTGTCCTGCTGAACCCGGATATACCCTGCCTTTGCAAACAGTGCAGATCCAGATCAGTTGGCTTCTTCAGAAGCCAACTGATCTGGATCTGCACTGTTTGCCATTAAGTATATGATTTTATAGCAACAATCCAGATCAAGTAATCTGATTGGCTGAAAATTAGAAGTGGGTGTGTCATCTAAATATATTCAGCAGGACAAGGGTTAAGCTTAAAAGTATCTTGGGTAAACATTTCAGCAGACATTTTGAAATACTTTTTCTTATTTTTTCAAGAAAACAAGTTTTGATATTTCAAGCCAATGAATGTCAAAGTCCCTTTTCTGGCAAAAATAAGAACAATATTATCAATCTGTTGTCAGCTGAATTTGCCCAGCGAGTGGTAAAGATTACCATTATAAGCCTGTCAGTACTGTAATAGACAAAATATTCACTGTTTGATCAGGGTCCGTTCTGTTTATCATTTAACCACGCTAGCATATTTAAAATTTAAATAAGGTTGTTCACATTTTAGGAACAATATGGAATATGTTTAGAGTAATTTCATTAACGCTGTGCATGCAGGGTGACATCTGCAGCAGACAACATTTTGAAATATTTTTCTTATTTTTTTCCCAGAAAATAAGATTTGACATTTCATGCAAATTGTCAATTTGCATGAAATGTCAAAGTATATTTTCTGGGAAAAATAAGAAAAATATTATCAATTTGTTATCTGCTGATTTAGCCGTTAACCCTTGTCATGCTGAATAAATTAGATGCCACACCCACTTCTAATTTTCAGCAAATCAGATTACTTGATGTAGGTTTTTGGTATAAATTCACATACTTAATGACAAACAGTGCAGATCCAGATCAGCTGGCTTCTTCAGAAGCCAACTGATCTGGATCTACACTGTTTGCAAAGGCAGGGTTATACGGGTTCAGTAGGACAAGAGTTAATGACATTTAAATGTGGATGGCAATAAATCAAGAAAATTAAGTCTCTTGCCTATTATAAGAAACAATTAGAATGTGCTTGACATTTTCAGTAATGTCAACCATTCCAGTAATGTCAAGCCTCTTTTTATGTAGCATATCAGGAAGAAACTAGACATGTGTCCAAAGTACACAAATGCCCCCACCCTTTGAACCCCTAGCCCAACCCCAGGGCAATACCCAGGGCCGGGTAACTCCAGCACAGAGTTGAAAGTTTAGGTCTGGGTAAGTAAGTAGCATTCCAAAATTCAACTTCCCAGCATAAAAGGTACCCAAGTTATGACCTCCAAGAGAGTGTCAATGTAAATTTGAATGTAAACTTAAACATTTTTTAGACTTTGGTTACGAACGTGACATACATGTAACATCACAGCATAACGCTATATGCCCCTTTCTTGCCTTCGGCAGGTGGGGGCATTTTTAGGAACAGTATACGGAATATATTTTGGGTAATTATAATGCTTAGCATGCTCGGTAAAACCTGCAATTGCAGAAGACAACATTTTGAAATATTTTACTTATTTTACCTAGATGATAGCTAGGCTTTGACATTTCATGCAAATTGTCTCCCAATGGAGACAATTTGCATAAAATGTCAAAGCCTATTTTCTGGGAAAAATAAGAAAAATATTGTTAGTTTGTCATCTGCTGTATACGCCCATATGGTGGTATTAACCCTTGTCATGCTGGACCCGGATATACCCTGCCTTTGCAAACAGTGCAGATCCAGATCAGTTGGCTTCTGAAGAAGCCAACTGATCTGGATCTGCACTGTTTGCCATTACATGAATTTATATCAACAATCTGAATCAAGTAATCTGATTGGCTGAAAATTAGAAATGGGTGTGGCATGTTAATTTATTCAGCATGACAAGGGTTAAAATGCAATGACTTAAATATGGATGGGAGTATATCAAGAAAATGGTCTCTTACCTATTATGGGGAACAATTAGAATGTGTTTGACATTTTTAATATAATCATCTCAAAACTGTCAAATCATTTTTTTTAAGTAGCATACCATGGAGAAAAAAATACACCACAACCTCTTTATAACACTATTGTTGGGGTCCATTGCATAAACCGAGTTAGTTAAACAACCGTGTTATATCAAAACAAAAATGTATAGATTATATAGAAAAATGACCATTTATGGGCATTTTTCTATTTAATCTATACATTTTTGGGATCCATTACTGAACTGTGTTGTATCAATAACAGTGTTATAAAAAGGTTATTTTGTTTGTGTTGAGGTTTTACGGCCCAGTCAACCCAATGGGGTCATGTTGAGCGCGGTCAATTTACCTAACCACACGTTTACTGGGCAGGCTTAGTCCTCTAAGCGGTTAACCAGTATAATATAAAAAGGTTAATGTGTACTTGTCATATTTAGGAAAATGTCATTACAAAACTTTTTATGTGACAATGAACAGGTCTCTGCCTTTGTTAGACAGCATTCACTAAACCTTTGAAGTGCCAATCACAATACAGCAGATGACAGCAGAGAAAATAAGCCTTGACATTTCAAGTGAATTGTCTGCTCTAAGGACTGCTCTGGAAAATGTTCTTCTGCAGGATATCCTAGTACTGGCTGTAGGTAAGAATCATTTAGACAATCTGAATCAAACACCAAACTGTATTTTAAAGTTCTAGATAAGACAAAAGACTAAAGGTCAGTTTTCTCATTTCAGCATAAAAACATAATTTTTATGTTGTGGGTTCTCATTAGAAGTGTGTCAGTAAGGTGCTTCTAATGAGTACCATAATATGTTAGGAGCAGTTTGGTCAGAGTCTACATTACTTTAAGTACGTCTATGAATATTCACGGTAAACCACAAGTTCATGCTGTACTTAGCGTAGTCACACGTAACCATATACGTCAGTAGTTGTTTTCGTCAATTAAGTTATACAGCAATTATCCCTTGATTACAACTTGTTCAGCATGTCACGCTAAATTCTTGCCCAATGTTTTTGCACTTCTTACACTTTGCCAACAGATAAACTTTGACGTCAAATACTGTTTGAAATTTCGATGTGAACTGAAGCAAACATCACCTGTTTATGCATACGTTAACAGGTACTATCTGTCACAAAGAATAAAACAAAAATGTCACAATAAATAAAACAAAGTTGGCTCTTTTTATTAAAATGACACAAACAGATGTATGATGAATATTACTTCTACACTTTCAGTCAATCTTTCAGATCATATGAGGGTCAGGCAAAAAGTTCTGTCACTAATAGGCTTCTTTAGTTTTATCCCAGGTATATTTTAAAATGCTTCACTACACTTGAATGGTGTTATGAATAGCTAATGATACCCGTTTATTTCATGCAAACTGCTTTCCAACTGCCCGAGTAATTTCAAATTGAAATAGATGCAGTCATATACACTGACCAATTTACTTCTTACATTGGAACATGGACCAGAAGACTGAAATTCGTAGCTATATTAAATGCCACATTAGGCTTAATATAGATTCAAAGCAGATATTTTATGAATTATGTGGTATATATGGATCTCAGATCATTTCAATGCGCACAGTTTTTAGGTTGGTTAAAGCTTTTAAAGCTGGGAAATTTTCTGTTGAAGATGATGCCCGTCCAAAAATCTCTGTTACCAAGGCTAATATCGCTGCTGTAAAGATTGTGGTCAAAAAGGATGCGCGATTGTCTGTCAAAGATATAGCTAGTTGTACTGGCATATCAGAAGGCAGTGTGCAAACAATTCTGAAAAAGCATTTGGACCTGAGAAAGGTTTGTGCTAGGTGGGTACCTCATTTGCTCTCTGAGGAACAAAAGACACAATGCCTTAAATGTGCCCAGGAACTTTTGAAAACATACAAAGGCTGTAATAGTCGGGTTATTTCTAACTTGCTAACAAGTGATGAAACCTGGGTGCACATGTTTGAGCCATAAAGAAGGGCTGATAATAAGCAATGGAAGCGAAAAGATAAAAAATGTCCATGTATTGCCAAAAGAACCATAAGTTCGAAAAAGATGTTGTACGCAATTTTCTTTAATTCAAGTGGGCCAGTCATTCAAGTGCCTTGTCCATCTGGTCATACAGTCACTGGCCGATTCTACAAGAATTCTGTACTGAAGAAAGTGAAAGAGTTTTACAATAAGAAACGACCAAGCAAAGGATGGTCAGGAGTCCACCTTTTACATGACAATGCCTCCTCTCATAAGTTTGAGGTTGTTAAGTCTTTTTTGGCTTCTGAAAAGGTAAAAGTTTTAAACCATCCATCTTATTCAACTGACCTGAGTCCCTATGACTTTTTTTTATTTCCAAGGCTTAAGAAAATGCTTTCTGGAAATAAGTATATGTCTAGAAGTTCTCTTGGCAGCACTATTTATCAGTGTCTCCAACAGATACCAAAAGAAGACTATTTATCTGCTTTTCGCGACTGGGTAAAAAGGTTACAAAAATGTGTTTCAGTAAAGGGGGAATACTTTAAAAGTTTGTAATAAAAATATGTTTGATAAAACGTAGCACTGAAGTAATCCGAACCCAGTAACAAAACTTTTTGCAGGACCCTCATATGAGACAGACAAGTATAATAAGAATTCAGCAGAATGTGGTGTCACACCTGCCAGTGTTGTAGGTATTATGAATGAGTTAAAAATCCATGTAAAGATTGATTGAGTTGAGGTTTTACTATCCAGTCATGCCAGCATAGTCTGAGTTTACCTAATAACACTTTTCCTGGACAGGCTTATTCCTCTAAGCGGTTAACCAGTACTTGTCCACATTCTTTTGCCAGAAACTTACAACTGCCCCCTTCTTGAAACAGCTGAAGGAGGAGAATAACAACAGAAAATACTTCATGATCACTCTCCATGAAAGAAAGTTACCGGACTCAAAGGGGATGAAACCCGCTACCTCCTGATCACCAGTCTGACGCACATTGGACTGAGCCACTGAGGCCAGCTTCACGTAAAGAAAGACAAAGTCATTGGACCATGATATGTAGGGTCATTTTCCCAAAATAATAATATGATGTGTGAGTCTCTTTTAGGAAGATAGTGCCAGGTTTGATAACTATTGGTCATATGGTTACAAAGGAATGTAAAAAGTAAACAAAACTGGACTTTAAAACCAGCTTCTTTTTTTTATACTATGTAATGAAATGAACAATAGTGAACAAAATGGCTACACTAAGAAACTATTTCATATTTATGATTGTAAAAATATCTTCTTTTTCAATACACCTTTTTCTCAAAATTAAATTCTGTGACAATAGAACCTAACAAAAAAAAAAAAAAAAAAAAACATGCCAGGATTTATAATCTAAGAGAGTTACTACCTCTCATGTTTATCGGTGATTATAAATTTTATCACCAACAGCTGTTCAAGTGGTGTTTATCAACTTACATGTATAAAAATGGTCTTGGTCTTATACTGTAAACAATCAATGACATCACTATCAACTTATCCTCTAAGTACAGTACATGAAAACATATGTTGTTGATACTCTTCAGAAATGCAAAATATAACAAAACATTTATTGGGAAACCCCTCTTATCTTGAGCTAGCCTATACTTTCTGACAATCTGGGCCCAGTTGTTCGAAGCATCGTTAGCTTAACAAGCTCATTAGTGGTCAAAATGTTAACTGTTCCAGTAAGTACGATATCTAAATCTAATTTGCAGGTATTTTTGCTGAAAAAATGTGAGTAGCTTTTGCAAAAGCAAAAGCTACTCACATTTTTTCAGCAAAAATGTTAGCATATATGCCATATATAATGATCGAAGTTTTAACGATATGTTAAATAATGACATTGTTAGTTTTGAATAACTGGGCCCTGATCAGGATGTCACTTCTTGACAACAGACTGCAGTATCCTGGCTTCCACCATTAGCCCATACAAAAGTCCTCCTGCTTGACCATAAAACTATCTGATATATTTATGAGATGATAATTAGATAATATAAAGTAACAATAAGACATTTGTTTTCTGCACTCAAGGTTGAATTTAATATAGGTCCAAAGTCACACTGGACAGCTGGATACTGCAGTCCTTTGTTCAATGTTATATATAAACCACAACAAAATTGTGTTAACAAAACAAATGTGTTGTAAAAATGTATAGATTATAAATGGTAATTTTTCTATATAATCAATAAATTTTTGTTTGGATACAAAATTTTTTGGGTCCCTCTTAAAAGTTAACCATGTTATATCCTACACCATGCTGTAATAAAGAGAACTTAATTCACAAATAACACTAAGTATTGTGACAGACAGGCCTCACGGAGCAAAGAGTGTAGACTCAGATCAGATGCCATGGGAAGTATTGTCTGATTAGGGTCCAGCAGTTTTCCCGGCCTCACTGGCTCAGTCTCTGATGCACCTTCGACTGGTGATGAGGATGTTGTGGGTTTGATCCCTGCCTGGTCCGTCAACATTCTTTCTAGGAGATTTCATTTCATGAAATGTTTTTTTACAGTCATTCTCTTCCTAAATCTGCTGATTCAAGAATGACAGTTGTCAGTTTCTGGCAAAAGAATGTGCACAAGTGCTGCTTAAATGCTTAGTAGACAAAGCCTGTCCAGGAAAAGTGTTAACCCTTGTCATGCTGAATATATTAAGATGCCACTCCCACTTCCAATTTTCAGCCAATCAGATTACTTGATCTAGGTTGTTGAAGTAAATTCACATACTAAATGACAAACAGTGCAGATCCAGATCAGTTGGCTTCTTCAGAAGCCAACTGATCTGGATCTACACTGTTTGCAAAGCAGGATATATCCGGGTTCAGCAGGACAAGGGTTTAGACTAAATTGACTGGCTCAATATGACTATAATAGTGTTAACCCTGGGCCATTAAACACCAAACCAAACCAAAAGCAGCAGTTTTTCGACAGATCAACAGATAGGAAAATGGAGTTGTTCAAATTTTAGGACAAGTGAGGTTAGGAGATAAAGTGTCTTAATATTTAGAGTTAATACAATACTGTGCTTTTGACATCTTTCAGAAAGTCTTTTTTTGCTAGGCGCTTTAAACAGAAGAAGTAAATTTGTAAACTTTTGTCATGATTTAATGCAAAACCATTTGTCGTAACTACCTATGCGCAAAAAGTTTTATTCTAGTCAGTGGTTTTTAAAAAATCCAATATTTTCACTTTTTCCCATAGTAAAAATGAATAAAAATTATGCAGAAATTTGTAGGGTAGGTAACTTGGAGGCAGATTTTTAACAAGTTTAACTTGTTCAATTTTTCTGAAATTTTCACAATATTGTTGTAAAACATTAATAATTCAAATTCAGCAAAGAAAAATAAAAAATATTTACTAAGAAAAAATTAAAAAAAAAACACTTTACTATAGAAATTGCATAGGTCAGACCAATTTCTGGCGATAAATTTAATTTTAGGGTACATATTTGAAAATAAAACACAGAAACAGAAAAGACAAATGGTTTCTGATAAGATATAGTCAATCAGAACAAACTATTTTCATTTAAGATAAAACGCCAAGCAAAAAACGTCTTTCCGAGAGATGTCGAAAGGACAGTAGTTGTTTACTTAAGGGATAAAGAAACATTTATGTCACTCATTCTGTCTGATGTTTACCAATGACTCAGTAAACAAAGTTTGAATACTAATTAAAACTTGGTTAATTTAGCTGATAAATTCATCTTCCTTTTTTCATGAAACAGAAATGCAAATTTACAAATCATACAATACTGAACCAGAGATGTTCAAGCTTTAAACACTTAGCAAACTAGAGATGTTCAAGCTTTAAACAATTAGCAAACTAGAGATGTTCATGCTTTAAACACTCAGAATGCTCTGGGCAAATACAGCAGAGACAAACTGGTGGTACTTTTCTTATTTTTTTCCAGAGAATAGGATTTGACATTTTATGCAAATTGTCTCCAAAAGGAGATAATCCTATTTTCTGGGAAAAATAAGAAAATTATTTCAAAGTGTCATCTGCCGCAACTATTATCCGGCATGCTGAGCATTAAGGCAAAGCCAATCCAAGTTTAACATCTGTTTGCAACAGAAATTATTACAAATCATTTTTATCAATAGCTACACAGCTCCAGATGTGATTATATTTATTTATTTGTTTATTTACTTTTGCACCAAGACACATCCTTTTATGGGTACACACAGAGCTGGCCTAAGCACAATATAGACCCAATTCAGATGATGCAGAAAATGACAAAAGCTCAGCGTCTACACTGGTGCCACTCATACAGCAGTTTTCAGATACAACATAAACAGGTTGTAAAATAGATTTCTTAACCCTTGTCCTGCCAAATAAATTAAGATGTCACGCCCACCTATAATTCTCAGCCAATCAGAGTCCTTGATCCAGATTGTTGATATAAATTCAGATACTAAATGGCAAACAGTGCAGATTCAGATCAGTTGGCTTCTTCAGAAGCCAACTGATCTGGATCTACACTGTTTGCAAAGGCAGGGTATGTCCGGGCTCTACAGGACAAGGGTTAAAAATAGACTCATTGGTCAATGTAACTTATTTTTCACAGTCCAGTCACTGGTCATTATATTTTTGGAGACTACTTGATGTATTAACATGAAATTACTGTGCTTTCCCTTTTTTGCCTAGTGCTTTACACAGAGGAATGGAATTCCCAAAACTTAATGCAGAACATTTTGTTGTAACTAACTATAATGCAACAAAAAATGAATATTTTTATTTTTCCCCATTGTAAAACTAGCTGCAAATTAATCAGAAATCAGTAGGGTAGGTAAATTGAAGGCAGGTTTTCAAAATGCTCCACTTGTTCAAATTTTCTGAAATTTTCACGATATTGTCATGAAACATCAATTATTCAAAATCAGCTAAGAAATAGAAAAAAATATGGTTCATAGATAATAGATAAAAAATTCCAAAAAAATCTCTTTACTACAGAAATTGCATAGGTCAGACCAATATTTGGCCATAAATTTAAAATTAGGCTAATATTTGAGAACAAAATGCCGAAACAGAAAACACAAATGGTTTCTGATAAGATATGGTCAATCAGAACATAATATTTTCATTTAAAATAAAACACTAGGCAAAAACACTTCTTTCCAAGTGATGCCAAAAAGACAGTAGACATTTTGCTGTCCATCTTCATGCTATTAGCTTTTACATTATTGTGTGCTAAGCATACATGTAGACCAACATTTTTTTGAAAGCTAATACTTAGTGCTTTAAGAATTAATAGAGATATGGTGAATGCATTGTAATATTAAAAGAGTTCCTTGTCATCTGTCACCTCACAGACTGGTGTAAAAAATTATACCATGCTGACAATTACCAGGTTAATGAGGTGATATATTAACCCTAAACATGCTGAATAAATTAGGATGCTGCATCCCTTTCTGATTTTCAGCAATCAGTCTTCACATTATTGATGCAAATTCAGTCACTTAATGACAAACAGTGTAGATCCAGATCAGTTGGCTTCTTCAGAAGCCAACTGATCTGGATCTACACTGTTTGCACAGGGCATATCTGGGTTCAGCAGGACTAGGGTCAACAATCATTTAAGTTTCAATGTGAGATAACGTACCTATGACAAGCTCATACAGCAAAGATTCAGATCAGCCTGAACAACCTGGCAGTCTGATCAGGGTCTTCTCTGCCAGAATGAAGCAGCATTGAGATCATTATTAAAGCAAACTGCCTTACCAAGATCGATCAGCCAGCACTGATGCACAGGCTGACTGAGTCTTGAATGGGGGTAAATGTACATTTTCTGATATTGTGGTATGGTTTATGAGTTTCCTTGTTAATTGCTCAAATAAGATGAATTCTCTACAAGGTTTACAGTTGCAATTTTATTACAGACTTCAAACTGCTGACTTTGATTAACCTTTAGAGCACTAAGCAAACTTGTGGAGCAGACAACATTCTATTTTTATCCCCACACTTTAGCCATGGGGATATTGTGAATGCCTCCATCCGTCGGCTGTCTGTCCGTCCATCACCCTATCTCCTCCTAAACCACTGGACAAAATTTAAAACCAAACTTGCTACATTACTTCCCCACGTGGTAAGGGTGTGTGAGAGCAGCATCAGTATGGAGCGCGGGGATTTTGTTATGGTCTGCCATCGACTGCATGATCTAGTTTTTATTATTATTATTCATTTTTAGAGAAACTAAATTTTGGCATTTCATGCAAGTTGTCTGCTTAGCCTTATTTTCTCTGAAAAAAAAACAAAACAAAATGCTGTCTGCTGCAGTTGCAATTAGCACTTTAAGGGTTAATTGCTCAAATAAGATGAATTCTCTACATGTTTTACATTTGCAATTGATTAACCTTTAAAGCACTAAGCAAACTTGTAGCAGATGACATTATAATTTTTTATATTACTACTTTCAGAAAAAATAAGTCTTGGCATTTCATGTAAATTGTCTGCCAGGCAGACAAGTCACATGAAATATCTAGCCTTATTTCACACTGAAAAATAAAAAAGGTTTACTGCAGTTGTTCACCCTAGTCCTGCTAAACCCGGATAAGTCCTGCCTTTGAAAACAGTGTAGATCTAGATCAGTTGGCTTCTGAAGAAGCCAACTGATCTGGATCTGCACTGTTTATCATTAAATGTATGAATTTATATCAACAATCTGGATCCAGTAATCTGACTGGCTGAAAATTTGAAGTGGGCATGGAATCTTAATTTATTCAGCTAGTGCTTTACGGGGTATAACACCTTATCCCAAAAATCCTAAAAAAAAAGACTGACTGGCTGGATGGCGAACAGTGCAGACCCAGATCTAACTGCTAGTAGCATTTTGCTCAAGCTACCTGAATATTTGGATAAAATATGAAGGATTATTATTATTATTAAACAGTAACACATTATTACTAAAGTAACATGATCTGATGCCATGTATCACATGGAAGCTTCAACAGGGAACCTCAAAGAGAAATGACTCAGAGCATCACAGAGAAGCCTGGTATTTGAGGAGTATTTGATCGTAATTCTGGGATAATAATCTCCTGTTCTCGATAACATATGTTGTGGGTACTTATTAGAAAAAAAAAATTATATCTTATTATATACTCATTAGAAAAAAAATATTATATCTGACTTGTACTTAATTCATTAACATAATTTGAGAAAATAAGTCTTGACTTTTCATGTTTATTGTCTACTATGGAGTGCTAGGAAAACTATCACTCATTCATTCATATATCCTGGTTGTTACGGTAAATGTCCTAAAAATTCGAACACTAAAGCGTCTGACAAAATGACATATGCAAAGAGTGTAGACCCTGATCAGACTGCTCCTGAAGGAGCAGTCTGATCAGGGTCTACACTGTTTGCCATTCCACTAAATATTTGAAGAAACTGCTGCATAAAAAGCAAAATTTAAGCCAAAAGAGTATGGAATAAAGTGTTTAAAATTTTAGGAAATTTACTGTACCATAATTTACCCTTAATATTCAGACAACTCCTACCCATACTTGTCCTAAAATTTCAACAAGAGCATTATACTGGCTTACAACCTAAAACCTGGACACCCTAAACCTGTCAGTCCGTCTAAAAACCACTGGATGAGTGGCTAACAGTATAGACACTGATCAGATGCCACAGAATGTGGCATCTGATCAATGTCTATACTGTATGCCACTGTTTGCTCGACTGGATGCACTGTTTACTTGAGCCTATTTGTCTGTACACTTAGGGTAAACATGGTATTACACCTAAAGCATGCTGTTTTATAGGTTAATTTGCTGAAGCATTTTCCAGGAAATTACAGAACTGAATTCCAGCCAACCAGGAACTCCTCAGCTCAACTGAAATAGCCTTGACCATTATTCAGGCGTGGTTAAGTAAATGATTTATCTTTACCACTCTCTGGGCTAATTCAGCAGGCAACAAACTGATGATATTTTTCTTATTTTTCAAGAAAACAGGACTTGACATTTTATGAAAAATTGTCTCCATTGCATGAAATGACAAAACCTGTTTTCTGGACAAATAATAAAAATATTACAATATTTGTCTGCTGAAAATTTTACCCAGTGTGCTAGGTGTTAATGTAATCAAAGAAAATGATTGCAACCATCATAACTCCAGAGAAGGCCCTCTTCTTAAACCAAAAATTACTGATATTTTTCTTATTTCTTCATGAAAATGTATGTTGTGACACTCATTATAAGTGTCTCATCCCCCTCTTATCTGAAAGTATGAACTAAGGTATTCTAAGAGAGTACCATATACACTGTACATGTATACCTTAGGTATTCAGACAGAAAGGCCTGTACAAACAGTGTAGACCCTGATCAGATGCCGCATAATGCGGCATCTGATCAGGTTCTACACAGTTTGCTATTCATCAAAGATTTTTAAACACATTAACAGGCAGAAAAAAATGATTTGTTCAAATTTTTTAGGCAGTATGGCAAGGAGTTCCAATTATAGGATGATTACTGTGGAGATAATAATTTACTGTTTACAATCTCTTTCAACATTATTCAAGTCATACTAGACCATGAAGGGGTGATAATGTAGTATGAAGCATTGTACAGCCATGAGTTGTTCTCTGCTTCTGGCGGGATTTGAACTCGCAACATTGTGATCCGATGTGAGAACCTCTAACTGCTTGGCTGCCCAGACACTTCCACTACAGTAAAGGGGACTTCAATGACTGAGTTGGGAGCCTTTATGCGAACGGAATTTTTATGTAATTCTGTATTAAGAGTAGGATCGGGACCCAGAATGAAGTTGGCTGGCCATAAAAGTGCTTTAAATCCCCCGGTGGTTTATTCTATTGACCGTTCTAAGGCGGTGGTCCCAGTGTGTTAGTCTTACTCTTTGTTGCTTTGTGGTTTATTCTAGGAGGCGATTTGTTTTAAGTCTTGCCTTGTGTTATTTTGTTATTGTATTTTTCAGTCCTTTTAGCATTGCGATTACCTCACTTGGGGAAGAGAGAGCTAATCTTGGTGCTTTTCATGCGTTTGTTTGATTTGCGCTTGGTTGGTTTTGTCTGTTTCCTCTTCCTCTTCGTGTCTGGGATGGGCTGCGGTTGTGATTTCTCTTACCTTTCTTTCAAATTTAGATGTCATTTTCTTTTCTTTTTTTTAATTTGAGTTTTACGGCCCTTTCAAGAATATTTCACTTATATTGAGCCAATCGTTCATCAAATGTGGGCAAAAACCGGAGACCCCCAGGAAAAACCACCTGACCATCTGTAAGCAGACCTTGGCTTTCCCACGTGACCCGAGTGAGGCTCGAACCACAGCGGTGAGAAACCTAATAGATTAAGTCAACTCTCCCATCCACTAGGCTACAGGGGCCTGTCATGTATTTATATATGTGTGTGTATGGTTGTGTGTGTATGTGTATATGTCCACACAAACACACACACACTCCCCCTCCCCCATCCCCCACCCACACACACACGTGTCTATGGTTAGATTTTTGTTTTTGTAGGATGTAATAATGTGGTAATCATGGGGTAATGATACGGAAATCTTCCAGCAACAACATAATATTATTACTGCAACAGTATGGACAATCTAAATCTGGCTGCACAATATTGTTGTAAAAGCACCTGGAAATTTTGCTCTAAAAAGACGACAATTTTTCTGAAACCTTAATGTGATCATTTTGTGATTATTTTGTTGCAAACCTTTATTACCTTTTTTCAAAAGTAAACAAACCTTGGGTTTCTTTTTCTAAAGTACCATATTTATCCTTAGTATCTGAATACCTCCTCTCCTTAACATACTTGTCCTAAAATTTGAACAAGTCTGACTACCCGCTGATGTGTCCAAACCTTGCTGGATGAATGGCAAACAGTGTAGACCTCAGTGCCTTCGACAAACTGGCCCCATTGTTCAAAGCTAACGACGTCCATAGTTAACGATTTGTTAAAATTTACATCAAGTGATATGCAAATATGCTGAAATTTTTTGCTGAAAAAATGTGCAAAAGCTACTCATATTTTTTCAGCAAAAAATATCAGAATATTGTATATTGAATCCGCTAAAACAGTTAACAAACAGTTAACGAAATGACCCTTAACGAGCTCGTTAAGCTAACGACGCTTTGAACAACTGGGCACTGCTTTTTGGGGTATTTACCCTATCAAAATTTCTGAAAAAGCAATTCAAATTAAATTTATGGGGTAAACACACAAATATCACTAATTCTTGCATCCATTCACAAAACAGGGTGCTCAAAAGAAAAATCCTAATACTCAAAGCAATGAGAAATGGGTGGGAAAAAAATAGCAAAAATTTTAAATGCCCAATTGCTTAAAACCTTATCTAATGCACTGAGGCTTGATCCAATGCCACATTCCATGGCATCAGATCTGTGTCTATACTGTTTGTTCGGGCCTGTCAGTCCGAATCTTAACGGTACACAAACAAAGGGTCTCATTGTTAACAATTACTTCCTAATAACCCTTTCATCCCTGAGTATCTAAAGTGGACTCTTCCATTCTTGAATTTGGACTTGTCCACTGATACAAATACAGGTTTCAGTCAAAAACAAGTAACAGAATGGCAAAAAGTGTAGATCCTGATGAGACCACTCATCTGGATCTGCACTGTTTTTACAGGTATCTGCAGGGGTGCAGGGTTCAGGCATAAAAATTCACAGACATGCAGTTTGTATGTCATCGGAAACAAAGAAACAAGTAACTTGACATCTAAATGTCAAACAGAAATAGAGAACATTTCGTTGACATTCTTACAAGTGATTAAAATGTTGCAATCTTGCATTTGTTTTCAGGAAAACAAGGTATGCAATCTAAGGCTGTTACAGGTGAGCTGTGAAGCAGCCAACAGTTTTATGACATATAAACTCACAAAGGGGCAGAGCTTCAAATACTGTATTTTATTTAGCCTAAGCCCTAGCTCTAGATAAGAGAGGGTATCAGGTAAATATTTTTCTTATTTCTCTACAAAAACATATGTTGTGGGTACACAACATATGTATGTTGTGGGTACACAACATATCGAGGGTTGAGCGCAAGACTGGCATAAGTCAGATGGTTGTTTTTCCCCAAACCTAATCTCCTCACCATGAAGGCATTATGAAGATTACAACATTTCTTTCTGTAAACAATGAAAATTTAGGTGCCATTGCTCGTATGAGCAATGGCACCTAAATTTGCATTGTTTACAAAGGGGTCCAAGTTGCCCCTAAACAAGGGTTTCAAAAATATGTTTGAGTTACCATAGTCTTGCGCTCAACCCTCGATATGTTGTACCTAGCAGAACATTCACATGAAATGTCAAGCCTTATTTTCTCAGAATGTCATATTTTTTAACCCTTGTCCTGCTGAACCTGGATATACCCTGCCTTTGCAAACAGTGTAGATCCAGATCAGTTGGCTTCTGAAGAAGCCAACTGATTTTTCAGACGCCAACTGATCTGGACCTGCACTGTTTGTCATTCAGTATGTGAATTTGTAACAACAAACTGGATTGAGTAATCTGATTGGCGGAAAATTGGAAGTGGGCATGGCATCTTAATTTATTCAGCATGACAAGGGTTAATGTTGACTTGTATGGCTTTTGAATGGTGTTTTTGTGTTAATTATCACCAATAAAGTAGTAATCACGTTATTCAGAGGTAAGAACTGACATCTTCCGTAAGTCAAGGGCATAAAGTTGTGTTTTCACACGATTCAACTTCTCTGTCTTGTCCTTGAACTATCCAAAGTACACGTTTAAGAAATCAAGAGGACCAAAGGACTACAATGTGTCCACCTGAGCCTATTACTGTGAAAGGAAACACCCAGACATGCTGTGAATCTGAAAATTTTTGCAGTCACTGTTCAAGATTTTTCCACTGTGGTTAAAAGCATGCATATGAAGATAATTTGTCATTTTACTTATATGCGATATCGCACATGGCTTGTTAAGGAAAAGTATTTGGGAATAATCCCAGGATCTTTTTTTTTTCCAGGAAAACATTATCATGTTGTGGGCACTCATTAGAATTGTATCAACAGTGAGGCAATTTCTAATCAGTAACTAAAACCTACATTTTATATAGCATTGGAGAAAAAATTTCAAAATGCCCTCTAATTGTTTATTTTTGTTGTTGTTTTTGTGATGTGTATATCTGAAGTAAATCATCCAGTAATAAGGAAATTAACCCTTGTCCTGCTGAACCCGGATATGTCCTTTTTTGCAAACAGTGTAGATCCAGATCAGTTGGCTTCTGAAGAAGCCAACTGATCTGGATCTGCACTGTTTGCCATTAAGTATGTAAATTTATAGCAACAATCCCGATCAAGTAATCTGATTGGCTGAAAATTAGAAGTGGGTGTGACATCTTAATTTATTCAGCAGGACAAGGGTTAATGATTTTTGTACCAGTTTCTTCAAAAACAAACCTTTTTATGAATAATCCATACTTTTATTTTCCATGGCATCATATCACTTACCATCAGCAAATGACAAACTGGTAATATTTTTTCTTACTTTTCCTAGAAAATAGGATCTGACACTTCATGCAAATTGTCTCCTAATTTGCATGAAATATGGAGACAATTTGCATGAAATGTCAAATCCTATTTTCTAGGAGAAATAAGAAAAATATTTCAAAACGATGCCTGCTGAAACTTTTACCCCGCATGCAAAGTGATATTCTGGTCATGAGATTGAAGTTTACAGCTTACCTCTATTGTTGCTGGATCAAAGTACTTGTTCTGCTCCCAAAGACTCAGTAACTGAAACACAGAACAAATCAACATGTAAAATAACAATGTTACAGTAGAAATCCCAGAATCCTTGAATGATGATGATTTAGTGTTTTACATCTCTTTCAACATTATTTAAGTCATATCGAGATGATGGAAGGGTGATAACTAAAGCTCTGTGCAATGAAGCGCCATAGTCAAGAGCTGAATTCTGCCTCTAGCGGGATTTAAACCTGAGACTCTTGATCTGAAGTCAGGACAGCTAACCACTTGGCTACCCAATGCTTAACAGAATCCTGGAAAGTACTCTACTTATTGTAAATAACCATATTTACCCTAAATATTCAGACAGCCATGCCTGAGCAAATACAGTCCAACCTCAATAGCTTGAACATCTTTGGGACCATTGACTGACTGATTGTGTTGGGGTTTAATGACACGTCAACCCTTGTGGGTCATTTTGTGTCGTCTCCCGGAGAAAGGGAGAAAAGAGACAGAAGAGACAGTAGAGGAGATGAAAGGGAGGGACGGGAAAGAAAGAGGAACAGGAACAAAAGTGAAGAAACAGACGAAATATAAACATTCCCCCTCTAATCTTACCTGCTACAAGGATAGCAGGCCTTGCCCAACTGTAAGCCAATATCTGTTTGACGCCCCGGTGCAGTAAGATACACAACATCTTTGCCACACCCAACCACCCCACTTTAGGACCATGGAAATTTGTTCGTGATATGGGTAGTTCGAGTTACTGAGGGTTAATCATGGCACCGAGTCAGGAAGCAAATGATGATAATTTAGGGAAATCTTTTCGATCTACACAATAATGATATGCTGAGTGCACTCATCAGAACTGCCTCAATGAGGCAATTCTAATGAATACACACAACATACAATTTCTTGATAAAATTAGAAAATTCCCCTAAATATATTTGTTTTCTTGAGCTATTGGAAGACTCCCAAAAATGAATTTGAATGAGCCATGGTAAAGAGTCATCGTTGTTCGAGCTTTTGAGGTACGACTGTAGTTAGCAGACCCAGATCGAACTGTTCCTAAAGGAGCTTTTTGATCAGCATCTAAACTATTTGTCATTCAACCAGTACTACAAAAGCTACTCACATTTTTTCAGCAAAAAATTTCAGCATATTTGCATATCACTCAATGTAAATTTTAACGAATCATTAACTAATGATGTCGTTAGCTTTGAACAACTGGGCCCAGGTTATCAAATAAATTTGTTATAATTTAAGGTGAAGCATAGAAGTAAGGTGTCCAAATTAAAGTATGGCTACAACTGCCACCATCTTATCTTTCCGACACCTGTAAGTACCAAACACAAGAAGAGAATACTTTGATATTTATTATCATTTTTCTGATAAAATAAGGTTTGATATTTCATATGAATTGTCTGTGCATCTGCATCTGATCATGGCCTATAAAATATTTTCTTCCTCCATCCCCCACCTCCCCCCTCCCCACTCACAAACCTACTCCCACCCACCCACTTCTTAAAGTGTGTCCATTCCCCTTAAAGCTTAAGTTTCAGTGCTCTATTCCCACTTTGATGAACGATCGGCTCGATATAAGTGAAATATTCTTGAAAGGGCCGTAAAACACAAAAAAAATAAGACCCAAAACAAAGTACATCACATATAAATCAACTACTTTGGCCTCATTCCCTGAGATATTAATTGTCCTTAAAGTGCTAGGAAAAGGTGTAGCAGATGACATTTATTTATTTTTTTTTTTCTCATTTTACACAGAAAAGAAAGACTAGGCATGCCAAGGCAGATGATTCATGTGAAATGTCAAGCCTAATTTTCTCTGAAAACGACAAAAAGAAAAAAACAAAATATTACCTGCTGCTTTGATTAGCACTTTAAGGGTTAAGACCACAATAACGAGCTTAAGCGACCTGCGAAGCAGGTCACCACCTGCAAAGCAGGTGGTAAAGCTTAAGCTCCTACTATAGGTATTGTGAGTCTCCCACATACTATGCAGAAGAGTTTGCATGTGGCGGTTGACTGGTTTCCCATATGTATTGGCTTAATGTTGAATCCGAAAACCAACGCTAATAAGGCCGGAGCCATTGGCCTGGTTTCCGAAAAATATGATGATTAGATATGCTCCGCTGCAAACATGGAAAGCCAGTCAGCCACCGCAAGTGATCTCACTGGCTGTAAAGAATCGTATAGCCAATGAAATAGAAGGATACATTATGACTGCAAGACTGATCTGCGTTTTAGCCGCCATTTTTAATCTGAGATTTCTCTCGCATTAAACAACATTTTCGTGTATTTAAAGGCAAATACTGAAGTATTGCTGTAAAAATTGATTACATTCCTACAGCACATAACAGGAATTATGCATAGGAAAGAATTTATCGCTGACAATATGATAAAGGTAGGATATGCGGTGATTTTAGCTGACTGGCGATCAGCTGATCCATCATACTTTAGCGACTTTCATCTGTACACACATGCTGCACAATGATTTGCTTGTCAAATTGTGTCGTAGCTCGTGTTATTGATAAACATCATAAGCATCCATAAAGTTAATACCTAGAAACCGAGATACATTGTATGGCATAACTGATAGCAGTAACGACGCTGTGTACTATGTACCACCCCCAAGCCCAAAAGCCAAGGCAGACCAATCGACACAGATGCACCGGTTGCATGCCATTTTGTAAACACCTGTCAAATTAGTTGTGTTTTTAGGACATGCTTCCATTGTACCCTGAAGGCATCAAATATGGATATCACGGATGGCAGATTTTAGGTGATTCAGACTGGGTAATATAGCTATATTTAGTATCAAATCAACCTCTTTTCACTTGCCTCAGTTTTTAAAAAAAAAAGAAAATACAGTAGAGCGATGTTTCCTAGGAAACTCTGGTTAAATTGATGTAAGCATAATATTCGATGTTGTGCACTTTGTCTTGGACCTATTTAAAGGTCTGGTCCGCGACTTTGCATACCTGGTGAAAAAAAGAAAAAACAAATGCACAAAATGCTTAAGCTCGTTTCATAAGTAACACCTATTCATTTCATATTAAAAATTCATTCAATACAAATTCCACACCTGTAGCATGATTTTGAGGACAAAACAGTGTAAAGGCGAAGTTCTATTGCTATTAATACTAGTCCTGCTGAACCCAGATATACCCTGCCTTTGCAAACAGTGTAGATCTAGATCAGTTGGCTTCTGAAAAAGCCAACTGGTCTTGATCTGTACTGTTTGCCATTAAGTATGTGAATTTGTATCAACAACCTGGATCATGTACTCTCTTTGGATAAAAATTAGAAGCAGATGTGAAACTTAATTTATTCAGCATGATAAGGGTTAAAACAAGGTTATAGTACTAAAATACTGACTGAATTTGAATTTGCACTAAAACGTTATACCATATATACTCTAAATACTGGGATACCATGCTGATCCTAAAACTGAAACAGCCCACTTTACTAAATGCTGATGTGCTTTAACCCATTCACACCAAATGGATTCTTCTACCGCAACTCTTAGGACTGGTCCATTTCCAATAAAAATGGGTGTCTAGGTAATTTTTATTATTACCATGTTTTATAGAAAATCCTGTATTTAATGCAAACAATGTCTAGACCCTGATCAGATGTCGCACTCTGTTTGCCAGTGTCCCTTTTATGGGACGCTAGGCATAAATGGGTTAAAACTGACAGAAGTAGGTGAGAAGCGAACAGTGTAGATACTGAACAGATGTCACATTCTGTGATGTCTCATCTAGGTCTATGCAGTTTGCTCAGGCCTGTCTGTCCCAATACTTATAGAAAATACTGTATTTAATTTAAAACTAAAAAAAGGAACTTGTTAGCATTTAAATGCACCAAATGACAAGCATGCTGTCACAGGTTGCAAGTATTTTATTTCAGCCCTAACAATGACATTATTTCAGATAAATAATAAAATCATGAGGGAAAACACAAAAACATGGACCCAGCAATCTACAAAGAGAAGGTACAAAAATGCACCCAGTAACCCACAAGAAGTCCCTCATTAACATACGACTGGCTGTGAACAAACTAACTTTATCTCATATGGAAACAAACGGTCTAGGCCAATACGAGGGTATGCAAAAAATTCTGTCACTAATAGGCTTACTTAATTTTATCCCAGGTATATTTTAAAATGCTTCACTGCACTTGAACGGTGTGTTGAATCGCTAACGATACCTGTTTATTTCATGCAAATTGCTTTCCAACTGACCGAGTTATTTCAAATTGAAATAGATGCAGTCATATACACTGACCAATTTACTTGTTACATTGGAACATGGACCAGAAGACTGAAATTCGTAGCTATATTTAATGCCCCATTAGGCTTAATATAGATTCAAAGCAGATATTTAATGAATTGTGTGGTATATATGGACCTCAGACCATTTCAATGTGCACAGTGTTTAGGTGGGTTAAAGCTTTAAAAGCTGAGAAATTTTCTGCTGAAGATGATACCCGTCCTGGAAGGCCTAAAACCTCTGTTACTAAGGCTAACATCACTGCTGTAAAGATTGTGGTCGAACAGGATGCGCGACTGTCTGTCAAAGATATAGCTAGTTGTACTGGCATATCAGAAGGCAGTGTGCAAACAATTCTGAAAAAGCTTTTGGACCTGAGAAAGGTTTACGCTAGGTGGGTACCTCATTTGCTCATTGAGAAGCAAAAGATACAATGCCTTAAATGTGCCCAGGAACTTTTGAAACCCTACAAATGCTGTAATAGTCGGGTTATTTCTAACTTGCTAACAGGTGATGAAACCTGGTGCACATGTTTGAGCCACAAAGAAGGGCTGATAATAAGCAATGGAAGCGAAAAGATAAAAAACGCCCATGTATTGCCAAGAGAACCATAAGTTCGAAAAAGATGTTGTACGCAATTTTCTTTAATTCAAGTGGGCCAGTCGTTCAAGTGCCTTGTCCATCTGGTCATACAGTCACTGGCCGATTCTACAAGAATTCTGTACTGAAGAAAGTGAAAGGGTTTTACAATAAGAAACGACCAAGCAAAGGATGGCAAGCCTGCTCTCGTAAGTGTGAGGTTGTTAAGTCTTTTTTTGGCTTCTGAAAAGGTGAAAGTTTTAAACTACCTTATTCACCTGATCTGATTCCCTGTGACTTCTTTTTATTTCCAAGGCTTAAGAAAATGCTTTCTGGAAATAAGTATACGTCTAGAAGTTCTTTTGGCAGCGCTATTTATCAGTGTCTCCAACAGATACCAAAAGAAGACTATTTATCTGCTTTTCGCGACTGGGTAAAAAGGTTACAAAAATGTGTTTCTGTAAAGGGGGAATATTTTGAAGGTTTGTAATAAAAATGTGTTTGATAAAACGTAGCACTGAAGTAATCCGAACACAGTGACAAAACTTTTTGCAGGACCCTCGTACCAGCAAGAGGAGTATGTATCTAGAGAATAGGCTTGTAGATACTCATTCAAATCACCTCTGTAAATAATTCTAATGAGTACCTATAAGCTTTCATGAAGAAATAAGAAATACATCAATACATTTTAGTTCAAAACATATCTTAACCCTTAAAATGCCCATAACAACTCCCAACAGATGATATTATGAAATATACTGAACCTCATAAATAATGCACCACTTTTTATTTTTGCATAATTTCCCCAAAACAGCGCCTGTTTTGTTCACATTGCATTATTTTTGTATTCTCCGACCACTAGGTATACAACAATGATACCAATAAACCACGAAATCATTCACACGTGACACTAGCCATCCAGACTGGGTAAACTGGTTTTTGGCACATGCTACAGTAATGCATTACTGCACGAACTCAATATCAGTCGATTTACACAAATGTAGACAGAAACCAAAAATCGTTTAGACATTTATGCGGTCAAACAGATTTTTAACATTTGACAATGCCTGGATTGTCCAACAAGAAACGTAATCCTGCCATTGGGATGCAGGACGCAGGAATGACGTCATGAGCTGTCGCACGTACATGTCATCACATGACTATTGGTAGGCCGAGACATCGTTTCCAACAGACAGGGACACTGTGAGACCACCCGGGAAGAGGTGCGCAAAGGGTCAGATATTGAATTTGTGACTTTGATTTTGTGGGGTAGCCATCTTTACGTGTGTGTCTTGCTCAAATGCTTTGTTGTGCAAAATCAATTTTTCTCCTAAAATGAATAAATTGGTAACATCTAATGCGGTTTGTATATTTTTTACTTCACTAAGGCTCACGTAATTATTTCCATTGGACAATGATAGGGGAGCGTTATTTTTGAGGTTCAGTATATATATATATTTTTGCTATTTTTCAGAGAAAATAAGATTTGACATTTCATATGAATTGTCTGTTAAGACAATTCACATGAAATACCAAGCCTTATGCTAAGCAGAAAATTCAAATGAACTAGAGAAAGTGCCCAGAGGGTCACAAATACCCCCGGCCGATGCCATTTCTTAATTATAAAATATTTTAAAGTTAATGACAATGATATATGGCAAGATATAGTTTACAATGTCAGTCTCTGAGTGACACTGATCTATCATCCCAAGTACAACTTTCCTGGAGTAAATAGTCTTCAAGACATAAAGCAAATTTGCTGGGCCATAAAACATAGGTCACTGACCTACGTATACTTAAGAAATTAATCTGATGGTCACACTGACGCATTATACCAACTATGATGTTAATCCATTAAATAATCTAAAAGATATTAAGCAAAATCACTCGACCATGAAATATAGGTCATACTGATTTATATTAACTTTGTGGTGAAAGTTTGGGTAACACTGTGTCATTATATGTAAATATGACATTTAGGTATCAAATAGTGGGAGATATATGACAAAATCACAAGGCTATGAAATATAGGTCACATAATCCCAAAATATGATAGTAATACATCAAATTGTCTTCAAGATGTAACATAAAATCATTGGACTATGAAATATAGGTCACAGTGACCTACATTTACTTTAAGGTCAACTGTTGGATCATACTAATTCATAATCCCAAATAATTATGTTCATATATCAATTAACATTCAAGATATGAGGCAAAATTACTGGACCATGAAATACAGGTCAAGGTGACCTACATTGTTATGCTGTCAATTATGGTGTCACACAGAACCAATATTCCAAGTATCACATTAATCCATGAAATAGTCTTCAAGGTATAAGGCAAAATCGCTGGAGCATGAAAATATGATTATGATGACCTTGTCCTTATTACACTGAATGTTGATGTGATAAACATGTCTGATGTCAATCCTTCTTTAAGAAGTTGTTTATATAAACAAACTGCAACATACTACTTTATTGAGGCATTATTCCATGAAATAGGCTTCAAAATATAAGGCAAAATCCCTGAAGCATGAAAATAAGGTCACAATGACTTGACTTTATTACACTGAATGTTGATGTGATAAACATGCCTGATGCCCATCTAAAGAAGAGGTTGTTTGTAAAAACAAACTGCAATATACTACTTTATTGGGGTGTCCTAGATTTTGACCTCTTGCCCTTGCCCTGGGGCATGACCCAGGGGTTCATAGATGTAGAATGGAAGAGAACCCTCCCAGGTACTCCCATACCAAATATGAAAAGTTTTTGATCAGTGGCTGCAGAGTTACTTCAAAGTAAAACTTGGTTATAGAAAGGATTAACGGACGGAATCATATCTGGACAGATGGAAGGACGGACGGACAGATGGACAGATGGACAGATGGACAGACAAACAGACTAACGGAATGGACGAAAACTATATACCCCTTCAGCATACTTCGTATGCCGGGGGTATAAATACCAAGCTTTATTTTCTATTATTTTTCAGAGAAAATAAGACTTAACATTTCATGTGAATTGCCTGCCTAGCACACAATTCACATAAAATGTCAAGCCTTAGTTTCTCTGAAAAATAATAATAATAATAAAAAAAAAAAAGACTGTCTTCTTCTACAATTTTTCTTGGTTCTTTAAGGCTTAAATGGATCTACCATAAGTTGGGTTTTACCCTACAGTGATTTAGACTCATCTGCTACACTTTTTCTTGGTGCTCGAAGGGTTCTGGATCTACCGTATGTCCGGTTTTCCCCTAGAGTGACTTACACTGTGCTTAACCATATCTACCATATGTTGGGTAAATTTTTCCCTAGAGTGACTAATCATTCAACTCTTAGCACTCTGAGTAAAAATTTCAGCAGACCACATTTAGAAAATAAAAATTATTTTTTTCCATAAACAGGATTTGAAATTTCATGCAAATTGTCTCCATTGGATACAATTTGCATGAACAGTCAAAACCTGTTTTCTTGGAAAATAAGAAGAGTATTTCAATATATCTTCTGCTGAAAATTTTACTCGGCATGGAAAGTGTTAATAAAGCTAACAACTTGTAGCAAGCTGTCACCAGTTTGTCACCAGTTATACAACTAGTGTTGCTTATTCTTTGCTTATTTCTTCACTCATGTCTGAATATTACAAATCCCAGGAAACGCCCAGTTTTCTTTTCAACAATCATACATCTGAGTAGGCAGATATTTGATTAACATGCAACTTCTGACAAGGCTCTACAAATATACACACAACCTACTAGCCTATATTTTCTTGGTGATAGTAGGCTAGTAGGTATTGGAACTAATTTTAATCCATATATGCAGTGGTCTCTTCTATCTCAGTTGTTTGGATTGATTGTGTTGGGGTTTAACGACACGTCGACCCTTGTGGGTCATTTTGTGTCGTCTGCCAGAGAAAGGAGAAAAGAGACAGAAGAGGTAGTAGAGTAGAAGAAACAGAAGAAATAACAACATGCTCCTTCTTCCCTTACCTGCTGCAAGGACAGCAGGCCTTGCCCAACTGCAAGCCAATATCAGCTGGACGCCCTGGTGACAAGATACAGGACACCTTTGCCTCACCCAACCATCCCTCAATAGTTTGGAAAGCTCCATATCCAATAAAAGTGTCCCTTTTATGGGTTTTCACATCTGAGCCTCAGTGAGCCAAGCAAATGAGTGCTCAACTGAACACAGTCTCAGAGTGTTTGAGTGTATTTTGGACTGGTTGATCAATTTTGTGACACCTCATTTGACTATATAATTTCTTAAAAAAAGAAGGTATTTAATAAGTATGTCCGTCCATTTCTGCTACATACAATATCTACCCTAAGAATCTGTCTGGATAGACAGGCCTGATCAAACTGCAGACCCAGATCAGATGCTGCATAATTTTGGACACTTCAACAGGCAGTAAAATGAACTCAGCTCAAAATTTAGGTAAAGTATGGCAAGGACTCAAGTTGTCTGAAGAATTAGGGTAAATACAGGCCAGTGACAGTGCTGATTAAGCTATTTGCACTGTGTCACACTCTACCGCTTTCTCCTAAAAGTACAGAAATGTTGTTTGACAATCTTACTGACAATGTAACACAAGGCAACATTTAACCCACTTTCCTAACAATGCTCAAATATGCCTAAGTTGCAAGTGGACTACTTTATGACAGGCAGTGGAAGAAATGGGGCCTTACTATTGTTTCAGATACAAGGGGGTATCCAGATAACATCTTTCTTATTTCATCATGAAAACATATAATGTGGGTACTCATTAGTATCAGCGAGGTGCTTCTAATGAGTACCACAACTTATGTTTCCAGGGAGAAATTCTAAAAATATCAATACTTTATGACTGCAAAAAGTGTTTATCTGGAGCCTTGCCTTATACCATAATGTGGGCAACAGAGGCCCTGATCTCTCTTTATATAGCACTGTCTATAAGCCATGGTCTTTGTTTCGATGCCTCAGCTTACAGGATCAATGCTTACTGTAGGACAGAGAACATAGCTCAAAAATAAGGATTTTTTTAAGCACAAAATGGTTGATATTTTTCTTATTTCTCCACGAAAACATAAGTTGTAGGTACTCATTAGAAGCACCTCAGTGAGGTATTTCTAATGAATACCCACAACATGATTATGTTTTTGTGGAGACTCAAGAAAAATATTTTCCTGGAACTATGAGAGAAAACTGATCATGGCCAAGTTGTTCAAAACTAACGATGTCATTAGTTAACCTATCGTTAAAACTTTAATCATTATATATGGCATATATGCTAATCACATTTTTCAGCAAAAACACTTGTGAATTAGATAGTGTTCTTACTAGAACAGTTAATATTTTGACCAGTAACGAGCTTGTTAAGCTAACGAGGCTTTGAACAACTGGGCCCAGATTGTCAAGTTAATTTCACTAAATTTTCGCTTATCACATATTAGCCTAAATTCCCAACATTCAGCATGAAATATTTCGCTATGTAGATGATCTACACGCATGAAAATGTGATAAATCAGTTATACCATGGTTCTGTGCATGTAAGTGCAATAATGCACTCACTCACGCTAGTACATTATCACATCGTACATGTGCACCAACCATGGTATAACTAAGACATAAGGCATAAGAGCCCTTTTCTTGTGTTGTGCATTATGTAAAGAAAGATAACAAGAGCTGTCGTAGGACAGCGTAGCTCGCCTGCTGGGTACATTTTATATTGTAACATTTTTATCATTAAGCCATATAATATAGGTCACACTGACCTAGATGTATTTGTATGTAAATCATTTTGTCACAGATATAATAATCCAGGTATGACAATTCTTCATGAAATAGTAATAAAAATAAAAGGCAAAATCACTGAAGCATGAAATATAGGTCACAATGACCTAGATATAGTAAGTGGTCATTCATTGGGTCACATGGAACTAATATCCCAGGTGTGACATTTATCCAACAAATAGTATTCAAGATATAAGGCAAAATCACTGAACCATGAAATATAGGTCACACCAACAGAGATATATTTTGACGTCAATAATCGGGTCACAAGGAACTAATATCCCAGGTGTGACATTTATCCAACAAATAGTATTCAAGATATAAGGCAAAATCACTGGACCGTGAAATCTAGGTGACCTGGACCGTAAAATGTAGGTCACCATGACCTTCACTCTCTTACACTTAAACCGATGTCACATAGTTAGCTGATGTATAACCAGTTGTGTCTATAATCTGTAGGCATATAAGATTTTACAAATGTGTCCTAGATTTTGACCCCTAGCCCCACTCCAAGGCCCACCCTGAGGTATGAAACCAGGGGTATGTTCTTTTGGAATCTCAGAAGACTCCTCCAGGTACCCAAATTCTAAATATGAATGCTCTATGAGGAGTGAAAGTCAAGATATATGAATTTGAAAAACTTTAACACAGTATTACAAAGGTGTCCTAGATTCTGACCCCTAGCCCCACCCAAGGGCATGAACCCAGGGGTTTATTCTCTTGGAATCTCAGAAGACCCTCCAAGGTACCTAAGTTCCAAATTTGATGCCTCTGTGAGGAGTGACTGTTGAGATATAAGCATTTGAAAAACTTTAACGCAGTGTGACGGGAACGGGAACGCAAACGCGGACGACCGGGGTGACTACAATAGCTCTCCTTGTACTTCGTACAGGTGAGCTAAAAAAAAAATATTTGCAGGTGCTAGAAGACTTTTATGGGAGAAAAAATATGGTTATTTCATTTATCTTCAGGAAAGCACAGGTATACATGTCACAATTCCTCTTCAAAATTGCCTGTACTGCAGTTTACACATCACGTTTACCTTAATTTACGTACCACTTTTATCTTAATTATTCAAACAAAACAGGCCTGAGCAAACAGTGTGGACCCAGATCAGAGCAACTGTTAGGTCTAGATAAGGGAGGGTATCTGGTAAATATTTTTCTTATTTCTCCACAAAATCATATGTTGTGGGTACTCATTAGAAGCGCCTCGGCGAGGCGCTTCTAATGAGCACCACAACATATGTTTTTGTGGAGAAATAAAAAGATACAAGCATTTTTCAGATGAAAAAAGCGCCTTATCTGTTGCTATGATCTAATCAGGGTCTACATTGCCACTCATCCAGTTTTAGACACATCAACAGGAAGTAAATTGAACAGGTTCATTAGGACACAGGTTTATTTCTGGCTGATAGACATCATGGGCCTTTTGATGGAAATTCTTGTAAAAATTAGGTACACTTGACTCTCGTTATCTCGACCTCGCTTATCTCCAACGACCGCTTATCTCGAAGTGAAAATCAGGTCCCTGCCTAAAGATGAAAATCTAACAACAGGTAACAAAATATTGTGGAAAAGAGGAGAAATTGCTCCAAAGGAGCAATTTCTCCTCTTTTCCACAATATTTTCAATATATCTCGAATTTCAAGAGTCCAATTACATATACATTTATACATTTGTTAAATGTGGTTGTTTGATTTATTTTTTCCTCAATTCTGTAATTCTGATATGTTGAGGTACGGATATCTCAAAGTATTTCAGAAAATCCCTTGGAATTTGTGATAATTAGAGTCGACTGTATACAACAACATTTCCCTATACCTTTACATTATAAAAAGGCCCATAATTTCAAGAAGTAGGGACCTTTTGGAAAAATTATGGGCCTTTTAGCACAGGGCCCCTTCCAGGAATATCCCTGAGGACATATAACAATGGAAAGGAGTAATTTTAGCCTTTGTTGCCTGCATAAGGAATAAGAATCCATTTCAGAAGTTATATATAAGATGATGGTATATAGTATCCATGGTAATTTGGTGTTTTACATCCCTTTCAATATTATTTAAGTCATATCGAGATGATGGAAGGATGATACTGAAAGGCTCTTAGAAATGACGTGCCATACAGTTATGAGCTGAATTCTGCCTCCAGCAGGATTTGAACCCGGGACCTCTTGATCCGAAGTTGGAAGCGCTAACCACTTGGTCACCAGGACACTTCTCAGATGTTAGATATCATTTTTGTTATATATCATTTTGTTCTTATTTGTCTTATAATAAACCTTTGCCACTCTATGGGCAAATTCAGCGGAAGACAAATTGATGGTAGGAGAAAATAGTCTTTGATATTCCATGCAAATTGTCTCCTTAAGCATTAATATTCACAGTGATGCAAAATGATTGATTTTTTTACAATTACCATGAATATGAGCTAAAATTAAATACTTGTGAATATGCTTACATAATTACAGAGCAGTTCCTAGCTCCAGACTGAATGATTATTTTTTACTAATAAAAGCACCGCAAGCATAATACTCCACCATAGCAATTATTTGTTTATGTATTAAAGCTATCCTTTCGAAAATGTCTGGAAAGAAAATGATGGAGGGACAGATAACAATCCTAAAGCAGATCTTGATAATATCAATGGACAGATAACAATCCTAAAGCAGATCTTGATAATATCAATGCATACAGGAAGTTTGGTTAAAAGACCTTGTTATTAACTCAAGTTATCATCCAGAAATGAAAATATGGATGCGTCTCGGGCAGATAACTCAGTAAAAATTTGACAAAATTTGCCCATTAGCAATTCCCAACCTGATCTCCTTACTGTCAATACATATAGCAAGTTTGGTGAAAATCCCTTGTTATTTACTAAAGTTATCATCCGGAAATGAAAATATGGGCGTGTCTCGGGCAGATAACTCAGTAAAAATTTTACGAAATTTGCCCATTAGTAATCCCAAACCAGATCTTCTTAATGTCAATGCATATAGCAAGTTTGATGAAAATCCCTTGTCATTTACTCAAGTTATCATCCGGAAACGAAAATTTGGGCATGTCTCAGGCAGATAACTCTGTACAATTTTGACGAAATTTGCCCATTAGCAATCTCAAACCAGATCTCCTTAATGTCAATGCAGATAGCCTTGTTATTTACTCAAGTTATAGTCCAGAAACAAAAATATGGGCATGTCTCGGGCAGATAACTCCGTCAAAAAATGACGAAATTTGCCCATTAGCAATCCCAAATCAGATCTCCACAATATCAATGCACATACCAAGTTTGGTGAAAATCACTTGTTATAGTCCGGTATAACTCAAGTTATAGTCCGGAAACAAAAATATGGGCGTGTCTCGGGCAGATAACTCCATCAAAACTTGACGAAATTTGCCCATTAGCAATCCCAAACCAGATCTCCACAATATCAATGCACATACCAAGTTTGGTGAAAATCCATTGATGTTTACTCAAGTTATCATCCGGAAACAAAAAACGGATGGACGGACGGACAGACTCACGGACGACCAACGTGAAACCATAATACCCCGCCACTATGTGTGGCGGGGTATAAAAAGTACTGGTATTTTCTTACCTCTCCATAAAACTATTTTATGCCTCATTAGAATCACATTACTGAGGCAATTTAAATGCAGATAAACAATATGCATTTTTGTGGAGAAAGAAGAAAATATTTACCTAGACACTACTCTTAATTATAGCTGTGATAGAGTGTGTACTTGGATGCAATTATGGAGACGATAGATTTTCTGCCAATTCTTATAAGTAGGATAAGTTCTGAGACCTCCTGTTTGCAATCCTGAACACCAAGCCCACTTCCGAAAATATGCTCTAAAAGAAAAGAATTTACTCCTCTTAAATTCTTTCTTTTTACAGTAAGTAGACCCCTTTTCAGAAGGGATGCAAAACCATTTCAATGAGTTGCCTACCCCGAAAGTTTATCCATTTTCCTTAATTGAGACATGTCAAGAAAATCAGGGCCCAGTTATTCAAAACTTTACGAAGTTGTTAGCTAACGTGATGTTAAATTTCTATCCTGAAATATGGCAAACACATTGATATTTTTTGCTGAAAAAATGTGCAATGCAAAAGCTACTCACATTTTTGCAGCAAAAATATCAATGTATTTGAAAATACCTTAGTTACAACAGTTAACAAGTTTGTCATAAACAAGCTTGTTAAGCTAACAATGCTTTGAACAATTAGGCCCAGGAGCTTAAAGTGAATGGCTACACTTCCAAGAGAGACCACTCTGACCTGAAAGTAATTGGCTCCCATCTCAAAACGGGGCTACTCTTAAACTCTGAAGTGTGTATATTACATAGCTGAAGCTATTTTTAGTAATTTCTGCCAGAAATATAATTTATAATTCCGTGGAGAAAATATTTCCTCCCAGAGCAAATAACTATTTTCTTTAGAAAGCTATCACATCAAGCAATGAGTGTAGATGATGTAGCATCGAAAACTTATCGCGGTCATTTGAAACTGTCAAAAGAGCATAAAACAGGGTCTGAAACATTTTTCTGACATGTAATATATAAGATAATACACTTTGGGTTTAAAATACAGGAAATATTTCCCTCGAGACTAGCAAATCTAGCGATAACACACTCATTTGTTTGTTCATCTGAGCTACAAATCTCTCGGAGAAATATTTCAAGGCACATTAATCTCTATCTACTTGCAATCTATGAGTCCAGACAGTCTGATTATAGGGCCAGTCATTTTTTTTTTTTTTTTTTTGTGAACAGATTTTACAGTGTCTGTTGTTTCAGAAGTGTTCTGTGGGCCAGCAAGGAGGGCCCAGATATGACTGTAAATGTGCAGTTCGACCTGAGCATTCAATTTTTCACATATACATTAACTTTAAATACACTATGGGCAAATTTAGCAGACAACAAACTGGTGATATTTTTCTCATTTTTCCCAGAAAACAGGGTTTGATATTCCAAGCAAACTGTCTGTTTAGGAGACAGTTTGCATGAAAAGTCAAACTTTATCTTCTGAAGAATGCAAACAGAAAAAATTTTAATTCTGCTGAAATCTATACCCTTCATGCCAGCCATTAACCCATTGAAGAATGGAGACCCATAAAAGGGTAACTGGCAAACAGTGCAGACACAGACCAGACGCCGCAGGGTCTCCATTGTTTGCAAATAGTTCAACCATTTTTTCTTTAGGAATACATATATAATATTGCCTGACATACCTAAATTTAAAAATGGACTCTTCCAATATATATAGTGTGGAAGAGTTTAATTAGTCTTTAATGGGTTATTGTTATTGTGTTGGGGTTTCATGACACGTCAACCCTTGTGGGTCACTTTGTGTCATCTCCCAGAGAAAGGGAGAAGAGAGATAGAAGAAATAGTAGAGAAGGAAATAGTAGAGGCGATGAAAGAGAGAGACAGGGGAGAAAGAGGAAAATGAATGAAAGTGAAGAAACACAAGAAATAAAAACATTCCCCCTCTTCCCTTACCTGCTGCAAAGATAGCAGGTCTTGCCCAACTGTAAGCCAATCTCAGTTGGATGCCTACAAGACACCTTTGCCTCACCCAACAACCCCCTCTTTAATGGGTTAAGGGCAATGAATACACTTTCAAGGGTGGTAACTCTGTCAAAATTGTTTTTGCGCCTTCTGAAAAGGGGTCTACTCTTTTTAGAATAGTCTCCTTGTTGGAAGGATTTTGATGCGGCAGAATACAAGAAGAAAGTCGTAAAAATTGGCTTTTAAAATGGCAGAAAATCTAAAAAGTTTATCAAGTACCCTCAAGCCCTCTTTTTTTCTGACACAGATAAAACAAGTGTGTATGATAAATGAAGGCAGGATAACAAATATTTAACACCACATTATGTCAAATTTAGTAACAAAGTAATTTATAAACTGTTACTATTTTGATCCAATTCCAAGTGCATGGCTATTAATGCTTAACATGCTAAGTTAAAAAATCAGTAGATAATATTTTGAAAAAAAAAAAAAAAATCTTTTTTTTTTTTCTTCATAAAATAGGGTTTGACTTTTTGAGTAAATTGTCTCCTTTGAGACAATTTTTGGGAAATATCTAAAAAAAAAAAAAAAAAAACTCAAATGAAGCAAAGGTTAAATTTAATGCTCCATGAAACACCTATAATTACAACAGACAAATTGTTTAACCCATTGTATTCTGGAGACCCCTAAAAGGGTATCTGGCAAACAGTGCAGACCCAGATAAGACGCCACAGAATGTGGTATCTGATCAGGGTCTCCACTGTTTGCAAACAGTTTAATCATTTTTCTCTAGGAATATATAAATCTCATAGCTGCAGGTACCTAAAATTGAAATTGGACTCTTCCAATACCAATATATAGTTTGGGAGAGTCTATTCAGTCTACAATGGGTTAACCGCCCAAACACTGAACAGTGAGTGACCTTTTCGTCAAAACTGACATTCTAAAAGTTTAAACATCTCCACATCTTGAGAGCAGAATATGGAAACCCTTTTGAGGGCCATTCAAATTGAAGCTGACAACATTCTGAACTATCTTTTTTTTTTTTTTTATTTTTCTGAGAAAATAAGGCTTGATATTTCATGTGATCAGTCCACCCAGAAGATGACTGACATAATATGCAAAGTCTTACAGTCTCAAAAGAAATAATTTAACAAGAGCTCCGCCAAGCGAGGCATTATACGCCCATGGCAAGTCATAAGATATAGCACATAAACTGGCTCCTGTATAATTCAGTGCTCTGGATATAAACTGTAAGTGGTATTACAAAAAAAAAAATTAAAAATTTTTTTATTGGGGCATAGCTCTGCTGATATTTGGTGAACTGTAACCTAAGGGTCCAAGCTTGCCTAGAAATTAAGGGAGAAGTGGCTTCTCCCTCCTGGGAAAATAGGTAGGTTTGCTGCATCTAGGAAGAAGTGCTTTCGAACAGAGGATACACAAGAAGCATTGCTATTATAAGCTCATATAAGCCTTTGGCTGATTTGTTTTTCCTATACTTCGATATCGGACCAAACAATAACAAAACAAAAATAACCAAAAAAAGAAAAAAAAAAAAAAAGAATGCTGCAAGAAATTTTTTAGTAAACCTTTGTTTTATACTGATTTTATTTTTGTTCTTCAAGGGGGCCAACTCGGAAGAGTATTAAAAAAAAAAAAAATCCAAACACAATTATGTTTATAAGTTTTGATATTAGTCAAGCTTCTTAATTCAGTATCATTTAATATAAATGTATTTATAAAGATTTAATAACGGCAACATTTCCTTGCAAATCTAATAAAAGATGTTAAAAAAAAAAAATAAATAAATAACTTGACCATATGGCCATAACTTTACTTATTTGCAAAAAATATACCTATTATAAAATAAAATTTGCACATTATTACCTCTAAAAAATATGCTGCGAAAAGTTTACAAAAAGTTTCAAAGAGGCATAACTCTGCCAATAATTGGTGCACTGTAACCTCGAAATAATATGCGCTGCTCCACATTATCATGTAACCATTTATAAAGTTTCAGTTTGATAGGATGTAAACTGTAGGAGGATTTAGCCAGAAACAAAAAATTAATAGAAATTTTCAAAGGGGTATAACTCCAATATTTGATGGATTGTAACCTAGAAACAATATGCGCTGCTTCACATCATGGTCTAAGTACAAATCAAGTTTCAGCTTGATCGGATGTAAACTGTAGGAGGAGTTAGCCATAAATGAAAAGTTTACAATAATTTTCAAAGGCACATTACTCTGCTAATATTTGGTGGACTGTTACCTCAAAACAATATGCGCTGCTCCACATCATGGTCTAACTATAAATGAAGTTTCAGCTTGATCAGATATAAACTGTAGGAGGAGTTTGCCGGAAATGAAAAGTTCACAGAAATTTTCAAAGGGGCATTACTATGCTAATATTTGGTGGACTGTAACCTCAAAACAATATGCGCTGCTCCACATCATAGTGTAACTATAAATGAAGTTTCAGCTTGATCAGATGTAAACTGTACGAGGAGTTAGCCGGAAACGAAAAGTTTACAGAAATTTTCAAAGGGGCATTACTCTGCTAATACTTGGTGGACTGTAACCTTGAAATATGCACTGCTCCATATCATGGTCTAATTATAAATGAAGTTTCAGATGTAAAATGTAGGAGGAGATAACTGGAAATGAAAAGCTTACAGAAATTTTCAAAGGGGCATAACTCTGCAAACATTTGGTGGACTGTAACCCCGAAACAATATGTGCTGCTCCACATCATGATCTAACTATATACCAAGTTTCAGCTTGATCAGATGTCTGTCATAGGCCTGTCTGACCAAATACATACAATAAAGTATAACAAATGGTAAGAGTCATGCTCAGACGTAAAATTGTGACCATATCTTCAGTGATTACTAATCGATTATCAGTGACAATGGCAGGACTGATAATTGATTATCTTTTCAGCTCCGATTAGCCAGTCTTACTAGACAGACTTGAAACTCTCCCGCTTATACGTTTAAACGTGATAGCCCTAGTACTCATTAGACATGCCTTGGTGAGGTGCTTTTAATGAGTACCAATTAGAAGTGCCTTGGTGAGGCAATCCTAATGAGTACCTCAATTTATGTTTTTCTTGTGAAAAAAAATCAAAAAAAAATAACAGCACTTTTTTGTTGAAAAAATGTGCTTAATCTCAAGCCACGAAATATATCATGTTAACCCTAAAAGCGCCAAGAAAAACTGCGTCTGAAAATGTCGTCTGTTTATGTCATCTGCTGAATATTCTTGCAAACTTTTCAAACCTATTTTTGCATACCGGCAAACAGTGTGGACCCAGATCAGACTGCTCCTTAAGGAGCAGTCTGATCTGTCCACACTGTTTGCAAAAAATGACTTTTAAAATCACAAGCAGATGACAAAGCAGACGACAATTGTTGTGATTGGCGCTTTAAGGGTTAAAAGAACATTTCACACAACAGAAACCTGAAGACTGAAATGCATCCATTATGCACTTCCTTCTATCCTTATTTCACAGCTAATACATCAGGGCCCAGTTGTTCAAAGCTAACGACGTCGTTAGTTAACGATTCGTTAAAATTTACATCGAGTGATACGCAAATATGCTGAAATTTTTTGCTGAAAAAATGTGAGTAGCTTTTGCAGTGCAAAAGCTACTCACATTTTTTCAGCAAAAAATATCAGAATATTGTATATTGAATCCCATAAAACAGTTAACGAAACGACCCTTAACGAGCTTGTTAAGCTAACGACGCTTTGAACAACTGGGCCCAGTTCTCCTGGATCCAGTTACATATCTTGTTTTTGTTTTCAAGGTTACTTTGTTTATAACTATATATCAGCAAATGTTGTTGACAACCCTAATGTATGGTAAATGTCCTAAGTGTCTAACAAAACGATACAGGCAAACAGAGCAGACCCAGATCAGAAGGAGCAGGCTTAACAGGATCCACACTGTTCACCATTCCACTACGTATTTTACACAATAAATGCATTAACAGCAAAATCTAGGCAAAAAAAGTACTGAGTAAAGTGTTCGAAATTTTAGGACATTTATAATATTATGTATGAAATCGGGCATCATACTGTATTATGTATGACATCAAGCAAATTCAGCAGACGATAGGTCGATATTTTTCTAATTTTTCCCAGAAAATCTGATATTTCATACAACGTATCTCTGAAGGAAACACTTTGCATGAAAGGAAAAATATGAGAAATATTATCAATTTGTCGCCTGCAGAAATGTTTACCCAGCATGCAAAGCATTAATTCTTCAAATGGGAAGAAAACCTGCATCTGAAAACCTGTCGTCTGTTTATGTTGTCTGCTGAATACTCTTGCAAACTTTTCAAACCTATTTTTACATACAGGCAAACAGTGTGGACCCTGATCAGACTGCTCCTAGAGGAGCAGTCTGATCTGGGTCCACACTGTTTGCAAAAATGACTTTTAAAATCACAAGCAGATGATAAAGCGGGCGACAATTGTTGTGATTGGCAGTTTAAGGGTTAAATTACAGTAGTAAACAGGTACATTACCAATTATCAAGGTTACAATGTTGTGGAAAAGCTGAGTACAGTAAAACTTCAATGACGCATATACCGATGTCCCGTTTACCATGGCAGATTCAAATACGTTTTTGAGTCCCTTGAAAATTCTTCCCATAGATCCAATAATAAATATTAAGAGATATTTTAGGGAAATTTTCTTATTTTATGATGAAAATGTATATTGTGTGTAATCATAAATATTGCCTCATCAAGGCAATTCAAACGAGAACACTCAACATACCATTAATTTATAGAAGATCGAAAAGTCATCCCTAAATCATTCCCATTTGCCTCCTGACCTGGCACTATTGTTGACACTTAGTGGCTCGAACTGCCCCTATCTAGAAGAAATTTCTATGGCCCCAAAGATGTTGGAGCCATTGAAGTTTGATTGTATTCTGATAAATATTTTCTTTGTTTCTCCATGAAAACATATATTCTGAGAACATATCAAAATCACACATGAGAAACAATTATGTATATGTATATTTTTGTGGAAAATCAAAAATAAAAAAAATGTTTTCCAGTAAATAGCTTTCATATTTGAAGCCCTACGAATAAAATGAAATTACAATTATGAAGTTGTAGTCTTAAGGTGAATGGTAGCCTTGCCCAAGGCTTAGAAATATATATGTATTTTTTGGCTTATTGAGCTCTGTGGCTAGTCTATTGATAATATGGTCTGGATTCCAATATATTTCAGAGACAACCACAGAAGAAAAGCTCACCCATAGACTAGCTGAACATTGAATCCAAAAGTAGAATGTAAATGAAAAAAAAAAAAATAATAATAAGTAAACAGAAAGTGACAAACATACTTATATATTGGCCTAATAGCTAGGCTAG
This sequence comes from Anodontia alba, assembly GCA_964016985.1. Taxonomy (NCBI): domain Eukaryota; kingdom Metazoa; phylum Mollusca; class Bivalvia; order Lucinida; family Lucinidae; genus Anodontia; species Anodontia alba. The sequence goes on along the minus strand of OZ024825.1, from coordinate 15,842,792 downwards.
GTGAATGGATACACTTTCAAAGTGGGGATGGGGTGTGTGTGTGTGTGTGTGTGGGGGGGGGGGGGGGGGGGAATTGCACTGCACAAAATTTTGGACCAATATGTATCATCAAACCAAAGATAAATCAGTTCAGTGATAAGATTAGGAAATAATGAGGTCTTAAAAACTTAAACAAAACCTATAACATTTTTAAAATTCTTAGTCTGTGACCTCAACCTCAAGGTCACAGTCATGAGTACCGATGGTGCTGATAAAAACTTTAGACCAGTATATATCATGATACCAAATATAAATTAAATCCATCATTTTGTTTAGAAATAATGAGGTCCTAAAAACTTTGACGTAAACTTTTAACCTGAAAATTTTGACATAATTATGACCTTGACCTTTTAACTAAGTCGGTGTGGGGATGGAATTGGGCAAAATTTTGGACCAATCTGTATCATCATACCAAAGATGAATCAAATCAATGATAAGGTTAGGAAATAATGAGGTCTTAAAAACTTTAACGAAAACTTTAACATTTAAATTCTAAGTCTGTGACCTTGACCTCAAGCTCACAGAGCTGATGGTGCTGATAAAAACTTTTGACCAGTATCTATCACAATACAAAATAGGAACTAAATCTATCATTTGGTTAAGAAGTAATGAGATCCTGAAAACTTTCATGTGAAATTTTAACATGAATACTAAGTCTGTGACCTTGACCTTGACATGACCCAGGGGAGTGGGGATGGTACTGTGCAAAATTTTGGATGAATATTTAACATTTGTGGACGCTGACACCTATGCCGACACCGGGGGTAGTACAATAGCTCTCTGTGAATGTTGTTCAGGGGAGCTAAAAATTGGCTTTCAAGCCATGGTTCCCAAATTTCCCCGAGTTCTATATATTCATAGCTATTCAATTACAATAATAAACCATTTCATGTAGTACCTACTGCAGATTCACAAATGAACTGCCCTGAAATATTATGTATTACCATTTTTCCCTTTACTGGGGTATCTTAACTCTTTATAATGATTGTCCTATAACGTGAAAAAGTCTGTTTAACTACCTGTTATCCCTGATCCTGCTGAACCCAGAAATGCCCTGCCTTTACAACAGGCCTGCACTGTTTGCCATTTAGTATGTGAATTTGTATCAACAACCCAGATTGGTTGATAATTATAAGTGGGCATGGCATCTTAATCTATTCAGCATGGCAAGGGTTAATGTGTTTTAAATTTATCTATTGCTGGATAAGGTAGTGAAAAGGTATTATGCAATTATTCTCCTAACCTTAAAGTTCCATCACAACAGCAGCTCATATCTGAAAAATATAAGACAAGAAAAATGCCTAACGGCATTATGGACAGGTTTTTCAAAAGGTCAATGAAAATGTAAACCTCGGGAGACCCAATGCCCGCTGGCCATGTCATTGCTATTTTAAAGGACAGATTTTTGAAAAATCCATCCAAAATTCAATTTTGGCTGCACAAGCTTTGGGCTTCAGGGGTGATAAGTACCTAACAAAGAAAGTCAGAGTTGTCTGTCTTATACAGGGCATGCCTACTGGTCCTTATCTATGCCTCTACCAAGTATTATCAAAATATTTCAAAACCATTCAGAAGTTATGAAAAGCACAAGAATTTGGTGCAGAAATTCATTCAGGGGAGTTAACTTGAAAAAAGAATAAAGATATTGTCCTTCTTGCATGTGACACTCTTACTTGACCTGATATATATCCCCACCAAATACATGTATTATCAAATTATCTCAAACAGTATGGGAGTTATGGCCTGCACAAGATTTTGGTTTCAGGGGAGATAAGTAGATAAAGCAAGAGTTTTCCTTCCTGCATGCAATACTTCTACTTGACCTGATATATGTACCTACCAAATATTATCAAATTATCTCAAACAGTATAGGAGTTATGGCCTGCACAAGATTTCCACTTCAGGGGAGATAAGTACATAACAAAGAAAATGAGAGCTGTCTCTCTTGCACCCTACAGACCTACTTGTCCTCCTCTTTATCCCTACCAAATATGAAAGCAATCCACTGAAGAGTAAAGGTAACATACAACTTTGAAAAAAGGTTAACCAAAAGGTAAGCCTGGGATGTCAAGGGAGATTACATAACGGACAAGGTGAGAGTTGTCTCTCTTGCACATCACATGCCTACTGGTCCTTATCTTCATCTCTACCAAATATGAAAGCAATCCATTAAGAATAAAGGTGATATATGACTTGTAAAAAGGTTAACCAAAAGGTAAACCTAAGAAGTCAGTACATGACAAACAAAGTGAGAGTTGTCTCTCTTGCACGTGACCCACCTACTGGTCCTCCTCATCTCTACCAAATATGAAAGCAATCCACTGAAAAATAAAGGTAACATACAACTTTGAAAAAAAAAGGTTAACCAAAAGGTAAACCTGGGATGATGCCCGATGCCAGACGCCTACCTGCCTGCCCGGACATCGCTATTTTAAAGGACGGATTTTTTAAAAAAAAAAATGTCCAAAAATCATGTAGACCCTGACCAGACGCGCATTCTATGGCATCTGATCTCATAGCAACAGATAAGGCGCTTTTTTCATCCGAAAAATGCTGATATCTTTCTTATTTCTTCATGAAAACATATGTTGTGGGTACTCATTAGAAGCCCCTTTGCGAAGCGCTTCTAATGAGTACCCACAACATATGCTTTTGTAGAGAAATAAGGAAAATATTATGTGGATACCCCCTCTTATCTGTAGCTATGTGATCTGGGTCTACGATGTTTGCTCAGGCCTGTCTGTCCTAATTCTAAAGGTTAGTATGATATGGTGAAAATGGGTAGGGATATGTTATTAGCACCAAAACCTCATGTAACCCTGAATCTTTGTAGAAGTCAAATCTTACCTTGTTGAGTTTAACTTTCTGATCCTCTCCAGCCCCAACCAGTGATGTACAGAATACAGCAACAACTATCTCTCCCAGACTGAATTTCAAATTGTCCGCATTCTTTCTCTGGCTGGAATCATGAACATAGAACATTTACCTTGGGATTTATAAATACAGGCATGTATAAACTGAAAACTGAGCAAGCGCACAACAAAACCTACAATAAAACTTTCCTGCGCATCCCCGCAGTCTAATCAAGAGTCTTCGCTGATGGCATATGCCTTCTAAACTCTCTGGACTATCCAACAAAGGATAAATGAGAACCTTTGCCAAACTGGGTGGATGTACAGACAGATCTTAGTCTTTACTGGTCACACAGGTCTTATTGTAGGTTTTGTCATGTGCTGGGTCAGTTATAACCTTATAACCTACTGAATACCATAGTAAGTCCAACACATCAATCCTTTGCTATATTTATCCTAAAACATGGACAAGTCTATCTGCTATCTGGTGACATATCTAAAAAGTGCTTCTTGTCTAACCTGTTTTAATTAACCCTTGTCATGCTGAATAAATTAAGATGCCATACCCACTCATAATACTCAGCCTATCAGATTCCTTGATCCAGATTGCTGATAAAATTCAGATACTAAATGGTAAACAGTGCATATTCAGATCAGTTGGCTTATTCAGATGCCAACTGATGTGGATCTTCACTGCTTGCAAAGGTAGAGTATATCAGGGCTCAGCAGGACAAGGGTTAACATGTATTTAAGAACAAATTAGAATAAAATATTGACACCTTTTGTAATAAAAAATGCCTTCTGATATTTTTTGTTGGTAAAAAAAATGACTTGCCTTATTTACCCTAAGTATTTGGATAGGCAGAACTGAGCAAACCAAGTAGACCTGATCAGATGCTGCAGAATGTCTGATCAAGGGCTACACTGTTTGTGACACCAAGCAATTTTTATACAGATCAACAAGCAGTAACTTAGGATGTCTGAATACTTGGTAAATAGTGTACTACATCCATACGAGATGCAACATGAAATCAAAACACTGACAGCACTGGTGGGTTGGTTGTCTCTGAGTGTAGGCTGGGAAAATGAAGTTTTTTAAAAGTAAAACATATTTTAACGAGTAATACTTAACCTATAGATAATGTGCTAATGTGCTATTCTCTTCTGTTTTCACACCTTCCACAGAAAAAACGACCTTTCAGTCGTTAATTAAAGTCTTAAACCAGAAGGTCCCTTAGGCAGTTACCTGTGTGACGTAACTCTTCCCGCTCAATTGACCACATGTCAGTTTCTTTTATGTGTAAAACAATAGACACAATTAGGAGAGATAAGCGAGGGTGGGCGGAGGGAGATAATTGATTATCTATAGGTTAAGTATTACTCGTTAAAATATGTTTTACTTTTAAAAAAACTTCATTTTAACTTCATAATACATTAACCTATAGATAATGTGCTAGAATTTGCAGAATAGGAGGGAGGTGCTCTCCTAATTCTAACACCAATAATATCTCACCACTTCTGGTTAAGACTCAGGAAACTCAAAGGAATCAGATACATTCTAATTCTATATTTAATAGAAAGAATGATCTAGATTCACAAAATAGCATATCTTTAAGGTGTTATGATCTAACAACCTTATATATATTATTAGACTCTAGAGGAAGCCAGTTCTTAAGTCTCAGAGACCTAACATTGCCCCCCCCCCCCCCACCTCCACCCCTCTTTTTTTTTTTTTTTTTTTTTGGGGGGGGGGGGGGAACAACAATTGGCTTCAAAAAGAAAAGGGAGTCATTGAGACATAACATAAATATTCCATTGCAAAGTAAGCTAGGAATATAGAAATATTTTCAAAACAAAATTTGTAAAACAAAAGGCCAAGACCATACACTGTAAGTAGTCTATGTAGGGTCTTGAATAAATAAGGAAAAGTCTACTCGGTGGAGTTTCCTATAGATAACTGACATATGTAGATATTTTGGATAAAATTCTAGATATGTGAAGCTATGTAATTGTAATAGTCTAAGCTATTAGAATTATAAACTAATTAGATTCTGTTAACTGGAGCGACAGGACAGTTTCCGATGAACAGACACAGACTTAAAATAACCATAATATGTAATTATTTCCCTTTGATCAAATTAAAGAAGGGGAGATAATAAAAGTAGATGGAGTTAACTTAACTATAACTAAGTTATCCATCAGAAGAAAAAAGGTATAGACAAACATAATGGTTAAAACTATTGCTAGACTAATTGTATTACGAATTTTTAGTCAAGCAATAAAATAATACAGAGTTTGCATATAACTGCTGGGAAGAAAAAACAACCTAAACCATTGATAATTAGTTTTGTCATAGACATATAAAAGCGTTTGATGTCCTGACAAAAAAATAAAGAATAAACTGTCAACATCATAACTTAAGAGTTTGACAGAGAATAAGAGAGATAAGAATAAGGTTGATCGCAGCAAACTGTATGACTGTCATAGTTTGGCTAATCTTACCGTATTGATAAGATTAAGCAATAATAAATAAGCTGGATAGAATCTTTCTATACCAGAAGATTGCCATGAAAAGTACTCCTGAGTAAATAATCATGGAAATCAAGAAATGTTAAAAAATCCACTTTGATACGAATCAAAATGTTCATAAAAAGAGAAGGACTCAGAGAAAAAGTAATAGTGTGATAATCTCTGAAGAAAGATTATACAATAATACTGATTAATAATCTCAAAAAACACTTAATTTATAAGTTAAGAGATAGTATTACTATTCTATACGCATATTTAAGAATAGTAAGAAATATATTAATACTAAATAAAAATTATACTACTGAACAAAATTCCCGCTATAAATAATAGGTTAAGCATAACTATTTATTAAGCAAGGAATTATTAAACATATAACTCTCTATAAAATTACTGCCCTGAAATTTATAGATAAACATTCAATCAAATTTTTAGAATTGAATATTAATAGAATAAAATCTATGTCTGCATAATTGGTAATTCCTGAAATATCAAATTACGTACTCGCAAATGAGTTCAGGAAGAAAATACATATATATACTCTCGAGATCTATGTGTAAACCATAGAGAGTAATAATATTATTACCGCGATCCCTGACGGAAGGGTAAAAACATGTATATGAAAGAGATAATAATTAATTTAACGTCATATAGATTTAAGATAAAATTTGTTTAATCTTTAACCAATATGCAGCAACAGTGACTCGATAATCTGTATTCGTACGTAGAAAAGGAGTACTTAGTCATTAGAATTTTGTATGATTGAAATAGAGATAATGGGATCTAAAAGGATGTATCTCCATGAACTGAATCGAAGGATAATATCCATTCTAAAAAACTAGGGCTTGTTTTAGGCTTAGTTTAACAAGCGTAGAATTGAATTATTTCCAAGTATTCATGAAGTCGTTATGCTCTGAATACTGAGAAAAATGTTAAAATATTGTTTAGGAAATAAAAAAGTGACTGTTCCACAATGTTAGCTAGATTTAAACCTGGAACGTAGCGAGAAGGTCAATCTAATTTAAAAGTAAGATGAGAAAGATAAATAATGAAGATAGATATATAAATATCGGAATAATATATTATCTCCAACAATTATCAAATAATCTGAATGTTTAAAAGCATAAATACTACTCGAAAGTTTATTTACCGAATGTATAATCGGAGAAAACTTTCAGTATGTTCAAAAACGTATCACAAAAGTAAGATCTGACCAGGAACGTAGGTGCAGCACTTACTAAGTTGTGAAGTTAATATAAACATATTTTATATTATAAATTGAAGCAGTGCATTTCAAAATCATCGACATCTTGAAATGACTTATTGTGTGGAAAAATAAATAAATATCCAGTTTCGGAAAAGATATTTATCTATAAATATAGACCATTTTTGATGCGGACTGGAAATCAAGATATTAATCTTTGCATTATTCGCAAACTGAACTTGAACTCTTAGCGAGAATTACTATGATCCCTTTAACGAATGTAAACATAAAGGAGGGGTAAAGAGATAATTAAGAGTGTCTTAATTCTTTACCGGCTCGTAATTAAGGATGTTTTCCCTTTTGTCTAAGCCTAGACTATAGATTGATTAATATAAATATAACAATATCTGCTATTATGAGGTAAACTCTCGTTAATTAACCTCTAAGCATATATCAAAAATATATATCAACATAATCTAGAGCTTCGGTAAGTTAAGAGGAAGGAAATGATTGACTTTGGCAGTTTCTGAAGTTACAAAGTCAATAAAACAAAATACATTGTCAATACCAAAGTGCAAGAAAATTTTGATTGACATGGACTCTAGTTATAAATAAAATATTAGAGGTATAGATCTAGTCAAAGCAAAACTATTCCTCAATAAGATAAAGTAGACCTATAATATACGAGGATTAATTGGGTCTAGAAATTATAATCATAATAAAATTATTATTCCAATATGAAGAATCTTCGGCGTAATAGATTCTTACTGAGGCAAAAATATCTGGTATATTGCTATCGTAGTCTTAAATGATCCAGAAGAAAAAATAAAACAGGCAAAGTAAAGAACGTATCGAATTATATCTATGCCTAAATATAAGATTTCTTTTTTTTTTTTTTTTCTTATTTATTATTTTATAGCAGAGTTTAGACAGAGCACGACTGACCTAGACTCTTATATAATCAATCAAAAGATAGTATAAAATAGAATAATAGCTTATCGGATCAACTATTTTCCATGTAGAAAAGGCAAAAGGAAAATATGTACCTCAACTAGAATTTTAAATCGTAGTAATCTAGAGAGGTAGCGAATAAATAAATAAACTGTTAATTTATTTATCTGGTTGGTGTAAATTTCCGATGCCTTAAGAATGAAAAATTAATAGAAAGTAGAAAAGATCGATTGCTACTTTCTTGTCAATTTACTCCTTAGATTACATGCTGATTACATATCGGAGCATGTAGAAGAAAAACAGGGGAGGAAAGAAGAAAAAATTTTAGATTTAGTGAATATTTTTCTTCTTATAAATAATGATAGTTTTATAGTTCACCTTTGCCCTAGAGCCGAATAAGGTGAATATGTAAGAAGTTAATCTCTTTGTAGCGAATAAAAGAGATATAATTATAGTTGGAAGTATCTTCTACACTTAGTGAATGAATTGCGAATTTGATTGTAACCGATAATTCTTAATTCATTTTCAATAATAAATATATATATAGAATTTAAGTCAAGTTCAAAAGTGACTGGACAGAATTCAACAATATAAATGGCTACTAGGTATTAGAACCCATCGCTGTCATTCAATAACCTATAATCCAAGACTATACATGTCTATAGTGGTTATTAAATAAATATATGTTGAGCGAATACTAGTGACTACTACTCGGACACTAGTAATCCGACACAAAGTCTACGAAACTACTGCCCGGTGGAATTTCGTTAGAATGACCTGGCACTACTCTACGAAGTGCCTCCCGATGAAATTTTCGTTAGAGCCGGAATTTAACCGCTTTCTAGCGAATTAAAGAGATAAAACATCATTTGAATGACCTGGCACTAGTCTACGAACTGCTGCCCGGTAAGAATTTTGTTATAGTCGGAAGTTTAACTCTTTCTAGCGGATAAAAGAGATAAAACATAAGTTAATTTAAAATATTAATGGAATTACACACCTATAATAAGTCAATGGAATATTAAAGATTCTAGTCTGATTTGGGAAAGACTGTACAGAATTTTTTGTATAAAAAGTTATTATGTATTTCACTTAATAACCTATATCCATTGACTTAAACGTGAATGGAGCTCTATGAACGATAATAGATTGTTCGGGAATTAGTGATCATTATTTTGACACTAGTTACCCGACACAATGACCGGACACTAGTATTCGTAACTGTTGCCCGGTAAAGTTACAAGTAATTTGACAAATTGATCGGATAGTAGTATTCGTAACTCTAGTCTGATGAAAAAGGGAGATTATATATGAAAAATGAGCGGGCACAAGTATTCGAAACTTTTTCCCGAAGATAATTAATTATTAGGCAAAAATTGACCAGACACTTTCTGTAAAAGTTTGCCTGGTGAAAAATCAGAAATAATATAATAATATGACCGGGTATAAGTATCAGAAATATTACTGATACTTTGCCCAGTGAAAAAAATTTTTAATAATTAGACATAATGACCGGAAGTTAGTATACGTGACTATTTTGTCCGGTGAAATATGTCAAAAACTAAGTCTTTCCAGAAAATAATTAAATTATTGACTGGAGACTAGTTGACTGGTGCCTGGTTGATCGGTGACTGGTGACTGGTGACTGGGTGACTGGTGACTGGTGCCTGGTTGACTGGCACCTGGATGACTGGTGACTGGTGCCTGGTTGACTGGCACCTGATTGACTGGTGAAGCTGATTGACTGGTGCCTGGTTGACTGGTGACTGGTGACTGGTGACTGGATAACTGGTGACTGGTAACTGATGACTGGTGACTGGTGGACTTAGACTTTATCGGATACTAAGTACCCAAAGATGCCACCTTGATGGGTCTTACCCCGGCAGTATAGCCATATGGGGTGGGGCTCCCATCAGTAAAGAATTGTCTTATAACCCATCAAGGGTTGACAAGTTCTTTACAATCAGCTTCTCCACCATGAGAATCTTTAGCCAACTGAAGATCTCTGCAAACAAAAGTCCAGGAAAAACATATCGTAATTGCTGAATAACCTGGAACGAAAAGAACAAAAATATTCTGCATATATAAACAAGACTATCAAACCGATCGCGCACGAGCGTTGTGCCGAATAGCGAGAGTCTCGAAAACGCATGTGGAAAAAGACCAGTCAAAAATACATGAAATCGAAAATTGAAAATTTTAAATAATAACACAGAAAGTGAAAGGAGTGATAAATAAACAAAAGAAACACAAGGATACATAAATGTATCCGTGAGGAAAGAAATAATCCAAATTTCTATCACAGGTAAATAATCCTTGTTGAATTTCTTTGTCCACAGAAAAGAAACTGACACGTGGTCAATTGAGCGGGAAGAGTTACGTCACACAGGTAACTGCCTAAGGGACCTTCTGGTTTAAGACTTTAATTAACGACTGAAAGGTCGTTTTTTCTGTGGAAGATGTGAAAACAGAAGAGAATAGCACATTAGCACATTATCTATAGGTTAATGTATTATGAAGTTAAAATGGTCTTGAATTGGGACTTAAGACTGTTTCATTAAACCCTTAACTTCCTGTAGTTTAAGCAAACAGTGCAGACCCTGATCGGATGCAGTATTCTCCCATGTCTAATCTGGGTCTGTACTGTCTGTATATCCCTGATGTCCAAGTCCAGGTTTTACAGATAACCCTCTATCAACAGCATTCTGACATCACAGTAACAAGAATAGCGCAACTATAAATAACAGTTACCTAGATTTTGTCTAATGCACAGTTTGATTACATTGGTCATCAATCAACTCAAAAATGTTATTTATGACACATGGCAGATGAGCCTGCATATCTACAAAGTCTGACCAGCTTTTGTTGGATGCTCTGTGGATAGATAAGGACCAAAGACTTCTGCAGATCAAAAGTGATGAGACTGATCAGACTGTGTGGATATGCAGGCTGATCTGAGTCTTCACTGGGCACAAATGTCAATTCTTCATATGAAATAAGGCAACAACAAAGGAATTCTGAGCACTGAAAACTATGTAGGTCTGCAGACATTTATTTTGGGGGAAAAAAGAACCTTCAAATGTCTTAACACTTAGCACTCTGGGAAAAATTTCTAGCAGATCACATATTGAAATATTTTTCTTATTTTTCCCAGAAAACAGGTTTTGACATTTCCTGCAAATTGACTCCATTGGAGACAATTTGCACAAAATGTCAAATCCTGTTTTCTGGGAAAACTAAGAAAAATATTATCGATTTGTTGTCTGCTGAATTAGCCCAGAGAGTGGTAAGGGCTAATAGCTCTCCAAAAAATACCAATATTCTCCTTATTTCTGCATAAAGATCATAAAGATATATCACTTTTAACGCTTAGCATGCTGGGTAAATTACAAGATGACAATTTGAAATATATCTTTTTCTGAGAATATAGGCTTTGAGATTTCATGCAAACTGTCCCAGTAGGTGACAATTTGCATGAAATCTCAAAGCCTGTTTTCTCAGAAAAGATAAGAAAAATACCTCCAGTTTGTTGTCCCTGAATTTGACCAGAGAGTGGTAAAGGTCAATTCAATAAGTAACTACAACCTATGACCAGAAATAAGGAAAGTATCTGGTTACACCTACGGTAAATGTCCTAAAATTTCAAACATTTTATTCCATACTTTTTTGGCCTAAATTTTGCTTTTTATACGGTTGTTTCTTAAAATACTTAGTGGAATGGCAAACAGTACTGACCCAGATCAGACTGCTCCTTCAGGAGCAGTCTGATCTGGGTCAATACTGTTTGCATATGCCATTCTGTCAGAAATTTTGATGTACAAAATTTTAGATTTACCCATGCTATGCTCTGAAAGGGCAGCATTAGGTAGTTGGTGGTGATTTCAGGTGTAACAACCCTCACTTGCATCAACATAATACTTTAACTTCATTTACAGATTTATGCAGGCTTGATGCCCCCTGGGAGCCCTCTAGGTGAAACACTGTGAATGTGCAGGCTGATCTGGGCCATATCTTAGTCACGCAGCCCATATTAATTAAGATACTATTGCATAACTCTAGGTAAGAGGGTTATACACATAATTGTTTTTTTTTTCATTTCTCCATGAAAGAATATATAGCAAATACTCAGCATATATAGCAAATACTCAGCATATATAGCAAATACTCAGCATATATAGCAAATACTCAGCATATATAGCAAATACTCAGCATATGTAGCAAATACTCATTAGAATTATCTTGCTGAAGTGACTTTAATGAGTACCAAAGCGTGCATTTTCATGACATACTGGGCCCAGTTGTTCAAAACTAACGATGTCGTTGGTTAACCAATCGTTAAAACTTTGATCATTAAATATGGTATATATGCCAATATTTTTGCTGAAAAAATGTGAGTAGCTTTTGCATTTGCAAAAGCTACTCACATTTTTTTCAGCAAAAATATCTGTGAATTAGATATTGTACTTACTAGAGCAGTTAACATTTTGACCACTAACAAGTTTGTTTAGCTAACAATGCTTTGAACAACTGGGCCCTGAAAAATATCAATATTTTTTGGCCAAAAATAAAATGTGTCTTTTCTAGAGCCAAAAACCGTTGAAAAGGAAAAGACTGAGAATTTCATGATCATTCTGTAATAATTTCCTCCAGTAATCCATGAGTACATGTTTCCATGGAGAAAGAAGAGAAATTATCTGAAACTAACATCAAATACTTTTCCTGAGACTTATGCTATTCTCATTGGATGATATGTATTCTGAATCGTGTCTTACCAGTGATGCAGAAGATCGTTGATAAGGTATATCAGATGCAGACGTAACTCAAAACTGGCATCTTTTGATATTATTCTGAAATAAAAAAAGTACATTGTATTAACATTATCAATCTTCATTTTAACCCTTGTCCTGCTGAACCCGGATCTACCCTGCCTTTGCAAACAGTGTAGATCCTGATCAGTTGGCTTCTGAAGAAGCCAACTGATCTGGATCTGCACTGTTTGCCATTAAGTATATGAATTTACAGCAATAATGCTGATCAAAACATCTGACTGGCTGAAAATTAGAAGTAGGCGTGGCTTATTAATTTATTCAGCAGGACAAGAGTTAAGCATTCTGGGCTCAGCTGTTCAAAGCATTGTTAGCTTAACGAGCTGATTAGTGGTCAAAATGTTAACTGTTCTAGTAAGTAGAATATCTAATTCAAAGGTATTTTTGCTGAAAAAAAATGTGAGTAGTTTTTGCAAATGCAAAAGCTCCTCACATTTTTCAGCAAAACAATAGTGTATATGCCTTATTTAATGATCAATGTTTCAACGATAGGTTAACTAACAACATCGTTAGTTTTGAACAACTGGGCCCAGGATTGGAAATGAGCAGATGACAAATGCTTTTCACCTAGAAAAGTAGGAGGGGCTTTTATTAGAGAAGCGGCTTACATTAGAATAAACATGGTGTTTTCATGGAAAAGTAAGAAAAATACTTTATGGTTGAAAAAGCACCTTATCTGAAGCTATGTATTTTTTTTATTTTCAGAAAACAGTGATTAATATTTTTTCACATCATCTCGGACATCTCCAAAAGTGAGAACATGAATGAAATGTCAAGATCTTGTTTTCTTGAAATACACATACATACAGACAAACAGACACATGCAAAAACACATAGACAATTACACACTATTCTTCTCCTAAAGCTTATTGCCAACTCTCTCATGCAGTTGCAAAACTTGTACAGCCAAAATTCTAAGTATCTTCTGCTGAAATTCTTACCCAGCAGGCTGAGCTTTTAACTAATATTTTAATTCATAGCTACAGATAAGAGGGGGTATCCACATAAAAGCGAGGTGCTTCTAGTGAGTACCCACAACATATATTTTCGTGGAGAAATAAGAAAGATATCAGCATTTTTCGGATGAAAAAAGCGCCTTATCTGTTGCTATGATTTTATTTGTTCACTAACACCCATTAAAACATGCACAACATCTAGTATAAGCTTATACAATTCATTTCCTGAAAATTCCCTGTATTTAGGAGCAACTTTGATCTGGGTCTTCAATGTTTGCTCAGGCAAGTCTGTCGGAATATTTAGGGTTATAGCATTATTGTATAATCTAGCACTAAACAAGGAAATTATTGATCAAATTGCACAGATGTAAGCTGATCTAGTGCTTCCTCATTACTTTGTACACTCATAAACTGTTATTTTACTAAATGCAGCTCAAATTATCAGCGTAAAACTAATTATGAAGCAAACATAGACTGTAAATTACCGCTCTCCTGTAGTCAGAAAATTATTGTCTTGTTTGCCTATAAAAGAGCACAGCTCCAGATAAGATGCTTTCTTTCAACCAAAAAAAAAAAAAAAAAAAAAATTTCTTATTTCTCCATTAAATCATATGTTGTGGGTACTCCTTAGAAGCGCCTGGTAAGTGACCAGAACATATGTTTTGTGGAGAAATAAGACAAATGATTTTCTGCATTCTACTCTATAGCACCAGATATGAAAGGGTATCCACATAAGATTTTTCTTATTTCTCAACAAAAACATATGTTGTGGGTACTCATTGAGGCACTTCTAATGAGTACCCACAACATATGTTTCCGTATAGAAATAAGAAAAGTATTTTTCTGCATACTACTCTTATCTAGAAATATGGAAGGAGGAGTTAGCCTTATGCACGAGTTTACAAATTAGAAAGTTTCAGACACCATGCTTCTATGGGACAACAAAAACCTCCTTTGTGATATTTTATTATGCTCCTAACTTCATTGAAGTTGGAAGGTTGATTGGTTTGAAGTTTAATGGCCCAGTCAACAATATTAAGGTCATGTCAAGCTGGTCAGTTTACCTATCCACACGTTTACTGGGCAGGCTTAGTCCTCTAAGCAGTTAACCAGCACTTGTGCATGTTCTTTTGCCAGAAACTGACAACTGCCCTTCTTGAATCAGCAGAATGGGGGAGAATGACCATAGAAAATATTTCTACAGTCTCCACTACAGAATGTTGCCACACCAGAGGGGACAGCTTTGCAAGCCAAGGGTACTAAGTCCACTACGTTCCTTACGTGGGTAAGGAGCATAGTGGACTTAGTACCCTTGGCTTGCGAAGATGCAGAGGGAACTGAACCCCCAACTTGCTGATCACAAATCCGAGGCAGGTGTAGATCACATGATTAACTTTGAAAAAGATCAGATTAATTTTGTCAGAGTTATGCCCTGTCCAACTGGCATTTTGTATGGACAAGCATATAGTTTGTGGCATAGTGTTTTACAAACACATTTCTACTGTCCTTTCAACATCTTTTGGAGAGTCGTTTTTTGCCTGACGCTGTACACAGAAGAAATTTGCAAACTTTTGTCATGATTTAATGCGAAGCCATTTGTCGTAACTACTTATGCACAAAAAGTTTTATTCTAGTCATTGGTTTTTAAAAAATTAAGTATTTTCACTTTTCCCCATACTAAAAATGAATGCAAATTATGCAGAAATCTGTAACTTGGAGGCAGATTTTCAACAAGTTCCGCTTGTTCAATTTTTCTGAAATTTTCACAATATTGTTGTGAAACATCAATAATTCAAATTCTGCCAAGAAACTTGAAAATTATTTTCTTAATCAAAAATTCCAAAAAATCACTTTACTATAGAAAGTGCATAGGTCAGACCAATTTTTGGCCACAAATTTAATTTTAGGGTACATATTTGAAAACAAAACACAGAAACAGAAAAGACAAAAGGTTTCTGATAAGATATGGTCATTCAGAACAAACTATTTTCATTTAAAATAAAACGCCAAGCAAAAAACGTCTTTCCGAGTGATGTCGAAAGGACAGTAGTTTTCAGCTTTCAATGGTTTACCTTTTCAAAAAGTACTCTGCCACAAGTTTACTCTTCTCATCAGAGTTACAATTCTGGAATATCCAGCTTTTACCAGTCTGAAGAAGAAAATAAGAATCACAGATTAACCTTCAAAACTGCAGCTGATAGTATTGTAAAATAGGAAGACGATTCAAATGAAATATCAAGCCTTGGTTTCTTGAAAAAATAATTAAAACTAGTGTAAATATCCTAAAATTTCTAACACTTTATTCCATAATATTTTTTTTGCCTAAATTTTGCTTTTTAAGCAGTTGTTTCTTAAAATAGTGGAATGGCAAACAGTGCAGACCCTGATCAGATTGCACCTTCAGGAGCAGTCTGATCTGGGTCTGCACTGTTTGCATATGCCATTTTGTCAGAAATTTTGGGGTACAAAATTTTAGGACATTTACCACATATACACGTATTTCTAAATCTTCAGCGCTCTCTAGGGCAGGGGAGGTACTGTGTAGCTTTAAAAGAAATTCTGCGTATGTGACCTTGACTGCAAGGTCACAGAGATGTTGGAGTTTCTACTACCTTAAACACTAGACAATAGCTATCATCAGTCAAAGTGTCATTTTAATACATCTAAGCATTCAGGATATAAAGATGTCTAGAAAACAATTACCAAAAACTTTAACATTAAATTTCTAACTCTGTGACCTTGACCTACCTGATGTGGTTTCTAAAATATTGTAATGGAAAGCAATATTTGCTCAAAATATTTAACCCTTGTCCTGCTGAACAGTGAAGATCCAGATCAGTTGGCTTCTGCAGAAGCCAACTGATCTGGACCTGCACTCTTTGCCATTCAGTATTTGAATTTGTATCAACAACCTGGATCAAGTAATCTGACTGGCTCAATATTAGAAGTGGGCCTGGCATCTTAATTTATTCAACATGACAAGAGTTAAGGTTGGTATAACAAATATAGTACAGCATCCTAATAACTATTCAGATAGAGTATGGCTGTTGATCAACAATAAAAGGTTTAAAACTTATGTTTAAAAATCTGTGTTGAGGTTCCTATATGATCATAGGTCCACAGAAGAGGGGCATCCAGATAATTTTTTTCTTATTTCTCCACAAAAGCATATGTTGTGGGTACTCATTAGAAGCCCCTCATTGAGGTGCTTCTAATGAGTACACACAACATATGCTTTTGTGGAGAAATAAGAAAAATATAAATAGCATTTGGTCCAAAAAGTACCTAATCTGGAGCTTTTAATTGTGTTGGGGTTTAACGACACATCAACCCTTGTGGGTTATTTTGTGTCGTCTCCCAGAGAAATGGAGAAAAGAGATAGAAGAGATAGTAGAAGAGATGAAAGAGAGGGACAGGGAAGAAAGGGGAACAGGAATGAAAGTGAAGAAACAGAAGAAATTAAAACATTCCTCCTCTACCCTTACCAGCTACAAGGATAGCAGGCCTTGCCCAATAGTAAGCCAATATCAGTTGGACGCCCCGATACACACCTTCGCACCACCCGACCGCCCGCTCAAATACATTGATACTTTTTGTTACAAGGATAGCAGGCCTTGCCTAACTGTAAGCCAATATCAGTTGGATGCCCCAGTGACGTACAACACACGACACCTTCACACCACCCAACCACACCCCCCCCCACCCCCCACCCCCCCCACACACACACACCTCTCTAAACACCTCTCTAATCTGGAGCTATGATGATGATAGAAGCTACTATTTACCATAATGGCTTCTTTTGTACAGGACTCTATAATAGGTTTCACTGTTTTATCAAGCTCTTCTAGTGGTAGACCACAGTCATCACTCAAATTCTGCAAAGACTCAGACTGCTGGTTGAAAATGGCGTCTTCTATTTGAGCCTGGAAGAGAAAACAACATGATATTATTCACAGGCAGTTACATAGCTCTACATACGAGTGGGTATCAGCTAAATATTTTCATTTCTCCATAAAAAGATATGTTGTGAGTACTCATTAGAAGCACCTCACTGAGGTGCTTCTAATGAGTACAATTTATGTTTTTGTGGAGAAATAAGAAAAATATCAATACTTTTTGACTGAAAAAAAAAATACTTTTATCAAGATGTGTGCAGTTCCACACACTCATAAAATCTTTATTCATAGCATAATGTTCTTATATAAATTATAAAGTACCAATATTTTTTCTATCTTCTCCATGAAAACATGTTTTATGGTATATACATTTTCATGGAAAAATAAGGAAAATGCTTTCCCACTTATCTGGACATATGATAATAATTACTACATATGTGTGTGTGTGTGTGTGTGCGCGCATGTGCATGCATGTGTGCATGTGTGTGTGTGTGCATGCATGTATGCATTAATGCATGTTATAGCTCCACATAAGACGCTCTTTTTTTTCAACCAAGAAGTTATGATATTTTTCTTACTTCTAAACGTTGTTGGGTTCTTACAAGAAATGCCTCACAAGGCAATTTCAATGCCTCATCAAGGCAACTCTAGTGAGTGCCTTTCATGGCGAAACAAGAAAAATATTTATCTGGTTATTTCTCTTGTCTAGTGCTATGTGCGTGTTGCCTTACATGACAAAACTCAGATTTCTTTTCTCTTTTCCATTCGAATGAAATTACACAATATGGATTACATTTGAAAAAAGAATTAATTACTACATCAGGAGAGGTTTGCAAAGCTCCAGATAAGACCCTTTATTAACCAAGGCCATGGTTCCAGATAAGGGGCATCCACAGAATTTTTTTCTTATTTTTCCACAAAAACATACCGGTATGTTGTGGGTACTCATAAGAAGCGCCTCACCGAGGTGCTTCTTATGAGTACCCACAACATATGTGTTTGTGGAGAAATAAGAAAAATATCAGTACTTTTTGGTTGAAAACAGTTCCTTATCTGGAGTATGCAACAACTGCTATTTTTCTCATTTTTTTCCATGAAAATGTATGCTTTGGGTACTCATTAGAAGTGCCTCACTGAAGCACATTAAATGAGTGCTGAGGTGCTTCTTGTGAGTACTCACAAGATATGTTTTTGTGGATAAATAAGAAAAATATCAGTACTTTTTTGGATGAAAAAAGTTCCTTATTAGGAGCTTAGTCTGAAGCATATGGTATTTTTCTCACTTTTTCCATGAAAATATATGTTTGGGGTACTCATTAGAAGTGTCTCACTGAAGCACTTTAAATGTGTACCCACAGCACATGTGTTAGTGGAGATATAAGACAATTATTTATCTCAATACCACTCTCTTGTCTAGAGTATAATGTTGTCATGTTTGTTATTGAGCTCCAGAAGCAGGCTAGACAGGCAAAATTGTCAGATGAGAATTAACATTTACCACTCTATGAGTTAATTAGCAGAAGAAAAACTGAAAATATTTTTCATGCTTTTCCCAGAAAATAGGCTTTGACATTTTATGCTAACTGTCTCCTTGGGATACAATTTGCATGAAATGTCAATCCTATATTCTGGGAAAAATAAGAAAAAATATTTCAAAATGTCTTCTGCTGAAAGTTTTACCCAGCATGCTCAGCTTAAAGTGGTATTTTTTTTTTTTTAATCAAATGTTTTCCAGAAAATGCAGTTGTGACATAGCATGCAAATCTCCTATTTTGAGGGAGTAAAATATGTTGTCTCATAATACTGTATTTGCCACATGTATTAAGATAGACAGGCCTGAGCAAACAGTGTACACCCAGATGGCCTAGACACCACAGAACTTGGGGTCTCATCAGGATCTACACTGTTTGCCACTCATACATGCATTTTACACACAACATCAGGTAGTAAATTTACTTGTCCAAATTTTAGAACAAGTATGGTAAGGAGTTGAGGTGTCGGAATACATAGTGTAAATACGGTATTAAAATTCCGCAGGATAAGGCCTAACTTATTTTTAACAGATAATAATAAACATTGTACATGAACTTTATTTGAAAATGACCGGAGAACTTGTTAAGGAGTACTTGGCGGTAATTCTGGAATATTTTTTTCTAATTTCTCCATAAAAGACACACTTTGTGGGTACTCATTAGAAGTACCTTGCTAAGGTACTTCTAATGAGTACCCATAACATACATTTTTAAGGGAGAACTGGAGAAAATTATCCCAAATTTATCATCAAAAACTGTTCCTTAACAAGTCCACAATTACCACAATACCCAAATAAACCTGCAATCAGGCAATTTCTGAGTCTTTAGATTACTGCCCATGTAATTTCATGCAGGTTTTCCATAAAATTCTGGGTATTCATTTGAACTGCCTCAACCACGTCCATAACTTTTTATAAAGAAGTCAGAAAAAATATGGCATAACTAGTCCACAAAAAGTCCTCTGCTAACCTTTCCTTTAATGTGCCCTTACTTGGTGGACATTTTACCATGATTTTTTCAGTAGCCCACACTGTGCAGTAAATAGGTTATATATGGTAGCTCTGTTTCAACATACAGATCTTGTAATGCAGCATGTATGTCTATGTTGCATAGCTTCAAATAAAAAAAGAACTTTTAAATAAAAAAATATTGGTAATTTTCTTATTTCTGCAGGAAAACATATATTGTGGATACTCATTAGACTAAAATGCCTCACTATTTTCCCGTTTTATTTGGATGAAAACATATGTTGTGAGTACTCATTAGATGCGCCTCAGTGAGGTGCTTCCAATGAGTAGCCACAATATATGTTTTCATGCAGAAATATAAAAATCTTTATTTGGATACCCCTCTTATCTTGAGCTATCCTTGTTTATGAAGGAGTACGTGAACAACCACAGCCCAGATCAGTTTGTCCATCCACACAGTCTGATCATGATCTTTACTATTCAATATACTCTACAGTATCTCCTATAATTTTGGAAGTAAACACTACAGAAAAGGTCACAATCAGACTGCATTCAAATTACAGCATCATGCAGAATTATGGCTCTAAATAAGATGCCCCTCCCCCTCCCCCCTCCCCAACCCCTTTTTTTTAACCATTTTTTTTTTTTTTTTTTACATTTTTCCTATTTCAACATGAAAACATACACTGTGGATACACATTAGAAGTGCCTCAATGAGGCACTTCTAATGTGTGTCCACAGCATATGTTTCCATGGAGAAATAAGAAAAATCCTCTATCTGGATATCCCTATGCAAGTTGAGGATACATGCAAAACTGCACGTAAATGTTCTGTGTTGACATAAAGCAAGCAAATCAATCTGACAAACTGTAGTTTCATTAAGCAAACAGTACATCTGATTTCACTACAATTTGTTCCAATATATTTGTTCCAATATATTATGGAAGTTAACCCTTAAAGCACCAATCATGAATGCAGCAGATGGCATTCTGATTTTTTTTTTTCAGAGAGCACAAGGCTAGGTATTTCATGTAAAATCTCTGCTAGGTAGACAATTCACATGAAATGTCAAGCCTTACTTTTCCTGAAAATAAAAAATAACTAGACGTGTCCAAAGCACACAAATGTCCCTGCCCCCTCCCCCTAGCTCCATCCCAGGGCACAACCCAGGGGCAACTAGCACAGAGTTGAAGGTTTAGGTCTGGGTAGGTAGCATACCAAATTTCAACTTCCTAGCATAAAAGGTACCCAAGTTATGACCTCCAAAAGGAAAATGGACTTAAATGTCAATGTAATCTTTAATGTAAAATTAAACATTTGTTAGACCCTGATTACATGCCATATGTATGTATGGTTGTACGAGATTATGAACGTAACATCACAGCAAAATGCTATATGACCCACTGCTGCCTTCCACAGGAGGGGGCATAAAAAAAAATTCTTGAGGGAACATTTTTTGGCTTTTAGAGTAGACCCCCTTTTCAGAAAGAGCTTGATGCACAGGAAAGCAAATGGGAAGTCATAAAAATTGTCTCTCTTGTAAAAAATGTTAGTCAGCTTTAATTTCCATAAAAGCAGAATATATCAGGGCCCAGTTGTTCAAAACTTAACGAAGTTGTTAGCTAACATGACGTTAAAATTTTAACATGATGTTAAAATTTCTATCTTGAAATATGGCAAATATATTGATATTTTTGCTGAAATAATGTGAGTCGCAAAAGCTAATTGCAATTTTTGCAGCAAAAATATCAATGTTTTTGAAAATACCTTAGCTACAACATTAACGAGTTTGTCATTAACCCTTGTCCTGCTGAACCCGGATGTATCCTGCCTTTACAAACAGTGTAGATCCAGATCAGTTGGCTTCTGAAGAAGCCAACTGATCTGGATCTGCACTGTTTGCCATTAAGTATGTGAATTAATATCAATACCCTGGATCAAGTAATCTGATTGGCTGAAAATCAGAAATGGGTGTGGCATCTTAATTTATTCAGCAGGACAAGGGTCAATATCACTGTCAAAATTCTTTCAGTCATTTGAGTGCAACCTCACAGTGCCAGAAAAACTGGTTAGATACTACTACCAGCTACATTATACTGGTACCAGTGCAACCAGTGCCAGCTCTGTTTTCTAAGGCTACAGACAACCCTCTTTAAACCGGCACTCGATACAATGACAAAATTCTCTATAATGACAATTTGATTGTCATGAAACTTTCTCTTAACCCTTGTCCTGCTGAACCCGGATATACCCTCCTTTGCAAACAGTGCAGATCAAGATCAGTTGGCTTCTACAGAAGCCAACTGATCTGGATCTCCACTGTTTGTCATTAAGTAGTGAATTTATAGCAACAATCCGGATCAAGTCATCTGATTGGCTGAAAATTAGAAGTGGCTGTGGTGTCTTAATTTATTCAGCAGGACAAGGGTTAAGAGGTAACAATTAGTCACAAATTATGCAAGAATATTGTACTTAATACTTAAAAGAAACATATGTTTTGGATATTTGTTAGAATTGCCTCAATGAGGTGATTCTAACAAATATCCAAAACATATGTTCTATAAGGAAATAAGAACTAAACAAGACCTTACATATCAATTTGCTCATTAAGTATTCAATTGAAACAGCAAATTCATTTTAATGGCAACATCTTTGGGAACAAATGCTGTCGTTGTAACGGGGGTTCACTGTATTATCCAAGTTAAAGAGCAACAGCTGTTAGTACATGTACCAATTTTTGAAAATCTTAGGTATGACCGAACTGGGGATCAAACCCACAACCTCTTGCCAAAAGCAAACCCTCTATCAAATGAGCCACTAGCATCATTTTTTTTTTTTTTTTGTTATGATTGCAGGGAACTTGGCTGAGAAATATACTTCTTTCAACTCAAGAAATAAAGATCGCTTGCTGACGTTTTTGTTTGCCAGAGCTGAAAGCCAGTAATGACTGGATTATGTGGACATGTGAATACTTCACATCAGATGACTTAAAATTCATTCTTTCTCAAATTACACAAAAAAGTATTACATTGGGCATGGGGCGTTTTTTCAATCAAAAGTATTGATACTTTATTTTACACAAAAACACATGTGGTTCTCATTAGGAGCACCTCAACCATGCACCTCTATCAGGCACTTCTATTGAGTACCCACTGCATACGTTTTCATGGAGAAATAAAAAAAATATTAATCTGTACACTCCTCATATCTGGAGCTATGTCATCATTATTAAATGAGCCAGACCATGACAAAACCTACAATAAGACCTGTGTGACCAGCAATGATGTATCAGCCTGTACATCCACCCAGTATGGCAAGGGTTCTCTTTTATCCCACTGGATAGCCCAGAGGCTGTAGAAGGCACATGCCATCAGCGATGACTCTGATACAACTGCACAGATGCTTCATTGGTCACACAAGACCTACTGTAGGTTTTGTTGTGGGCTGAAATTTCTCACCTGCTGTTGTTGCATTAAGCTCTGGTACTGTGCTGCCAGGTTCTGTTCTGACTGTTTTATCTGTTGGTCCATTAATGTCTGATGCTGTTGAATCTGCGTCTGTTGCACTGCTATCTGCTGCTGAAGCTGTGATATTTGTTGTTGTGGTGTGATTGGGGCTACTGTCGTCTGCAAGATATGCTACTGCATTAATCCCTAAATACCTGTATTGGGATACCCTAGCTTATTAGCTTACTTGTCCAAAAATTTGAACATGTTCATTTTAACCCTTGTCCTGCTATTTTTAGCCCTGATATACCCTGTTTTTGCAAACAGTGTAGATCCAGATCAGTTGGTTTGAAGAAACCAACTGATCTGAATCTGCACTGTTTGCCATTTAGTATCTGAATTTATATCAACAATCTGGATCAAGGAATCTGCTTGGCTGAGAATTGTAAGTAGGTGTGGCATCTGAATTTATTCAGCATGACAAGTGTTAATGCTTCAAAACATTACTGGATCAGTTGCAAATAGTACAGACCCAGATCAGATGCCACATACTGTGGCATCTGATCTGGGTCTACACTGTTTGCTCAGGGGTACCTGTTCCAAATCTTAGGGTTTTCATGGTATCCTATGAAAATAACTGAGCCACAGCATAAGAAAAGGATTCTTATTGCCTATTCTGGTAGAAAAAAAATGGATCAGCCTGCAGATTTGTGCAGTCCAATCAGACTTCATAGCTCTAGATAAAATGTAACATGAGTAGCCAGATAAATATGTTTCTTATTTCTCCAAGAAAACATATGTTGTGGGTACACAATAGAAGGGCCTCACTGAGGCTCTTCTATTGAGAACATACATGTTTTTGTGGAGAAATAAAAAAAAAGTCTCATAATCTGGATAAGTCTTGCCATAAGAGTAGTAAATGCTTATCATAGCTCTTGGATAAGATGCTTTTTTCAACCCAGAAGTACAAATATTTTTTTCTCTTATTTCTCCACAAAAGCATACATTGTGGGAACTCACTGGTCTAAGACTTAACATTTCATATGAACTGTCAGTCTAACAGACAATTCACATGAAATGCCAACCCTTATTTATTTTGAGGAAAAATAAATAACAAACTTTGAAATAACACCTGCCACAATTCTGAATGGCGCTTAAAAGGTTAACTGATAGCTAAAGGGTAGCTTCTTGGACCAAAAAGCAAAGACAAAAGAACAGTAGATGATCTACAATTTGTGGTTCAATGACCACAGAATCAGGTTTTCATTTGAGTACTTCAGTCAGTTTCTTCACAAGTGCCAGGACTAAATGCAGTAAATTCAGAAATATTATCCAAAATATAACTCCTGTGTGTAAACTCAGTTTTCATGATCATGGTAATTTTCCTGTCAGAATTTATATCTACTTGATTAAAGTTATAGATACTTTGTTTTTTGCAGCTGTTGCTTATCTATTGCTCAATATCAGGTTATCTTCCCCCTCAGGACACATTATCAGGCAGAGACCAAATGTATTTCAGTGGTTTTCAGAAGACACCAGTGTGCTTTTTTGAGTGAGGTAAATGTCCTAACTTGAAGTTTGTACACCAAAGTGTCTGGCAAAATGGCATATGCAAGCAGTGTAGACCCAGATCAGACTACTCCTGAAGGAGCAGTCTAATCAAGGTCTCCACTGTTTGTCATTCCATTGAATATTTTTTGAAACAACTGCATAAAAAGCAAAAATTAGACCAAAAAATTATGGAATAAAGTGTTCAAAATTTTAGGATATTTACCGTAGAATCTTAAAAGTAGTGGTCTGTGATTCAAACTTACCAGCACTCATTGCTACATCAACCTTTAGTACACTTAACATGGAAATAGCAGATGGCAATTCTGTGAAAATGGACTGGTGTGTGTGTGCATGTGTGCGTGTGTGTGTGTTGGGGGCGGGGGCAGCAGACACTAACAAAGAATTTTATATAGGTTTCAAATGCCTATCATAAAACATTTAATTTTATTGAGTTTTTATCTGCTGTGCCCAAAATATCCTGAAAAAAAAACAACAAAAAAACTCAACACAAGATGCACCTAGTAGTCCCAACTTTCACAGCAGGATGAATTAACCTTTTTTACCATTCTCTGGGCTAATTCAGCTGAAGACAAATTTGTATTTTTCTTATATTCCTGGTAAAACATTGAGGTAAAACAGGATTTGACATTTCATGCAAATTGTCTCCTTAGGATACAATTTGCATGAAATGTCAAATCCTGTTTTCTGGGAAAAATAAGAAGAAAAAAATATTTCAAAATGTCTTTTGCTGAAATTTTTAACTAGAGCGCTAATTAAGCTAAGTGTTAAGGGGTAGTCAAATGACCTTGTTCAAGTTTTGGGATAAGTATGGCAGGGAATATTGTCAAACTGTTTCGGGTAATTACAGAAAGTATACAGAACAATGACTTACAACAGGGGTACTCTGTAAAACTGGTGGAGGTTGGAGACTTGTAGTAGGCTGTTGCCATGGTGGTTGTGCCACAACAGGTGGTGGCTGAGTTGTGAGTTGCTGGTTACCAACTACCTGAGGAGCATTCAGTTGTACATCAATCTGTTGGCTGGAAACCAGCTGCTGACCTGGGATTGGCTGGGTAATTTGCTGACTGGCTACCGGCTGTGTTAGTTGAGTCTGGATGAGCTGCTGGGTAGCAGCCAACTGAACCAGGGCTGCCTGCTGGTGTTGTTGTTGTTGTTGTTGTTGTTGTTCTTGTTGCTCCTGTAGTTTCTTTTTCTGTACATTTATAACTGAAAATATAAATCAGCCACATCATACTAAAAGTGCCTAGAATGCAGGAGGTACAAGGTACCTACCTTACTCTAAGTATTCGGACAGAGCGGCCTGAGCAAACATTGCAGACACAGATCAGATGCTGCAGAATGCAGCATCTGATCTGTGCCTACACTGTTTACCACTAATCTAGCAGTATTTTGACATATTAGTAGGTAGTAAAATGGACTTGTTCAAAGTCTAGGTCAAGTATGGTAATGATTTATGGAGTCTGAATACTTAGGATAAATACGATATTCTGTGTTCTGCAATCTAATGTTGTCGTTCTTTTTTTTTTTTTTTTTTATTATTATTATTATTTTTTTCTAACAGTAACTACAAAGAAAATAATGGCTTAACTTTTCATTTGAATCTTATTTTCTCTGGAAAATAACAAAATCTATTTTGAAATGTCATCTCCAAACATTTAATCAGCACTTAAGGGTTAAGTTAAACAGTCTGAGCTGTGATTTACTGTGGCTTTCGACATCTTTCACAAAGTCATTTTTTGTTTGGTGCTATACACAGAAGAAGTAAATTTGCAAACTTTTGTCATGATTTAATGCAAAACCATTTGTTGTAACTACCTATGCACAAAAACTTTATTCTAGTCAGTGTTTTTTTAAAATTCAAATATTTTCACTTTTTCCCATAGTAAAAGTGAATGCAAATAATGCAAAAAAATCTGTAAGGTAGGTAACATGCATGCAGATTTTCAACAAGTTCCACTTGTTCATTTTTTTCTGAAATTTTCACAATGTTGTTGTGAAACATCAGTTATTCAAATTCAGCAAAGAAGAGTAAAAATTAGTTTCTTAGACATTTAAAATTCCAAAAAATCACTTCACAATACAAACAATACAAATTGCATAGGTCAAACCAATTTTTGGCCGTAAAATTAATTTTAGGGTAGATATGTGAGAAAACACAGAAACAGAACAAGACAAATCTAAGTTTCTGATATGATATGGTCAATTAAAACAAAATATTTTCATTTAAAATAAAATGCCAAGCAAAAAATATCTTCTTTCCAAGTGATGTCTAAAGGACAATAGGCAAAATACTGCTAAAACTAAAAGGGGAAAGGATCTGTTTTGACCAGTATACATACAGGTTTAGTTACCTGTCACCTAAGTGAACTTATACATGTTACAACATTAGGACCTATCCATCAAGATACAAACACAATCCATTTACTATTTCCATATTTATTCTAAATATTGGGACACTCTTAACTTCTTACCACAGTTGTCCTAAAATTTGAACAATTTTACTACCTTTTGATGTGTTTAAAAACTGGATGAAAGGAAAACAGTATGGACTGATCAGATGCCATATTCTGTCTGGATCTATTGTATGTTCAGGCCTCAGTGAGTCTGTCACAATACATAGGGTAAATAGGTATTATCTAAGACATGATTGACCTTGGACAATGCTGACTTAAATGCACTCAATGCTTAACACATCTTAGACTGATACTGGAAGTTAGGGTTGACATAAATGTTGATGGATTGACGAAGGGACAAAAGGATGGATGACAAACCGGATCATTATATCGCACCATGCTTAAAGCAGGCGCAACAAAAATGGTTGAACTATTTGCAAACAGCAGAGACCCTGATCAGATGCAACATTCTGTGGCCTCTGATCTGAGCCTGCACTGTTTGCCAATATTACCGTTTGCGCGTCTCCAGACACCAAATTGGATAATCTGGGTCTGCAATCTTTGCCAATTACTGTTTTGTGGGGTCTCCAGACTAAAATGGGTTAATCAATTAAAGCCTTAGACTCCCCAAAAAGAGATATTTGCAAACAGTGTAGATACTGATCTGATAGCACAGAATGTGGCATCCAAACTAATCTACACAGTTTGCATTAAACTGCATGAGTTCTTGCTTAAGAATAATAAACAAGAGGACAAAGATGGTCCTGTATCAAGATGGCTCTGTATATTATTGCTCTCAGGAGTACCCAAGATATCTGTATGTAGCATGGCAGAGACCAATAAGGGCAAAATATGCATCTAACAATTTTCCAATATAAAGAAGCAAATTTAACCCTTGTCCTGCTGAGCCCGGATATACCCTGCCTTTGCAAACAGTGTAGATCCAGATCAGTTGGCTTCTGCAGAAGCCAACTGATCTGGATCTGCACTGTTTGTCATTCAGTATGTGAATTTATATCAACAAAGTTGATCAAGTAATCTGATTGGCTGAAAATTAGAAATTGGTGTGGCTTCTTAATTTATTCAGCAGGAAAAGGGTCAACCTTGCCTTAAAAAGTCAAATGTCAACCTAGAATTACTATTAGAACAAAGTTGATAGATCTATAATATGACAAGACAAAGCTTATTTTCTGGGATAAATAAAAAAAATAAAAATAAATAAAATAAAAACGTTGTCTGCTGAAATTTTTACCCCAATCATGATTAGTGTTCATATTTCTGACACTTCTTCATATTTCTGACACTTCTTCAATCTTGGCAAACACAGTTTGTAAGATCTCATCAGGACCAGTCTCACATTATTTTTAGACCAGTGATAACATGTTACAATGTATATTTTTGTGGAGAACTATTGGTTTGAATTTCTACACTCAAGCCTCTGTAGCCCTGATTTGTTTGTCAGACCTGCACTTTCAAACTGCAACTGGACAGTCAGTGAGGAGACTATTTTGACATAAAATTCTCATTAACGTTGACCATTATCTTGGCAAATTCAGCAAATGACAAACTGAAGATATTTTTTCTTTTATTTTTTCCAGAAAATAGGCTTTGAGCTTCATGCAAATTGTCAATTTGCATGGAAGACTGAAGCCTTTTTTCTGGAAAAAATATGAAAAATTGATATCATTGAAATTGTGGAGAAAAATTGGTCTGAATTTTCTATACTGTCTATAGCCCTGATTATCTGTCAGACCTGCACTTTCAAACTGCAGCTGGACAGTCAGTCAGGAGACTATTTTGACATAAAATTCTCATTAACCTTGACCATAATCTGAGCAAATTCAGCAAACACAAAATGATGATATTTTTCTTCTTTTTTTTTTCCCAGAAAATAGGCTTTGAACTTTCATGCAAACTGTCAATTTGCTTGGAAGATTGAAGCCTATTTTCTGGAAAAAATTTAAAAACTTGATATCATTAACCCTTGTCCTGCTGAATAAATTAGGATGCCATGCCCATTTCTAATTGTAAGCCAATCAGATAACTTAATCCAGATTGTTGATATAAATCCACATACTGAATGACAAACAGTGCAGATCCAGATCAGTTGGCTTCTTCAGAAGCCAAATGATCTGGATCTACACTGTTTGCAAAGGCAGGCTATATCCGGGTTCAGCAGGACAAGGGTTGCCATCCGCTGACTTGCTCATAAAGTGTTAAAGGTTTATACTTGCTACTCCATAATAAAGTAACATCTTATCTACTGCTTCTCAGGGCTGTGCATCACCACACATGTATAACCTGATGGTCCCATATCAACCCTTAAAGCGCCAATCACAACTGCAGCGGATGACATTATGATTTTTTTAAATATATATTTTTTAAGAAAATAAGTATTGATATTTCATGTGAATCATCTGCTTGGCAGATGATTCACATGAAATGTCAACTTGTTTTCTCTAAAAAAAAAAAAAAAATAAAATAAATAAAGATTTAGAATGTCGTCTGCTACAAATGTGGTCAGTCTATTATGAGTCATTAATACAGTGCATCAATGTCAACATAGACCATCTCTCAACATTTAATGTCTAGTAGATGACCAGTGCATAACAAAAAACAAGAGGGCCATGATGGCCCTATATCGCTCAACTGAGTATCATAGCACTCAAGTAGAATATGACTTAATCAGAGGAACATTTCTGCTAAACTATTTTGAAATCAGGCCATAGGTCTAGGAGCAGATGTTATTTAAAGGTCTTTCTATTTTTAGTTCTGGTGGCCATTTTGTTCAGCAGAGCAGAACCATTTTAGCAATTTTGGTAAAGGGGTATTAGAGGAACATTTCCGTGAAATTATTTTGAAATCGGGCCCTTGGCCTAGGAGATGTTGTTTAAAGATTTTCTTTTTTTTGCTCTGGATGCCATTTTGTTCAGCGGAATGGCACCATTTTAGCAATTTTGGTAGCGGGTCACTCAAGAAACATCTGTAAAATTATTTCAAAATCCACTGACCGGTTTAGGGGAAGATGTCTTTTTTTGTAAATTGTTGACAGACGCATGACAGTCTATGCCCTTTTTCTATTTTTAGCTCTGGTGGCCATTTTGTTAAGCCAAAGGGAACCATTTTAGCAATTTTGGTCAAAGGATATAAGAGGAACATTTCTGTGAAATTATTTTGAAATCCGGTCATAGGCCTAAGAGGAGATGTTGTTTAAAGGTTTTTCTATTTTAAGCTCTGGCGGTTATTTTGTTCAGCAGAGCAATACCATTTTAGCAATTTTGGTAAAAGGGCATTAGAGGAACATTTCTGTGAAATTATTTTGAAATTGGGTCATTAGCCTGGGAGGAGATGTCCTTTAAATTTTTTTTCTCTATTTTTAACTCTGGTGGCCATTTTGTTCAGCCGAGCGGGACCATTTTAACAATTTGGTAGAGGGTCACTCAAGGAACATTCCTGTAAAATTAATTAAAAATCCATTAACCCGTTTAGGAGGAGATGTCTCTTAAGTAGACTGTTGATAGACACATGACAGTCGACACCCTTTTTCTTTTTTTAGCTCTAGTGGCCATTGTGTTCAGCCAAAACAGAACCATTTTAGCAACTTTGGTAAAGGGTCATAAGAGGAACATTTCTGTGAAATTATTTTGAAATCCCGTCATAGGCCTAAGAGGAGATGTCATTTAAAGGTTTTTCTATAGTTCTGTGAAATTTATTTTGAAATCAGGCCACTGTCTTAGGAGATGTCGTTTAAAGGTTTTTCTATTTTTAGCTCTGTTGGCAATTCTGTTTAGCAGAGCGTAACCATTTTAGCAATTTTGGTAGAGGGTCATTCAAGGAACATTCCTGTAAAATTATTTCAAAATCCATTAACCGGTTTAGGAGAAGATGTCTCTTAAGTAAATTGTTGACAGACGCATGACAGTCTATGCCCTTTTTCTATTTTAGCTCTGGTGGCCATTTTGTCCAGCAGAGCCAAACCATTTTAGCAATTTTGGTAAAGGGGCATGAGAGGACTCATTTCAGTAAAATTATTTTGAAATCGGGCCCTTGGCCTAGAAGAAGATGGTGTTTAAAAGGTTTTTTTTCTATTTTTAGCTCTGGCAGCCATTTTGTTTAGTGGAGCGGAACCATTTTAGCAATTTTGGTAAGGGGGCAAGAGAGGAACATTTCTGTGAAATTATTTTGAAATTGGGCCATTGGCCTGGGAGGAGATGTTGTTTAAAGGTTTTCCTATTTTAAGCTCTGGCAGCCATTTTGTTTAGTGGAGCGGAACCATTTAGGCAATTTTAGTAGAGGGTCATCTCAGGAACATTCCTGTAAAATTATTTCGAAATCCATTCAGTGGCCTAGGAGAAGATATCTTTTTAAGGTTTATTTATTTTTAGCTCTGGTGGCCATTTTGTTTAGTGGAGCGGAACCATTTAGGTAATTTTGGTAGAGGGTCACTCAAGGAAAATTTCTGTAAAATTATTTTAAAATTCATTCACTGGTTTATAATTAGGAGATGTCTTTAAAGTAAAAAGTTGACAGACGGACGACCCACGATGCATGACGCACAACGGACAAAGACCAGACACAAAAGCTCACCTTGAGCCAAAGGCTCAGGTGAGCTAAAAAGCTAGAGCAAGTTGATGGCGCACCATTGCATATCCCTGTGCCAGAGCCATCGCATGTTTCCCTGCACATCAAAATTCCAAATGCGTTCTTCCATTCATATTACCTGTGACAGTTTCAAGATTCTAGCTAAACAAGAGGCCCACGGGCCAGTACGGGTCGCTCATCTGAGTGACATAGCCACTGCTGATATGCAGATGTTATGCAACATTTTTCCAATCCTGTCATCGCAACTAATGAAAAGATCACCATTTAAGGTCACTACTGACACCTGGCCCTTATTTTTTTCACAACAATAAATTTTTTTCATATTTTATAATTCAGTTTTGTGTTATATTCTGACTATTTTACGTCAATAAAATAGCCATGTTACCATCTGGTTTACCAGTTATGGCTCTTTAAAGAACCCTACTATGTTTACTACTATGGCCATTTTGGTAAAATTTTACTAACATACTAAAATTCATTATTAGTTCATTAATATAAGGTAAAATCCTTTTTTTACTGTAAGTGATTTACCACAAAGAAATAACCAGAGCAAAACACACAAAGGTTTCACCGAACACAAGTGTTTATTTTTTATTTCTCATTTTCAAACAAGAAAATTCACACAAAATCACATCAACTTTAACAAGCATGTACTGAAGATACTAATATGTAACATACTTCCTAACAACAGATTTCCTTTAAACTTTTTCAACAGATCATACTATGTATAAGTTGTATTCTGACGGAGTATGAAGGTGAGCCACCATGTCGTTTGAGTGGTATTAAACTTTATTTACCCCTACCCTCTAAATCATAAAAAAGCAATTATAAAGAAAATGATAATTATTCAGAATATAACTTTCATAAAGATTCTCTTAATTTGCATATTCTGTGACCAGTCATTGCTTTAACAATATTAAGCATATTAGCTACTCCTGTACACAGTAAGGAACATGTGACCTGAAAAATTTCTGATAATACAATAGGACGTTACCCAACCCACCTCATCATATGCAGTAATTTCTAAAGATAGTTATGAAAATAGGATACAAAATTTTACAAAATTTCACATACAACATCCATACGCAGTATGACTCAAAAGATTTCTTGTTGACCAAATTAATTTTAAACTTCTGTTGTCATGGCAACCAAAACAAAAAATAAACCTAATAGAAAATTACCATAAAAAAAGGACTTTTTAGTCATACTATTCAATACGTTCAACAAAATGTAACCAAAACGTTTCCATAAGTATTTCTCAATAAAATGTAAGAATTTTCTGCAAAAGATCCGCCCATTTGATTGTTGTCATGAAAACCAAAAGACAAATAATTTGGAAATAAAGGATCAGGATCATTAAATGTTTTAGCGATTTTTTTTCTGTACCTTCAGAAGCTTTGTTTCTTGTTTGTTTGTTTTTTTTTTTTTTTTTGTTTTTTTTTTTCTTCTTTTTTTCTGCGGTTAACACTCGCATTGGAACATAAATACATCATAGCTAGCATCTTGACTACTTCTGTACACAATTAGGCGCATAAGTGACCTGATTTTTTTTAAATGCAATTGGCAGTTAGTCAAACTGCTACATCATACACAGAGTAATTTCTAAAGATAACCATAAAATATGAAACAAAATTTTACAAAAAAAAAAACAAAAAAAACTCATGTACAATATCCATACGCAGTAAGAAATGAAAAGTTACTTTTGACAAAATTAATTTCAAACTTCTGTTGCCATGGCAACAGGAATATGTCTTAAATATAATGGCTTATTACCAGTTCTTGATAAAATATAAAAATTGTGTAAAAAAAGATCCGTCCATTTCATTGTCGTCACTGAAACCAAAAGAGTAATAAAAATTTGGGAAAATAAAGGAACAGGGTCAATAAGCATTTTTGTCTCAACTTTACTGTAAATTCATAAGCGAGGCCCTCCCAGAGGGGGTACCTGTTCCCTTGTTCCCCTGAAAAATCGGCAGTTTCCCTTGTTCCCCCAAATCAAAATCTCGATTATCTATGTTCCTTGTTACCAAAAAATTGCCTTTGTTCCCTTGTTCCCTTCAGTTTTAGACTTGTGTGAAATAAATGGCCTTATTCCCCTATTCCCCAAACCCCTGGGAGGGCCTCATAAGTGTTGATTTAGCTTCCTATTCAACAAAATTACCCCGCTGAGGCCCTCCTCAGAAAACTGCCTGCTTACGTCATTACATGTAACTGTGACGTAATCGGTGAAGTGTTACAAAAGATAACAATGTCAACATGCTGAATTTCAACAAGTTCTAATGAAGATTTTCAACCTTTCGATTTGTCTTTTTCTTGCAAAGTGATAAACAAAGGATTTAATGTCCTACCCATGTCTATATCATAGCATACTTGAGTGCTTGATCAGCCTCTTCAATTTGGGACCGAAAAAACTGAAGGTAAATCATTTTATTTCCTGTCTGAATTTTTTCTGTCCTCTTTTATTGTTGCAGTTTTTTTGCAATAAATCGACACTATCAGGGAATAAAGCTCTTTTGAAAGGTCTAGAAAGGGTTAGGCTAGCTAGAGCACATTGCATTTTATCCGGGTATAATATATAGACCTTACGTTAAATTACATTTAAGAAGATTTTATTTTTTATCATAAACACTTTTACGCAAATAAGTATATGCTAAAAAGAATGCAGCTCACCCCTCGGCCTGAGACAGACAGCTCGTATAATATTCTATTTCCCTACTTTCATACTAGATGACTTGATGAACCCCCCTTTCTCTTGAACCTGCCTCCTTGCCTCAGTCTTTCGGACATTTTGAGTGTAATCCAATTATTATGTAGAAAAGCAGATAAAGTCGCGTCATAAAAATATAAAATTTATCAAAATTAAATATAAAAAAAAATCGAGAGAAGCATGTTCAAATATCACTTAAAACAAATCCTTGGTTTTCTGTGTTCACAGTCTCGATTCGTCGTGTGACACTTCCCGCGAAAAAAACGTAAATAATTTTTGTGTGTTCGTTTACACCGAATGTTCAGAGCTGAGCGTCCGTCGTTAGAATCATTTCAACGTTAGAATATTTTTTTTCTTTCCCTTTATTTGGTCAGATGAAAAGATATTTTATCAGTTTTGGTTTCACTACTGATAGTATATGCACAGTTGACGGGTCATACTACGTGGAAACGGATTTAATTAACACTAGAAATTATATACTCCGGTCTAGAAAAAGTGCTCCTCTATTTTAATCGAAAACCACCCTAATTATCTCCCTTGTCATTCAAGAGTTGCGGTTATTAGTACCGGTAGTGACCTTAAGCAGTTCTTAATTTTGAAGAAGAATATATATGACATGTCAGTCAATGGAGCGAGATCATTTGAACAAACTCCCAATCACATTTCAACAATAGGATCAATGTGAAATTTGGTGGCAAATGGCTAAGTGGTTTCTGAAGAATCACGATTTTATACATGTAAACAGCTCAGTGGCAGGGAAATATAATAAACATAAACAAGATGGCAGCCATCTTGGATTTCCAATCAGAATGAGTTCAGCTACTGTTGATCTACAAGCCACCTCGATACTTCCAATGAACTTTGAGTTAATTGCCCTTTCGGTTCAGCAGAAAAAGTTCAAAACAGATTTTCAAGATGGCCGCCATGGCCGCAATTTGGGATTTCTAATTTGTTGACTGGACCATAAAAGTGCTACTCAAAACTAATACAACAAACAATTTGATGCTTGGATATACCAGCAAACATCTTTTTCATAGTTAGGACTTTTGAACTAAAATCCTAATCAAAAATTGAATTTAATCTATATGCTTTAGACTTTTTTCCAGTTACATGATTATTTATATGCATTTTTATGCTATATGAACAGTGAAGTCAAGAAATTCAATTTTTCTTTAAAATTGTTGAACTTTTATTCTGTCTCCTGAATATTCATGCACAATCTCTTCAGAAAGTGGAATCCCAGCTTCTAATAAAGACCTGTGCAAAAAAGGATGAAACTGTTTCAGAACAGTTCTTGTATAAAATTCATGAACAATTCTAGAACAATGCAAGGCTGTGATAAGAAAAGTGACAATGTAATTTTGCCTAACAATTAAGTGTTTTTCTCATAATTAAATCTAAGTTCCTAAGTTCCCCATAAGTATTAGCTTTCATAAAAAGCTTGGTCTATGCAAAATCTTTGACTCCCCCCACCTCCATCCCCTTCCACCCCCAGAGAAAATCACTCCTTTTTGTACAAGTAAGTGGGACAAAATCTACACCCCCCCCCCACCACCTCCCCCCCCCCCCCCCCCCCACACACACACCAACATAATCCCCCTTGCTATATGTCAGGTCGGACAAAATCCCCTTGCTCTAATTAATTTTCCTTCCTGCTTCGACAACATGATTTTTGGTCAGGGAATCTATCTATCAGAGTGACTATTTACATCAGACTGAAACTATGCATCAAAACATTTATTCATGTACTCAAGTTTCATGTTAATCCATCTAAGATTGTCTACACCCATAGAACTTTTTCCAAACAAAAAAATATGTTATATTTTTATATAGGTTTTGGGTACTCATTAGAACTGCCTCAGTTAGGAAATTCTAATGTATGTTTTTGTGGAGAAATAAGAAAAATATGTATCCACAAAAAAAACATATGTATCTACAAAAACATACATTGTGGGTACTTCTAATGAGTATGTACCCAAAAACCTATGATTTTGTGGAGAAATAAGAAAAATATATGTATATATCAGAACAGTTCTCTTATATGACAACCTGTCCAACATATCACAAATACAAGGATCATCACAAATGACAATTTTGTGTCATTCTTACTGTACCAGCCCACAAACATCTGTCAAAACAAGGCAATTATCTGATACATAAACACTACTGTATCATAGGCCTAGATAAGAGTGGGTATCAGGTTTATATTTTTCTTATCTCTCCACAAAAACATATGCTGTGGGTACTCATTAGAAGCGCCTCAGCGAGGTGCTTCTAATGAGTACCCACAAATATGTTTTCGTGGAGAAATAAGAAAAATATCAATACTTTTGGATTGAAAAAAGCGCCTTAACTAGAGCTATGCTGTATTTACCCTAAACTAGTCATACACTTATCTCCTTTCCACACGTCATAAATTTTTGAAGCACATTTTACTATCTCTTGCTGTGTCTAAAATACTGCTGGATGAGTGGCAAACAGTATAAACCCTGATCAGATGCCGCATCCTGCAGCATCTGATCTGGGTTTAAACTGTTTGCTCAGAAATATCTGTCAGAATACTTAAGATAAATATGGCACCCTGATCAACTTGTTTTTGCTTTAAATGTAAATTAAGCTGTCATATGAAACAGGAGACCTTGATAAAACATGCATAGATCATACCTGGAAAATGGACAGAGCTTTAAGACATATTAGCACATAAACCAACAACCAGTTTGTGTGAGTTGGAGTTTTACAGCCCAGTTGACACTATTATGGTAATGTTAAGCCAGTCAGTTTACCTCATCACACTTTTCATGGGGAGGCTTAGTCCTCTAAGCAGATAGCCAGTACTTGTGTGAGAATACGGTAAATGTCCTAAAATGTCAAACACTCTAAAATTTCGAACACCTAATATTTTTGCCCAAAATAATTTCTGGAAATGTCCTAAAATCCCGAACAGTAGCAGTTTTGCAAAAAGGGGATTTCTAAAATTTCGAACACAGCTTTCTTTAAGTAATTTTTTTTATCGACACGTTCTTATTTCGGTACCTTTTTTTTTTTTTTTTTTTTCTCGTTTCGGAACCGGAAACTAAAGTAGTAGTGTTGAAAGCCATCGCAAAACGTAAATGCACACGGCAGTGTCATAACGAATTTTATGTACATAAATGGCATGGAAACCGTATTTTAATTTTATACAGACCCAGGAGATACTGACTGAAAATTCATAAGAAAAAAAAAAAGACTTCCATCGCAATGTTAGCCATTTCCACGTGACAGTCATGTGGATGTCCGCGTGATAAGGGTTAGATTATGCGCAGGCGATCTAGAACTGTTGTTACCTTGTGGCAGACATGATAAATATTCCGGTTGAAAAACGAAGGACAGTCTCATTTCCAGTATAGATTACAAAAAATATATATGAAAATACAGAAAATGCAACAGTCACATAACCTTGTCCTGCATGAAGAAACCGCGTGCTCGTAACGGTAACGTCACGAGAAATCGTAGCGGAAACCCACACACTTATGTTCGTTAAATTATAGAGCATTTTTTCGTCAGAAATGCATATGAAACTGATAGGACCTAAGTTTTGGGACAGGCCTATGCAAACTGTAGACTCGGATCAGACGCCGCAGAGAAGAAGGGAATGAAACTAGTAAGGGGGAACAGGGAAGATGGAACACACTTTTAAGACAATAAGACCTGCGACCAGTGAAGACCCAGATCATCTTCTGATGCAAGGGTTGTCAGATTTTGCCGTTTGTGGTAACAAACGGGAATGTAAACTCCAGTTCATGGAGAGATTACGAATCTTTGGTTAAATACATCACTGTTTCAGTGAAGGTTTTACATGCGTTCTGCGGCGTCTGATCTGGGTCTACATTGTTTGCTCAGGCCTGTCTGTCTAAATACGTAGAGTAAGTACGGAAATTCGATCAAATCGAATTCCTTCAGAAATCATCCTGCATCTGCCCCAGATTAATAAAAAAATGCTGGGTCCGACTCGTAATATTCATCAAGGCATATGCAATTAGCTCCCTTTAAACAGTAAACACCTAAAGGGTGAGAACCTTACTCCGCATTTACCAGGGTATAAATAAATATTAGTACTGTTATTCTTTTGCATTATATATTTATTGAGAACATTATAATTATTAAAATACCCTGAAAATGAACAGTCACAAAGCAACATTTCCCTTTCGCCGCATTAAGAAACCACGTGCTCGTAGCAGTACGTCACAAGAAATCGTGGCGGGAACCTCTTCGAGAGAAAAATAAACTTATTTTATAGAGCCTTTTCTCGCTAGAAATGTATACGAAACTGGCACGTATTAAAAATATTGGAACAGATAGGCCTATGCAAAGAGCGTAGACCCAGATCAGACGCCACAGAGAACAAGGGAATGAAACTAATTTGGGGGAATGCGTTTTCAAGATTGTCCTCCGAGAATATTCGTTTCTCAATTAAAGCCAGTATTGGAGTCTTCACAGGTATTCCTGTATTTTTCATGGATATTCTGGTATTTCGATAGTATTTCGGTATTTCATTAGTCGTGTGAGAGCGATACCAGAATTCTAAAGTTGATCTGATCATTTCAGCAAAGCGTGACGCACATGCGATAGTAAGAAAGCGCTACTCGCGAAATTGTAAATTAGCATGTGCATCCGCGCATTCTGATCTGGGTCATTCCTGCTCGTCTGTACACTGTGTCCTTCGATAATATCTGCCGCTAATATTTAAGTTTAGCGTGCCAAAGGTACCAATAAGCACACCAAAAACGTTTTCGTCGTGGGAATTAACGCCTCCAGCAAAATATTTCCTGCCTGACCGCGTGATTGTCATGATATGCTCTGTGCATCCTATTTGAACAGGTAATGGTCCCAACAGAGATGATAGGTCCAAACAAGCCAAAATGAACCTAATCATGTTACAAATGTGATAAGTCTGTGCACTTGCTGGAGACTGCGATTCTTGTATGACAGTGTTTTGTACCAATGACCTATCAGCGAATTGAGTAGTAGACACCATCCTGCACTAGACTGCGTCTCGCACTCTGATCTGACTTACACATATACACAAAGGGACATTTTCGCCTGACTGGAGATCTATTGAAAGGATTACTATTGATTACAGATATATTCTTGCAATACGTTTCATTACCGAATTCTAAATGACAATACATTTTTGAAGAAAGAAATATTGCTAAAAACGATAATGGCAGTTCACAGGGTTGGCATACATAGTTCAGTTTGGTGTTGAGCTAAATCTTTGATCTTGATCAGGCTGCATTCAGATCTGGTTCTCAGAGATCTGGTTGTCCGTACTACTGTTCGTTTATGTATGAGTCCTTTCCAATAGAAACGACCTTAT
This sequence comes from Anodontia alba, assembly GCA_964016985.1. Lineage (NCBI taxonomy): Eukaryota > Metazoa > Mollusca > Bivalvia > Lucinida > Lucinidae > Anodontia > Anodontia alba. Next base: position 15,802,966 of record OZ024825.1, on the reverse strand, counting down.
GACATTTGAGACCGGCATAGACAAGATCAACTTGCGCATCCGCGCAGTCTATGTATCGGGGTGGTCTGATCTGGGTCTACGCATATCGCCAACAGAATGCATTATGTCAGCAAACAGTGTGAATACTGCGCTTCAAAAACGGAAGAAATTCTAATCAGTCTGCGCTTTTCACATTAAAACTACGTACACTTCACCTTTGAGGAAAGGGACTTTTGTGTTTCTGTAGTGGATCAAACAAGAACAAATGTGCGGTAACTGTTTGAAGTACTTTTGGTCAGCTTGCGTATCTCAGTGCGGTAAAGGGAAGAGGGTTGTTAGGTAAGAAGACAGTGGACTAAGCCAGCCTATTTTAAGAAAGTGGCACATTCCCGGAGTGCCGAACAAGCGTATCTGGCGATTAATTAGTGTACCGGATAATTAATTGTTTTGTTATGAGAAACATTATTTGAAATAGAATTAATCGGATGGAATTGAAAACAAACATCAGTGTGGTAATTATTTATTAGTTCATACAATTTCACATTCAGTTTACCAATCACACATAGCAAATAAGAAAACCCTTTCGTCGTGAAGGTCCTTTTTTTTTCGTTTCGGGTATCCGAAAGCGTCCGATAGCCAGGTCAATTTTGGCTGTAAGTGAATCTGTCCTAAAATTTCGAACAGTAAATTTTTTAGCAAATCATAATTTCTAAAATTTCGAACAGCAAGAACTGAAATTATTTAATTTTGTTCGAAATTTTAGGACATTTACCGTAACTGTAGAAAATATTTTATGACCAATCTCCGCAAAAGAATGTTGCTGGACCTGGCCTGGATCCTACCCACAACCTCTTGATCACCGGCTGAATGCACATCCAAATGAGCCACTGAGGACGGCAAGCTCTTCTAATGAGTACCCACTACAAGTTTTCATGGAGAAATGTGATAAATATTTTGCAGATACTCCCTCTTATCTGGAAATATTCTGCAGGTGACTGATTCAGTGTGCCTAAAACCTAAACAAATGAATGAGTGCCATAATGTTTTCTGGGTTGATCCACTGGTGAGTTAGAGTGCCATATGTTTTCTTGGTTGATCCACTGGTGAGTTAGAGTGCCATATGTTTTCTGGGCTGATCCACTGGTGATCGAGTTAAAGTGCCATATGTTTTCTGGGTTGATCCACTGGTGAGTTAGAGTGCCATATGTTTTCTGAGTTGATCCACTGGAGAGTGCCATATGTTTCTAGGGTTGATCCACTGGTGAGTTAGAGTGCCATATGTTTTCTGGGTTGATCCACTGGTGAGTTAGAGTGCCATATGTTTTCTGGGTTGATCCACTGGTGAGTTAGAGTGCCATTTGTTTGTGTTGAGGTTTTACGGCCCGGTCAACCCAATGGGGTCATGTCGAGCGCGGTCAGTTTACCTAACCACACGTTTACTGGGCAGGCTTAGTCCTCTAAGCGGTTAACCAGTATTGTGCACATTCTTTCGCCAGAAACTGACAACTGCCCTTCTTGAATCAGTGGAAGGGAGAGAATGACCGTAGAAAATATTTCATGATCAATCTCCACGAAAGAATGTTGCCGACCTTGGTGGGGGTTGAGCCCGCAACCTCCTGGTCTCCAGTCGGACGGCGCATCCAACTGAGCCACCAAGGCCGGCAATTTGTTTTCTGGGTTGATCCACTGGTGACGTGTTAGGAACCTCTATGCTGACTGAACAATTACAGATAGCTGGAACTGTATCAGGACTAAGGGCAAGGATTGAGTACTGGTAAAACAGGTTTAAGCCTCCCACCTACAAAAAGTTTTACTGTTGACCATAATCCAAGTGGATACTTTTGTTGGAAATCCTCTTTGTCTACACCATAACCTCTAATTACACCATTATATCTAATTACACTATACCTCTAATGACACCATAACATCTAATTACCCCATAACCTCTAATTACAAAATAAACTTCAATTACACTATAGCATCTAATTACACCATAGCATCTAAATACACTATTACATCTAATTACACTATAGCCTCCAATGACACCATAACATCTAATTACACCATAACCTAATTACAACATAACCTCCAATTACACTATAACATCTAATTATGCCATAGCTTCTAATTACCATAACCTCTAATTACAACATAACCTTTAATAACATAACCCCTTTATAAGACAATTGCTGGATTCCAAAGTGAAACCATGTCAGCCAAACAACCATGTTGTATCCAAACGAAAATGTCTAGATTATATAGAAAAATGACCATAAACGTTCATTTTACTATACAATCTAGAAATTTTTGTTTGGATACAACTCTTTTCAGATCCACCTTTAACCTGTCTTATATCCAAACCATCTTATAATCAATCATCTAATAAAGATAAAGAGGTTCCAGGGTATTATGTCAGAGTGCTGTGATGCAGTTTTGTGTCATATGGACCTCAACCCATTTCTATGTATAAAGCTTTTAAAGTTGGGAAATTGTCTGTCAAAGATGACACCCGCCTTGGTAGACATAAAACCACTATTACCAAGGCAAACATCTCTGCTGTAAAGGCTGTGGTGGAACAGGATGTCTGATTGTCAGTGAAAGATATATGTTTGAGCCACAGAGAAGGGCTGATAACAAGCAATGGATTGTGTTGGGGTTTAACGACACGTCAACCCTTGTGGGTCATTTTGTGTCGTCTCCCAGAGAAAGGGAGAAAAGTGATAGAAGAGATAGTAGAAGAGATTAAAGAGAGGGACAGGGAAGAAAGGAACAGGAATGAAAGTGAAGAAACAGAAGAAATAAAAATATTCCCCATCTACCCTTACCTGCTACAAGGATAGCAGGCCTTGCCCAATTGAAGCCAATATCAGTTGGACGCCCCGGAGACGTAAGATACACGACACCTTCGCACCACCCGACAACCCCAAACAAGCAATGGAAATGAAAAGATCAAGCATATCCTGGTGTATTATGCTAAGAGAACAAAGCATCAGTTCAAAGAAAATGTTGTACGCCATTTTCTTTAATTCTAGCGAGCCAGTTGTTAAAGTGTCTTGTCCATCCAGTCAAACAATCACTGGATGCTTCTTTAAGAACACTGTGCTGAAGAAAGTGAAAGGTTTTAAAATAAGAAGCATCGGCCAAGCAAGGAATGGTTAGGGGTCTCTCTGATTCATGACTAAGTCTCCTCTTACACCTGCAAGGATGTTAACCCTTGTCCTGCTGAACCTGGATACACCCTGCCTTTGCAAACAGTGTAGCCAGATCAGTTGGCTTCTCCAGAAGCCAACTGATCTGGATCTGCACTGTTTGCCATTCAGTGAGTAAATTTATATCAACAATCTGGATCAAGGAATCTGATCGGCTGACAGCTTAATTTATTCAACATGACAAGGATTAAGGTTTTCTTAGCATCTGAAAAAAGTACATGTTGTAAACCATCTGCCTTACTCACACCATACAACTTTAATTTATTTCCTAGGCTTAACTAAGTGCTTTCTGGCAAGAAATAAGTCCAAAAGCTATATATACCAGTGTCTTCAACAGACATCAAAAGAAGATTACCTAACTGCATTTCATGACCTGGTAAAAAGATTACAAAAATGTACTTAAAGGCAATGGGGGAATACATGTACTTGGAAGGTTTGCAAATAAAAATATTTTTGATAAAATGTTGCACTTTTGTTTGTTTGTGTTGAGGTTTTACGGCCCAGTCAACCCAATGGTGTCATGTCGAGCGCGGTCAGTTAACCTAACCACACATTTACTGGGCAGGCTTAGTCCTCTAAGCGGTTAACCAGTATTGTGCACATTCTTTCGCCAGAAACTGACAACTGCTCTTCTTGAATCAGCAGAAGGGAGAGAATGACCGTAGAAAATATTTCATGATCAATCTCCACGAAAGAATGTTGCTGACCTCGGCGGGGGTTGAACCCGCGACCTCCTGGTCTCCAGTCGGACGGCGCATCCAACTGAGCCACCGAGGCCGACAAAATGTTGCACTTAAGAAATTCAACAGCAATGAAAAAATGTTTTTGCAGGGCCCTCATATCTACAGCTATGAATAATTACCATAATACCCCTAAATCTTGGGACAGATAGGCCTTTGCAAACAGTGTAGATCCAGACCAGAAGCCGCAGAATGTGGCCTCTGATCAGGGTCTACATTGTTTGTCATGCATGCAGCAGTATTTAAGACACATCAATAGGTATTAGAATGGACTATTTCAAATTTTAGGACAAGTGTGGTAAGTTGATAAGATGTCCCAATACTTAGGTAACATACTGTATGTTGATTAACCCCCACACCTCCAGACAATCCTGTCATATGATGGAGTAAGTCCTACAATCCTACTTCCAGATAAGGTGCTTTTTTTCTCAAAAAACAGTTCCGGCATATACTTACTAGTATTTCTCCATAAAAACATGTTGTGGACACTCATTAGAAGCACCTCAGAGAGGTGCTTCTAATGAGTATCCACAACTGTTTTTATGGAGAAATAAAAAATTATTACCTGATACTCCCTCCTATCTGCAGCTAATTGAGCCTGCCTTGTCCTTTTCTAGGAAAACTATAGGCGGTTAAAGCTTTAGCGTGCTGATTTTAAATATTAGAAAACAGCAGTTTAAATGTTTTTCTGATTTTTTTTTTAACTTGAAAATAGTGGTTTCACTAATCGTTTAATTTGCTACCCTTTTCTTAACAACTTGAATGAATGATATGCACTTGTGAGGAAGGGCATGTCATGGGCGGGGGTGGAGGTTGGGGAGGGGATGATAAAAAAGTAAGACTGATTTGTTGTCAACTGATTTTGCATTTACCATGCTATGGGTTAAGGATCTTCCATATAAGGAAGTTGACAAGCATACGTCACCCAGTCTTATCAATCATTACTTGACTGACAGATATTTACAACTGTTTGTGTCATTAAATTAACCTTTAAGCTGCTAAAGGTAAAACTACATTATTTTAACCTTTTAAAATATTGAAATGGACAACTCACTGTATACCGTATTTACCATATGTATTTGGACAGACAGGCCTGAGCAAACAGTGTAGACCCAGAGGAGATGCTGCAGAAAGCAGCGTCTCATCAGGTTCTACATTGTTTGCCACTCATCCTGCAATTATTACACACAGTATCGGGTAGTAAATTGTGCTTGTTCAAATTTTAGAAGAAGTATGGTAAGGAGTTGAGGCGTCCGACTACATACAGTAATACAATAGTTCTGGATAAGGTGCTTTTATCTCCCAAAAGTTCTGACATTTTTCTTATTTCTCCATGAAAAAATAAGTTATGTTGTTGTACTCATCAGAAGCTGCGACCTCTGTGAGGCACTTCTACAGAGGACCACAACATTTATTTCAAGAAGAAATAAGACGTCAGGGCCAAGATGGCCCTGTATTGCTCATCTGATTACCAGACAAATTTCCAGCCAATTGGCCTTTCTGTTCAAGAAAGACGTTCAATATAGATTTTCAAAATGGCCACCATCTTGGATTTCCAATCAGAATGATTTTAGCTACTTTTGATCTACAATGAAGTTTCGAGTCAATTGGCCATTTGGTTCAGGATAAGAAAGTTCAATATTTTCAACATGGCTGCTAGGGCAACCATCTTGGATTTTCAAGCAGAATGATTTTAGCTATTTGTGATCTACAAGTCACCCAGTGAAATTTTCTATCAAGTTTCGAGTAAATTGGCCTTTCTGTTCAGAAGAAGTTCAAAATAGATTTTCAAGATGGCAGCCATATTGGATTTCCAATCAGAATTGTAAAATTTCGCTATTTCTGATCTACAAGTTACCCAGTTACTTTCTACCAAGTTTCCAGTAAACTGGCCTTTCGGTTCTGGAGAAGAAGTGCAAAATAGATTTCTAAGACAGCAGCCATAGCGGACATCTTGGATTTCTGATCAAAAGGATTTTAGCTATTTTTTATCTACAAGACACCCTGATGCTTTCTACCAATAAGTTACGAGTCAATTGGCCTTTCAATTCAGGAGAAGAAGTGCAAAATAGATTTTTAAGATAGCATCCATGGCAGCCATCTCAGATTTCTGATCAGAACAATTTTAGCTCTTTTTTATCAACAAGTCGACTGCATGCTTCCTTACAAATTTTGAGTCAACTGGCCACTCGGATCAGGACAAGAAAGCGAAAAATAGACTTTCAAGATGGTAGCCTTTTTGATCTACTAGTCACTCTGATGCTTCCTGTCGTTTCAAGACAATTGGCCTTTCCATTTCAGAAGAAGAAGCAAAATACAGATTTTCAAAATGGCGACCATCTTGGATTTAACATCAGAACAATTTTAGCTATTTTTTTATCTATAAGTCACTCCCTTTTCAAGTCAAATGGACCTTCTTTTCAGGAGAAGAAGCGAAAAATAGATTTTCAAGATGGCCCGCCATCTTTGATTTCTGATCTGAACGATTTTCGCTATTTTTGCTCCACAAGTCACCCCGATTCTTCCTACCAAGTTTCAAGTTTATTGGCCTTTCAGTTCAGGATAAGAAGCTTAAGATAGATTTTCAAGACAGCAGCCATAGCCGCCATCTTCCGTTTCAGATGAGAACGATTTTAGCTATTTTTCATCTACAAGTCACCCTGATGCTTCCTACCAAGATCCAAGTCAATTAGCCATTTGGTTCAAGAGAAGAGGAAGGAGGACAGATGAACTAACAGAACCCACGAAAACTATATACCCCTTTGGCATACTTTATGCCAAGCGTATAAAAAGAGCTTATTAACCTCAGCAGTTTGGTGAAAGTGTTTTGAAAATCAGTTGAGCAATAAGAAAGTTATTGGGCTTTTAAGTTCTAGAAAATGCTGTCAAAGAAGCCATGGATCATTTTTGCGAGTGACATCATATTTTAGTGCCTAAGGTAATTTAATATGTTAAAATTAAATAAAACACATCTGAAGCATTTTGTTTTTTTGATTATGTTTGGGTTTAACAACACGTCAACCCTTGTGGGTCATTTTGTGTCGTCTCCCAGAGAAAGGGAGAAAAGCGATAGAAGAGAGAGTAGAGGAGATGAAAGACAGGGACAGGGGAGAAAGCAAAATAGGAATGAAAGTGAAGAAACAGATGCAAAAAAAAAACATCCATCCTCTACACTAATCTGCTATAAGGAAAGCAAGCCTTGCCCAAATGTAAGCCAATATCAGTTGGACATCCCAGTGACATAACACGACACCTTTGCCACACCCAACCACCCCCAACACACATTTGAAGCAATATTTTCTAACTGTAAAAAATACACCTGTAAATGTGTTTGTTTGCATATAATTCTAGCTCAACAGACTTACAATTATTTGGCCTAATTTCACTGGCCAAGAGCAATTTCAAAATCAGATTTATATCTTGATCAAATTTGCGCATTTTAAAATGAGCTATTTTTTATCTATATTTTTGACGTAATAATTGGTCTAGTTTGAATTATAGGAAACGAATTTCACAGGAATTTACACATCGATTAAATCCACACAAAAAGAAAATAATTCCTATAATACACTCATTGTCAACAGACTCAAATTACGAGATCTAGCCTGCCCTACCAGAAATGACTAGACTCAAAGACTATTTTCTGAGAAAAATAAGAAAAATATCATCAATTTGTCATCTGCTGAATTACCCCATGGAGTGTTAACCCTTGTCCTGCTGAACCCGGATATACCCTGCCTTTGCAATCAGTGTAGATCCAGATCAGTAGGCTTCTGAAGAAGCCAATTGATCTGGATCGGCACTGTTTGCCATTAAATATGTGAAATTATATCAACAATCTGGATCAAGTAATCTGATTGGCTGAAAATTAGAAGTAGCCATGGCATATTAATTTATTCAGCAGGACAAGGGTTAAAGGTTAGGCGGAATGGATGTCCCAATATATATGGTAATTATTAATTATTAATGCAGTAGGATTAAACTGTCTTAGTACATGTAGACAGCATAGCTACAGATAAAGCACTTTTTTCAACCAAAACTATTGCTATTTTTCTTATTTATTCATAAAAATATACGTTGTGGTACTCATTAGAAGTGCCTCACTGAGGCACTTCTAATGAGTACCCACAACATATATTTATGTGGAAAAATAAGAAAATTAATTACCTGATACCCCTCATATCTGGAGCCATGTAAGTTACAAAAGCACTCCTCTCTGGACAACAGTCAAATAAAATAGTGGGCAGTATGAATGTGGCTAATTGTCATTACTATGATAACAATCATTGTATTTTGTCATATTAATTGCTACTAATGATTAGCAATTTACTATTGGTAAACATGTATACTATTGGGTGGGTGGCAATAACATGTACTTTTTCAAAAGAAACAAGACACTAAAGAGGAGTCCCTGAAGGCAGATTGGATGATCTACTTCGAAGGTCAATGACTCTAAATTTATCCAACAGACAATAACTTTTTACTCGATCTGAGGACAGTGACCAATAAATTCATTTTCTTTCTAATTTCAAATTGCCCTTCGTTATAGACAAAAATGTTTTTTTTTCCTAACTTCTTCACAAAACATAAGTTGCAATTATTAAGCCTTAAAGTGCCAAGCAAAATTTGTAGCAGACAACATTCAAAATTTTTTTTTTATTTTTCAGAGAAAACAAGTCTTGAAATTTCATGTGAATCGTCTGCCAAGCAGACGATTCACATGTAATGTCAAGACTTTTTTCTCTGAAAAATAATAATAAAAAAAAAAAAAAAAAAAAATTGTCGTCTGCTGCAGATGTGACTGGTGCTTTAAGGGTTAATTAGTATATACTCCCTTGGTAGTAATATTGGGACAGACAAGCCATGGCAAACAATGCAGAGCCTGATCAGACACTACAAAACACAGTATTTGATCAGGGTCTATACTATTTGCCATTCAATCCAGCAGTTTTGTAAACACATCTATAAATAGTAAAAAGGACTTATTCAAATTGTAGGACAAGAATGGGAAGGAGTTTAGTTTTCCCAATATTTGGATTTATTATGGTATTTATCCATGCAAAAATATGTTATGGGTTAACTTATTAGAAAAGCCTAATAGTGGCACTTCTAAAAAGTACCCACAACATAACATGTTTTCATACAGAAATAAGAGAATAACAAGGCAATTCTAATGATCACTACAACATATTTTCATGGAGAAATAGAACATGAAACTATAATACCCCACCATTATCATGTCGCGGGCAGACAACTCTGTCAAAAACTGACGAAATTTACCAATGAGCAATCCCAAAGCAGATCTTCACAGTACCAATGCATATATCTAATAAGGTGAAAATCAACTGAGATTTATTCAAGTTATTGTCCTGAAAGTAAAATACGGATGTGAAAATCAACTGAGATTTATTCAAGTTATTGTCCTGAAAGTAAAATACGGATGTATTGTGGGCAGATAACTCTGTCAAAAATGGACGAAATTTGCCCATTAGCATTCCAAAGCAGATCACAATATCAATGCACATACCAAATTTGGTGAAAATCCATTGCAATTTACTCAAGATATTGTCCTAAAAGTAAAATAGGGATGTATTGCTGGCAGATAACTATGTCAAAAATGGACGAAATTTGGCCATTAGCAATCCCAATGCAGATCTCTACAATATCAATGCACATACCAAGTTGGTGAAAATCCTCCAGTGATATGTATTATCCAGAAATGAAAATAAGGACGTGTTGCAGGTATATAACTGTCAAAAATTGATGAAATTTGCCATGAGCAATCCTAAACCAGATCTCCTCAATATCAATGCTCATACCAAGTTTGGTGAAAAGCTATCGATATGTATTAAAGTTATCATCCCGAAATGAAAATGTGGACGTATCGCTGGCAGATAACTCTGTCAAAAAATTTACGAAATTTGCCCATTAACAATCCCAAACCAGATCTCCACAATATCAATGCACAAACTGGGTTCAGTGAAAATCCACTGACATTTACTCAAGTTATCATCCGGAAACGAAAATACGAATAGAGGGATGGATGCACGACAGATGGACACACGGACAGCCAACATGATACCATAATACCCTGCCACTATCTTGTGGTGGTGTATCAAGTCTTGATATTTCTCTATGAAAACATATGGGTACTCATTAGATTTATCTCAACTAGGTGCTTCTACGTAATGAGAACCACAACATGCTTTCATGCAAAAATAGACCTTTTTAATGTTATTGTTTTCATCAGGGCTACTGACCACGTGATTACGATGTTATGCCATGTGACCAAAAATAGTGGATGGCAAAAACATTTCCTGTTCCATAGATACCTATTGATACAAGCCAAATTTTACTTGGATAATAAGTTCCTTTTGGTTAATGTTTAATCATAAATTTTATCTAATGTTTTAAAATAAAGCTTTAAAAGCAATCTGGCTGCGTTTCCTAAGACAAATACAAATGTTTCAATATTTTCCCAATATTTACAGGCATCCATGTAGCCGTAATATTGCTTTATGGTGACCATTTTTACGCTTAGTTTTAGCTAGTATATTGTCAAAACATATGTCAATATTTGTGTTTATGACATTTAAAAGATCACTCAATGAGAATCTCTTCTGAAAAAAAAAACAACTTTTGACGCATGAAACTGCTTTATTTTTCTGAATAAACATCGGCAATTATACTGTCCGGTAAACGTAAACAATAACTTTCTGCCATCCAATAGGAACAAGGCTAGAATGTACTCCGAGAGGTTTCGAATGATGTTTATTGTGTGACATAGTGTTTTAAAAGGTCTATAAGAAAACTTTCCTAAACAGATTTTAACCCTTTCGGCCAAGTCTTTCTGAAGCAGACTCATCCATTTAGACCCTGGACTGTCGTATTTGACCTAATTACCACACATACCCTAATTAGTGCATAGTCGAGAAATTCTGTAGTCTTCAGATTACATCCAGTGTACATTTTGTCTACTTCTTTACAGAGGCATATGTTGTGGGTACCCATTTGAATTGCATCAACTTGCAATTCAAATGAGTACCCACAACATATGCTTTTATCTCAACTAGGTGCTTCTACGAGGGTCGTGCAAAAAGTTCTGTCACTAATAGGTTTCCTTTGTTTTATCCCAGGTATATTCTAAAATGCTTCACTGCACTTGAACGGTGTGTTGAATAGCTAACGATACCCGTTCATTTCGTGCAAATTGCTTTTCAACTGACCGAGTTATTTCAAATTGAAATAGATGCAGTCATATACACTGACCAATTTACTTGTTACATTGGAACATGGACTAGAAGACTGAAATTCGTAGCTATATTAAATGCCGCATTAGGCTTAATATAGATTCAAAGCAGATATTTAATGAATTGTGTAGTATATATGGACCTCAGACCATTTCAATGCACACAGTTTTTAGGTGGGTTAAAGCTTTTAAAGCTGGGAAATTTTCTGTTGAAGATGATACCCATCCTGGAAGGCCTAAAACCTCTGTTACAAAGGCTAACATCGCTGCTGTAAAGATTGTGGTCGAACAGGATGCACGATTGTCTGTCAAAGATATAGCTAGTTATACTGGCATATCAGTGTACAAACAATTCTGAAAAAGCGTTTGGACCCGAGAAAGGTTTGCGCCTAAGGTGGGTACCTCATTTGCTCACTGAGGAGCAAAGACACAATGCCTTAAATGTGCCCAAGAATTTTTGAAAACATACAAAGGCTGTAATAGTCGGGTTATTTCTAACTTGCTAATAGGTGATGAAACCTGGGTGCACATGTTAGAGCCACAAAGAAGGGCTGATAATAAGTAATGGAAGCGAAAAGATCAAAAACGCCCATGTATTGCCAAGAGAACCATAAGTTCGAAAAAGATGTATGCAATTTTCTTTAATTCAAGTGGGCCAGTCATTCAAGTGCCTGGTCCATCTGGTCATACAGTCACTGGCCGATTCTACAAGAATTCTGTACTGAAGAAAGTGAAAGAGTTTTACAATAAGAAACGACCAAGCAAAGGATGGTCAGGAGTCCACCTTTTACATAACAATGCCTCCTCTCATAAGTGTGAGGTTGTTAAGTCCTTTTTGGCTTCTGAAAAGGTGAAAGTTTTAAACCATCCACCTTATTCACCTGACCTGAGTCCCTGTGACTTCTTTTTATTTCCAAGGCTTAAGAAAATGCTTTCTGGAAATAAGTATACCTCTAGAAGTTCTCTTGGCAGCCCTATTTATCTGCGTCTCCAACAGATACCAAAAGCACACTATTCTTCTGCTTTTCGCGACTGGGTAAAAAGGTTACAAAAATGTGTTTCAGTAAAGGGGGAATACTTTGAAGGTTTATAATAAAAGTATAGCACTGAAGTAATCCGAACCCAGTGACAAAACTTTTTGCATGACCCTCGTATGTAATGATAACCAAAACATGCTTTCATGCAAAAATAAGAAAACTTTCCCAAACAGATTTTAACCCTTTCGGCCAAGTCTTTCTGATGCAGTCTCATCCATTTAGACCCTGGACTACCGTATTCAACCAAATTACCACACATACCCTAATTAGTGCACAGTCGAGAAATTCCGTAGTCTTCAGATTACATCCAGTGTACATTTTGTCTATTTCTTTACAGAGGCAAATGTTGTGGGTACCCATTTGAATTGCATCAACTTGCAATTCAAATGAGTACCCACAACATATGCTTTTCTCTCAGCTAGGTTCTTCTATGTAATGATAACCACAACATGCTTTCATGCAAAAATAAGAAAATTTTCCAAACAGATTATTACCCTTTTGGCCAAGTCTTTCTGAAGCGGACTCATCCATTTGGACCCTGGACTACCGTATTCGACCTAATTACAACACATACCCTGATTAGTGCACAGTCGAGCAATTCCGTAGGATTCAGATTACAGCCTGTGTACTCTTGTCTACTTCACAAAGGCATATCGAGGGTTGAGCGCAAGACTATGGTAACTCAAACATATTTTTGAAACCCTTGTTTAGGGGCAACTTGGACCCCTTTGTAAACAATGCAAATTTAGGTGCCATTGCTCATACGAGCAATGGCACCTAAATTTTCATTGTTTACAGAAAGAAATGTCGTAATCTTCATAATGCCTTCATGGTGAGGAGATTAGGTTTCAGGAAAAACAACCATCTGACTTACGATAGTCTTGCGCTCAACCCTCGATATGTTGTGGGTACCCATTTGATTTGCATCAACTTAATGCAATTCAAATGAGTACCAACAACATTATACTTTTATGAAGAAAATTAGAAAAAAAAACACACAATAAAACATTTCATAAGCATAATTTGATAAGTTCTTCAGCGATCTTTTTTTTTTTTAAAGTGTGCCCTTAGTATAGGTAGGTAGTCGTACATATTTTACCACGAGTTTTCCCAGTATTTTTGAAAAACCTCAGCACACAGTGCAGTAATTAAGTTGAATATGGTACCTTTGTTGCAAAGAGGAGTTTCTGTCAAACTTCAAAAAATTGTAGTAAGGTATTTTCAGATACATTGATATCTTTACTGCAATGCAAAAGCTACTAACATTTTTTCAGCAAAAAATATCAATGGATTTGCCATACTTCAAGATAGAAATTTTAATGTCACATTTTGTTAAGTTTTGAACAACTGGACTCTGAGGTTTTTGCATTCTTTAGAACATTCCATGCTTTTAAAAGATCCCTTCTTCTCAGAGTTTACTGACATTTCATGCAAACTGTTTCCCAAGTAAAAGGACTGACATTTCATGCTAACTGATGTCACCTGAGAAGCCAATGTATAAATTGTCAGTCATGTTTTCTGGGCCATGGTGAAGTGATACCACTAAGTACCCATAAAAATAAGAAAAATTATCTTCTACAAGTACACGTACTGTCATAACAATTATTGCCTTATTTGGAGCTATAAGCTGTGAACGTGGCAGCGACCTTGACAATTATTATCAGAAATTGTGAAATGCTCCTTAAAACCACTATCAAAAATTGTGAAATGCCATCAAAAGAAAATTCAGTACAGGAGATATGAACCATGAGAAAAAGTTCATTACAATATATGCCAGCATGAAGTTCCAGATCAGACTGCAAATGTGCAGCCTGATAAAAAAAAATTTAAACCTTAAAACACCAGTCACAATGGCAAACAACATTATACACTCATTTTTTTTTTTCAGAGAAAATAAGGCTTGAAAGATAATTCACATAAAATTCCAAGCCTTATTTTCTCTGCAAAAAAACAAACAAACAAACATTGAATGCCATATCCACAATGATTTTGAATGGCATTTTGAGCTTAACCCTCATCATGCTGAATAAATTAAGATGCCATGCCCACTTCTAATTGTCAGCCAATCAGATTACTTGATCCAGGTTTTTGACACAAACTCTCATACTGAATGTCAAACAGTGCAGATCCAGATCAGTTGGCTTCTTCAGAAGCCAACTGATCTGGATCTATACTGTTTGCAAAGGCAGGGCATATCTGGGTTCAGCAGGACCATGCAGGGTTAAGAATCTACATCACTAGTATAAACTATATCAAAGACATAGGTTTGGATAAGGGTGGGTATCAGGTAAATATTTTGTCTTATTTCTCCACGAAAACGTATCTTGTGGGTGCCGTCAGGTGCTTCTAATGAGTATCCACAACATATGTTTTCATGGAGAAATAAGAAAAACATCAATGCTTTTGAATTGAAAAAAAAAAAAAAATCAAACAAAAAAAACATCTTTTAAAGGGCTATGCAAGATCAGTGAACTGAATTCCACGGTCATAGCTCCAGTTAAGGCTTTTTTCCAAGAAAAGGTATTGATATTTTTCCATAAAAACAAATTTCTCCACAAAAACATATGTTGTGGACAAGCATCAGAAGTGCCTCATTGAGGCCCTGCTACATCATATGTTTTCATACAGAAAAAAGATAATTATCAAATTGATACCCACACACATCTAGAGATGTGTCATAACTCTTTTACCTTCACCACTCACTGGAGTTAATCAGCAGATGACAAACTGGCATTTGCATGAAATGTCAAAACCTATTTTCTGTAAAAAGTATGAAAAAAAATCAAAATGTTGTCTGCTGCAATTTTTACCCTGCATACTAAGTGTTAAAAGTAATTACGATACATGACTTAATTTAATAATCAAGATATCAATTTGTAAAATGATTAATACAGCAATAATTTGAAAAATAAAAACTTTTCCTTATAAATGGAAAAATCTGATTGGTCAATCAACAGACAGGAGCGCATATTGATGACATTGATTTCATCTCCAATTTAATTATCAAATTTAAGATTTTAATCACTAATTGACAAATAAGTACTTAACTTCCTTCTTAATTACCGCAGTTACCCTAAATTGTCGGACACCAGACTGAATTAACTTCTTATCGTATATGTCCTAAAATTTGATCAAGTCCATTGTCAACCTGATAAAGTGATATGTCTAAACTCTGCTGAATGAGTGGCAAACAGTGTAGACCCAGATCAGATGCCACATTCTGTGGCATCTGATCTGGGGTGACACTGTTTGCTCAGGTCTGTCCCTGTCTGTCCCAATACTTAGAACGAATACTGTAGGTCAAGTCTACCAAGGAAAATAGAGGCACCAATCAGACTACACATGGTAGTCATCATTGCTAACATCATTCACCAGACACTGCAGCCACATTTAGGAGAGGACATATCATAGCTTCGGATAAGGCCCTTCCATAAAGTGTAGTTTTCTTATTTTTTTTGTTTTGATAAAAAGCCCCTTATCTAGAGCTCTGTCAAGTACACTAACCACCAGGCTACCCAGCCTATAGCCTGTCACAAGCAAACATTTTTCATGTATTTCCCCTTCTGACACTGACAAGTTAATTGAATGTCCATAATTGTGTATTTTCTTATTGTCCACTAAAATATATACTGTCAGTAGTCATCATCAGAATCGCCTATGTGAGGCAATTCTAAGGATCAACCACAAGGTACATTTCTGTGCAAATGAAATCCAAATATAAAGATTTCTATACTGGTTTACCCAGCTCTTTGATTTTCATCTGATTTGTAGTTTTATGACCCAGTCAATACCTTAAAAATCCTGTTGAGCTGGTCAGTTAACCTACTCACACTTTTCCTGGGCCGGCCTAGTCCTCTGTGGTAATCACGAAAACACGCCTATCTAATTTTGACCCCCTTAAACCCCACTTTTATATAGCAAAACTGGGGTTTACAGTTTTCTTATTTCTGCTCAAAAACATAGATTGTGGGTACTCATTAGAGCTGCCTCATTGAGGCAGTTCTAATGAATACCCACAATCTAAGTTTTGAGCAGAAATAAGAAAAATATCAGAGTTTTTCATCTGAAAATTTTCAGTTTTTGGAGGTGAAATTTTCTATATATTTGAATAGGCGTGTTTTCGTTATGTTAACTAGTACTTTGTTATATGCTCTTGCCAGTAACTGACAACTGCCCTTTTTGAATCAGCAGAAAGGGGAGAATGACTGTAGAAATTATTTCATGATCAATCTGCATGAAAGTTATGCGGCCGAGCTAGGATTCAAACATGCGAACCCTGGATCTGCAGTGAAACGCACAAAGGCGGGGCCTTTGTGCATCTTAAACTTCAGATCCAGTGTTTGCACATGTCTGTTTAAAGGCAACTGAGCTATGGAGCCTGGGGTCCTACACAACTCTGCCCTACCATATTTGGGGGGTGGGGGATGAGCAGTTTGATCAAAACCTACATTTTTGCCATTCCATCACAAAATTTTGCTACCATTATATTACCCATTTTCTTCCTCTCCCATAGATCTGGATAAGAACAATAACCAGATAAAAAATCTAAAACAAATATTTTTCCTGTTTTTCCACTAAAAATAATATGGGAACATATTAGATACCGAGTCACTTCTGACCAGTTCCCACAATGAATGTTTTTGGGATATAAACTTTTTGGAGGGTAAAAAAGCACCTTGTCTAGTGCTATGACTCCCTTTCATGGCTTACCGTATTTGATCTAATTTCCACACCTTGCGCTTAGGTTTTCTTTTCTCTGATATTACTAAATAAGCTTGAAGGATGCACTTTAAAGTGATAATCTGCAGAGGACTTCAGGAGAAAAGTATTTAACCATACTCATGCGATACTTTTTTCTGATTTTCTTTATGAATGGTACTCATTTGAATTGCCTCAACAAGTAGATAAAAGTACAGGACTGAAATCTGACAACCACGAAATTGTTTGACTGTGTGCTTATAGGGGTATGTGTGGTAACTGGTTCAAATACGGTAATTAGAATACATTTTCAAAACATTTGAGATCAACTACCTCGGTCAATTACAAGATTGCATTAACTACAAGATTGCATGTGTGCCCAGCGAAGACTCAGATCAGCTTGCACATCCTTGCAGTCTGATCAGCATCTTTGTAGAGTATCTTGTGGGTAGCCAAGGGTCCAAAGCATCTTCAGGCAGACAGCATGGATGCACAGGCTGACCAGAGTCTTTGCTGGGCACACATGCAATCTTGTAGGAAATGCTGTGCCCCAGCTAATATGTTCTCCAATCTGCAACATACTAGGAAATACATACCATATATACTCTAAATAAATAATGTGACACCTTAACGCCTTACAATATTTAGGCAAAATGCCAGAGGCCTGAAAGAGAGTGCAAAAAATTAAAAAATGGACAAAATCGTATCTATGTTTATTGCACCACATAATGGGAATTAAACGTTGAGATTGCCACTGGTATTCTTTATACGTGTAGCAGTACGTGTACCAGTCAATAATTGCTCACTGTAGTGCAAGACAACAGCTGTAGGACACATATACGGGCAGATATGTGGAATATACAACGTGTTCATGTTATTTTTTATCTATAAATAAGAAAACCTATATTAGAAAAGGTGTCATCAGATCATACTATACTGTGCTCCAAATAAGGTCATAACTGAGGTAACAGATGGTTTGAAGTAACTTGTAAATTTTCATAAAAATTATCACTAGCCATGCTATGGGCAAATTCAGCAGATTACAAATTGATGATATTTTTCTTATATTTCCTAAAGAGACAATTTGTATGAAAGATCAGATCCTATTTTCTAGGAAAAAATATTTCAAAATGTTGTCTGCTGTAATTTTTACTCTGCATGCAGTGATAAAATATATTGCAAATTCCATCGATCACCAGCCAGACATGCTTTGGTTCAAAATCTTCAGCAAACCCCTTTTACTTGGACAGATGATACTATTACAAAAGCAAAGTCAGGCCATATCAGCCTTAGCACCAGATAAGACACTTTTTCCTACTGAAGAGTTTTGATATTTTTCTTATTTCTCCACAACATTTGTTTTTGTAGACAAACAATAAAAATATTTACCTGATAACCGCTCTTTTGAGAGCTATGTATCAAAGCAAGCATCCATACAATCTGATCACAGCCTCCAGTGTCCATTTACAGATCGAGGGTTGAGCGCAAGACTATAGTAACTCAAACATATTTTTGAAACCCTTGTTTAGGGGCACCTTGGACCCCTTTGTAAACAATGCAAATTTAGGTGCCATTGCTCATATGCCATTGCTCATATGAGCAATGGCACCTAAATTTTCATTGTTTACAAAAAGAAATGTTGTAATCTTCATAACACCTTCATGGTGAGGAGATAAGGTTTGGGGAAAAACAACCATCTGACTTACGCCAGTCTTGCGCTCAACCCTCGAGATAATGATGATGATGATGATGATGATTTGTTGTTTTACATCCCTTTCAACATTATATTAACTCTTTGCATGCTGGGTAATTTTACATGCTTTTTTGTCATCTGTGGATTTTTTTGTTAAATTAACTTTTTCAAAACATCTTTCAGGAATACCATCAACTTGTCAAACAGTTTGGATCCAGATCAGGCCAGACACTTTGTCGGGCCTGATCTAGGTCCAAACTGTTTGCAAAGGTAATCAACGGAAGACAAAAGTAGCCACTAGAGGGGAAAGAGTTAAGTCATATTGAGACAATGGACGTCCAGAATGATAGGCTCTGTGCCATGAAGCACTGTACAGTCATGAGATGTATTCTGCCTCCGGTTCCACCAGGATTCAAACGGGGGACCATGTGAGCCAAATTCAGTAAGCATTAACAATACGGCCACCCTGATACTGCTGACCACTAAGAGATTCATGGCTGCTGTACAAACTATCAATGAACAGTAATAGTCCTGATATAAAACCATGACCTGATCTTGGTCGTGGCTGTTCACATAATAGGTATAAAAATTATAGCTCTAAGATATGGTACATTTTCAAACAAAAAGTACTGATATTTTTCTTATTTCTCCTATAAAACATATGTTGTGGGTACTCATTAGAAGCGCCTCAGTGAGGCACTTCTAATGAGTTAGACCCACAACATATGTTTCCACAGAGAAATAAGAAAATATGTATCTGAATACCACTCTTATCTAGAGCTAAGTACAAAGTTCCTTTTTCTCATGGTGAGATCTGAGTCCCATCACTGGTGACACAATGTCAGGTGACTAGTAATCATCAATAAAAAGAATAAAATAATTCGTGAGCTACCTTGGTAACATCTTTTGCTGATGCAATCTTCATACAAGCTCCATATAATGTGAAATAAATATAGCATGAGTGAGGGCATAGATCAGTAAGATGAGAGCAATCTGATCAGGGTATTTTATTTTTTTTTTTTAACCCTTGTCATGCTGAATAAATTAAGACACTGCCCCCATTTCTACTTGTCACATTCTGCCAATCATATTACTTAATTCAGACTTTTGATATAAATTTACATACTGAATGACAAACAGTGCAGATCCAGATCAGTTGGCTTCTTTTGAAGAAGCCAACTGATCTGGATCTACACTGTTTGCAAAGGCAGGATATATCCAGGTTCAGCAGGACAACGGTTAAACTGGATTTGGACTTCTACAGCCAAGTCACGCTGTTATGGTCATACCAAGCTGGTCAGTTAACCTAATCATACTTTTCCTGGGCAGGCTAGTCCTCGAAGCAGTTAACCAGCACTTTGTGCACACTATTTGCCAGTAATTGACAACTGCCCTCCTTGAATCAGCAGAAGGGGAAGAATGGCTGTATAAATTATTTCATGATAAATCTCCACAAAAGTTAAATGGCCAAGCTGAGATTTAAACTTGCAACCCATAGATCTGCAGTCAGATGCACCATCACCTGTTATGGAGCCAGAACATCAGGGCCCAGTTGTTCAAAGCGTCGTTAGCTTAACGAGCTCGTTAATGGTCATTTCGTTAACTATTTTAGCGGATTCAATATACAATATTCTGATATTTTTTGCTGAAAAAATGTGAGTAGCTTTTGCACTGCAAAAGCTACTCACATTTTTTCAGCAAAAAATTTCAGCATATTTGCGTATCACTTGATGTAAATTTTAACGAATCGTTAACTAACGATGTCGTTAGCTTTGAACAACTGGGCCAAGGGCATATAATGTTACAGTGAACCCTCGTTACAACGACAGCATTCGTTCCTAAAGACGTTGCCATTAAAATGAATTTACTGTTGTACAGAATTTAATGAGCAGATAGATATGTAAGAAAGGTCTTGTTCTGTTTTTATTTCCTCATAGAACATATGTTTTGGATATCTGTTAGAATTGCCTCACTGAGGCAATTCTAATAAATATCCAAAACATATGTTTCTTTAAGTATTAAAATGCAATATTCTTGCATAATTTGTGACTAATTGTTACCTCTTAAGCGAAGGTTTCGTATCAGTCAAATTGTCATTATAACAAATTTTGTTGTTGTATCGAGTGTCAGTATAAAGAGGGTTGTCTGTACTATAATGCAACCTCACTGCAGTATCATGCCCCAGACACACTGACATGATACTACCATCAGTCACATTATACCGACACCAGTGCAACCAGTCCTAGCTCTTCTTCCTAATGCTAGCTCAGAGCCCCAACTTTAGAAACTCTTAGGTATGACCCAGCTGGGGATAAAATCAACAACCTCTTCATCCAAAGAATGCTTTAACAACTGAGCCACATGGTTTTTGATTTAGTTGGGGTTTAACGACACTTCAACCCTTGTGGAACATTCTGTGTTGTCTCCCAGAGAAAGGGAGAAGAGAGATAGAAAAGAGAGTGGAGGAGATGAAAGAGAGGGATAGGGGAGAAAGAGGAAAATGTGTGAAAGTGAAGGAACAGAAGTAATAACAAGAGGCCCACGGGCCACGATTCGCTCACCTGAGTGACATAGCCACTGCAGACATGCAGATGTTATGCAACATTTATCCAATCCTATCATCGCAACTAATGAAAATATCATCATTTGAGCAGTTCTTAGTTTTGAAGAAGAATATATGGGCCTGACAGTCAATGGAGCATGATCATGAATAAACTATCAATCACATTTCAACAGAAGGATCAATGTGAAATTTGGTGGAAATTGGCTAAGTGGTTTCTGAAGAATCGTGATTTTATACATGTAAACAGCACAGTGGCAGGGACATATTATAAATATAAACCAGATGATGGCCATCTCAGATTTCCAATCAGAACAATTTTAACTACTGTTGATCTACAAGTCACTTCGATACTTTCAATATAAATGTATATGGCCCACACAAATAGGGAAGCAAATTTGACCTTGGAGGTAAAAAGGTCAAATGTCAACATAAACCATTATTTGAGCAATTTTGGTAGATCTCCTGTCCCCTATAATTTGTGCAAAGATAAGGACCCAGGGCTTATTTGGTTATGGAGAAGAAGATTTTTAAAGGCTTTTACCATATATTGGCATGGCAGCCATTTTGATCAATGGACCATACCCATTTTAGCAATCTTTCATTCTCCTGCCCTCGGAGGCTCCGCATGAAATTTGAGCAACACTGGCCCGGAGGCTTCAGAGGAAAAGCCATTTGAAATTATCAACATTTTTTCCATACAAATGTATGGCGCCCATACAAATGCATACAGAAGCAAACTTGACCTCGCCGTAAAAAGGTTAAATGTCAATGTATGACAATTATTTTAGCAACTTTGGTAGACCGCCCGTTCCAGATGATATATGCAAAGATTCAGCCACAAGCCATCCTCGGTTTTGGAGAATAAGATTTTTAAATGTTTTTTCCCATGCAAATGCATAAGGAAGCAACTTGACCTTGCCGTAAAAAGGTCAAATGTCAATGTATGACCATTATTTTAGCAACTTTGGTAGACCCCCTGTCCCCGATGATTTATGCAAATATTCAGCCCCAAAGCATCCTCTGTTCTAGAGAAGAAGATTTATAAAGGTTTTTACCATATATGGGCGTGGCGCCCATCTTGGTCAATGAACCGTGACCATTTTAGCAATCTTTTGTTCCCCCTACCTAAGGAGGCTCCATATGAAATTTGAGCAAAATTGGCCCAGAGGCTCCAGAGAAGAAGTTGTTTGAAATTCTGAACATTTTTCCCATACAAATGCATAAGGAAGCAAAATTGACCTTAACGTAAAAAGGTCAAATGTCAATGTACGACCATTATTTTAGCAATTTTGGTAGCCCTCTTGTTCCCGAAGATATATGCAAAGATTCAGCCATAAGGCATGCTCAGTTTTGGAGAAGAAGATTTTTAAAGGTTTTTCCCATACAAATGCACAGGGAAGCAAACTTGACCTTGCCGTAAAAAGGTCAAACATCAACGTACGACAATTCTTTTAGCAATGTTGGTAGACCTCCCGTCCTCGATGATTCCTGCCAAGGTTCAGCCCAAAGGCATTCTCGGTTCTGAAGGAGAAGATTTTTAAAGGTTTTTACCATATATGGGCGTGGCGTCCATCTTGGTCAACGGACCGTAACCATTTTAGCAATTTTTTGTTCCCCCACCCTAAGGAGGCTCCATATGAAATTTGAGCAAAATTGGCCCAGAGGCTCCAGAGGAGAAGTTGTTTGAAATTCTGGTCATTTTTCCCATACAAATGCATAAGGAAGCAAAATTGACCTTAACGTAAAAAGGTCAAATGTCAATGTACGACCATTATTTTAGCAATTTTGGTAGCTCTCCTGTTCCCAAAGATATATGCAAAGATTCAGCCATAAGGCATGCTCGGTTTTGGAGAAGAAGATTTTTAAAGGTTTTTCCTATACAAATGCATAGGGAAGCAAACTTGACCTTGCCGTAAAAAGGTCAAACGTCAACGTACGACAATTCTTTTAGCAATTTTGGTAGACCTCCCGTCCCCGATGATTCCTGCAAAGGTTCAGCCCCAAGGCATTCTCGGTTCTGGAGAAGAAGATTTTTAAAGGTTTTTACCATATATGGGCGTGGCGGCCATCTTGGTCAACGGACTGCGACCATTTTAGCAATTTTTCGTTCCCCCACCCTAAGGAGGCTCCATATGAAATTTGAGCAAAATTGGCTCAGCGGTTTCAGAGGAGAAGTCGTTTGAAAATGTTAACGGACGGACGCACGGACGGACGGACGCACGGACGGACGACGGACGAAAAGTGATCACAATAGCTCATCCTGAGCAGAGCTCAGGTGAGCTAAAAACATTCCCCCTCTACACTTACCTGCTGCAAGGGTAGCAGGTCTTGCCCAAATGTAAGCCAATATCATTTGGAGGCCCCAGTGCCAAAAGATGCATGACACCTTTGCCTCAGCCAACCTCTGCCCCATTGAGCCACTTGGACTGGTTCGGACGGCCATCGTGGCAGCGACCATGGCTGGAGATGGTTACATAGATCCAGATAAGAAGGGCATCCAGATTAATATTTTTCTTATTTCTCCACAAAAACTTGTTTTTGGAACTCATTAGAAGTGCCTCTTGGGAAAACAAGGGAAATAACAAGTGATCAGGCAAGGGTACCCATAACCTAGACTTAGGTTGGAAGAAAATGCAGCAGAGTTTGGTTTTAGATGTGATACCGTGTTCCAGTGCCAACTGCATTTCTGACCCATGCTCTTCCCATAGCTCTTTATAAGATGCTATAAGATGCTTTTTTTCAATCCAAAAGTATTGATATTTTTCTTATTTCTCCACAAAAACATATGTTGTGGGTACTCATTAAAAGCAGTAAGACACTTTTAATGAGTACCCACAACATATGTTTTCGTGGAGAAATAAGAAAAATATATAGGTGATACCCTATCTTATCTAGACCTATGCCCTTCCCCTACGCCTGTATAACACCACTCACAAGGAATTAAAAATGTTCTTATCTAGGAGCCCTCAGGCAGACCAGTTGCAGCCCTCAACTGGTCAAAATGTTTCTGGAATAATTCATTATCTGACAACTGGAAAGGTCATTAATGCTTAGCATAAACTGGGTAAAAATTTCAGCATATGACATTCTGAAATACTTATTTTCCCCAGAAAAATAGGCTTTGACATTCCATGTTAACTAAGGAGACAATTTGCATGGAATGTCAAAGCCTATTTTCTGGGGAAAAAAAGGAAGAAAGAGAAAAACATCATCCAGTTGTTTTCTGCTAAATTTACCCTGAGAGTGTTAATGGTTAATTTCCTGATATCTGACCCAGCCCATTTCTTCATTATGTGATCAATGTAATTAATAACCACTTAATTAACACCTTACATATAAATTGTACATAATTAGCTTGTATTCTTATCTACATCCTAGTGCTAACAGGATTCCAGATAACATAGCTCTAGATAAGGGCTTTTGATTTTTCTTATTTAATAGCTACAAAAAAAAAAAAAAAAAAAAAAAAAGTTTTGCTGTACTTTTTAAAACCAGCTTCTGGACACACTTTTGCTGTGCTTTTATTTAGTTTCCACAACACATTTTCATAGAAAAATAATAATATTTATCTGGCTACTCTTCCTATCTGGTTATGTAGCTACAATAATTTACTGTTTATTGTGGAAGTAGGGGTGGGGGTTGGGGGGGTTGTTTTTTTTATTTTGTGTGTCAGGCCATCTGTCCCAATACATAGGGATATTACAGTACACATATATTTGTGGGCCTGAGGTTAAATAAGAGAAGAATATTGGTCTGATTTTCTGGCATATCTGGAGCCTGAAGATTAATCAAAGGAACCTGCAGGTAATTAATGATCAAAGGATGAAAAGAGCCTTATAAAAGTAACAAGTTGGTGCTAATGAAAAACACATAGATATTCCTGGGCCCAGTTGTTCAAAGCTAACAACGCCGTTAGTTAACGTTTCATTAAAATTTACATCGCAAATATGCTGAAATTTTTTGCTGAAAAAATGTGAGTAGCTTTTGCATTGCAAAAGCTACTCACATTTTTTCAGCAAAAAATATCAGAATATTGTATATTGAATCCACTAAAACAGTTAAGGAAATGATCCTTAAAGAGCTTGTTAAGCTAACGACGCTTTGAACAACTGGGTCCTGGTCAGTGTTTCTTTAGTCAAAGAATTGCACCACATCACAAGAAAACCAGCCTTCTTTTTCTTTTGCATTTTTCAGAGAGAAAATAAGGCTTGATATTTCATGTGAATTGACAATTCACACAAAATGTCAAGAAGAAGCGGTGGATATAATTTTGGATGAACACCTTCCACAGCTGCTATATGTATACCAAATACATGTATGAATAGTATGATCTGAAAAGTAGCTGAGCAAATAAAAGATCTTAAGAACTTTAAGGTGAAACTTCCACATTAATTTCTAAGTCTGTGACCTTGACCTGTAGGTTATAGGGTAGGGATAGTGCTGAATAAAATTTTGGATCAATATCTATAATCATGCCAAATATAAATGCAAGGATTTAGAAATTAAAAGATCTTAAAAACTTTGACGCAAAACTTTAACATAAATTTCTAGGCCTGTAACCTTGACCTCTAGGTCATAAGCAGGGGTGGGAATGGTGTCAAATAAAATTTTGGATCAATATCTATAATCATGCCAAATATAAATGCAAGGATTTAGAAATTAAGAGATCTTAAAAACTTTGACGCAAAACTTTAACATAAATTTCTAAGCCTGTAACCTTGACCTCTAGGTCATAAGCAGGGGTGGGAATGGTGCCAAATAAAATTCTGGATCAACATCTATAATCATGCCAAATATAAATGCAAGGATTTAGAAATTAAGAGATCTTAAAATCTTAAAAACTTCGACGCAAAACTTTAACATAAATTTCTAAGCCTGTGATCTTGACCTCTAGGTCATAAGCAGGGATGGGAATGGTGCTGAATCAAATCTTGGATCAATATCAATAACCATGCCAAATATAAAGTAAGTCCATGCGAGGATTTAGAAATGAAAAGATCTTAAAAACTTTGACGCAAAACTTTAACATAAATTTCTAAGTCCGTGGCCTTGACCTCCAGGTTATAAGCAGGGTTGGGGATTTGGCAAATAAAATTTTGGATCAATATCTATAATCATGCAAAATAAAAAATAGATCCATACAAGGATTTAGAAATTAAGAGATCTTAAAAACTGTAATGCAAAACTTTAACATAAATTTCTAAGTCCATGACCTTGACCTTTAGGTCATAAGCAGGGGTGGGGTTAGTGCCTATAATAAAATTTTGGACAAATATCTATTATCATACTAAATATATAGTAAATCCATGAAAGGATTTAGAAATTATGAGATCTTAAAATCTTTGACGCAAAACTTTAACATAAAATTTCTAAGTCTGTGACCTTGACCTATACGTCATAAGCAGGGGTAATGGATAGGGCTCAATAAAATTTTGGACCAACATATATAATTGTACCAACTATAAACTAAATCCATCAGAGGATTCAGAAAATATGAGGTCTTTGAAACTTTGACATTTTTGTTAACGCTGATACCAACACCAACGCCAACGCCGACGCCAGGCGTACAGGCCAACTAAAAATTGCTCGATAAGTGGCAAACAGTAAAGAGCCTGATGAGATGCCGTAATTCTGTGGTGTCTTATCTGGGTGCTCTGCAGGCCTGTCTGTCCAAATACATATGGTAAATTGGATATATACTGATATTCATCTACATAATATAAAAAAATATCTGATTGGTGTTTTATTGCCCAGTCAACACTGTTAAGATCATGTCAAGTCAGTCAATTAACCTATTCACACTTTTCCTGGGCAGGCATTAATATATATGTTTGTCCTCTAATCTTTATGCACATACTTTCGCAAGTAACTAACTGTCGGATCCAGGAGGAAAATGATCCTAGAAATGATTTCAATATCAATGTCCATGAAAGTTATGTGGCCAAGCCAGGATTCCAACTTCAGACCCCTGGATCTGCTGTCAGATGCACTTAGTAACAGACTGCCCTATGAAGTCTGACATATCTGATCTGATCAAGGGTAAATATGGTAATCCGTCAAAATTAAGGAAACAACATTTATCATGTGACTGAAATACATCTCATTAACACTTACCGTGCTATGGGTAAATTCAACAGATGACAAATTGATGATTTTTTCATATTTTTCCAAGAAAATAGGATCTAACACTTCATGCAAATTGTAAACAATTTGCATGAAATGTCAAATCCTATTTTCTACGAAAAATATTTCAAAATGTTGCCTGCTGAAATTTTTACCCAGCATGCTAAATATTACAATGGTCTGAAAGGTAATGCTACATGTTCAACTGTGCACTAATTACTGTGAAAGTGAAATGTCATGATGGCTTGGTGTTTTACATTCCTTTCAACAGGTCTTAACCCTTGTCATGCTGAATAAATTAAGACGCCACATCCATTTCTAATAGTCAGCCAATCAGATTACTTAATCCAGATTGCTGATATAAATTCACATACTGAATGACAAACAGTGCAGATCCAGATCAACAGACTTCTTCAGAAGTCAGGATATATCCAGGTTCAGCAGGACAAGGGTTAAATAATATCAAGACAATGTGTAGGTGATAACGAAAGGCTCTGTGCAGCAAAGTGCCATCGACCATGAGCTGAATTCTGCCTCCAGCAGGGACTCAAACCCAGGACCTCTTGATCTGAAGTCAGAAGCACTACCCACTCGGCCACAGTAAAACTTACCATATTTACCCCAAATATTTGGACATCTTCTCATTATTATACCTGCCCTGTCACTTGTGCAAGTCAATTTTACTGCTTGATAATGTGCTTGAAAAACTGCTGGATGAGTTATCAACAATGTAGACCCTGATCAGATGCCACATTCTATAGCATCTGATCTATGTCCACACTGTTTGTATGTCTATCCAGATACTTAGAATATAGAGGATATTTATTCTTTTGCTGTGAATACCATAAATATTGTCATCGAGTGAAATGAAAACATCAGTATTTTCACGAGTGCGAATGTTTTCATTACACGAGATGAAAATTTTTATGGTATTCACTGAAAAAGAGTAAATTTTCTGACGTCATAAATAACGTCACCAAACAAAACATGAACGCCATGGTGTCGACGCTCAGTGCTTAACATGTGAACCGCTGGAGAGACAAAAAACAAAAAGTTTCGGCGAATCAAAATGATTTTGATACCAAAATGTTCCTTACATTCTAACTAAGAAAATGCATACCAACACTTGATAGTTTAGTTCAGAAACAAAGAAGTTAGAGGTGTTCAAAAATCTGAAGTGGAGGTAACATCCACTTCTGAAACAGTGAACAAAACCGAAGTCGTCCAAAGCGAGGAGTGAAAATATAAATCGTATCATTCACTATAGTGAAATGATACGATATCAATTCACTAGTGATTGATACCACTTTTATTTTCATCAGATATACACTGATTTCACCGCTGACAATAAAATAAAAACTTGTTATCATCCTATAAAATAATTGACAGACTACCATCATTAAACCCTTGTCCTGCTGAACCCAGATGTACCCTGCATTTGCAAACAGTGTAGATCCAGATCAGTTGGCTTCTGAAGCCAACTGATCTAGATCTGCACTGTTTGGGATTCACTATGTGAATTAATATCAACAATCTGGATCAAGGAATCTGACTGGCTGACAATTAGAAGTGGGCATGGCATCTTAATTTATTCAGCATGACAAGGGTTAATGTTCTCATGAATATTCCAACCTTTCATCCTTTCCATAATTTTCCTAAAAACTTTTATTTGCTCACCAGAAGATGTGTCTAAAATGTGGTGATGGAAAAGCAAACAGAGCAGATCCTGATTGGCAAACTCCTCAGGCTGAGTCTACAGTAATTCCTCTGGCCTTTAAATACGGTAGTCTAAACACCTAATGTAAATATGGTATTTTTCTTGTACACATATATAATTTATAACCAGGGTTTTCTATAAGAATTTTTGCAAGAGGCCAGAAGACAGTTTGAGGGGGTCAATTTTTTATCATTCGTATACGTGTGAAAAATGCTTCAGATGCAATTGTTTTCAAGAAGGCCTTATATTTAACAATCCTCGCAGGGACTAGGAGAATAAAGTTTGCCAGTCCTGATGGACAAACAGCGACTAAACTTGCGAGTCTCTGCCATTACTTAGAACTGGAATAATAATCCTAGCCCAGCTTTTACATAACCATTTTTGGAAACATGGGAGAATGGGAGAGGGGTAACAACAAATTCATTCAGATGACCCCCAGTTCCACACATAAATGGAGAATTCCACAATGGGGAAGGAACACTTTGAAAAGGACTTTTGCAATAAATTGTAAACTGTCAATGGCAGTTTTGTGAACCCTCAGATGTCTGCATAATGCTGTTAGCCCTTTTCCTATCAACTTGGCTCATTTAATGCTTTGCACTCTGGGTAAAAAAATCTGCAGACGACATTTTTCATATTCTTCACATTTTTTTTCAGGAAACAACGATTTGGCATTTCATGCAAACTGTCTCCAATAGAGACAATTTCCATGAAATGTCAAATCCTGTTTTCTGGGAAAATAAGAAAAATATCTTCAATTTGTTATCTGCCGAATTTGCCCAAAGAACGGTAAAGTTTAGCTTAAATAAAAGTATTCTTCTTCTTATTATTATTATTACTATTATTATCATTATTATTATTATTTGTCAGAAGGTGTGCTTATTTTTCATAACCGCATAACTTTTCAATTTCTCATCATTCAGTTATTTTATGTATGTCTCCAAACACAGCTGTTCAGGAATTAGTCAATGGCCAAGTCATCGGAACATCTGTTCATTGTCCCAGGACTTTAAATTTACTGATCGGGCCTCCAGAAATGTAGTACAATGCTTGATTCCAGCTAAGCTAGGCTATAACTCTTGCAAAAATTTACAATAAGTTGATCTATTTTTTTGTGCACCACAACATACACATACTACACACGTATCTTTGTGAGGTGATTCCAATGAGTATACCATAAAATATATTTTGGTACAAATATATGTAGCTCCAGATATGGTGCTTTTTTCAACCGAAAAATACAAATATATTTCTTATTTCTCCATGAAAACATATTGTGGAACTCATTAGAAGTGCCTCTCCGAGGCACTTCTAATGAGTTCCCACAACATATGTTTTTGTGGAGAAATAAGAAAAATATTATGTGGATACCCCCTCTTATCTGGAGCTATGATATGGGGAAAAAAATATTCTGTGCTTTCTCTTCATCTGGAATTTCGAACTTGACAATATAAGGAACTTCTCATTGCTCGGTTATTTGTACTAATCATAAATATTGATTTCGAAAACTTTCTAATTTTTCCCTGAAGAAATATGTTACCTACATCCAAATATGACTCACAATCAAATGATAATTACTAAAACCAAATAAAACCATCTAGCAAAGGAATGGCGCAGTAACTAAGTATTCAGACATTTAGATACCGGCGCAGTAAGTATTCAGACATTTCAATACTGTCATAATTAATTAGACATTCAAAACTGAAGTAGATGACATTCTGATTTATTTATTTTCCCAAGAAAATTAGGTATGTTTGACATTTCATGTGAATCATCAGCTTTGGCAGATCATTCAAATGAAACTTCAAACCTTATTTTCCTCTGATTTTTATCAAAATAGCATCAAACTGCATGGTTTGTCAGGATTTTATTTCTCAGATACATTAATTCTTCATTGACATTTCTTTTCCCTTTAACCCTTGTCCTGCTGAGCCCGGATATACCCTGCCTTTGCAAACAGTGTAGATCTGAAGAAGCCAACTGATCTGGATCTGCACTGTTTGCCATTAAATATGTGAATCTATATCAACAACCTTGATCAAGTAATCTGAATGGCTGAAAATTAGAAATGGGTGCGGCTTCTTAATTTATTCAGCAGGACTAGGGTTAATGTTATGATAAATACATGGTCCAAGGTTGTGAGATACTTCCCTGGGTAATAAAGACTTACAACAACAACAACAATAAAAAAAAAAAAAAAAAATCAGTACTAAATTGCATTTGAAAGTGGTTTTTCCTGGAACTTAGAAAAAATGACTGAAGTGACCAAAGCTTTCTGTTACTATCAACAGTTCATCCTTCAGTTGCTGTCTGTTGCTACCCTAGGGCTGTATACATACTGTAAAAGTTCTCATTATCACCTGGGCATTATTAGAATCACTACCTTTTTAAAAGAGTGGGATGGGTGATTATTAGAGGCTGCAGTGTTTGATAACAGTTGGAAAACTTCGAAATAATCAAGTTTTCCTCCAAGT
Source organism: Anodontia alba (assembly GCA_964016985.1). Classification (NCBI taxonomy): domain Eukaryota; kingdom Metazoa; phylum Mollusca; class Bivalvia; order Lucinida; family Lucinidae; genus Anodontia; species Anodontia alba. The sequence goes on along the minus strand of OZ024825.1, from coordinate 15,771,484 downwards.
CTAGGAGAGTCATAGTATCTGGCAGAGGACTAGAAATCCCATGTTCATATCTTTTATTTGGATCAAGAGAGAAATAATACCCCACCATAGCAATTATTTGTCTATGTATTAAAGTTATCGTTGCGAAAATGTATGGAAAGAAAATGACGGAGGGACAGATAACAATCCTAAACCAGATCTTGATAATATCAATGCATATAGCAAGTTTGGTTAAAAGGCCTTATTATTTACTCAAGTTATCATCCAGAAATGAAATATGGGAGTGTCTCGGGCAGATAACTCTGTAAAAATTTGACGAAATTTGCCCATTAGCAATCCCAAACCAGATCTCCACAATATCAATGCACATATCAAGTTTGGTGAAATCCATTGATGTTTATTCAAGTTATCATCCGGAAACAAAAAACGGACAGAAGGACGGATGGACATTCTCACGAATGGACATTTAGGTGGCTAGGCTTTCGCATAATGACTACATAAGTGGCAAATTCTCTTAAGCAGCAAGTCATGTTAGAGCAAATTTTTACCACTTAAATGTCAAATCTACAGAATAAATCCCATATGCACTCATGAATGACTACTTAAGTGGGAAAATGTCCAAATTTTTTGCCCCCTAAATGTCAGTTCGTAAGTGCGGACGGACCTACGACTGACAGACGGATGGAAGGACATACGGACGACCAACATGAAACCATAATACCCCGCCACTATTGTGAGGCGGGGTATAAAAAGGACTTGTTTATTGGAATATTCAACAGTAGATGTGGAAACTAACTGCATGAGGTAGTAGCAATATTTTTTTCTAAATTGACTGGTGGGCGTTTATTAAAGGCTGTATTTCCGAGAAATATGATAAAAAAATCACCGATTTTCAGACCCAGATTGGGTGATGGGCATTTATTAGAGCATGGGCGTTTATTAGAATTTTTACAGAACACAAATCATGAAAAACTCCACATAAATTCAGAGTCACAAGTGATTTTATTGAAAATAATACCAAATGCTTGAAGTGACAAAGATTGACATCACAATAAAACAAGAGGGCCTTGACTGTCCTGTAACGCTGATCTGAGTATCATAGCACTTTGAGAACCTGACCTAGAACTGATCAAGGCAAACATTCTAATCAAAATTCAAAATGATTATATTAACAAGTAAGACAATGTAGCATGTCTAATGGACTGTGAAATATAGGTCAAGGTCAAATATGGATATCTGCACTCAAGAGGCCATGCTAAGATGTATGCATGTTCTAAGTATTACTGGCTGTAGGAGCAATAGTTACTGAGAAACTGACCTAAACACAAACACTTGGACAAGTACCAAATATCACTGTAGGACCAATAATTACTGAGAAACTGACCTAAACAGAAAAACTTAAGAAAATCACTGGACAGTGAAATAAACCTCACCTAGAAATTATCAAGACAAACATTTTGAACAAGATTCATGATGATCACTTAAAAAAATGTGACCTCTAGAGCACCAACAAGGTTTTCCTTTGATTTAGCCTGGTGATCTAGTTTCTGACATCAAGTGACCCAGTTTAAGATTAGACCTAGAAATCATCCAGACGAACATTTAGAGCAATATTTATGATGATTATTTAAAAAATATGACCTCTGGAATGTTAACAAGGTTTTCCTTTGATTTGGCCTGGTGACCTAGTTTTTGACCCCACATGACCCAGATTCAAACCTGACTTAGAAATCATCTAAAAAAAAAAAACATTTTGGGCAAGATTCATGATGATTGCTTCAAAAATGTGACCTCTAGAGTGTTAACAAGGTTTTCCTTTGATTTGGCCTGGTGACCTAGTTTTTGACTCCCAGTTTCAAACTTGACCTGGAAATCAAGACAAACATTTTGAGCACGATTCATGATGATTGCTTCATAAATGTGACCACTAGAGTGTTAACAAGGTTTTACACTGTTGTGGCCAGGTGACCTAGTTTTTGATCAAACCCCACATGACCCAGTTTTGAACTTGACCTAGAAATCATCTAGACAAACATTTAAAGCAAAATTCATGATGATTGCTTCAAAAATGTGACCGCTAGAGTTAACAAGGTTTTCTGCTAATTTGGCCTGGTGACCTAGTTTCTGACCCCAAGTGACCCAGCTTCGAACTTGACCTAGAACTCATCAAGACAAACATTTTGAGCAAGATTCATGATGACTGCTTCAAAAATGTGACTGCTAGAATGTTAACAAGGTCTTCTTTTGATTTGGCCTGGTGACCTAGTTTTTGACCTCATGTGACTCGGTTTCAAACCTGACTTAGAAATCATCAAGACAAACAATTTAAACAAGATTCATGATAATTGCTTGAAAAATGGAAACCATAGTGTGTTAACAAGGATTTTCGCTGATTTGGCCAGGTGACCTAGTTTTTGACCCCACATGACCCAGTTTTGAACTTGATCTAGAAATCATCAAGACAAACATATTGAGCAAAATTCATGATGATTGATTCAAAAATGTGACCGCTAGAGTGTAAACAAGGTTTTCTGCTGATTTGGCCTGGTGACCTAGTTTTTGACCCCAAGTGACCCAGTTTTGAACTTGACTTAGAACTCATCAAGACAAACACTATGAGCAAGATCCACGATGATTGCTTCAAAAATGTGACTGCTAGAGTGTTAACAAACTTTTCCTTTGATTTGGCCTGGTGACCTAGTTTTTGATAAAAAAAAAGTGACTTAGAGTTGAACTTGACCTACATGCAGAAATCATCAAGGCAAATATTTTGAGCAACATTCATGATGACTGCTTCAAAAATGTGATCTCTAGAGTGTTTACATGTTTTTCCTTTGATTTGACCTGGTGACCTAGTTTTTGACCCCAAGTGACCCAGTATCAAACCTGACCTAGATTTCATAGGGGCAAACATTCTGGGCAAGTTTTATCAAGATTGGGTCAAAACTGCGACCTCTTGTGTGTTAACAAACTAACTATTGACGACGGATGGTGGACGACGGACGAGACGACAGACAATGACAGACGACGGAGAGAGGGTGATCACAATAGCTCACCCTGAGCTTTTGCTCAAGAGAGCTAAAAATTGTGCTCCTCTTGTGGGTGTCTGCTCCTCCCAGCCACATCCCATGGCCATACCCCTTGGCTATATACACATACAGAATCATGAAAAAAAGTTTGTACCCTGCAACTATCTTGAGGCAGATAACTGTTAAAAATTGATGAAATTTGCCCATTAGCAATCCCTAACCAGATCTCCACAATATCAATGCACATACCAAGTTGGGTGAAAATCTGTTGGTATTTTCTCAAACAAATATACAGATGAATGGACACACATACAACTAATGTGAAACGATAATACCCCACCACTGTCAATTGTGACGGGTATGAAAATTAAGTCATATGACAGCAAAAGATTAGTAAGAAAACTGTTATAGCATTGCTACCAAAATTTAGTCATCTAGGCCCTGTCAACCCTTACCCCACGACTATATACTTGTAAAAGAAATGGGAGACAACACAAATATATATAGAAACCAAGCTAGAGGTTAACTTACAATACAAGCAAACAACTTTCTAATTTAGGAAGAGGCTAGATGGAGGCTAGATGTGTGTGTGTGTGTGTGTGTGTGCTTGCGCGTGTGTGTGAAAATACAGACATGTTGCGGGCAAATAACTCTGTCAGAATTTGCCCATCAGCATTCCCAAACCAGATCTCTATAATATCAATGCGCACACCAAGTTTGGTAAAAACCCATTGATATTTACTAAAGTTATCATTTGGAAATGAAAATACAAACGTATCGCGGGCAGATAACTCTGTCAAAACTCCCAAATCAGATGCCCACATGTCAATGCACACACCGAGTTTGGTGAAAATCCATTGACATTTACTAAAGTTATCGTCCGGAAGCGAAAATACGGACAAATGGACGAATGTACAATAGACCGACACACAGACGGACACACAGACAGTCAACATGATACCATAATACCCGCTACTAACATGAGGTGGGGTATAATAACAAGAGGCCCATGGGACACGACTCGCTCACCTGAGTGACATAACCACTGCAAATATGCAGATGTTATGCAACATTTTTCCAATCCTATCATCGCAACCAATGAATTTGATTGATTGTGTTGGGGTTTAACGACACGTCAACCCTTGTGGGTCATTTTGTGTCGTCTCCCAGAGAAAGGGAGAAAAGTGATAGAAGAGATAGTAGAAGAGATTAAAGAGAGGGACAGGGAAGAAAGGAACAGGAATGAAAATGAAGAAACAGAAGAAATAAAAATATTCCCCATCTACCCTTACCTGCTACAAGGATAGCAGGCCTTGCCCAACTGTAAGCCAATATCAGTTGGACGCCCCGGTGACGTAAGATACACGACACCTTCACACCACCCGACCACCCGATTCGCAACCAATGAAAAGATATCATTTGAGCAGTTCTTAGTTCTGAAGAAGAATATATGGGCCTGACAGTCATTGGAGCATAATCATTTGAATAAGCTCTCAATCACATTTCAACAGTAGGATCAATGCGAAATTTGGTGGAAATTGGCTAAGTGGTTTCTGAAGAATCATGATTTTATACATGTAAACAGCACAGTGGCAGGGAAATATCATAAATATAAACAAGATGACGGCCATCTTAGATTTCCAATCAGAACAATTTCTGGTCAAATGTCAATATATCTCCAGTCCCCGATGGCTTATGCAAAGATTCAGCCCCAACGCATCCTCGGTTCTGGAGGAGAAGATTTTTAAAGGTTTTTACCATATATGGGCATGGCAGCCATCTTGGTCAACAAGCCGTGACCATTTTAGCAATCTTTCATTCCCCCAACCTTAGGAGGCTCCATCTGAAATTTGAGCAAAATTGGCCCAGAGGCTCCAGAGGAGAAGTTGTTTGAAATTCTGAACATTTTTCCCATACAAATGCATGAGGAAGCAAAATTGACCTTACCGTAAAAAGGTCAAATGTCAATGTACGATCATTATTTTAGCAACTTTGGTAGACCTCCTGTTTCCGATGATATATGTAAAGGTTCAGCTATAAGGCATCCTCGGTTTTGGAGAACAAGATTTTTAAAGGTTTTTCCCATACAAATGCATAGGGAAGCAAAATTGACCTTGCCGTTTGTTTGTTTGTTTGTTTGATTTGGGTTTAACGTCGCTTAACAATCTTTCAGTCATATCGCGACGGTGTCTGGATGTGACAGGGAGCTCAATGCTCACTTTTAGAGTGCTGCCTCACTGAAATATCATGCCCCAGACACTTTGACATGATATTCCACCCAGTCACATTATACTGACACTGAGCTGACCAGTTCCGATTCCTAGCTCTACTTTCTTAATGCTGAGCGCCAAGCGAAAGAGCAGCTAGTACCATTTTTAAATTCTTTTGTATGACCTGGCCGGGGATGGAACCCACAACCTCCCGGTCACAAAGCGAACGTTCTACCACTGAGCCACTGTGCCAGTACTGACCTTGCCGTAAAATGGTCAAATGTCAATATACAACCTTTATTTTAGCAATTTTAGTAGACCTCCCGTCCCCGATGACTTATGCAAAGATTCAGCCCCAAGGCATCTTCCGTTCTGGAGAAGAAGATTTTTTAAGGTTTTTACCATATATGGGCATGGCGGCCATCTTGGTCAATGAGTCGCGACCATTTTAGCAATCTTTCATTCCCCCAACTTAAGGAGGCTCCATATGAAATTTGAGCAAAATTGGCCCAGAGGCTCCAGAGGAGAAGTCGTTTGAAATTCTGAACATTTTTCCCATACAAATGCATAAGGAAGCAAAATTTAAATTATCGTAAAAAGGTCAAATGTCAATGTACGACCATTATTTTAGCAACTTTGGTAGACCTCCTGTTTCTGATGATATATGTAAAGGTTCAGCCATAAGGCATCCTCAGTTTTGGAGAACAAGATTTTTAAAGGTTTTTCCCACACAAATGCCTAGGGAAACAAACTTGACCTTACCGTAAAAAAGTCAAATGTCAATATACGACCTTTATTTTAGCAATTTTGGTAGACCTCCTCTCCCCGATGACTTATGCAAAGATTCAGCCACAAGGCATCCTCCGTTCTGGAGAAGAAGATTTTTAAAGCTTTTTACATAAATGGGCATGGCGGCCACCTTGGTCAATGGACCGCGACCATTTTAGCAATTTTTCGTTCCCCCAACCTAAGGAGGCTCAATATGAAATTTGAGCAAAATTGGCTCAGGGGCTTCAGAGTAGAAGTTGTTTGAAAATGTTAATGGACGGACACACGGACTGACAGATGCACGCACAGACAAACGGACGGACAGACATCGGACGAAATGTGATCACTATAGCTCATCCTGAGCATAGCTCAGGTGAGCTAAAAAAGAGAGTTTGTTTATAGTGCACTTAGAGAGGGTCCTTATGAATGCATATACCTGAGCTAGAAGTGTGAAAACCAGCACAAAGTATGTATATAGTACTATTTAAAACAAACAGATGGTGCAGGGGCTGTTCCAGTTATGGTTTTGTACCATGGGACCCCCCTGCACTGGTGTTAACTGAACAACAATAATGTTCTTTTATCATCAAATGAGCTTTGTTTTTCAATAAAAATGTGAAAACAAAATTTTATTGTCCTTTGCAAAATTGTACACAATTAAAGCATTACCTCACACAACAGCTAAAGAAGCAAGATTATAGCAAATTCAAAATACTGTTTTTGTTTTGTTTTTTGGTGTTTTTTTTACTTTTCTTCTGTGACTTTTTTCCTACCCAAATCTGTGACTTTCTTTCTGTATTTTTTTTTTCCTGTGACTTTTTTTCCTACATTCAAAAACTTATTAGATATCAGACATTTCCAAAAATAGGTTCTCCAGTGCTTGTGTCACATTATGCTAATTTCACAGTAATCTGCCAAGTGTATAACACTTTTATTATAGCTGGTTGGATATAATGCTAACTGGGATCTAAAAACAGTTGTTTACGTTAGGTTCTAAAAATAGCAAGAGATTATTTAGACTATTACTCGGTCAATATATGGTAAATGATCATGTGATCATAAGCTTGCATCGGGTGAGTGTAAGATCAGAAGTTGACTTAACCTTTACCACCCGGTGGACATATTCAGCAGATGGCAAATTTATGATATTTTCCCCAGATAACAGACTTTGTTGTGTCATTTTATAAAATTGTACTAGGAGACAATTTGCATGAAATGTCAAAGCAGAAGACAATTTGCATAAAATGTCAAAAACCTATTTTCTGATAAAAAATAAGAAAAACATTTCAAAATGTCATCCACCCAAATTTTTACCCAGCATGCTATTAACACTTAAAGAACTACTGGTAATCAAAATGGCAGCTCACAACATTTTGAATATTTTTGTTCATTTTTTCAGAGAAAATAAGGCTTGACATTTCATGTGAATCTGCCTAGCAGACAAGTTACTTGAAATGCCAAGTCTTATTTTCTCTGAAAAATGCTCATAAAAACAATAAGAAGTCATCTGCTAAAATTTTGTTTAGCATTTAACAGTTAAAACCCTTAAAGCGCCAAGAAAATCTGCATCTGAAAATGTCCTCTGCTGACGTCATCTGCTGCATCTTCTTGCAATCTTTTCAAACTTACATTTTGCATATAGGCAAACAGTGTGGACCCAGATCTGGGTCTGATCTGGGTCCACACTGTTTGCAAAAATGACTTTTAAAATCACAAGCAGATGACAAAGCAGACGACAATAGTTGTGATTGGCGCTTTAAGGGTTAAACTTGTGTATAATCTGATTGAACAGTTGAGGGGTTGTCATAATCTAATCAGTTCTAGAATGTTCCTTCAAGCATTTTGTTGTGTAATGGTACATTTACCGATTAAAAGTCATTCTTACAACGATGACTGTAATTTCACCTGTCAACAAATTTTAATCTGCAGATTAGATTATAACTTTTTTTAAGAATGGTGAAATCAATGGTTAAGCTTAGCATGCTGGGTAAAAATTTCAACAGACAACTTTTTTAAGTAACAGAAAAGAACAAAACTTTATTCATGGAACAAAATTCTCAGGCCACCAATGGTGGCATAAGAGAACAAATAATTCAGCATTACAAATGTTTTATGACATCAAAACATTAAAATTTTTTGGTTATTTTTTTTCAAGAAAACAGACTTTAACATTCTATGCAGATTGTCTCCTTAATTAGGAGATAATTTGCATGAAATGTCAAAGCCTATTTTCAGAGAAAAACAAGACAAATATCATGAATTTGTCATCTGCTGAATGTGACTCGAGAGAAAAAATAGATATAAAGAAATTGCTTCCATTCCGACATTTTTCTTATCTCCTAATGAAAACATTACATGTATATTAGGATGGCTTTGGTGGGATACTTCTAAAAAGTACCTACAAATGTCAGCATAAGAATGTATGTTCTGATTGAGAAATAAGGAAAATATCTGGGCTTCTCATTGAAAAAAACAACAAAAAAACATATTATCTGGAGCTATTAAGAAGATGTCTTTACCCTTAAAGCACCAAACAAAATTTGTAGCAGACAACATTCTATTTATTTTTTTTTCTTCATAGAAAATAATCTTGACATTTCATGTGAATCATCTGCAAGACTTATTTACTATGTAAAATGATTATAAAAAAACAAACATTTTAAAGCGTCCTCTGCTGGAGTTAACTCTTACAGTGTCAATCACAACAGCAATAGACAATATTCTGTTTTATTATTACATGTATTATTATTATTATTTTTCAGTGAAAATAGGTCAATGAGTGGCAAAAAAGGTAGTTCCTGATCAGATCTGGGTCTACATGGATTGCTCAGGCCTGTGTTTCCTAATACTTAGGGTAAACATGGTATTCACCAGCATATTCTTTATCTTGCCAATCTGAATGAAATTTTGGTTTATCATATTTTTAATGCTTATGAAATACATAAAACAAGTTCTATTAATGTACATAGTTTATAATATACACCTTTTTTATCCCAGGAGTCCAGACACAGACTACAGAAGAATGAAGGTAAGTATATCAGACAGGGCCCGGTTGTTCAAAGCATCGTTAGCTTAACAAGCTCGTTAAGGGTCATTTCGTTAACTGTTTTAGCGGATTCAATATACAATATTCTGATATTTTTTGCTGAAAAAAATGTGAGTAGCTTTTGCACTCATTTTTTCAGCAAAAACTTTCAGCATATTTGCGTATCACTCGATGTAAATTTTAACGAATCGTTAACTAACGATGTCGTTAACTTTGAACAACTGGGCCCAGATGATCATGATGATTATGCTTTTTAAAGTTCGAAATAAGTTTGTTTAGGTTGAGGTTTTATGGCCCACTCAAGCCATTGGGGCCATGTCAAGCACGGTCATTTATCCAAACCACACTTTTACTGCGCAGACTTAGTCCTTAGAGGTTAACCAGTATTGCGCACATTCTTTCAAAAGAAAATGACAACTGCCTTTCTTCAATCAGCAGAAGGGAGAGAATGACTGTAGAAAATATTTCATGATCAAATCTCTACGAAAGAATGTTGCCAACCTTGCACCAGTCAAACCCGCAACCTCCTGATCACCAGTCGGACGCACATCCAACTCATCCACGGGGGATGGCAAAACACCTTTTTTAAACCAGAATGTCTGGATATTTTTCTTATTTCTGCATGAACAGGTGTACTATTTATAGAAGTGCCTCACACAGTTACTGGACAAGGTGTCTGATATGCCGCTGAGAAGCAAAGCAAAACTTAACACTTGTCCTGCTGAACCCGGATATACTCTGCCTTTGCAAACAGTGTAGATCAAGATAAGTTGGCAGAAGCCAACTTATCTGGATCTGCACTGTTTGTCATTCAGTATGGGAATTTATATCAACAATCTGGATCAAGTAATCTGATTGGCTGAAAATTTGAAAAGGGCGTGGCAATTTATTCAGCAGGACAAGGGTTAATGCCCCCATGGGGTGATAATAGGTAATAATGATTCTGAAGGATCTGTTAAATGGTTGCAACTCCAAGACAGTCTTAATTAAGTAATTGGCCAACAGATGTACATGTAGTATCATTGGGGAAACAAGATTTTTGTGCATATCAGACAGTAGGTAATCAGCTGTATACACCAGGAACCTTTACAAAATCTGCATTGGTATTTTGAAACCATAATCCGACAAGTCTGGTCTGGTGTCTTGCAGAAGCACTTCTAATGAGCACCCATAACATATGTTTTCATTGATAGATATGAAAAATATTATCTGGATACCCCTCTTATTGATCTTGACCAATGAGTAAGTACCTGGAAGGGGGCTAAATTAAGAATTAATAATATTTTCTACAAGTGATTATTAATCGATGATCAGTCGGTTTTGTTTGTTTGTTTGTGTTGAGGTTTTACGGCCCAGTCAACCCAATGGGGTCATGTGGAGTGCGGTCAGTTTACCTAACCACACGTTTACTGGGCAGGCTTAGTCCTCTAAGTGGTTAACCAGTATTGTGCAATTTCTTTTGACAAAACCGATGATCGACTATAAATTCTGGCCGATTCTCAACACTATTTCAAATGTTAAGACAAGTTTGGTAAATAGATAAGCTCTCCAAATACTTAGAGTAAATATGGTAATTGCTGCTTTGCACTACAGGACTAAAAGGGTTGAAACTTAAGCCATTTATGCCGAGTAGACGCTTCTACCTTAATTCCTTGGACCAGTCAATTTCTTAAATAGGGATGTCTGCTTAGTTTTCATTATTACCATGTTTTGTAGAGATTTCTGAACTTAATGCAAACAGTATAGTCCCAGATCAGGTGTCGCATTCTGCGACGTCTGATCTGGGTCTATACTGTTTGACAATATCCCTTTTATAAGATGCTAGGCTTAAATGGGTTAAAGTGTCATACAGCAGCAGCGTATAAATATTTCGAAAAAAAATTTTTTCAGCAAAAATAAGGCTCGATATTTCATGTGAATTCAATGTCTGCTATGCAGACAATTAACATAAAATATTAAACCATATTTTAAAAAAAAAAAAAAAAAAAAAAAAAAGGAACAAAGACTAGAACGCACAGTTGATGGCATGCTATCGCAAATCCCCACGCTTTCACCACTAAGCAGAGAGAAGTGAAATATAATTATATAATTTAACGAATCGTTAAAGTCACGTAGCAAGTTTAGGAAGAGATAGCCAATGACAGACAAACGAAGGCATTCACAATATCTCCATTGCTTTTTTTATAAAAAGCATGGGCATAAAAATATCGGAGAATGTCATTCGCCTCAATTCTGCATGGCACTTTAATGATTAACTGTGCATGTTATGACCATAATAGTGTCTTTATTTCATACACAGAAAACAAAGGCCAAGGTCGGTCTGAGTGTCTGTGCAGTCTGAGCTAGCCCATCATTGTCCACATACAGAATCATCTTAAATAGCAAAATATATAAATGAAAAGTTATGGCCTGGTCAGATGCCAATGCCAGTCCCTTTTCTGAAGGCTGCATCTGTCAGCTTATATCCTTGGGCACTATAAAATCAAATGAAGGACCTTTGTAAATCTGCTGAATATGACAGAACTGGCATTATATAATATCATTTATAAAGCTATAGAAACTGGTAACACTCACGAGTTTTATTTGACATATGAAATTATCAGTCTGAATTTAACAAGACTTCTGGAAATGCAAGAATGTGAAATGAAGCTTGTACAAACTATGCACATCACAACCTCTTAGTCTTTATAACACTAATGCTGGGATCTAAAGCAAAAACGTGTTAGCTAAACAACCGTGTTGTATCCGAACAAAAATGTATAGATTAAATAGAAAAATGACCATAAATGGTCATTTTTCTAAAAATCTATACATTTTAGTTCGGATAGAACACTTTTGGGGTCCACTATTAAACAGTCTTATATCCAAGTACAGAAGTTGTTAAGAAGGAGTAGTTGACGGTAATTCAGGGAAAGGCCATAGGCCTAGATAAGAGTGGGTATCAGGTAAATAGTTTTCTTATTTCTTGATGAAAACATATGTTGTGGGTACTCATTAGAAGCACCTCACCAAGGCACTTCTAATGAGTACCCACAACATGTTTTTGTCAAGAAATAAGAAAAATATAGATACTTTTTGGTTGGAAAAAGTGCCTTATCAAGAGCTATGCCATCATAGGTTTTTCCAGTTCTCCATAAAGACTATGTTTTGGGTACTCATTAGAAGAGGCTTGTTGAGAAGCTGCTACCTGGTACCCAACAACATATTTTTTGGTGAAACAAGAAAAAATACCCTGAATGAATTACTCCTTAATATCTATATTATATAGGCGTAGAACAAAGACAATGACCAGATGTGCACATAGATCTGTGGCCTTCATTGATCACATTTTGGATTGATCATCAACTGGACTTGCCTGCTCTGATATAAAAGGGCTGAACAAACCTAAGTAAAATAGCTCAACATATAAAGCTGTTTTTAGTTTGTTTCTATCAACCAAATAGTATTGGCATTTTTGTCTATTTCCTCCACAAAACTATATTTTGTGAATGCTAAAAGGAATTTCCTCAAGAGTAATTCTAACAAGAGCTCCGCCAAGTGGAGCATTATACGCCCATGGCAAGTAATAAGATGTAGCACATAAACTGGCTCCTGTATAATTCAGTGCTCCTGATATAAACTGTAAGTGGAATTACAAAAAAAAAAAAATTAAAAAATTTTCAATGGGGCATAGCTCTGCTGATATTTGGTGATCTGTAACCTAAGGGTCCAAGCTGGCCCAGAAATTAAGGGAGAAGTGACTTCTCCCTCCTGGGTAATTAGGGAGAAGTTTGCTGTGTCTAGGGAGGAGTGCTTTTGGACGGAGGACACACGACAGAAGCATGGCTATATTATAAGCTCATATGAGCCTTTGGCTGATTTGTTTTTCCTATACTTAAATATCAGACCAAACAATAACAAAACAAAAATAAACAACCAAAAAAAAAGAAAAAAAAATGCTGCAAGGAAGTTTTTTGTAAACCTTTAACTTGTTTTATACTGATTTTATTTTTGTTCTTCAAGGAAGCCAACTCAGAAGAGTATAAGAAAAAAAAAAAAAAAAAAAAATCCAAAAAGCACTAAGTTTATAAATTTTGATATTAGTCAAGATTCTTAATTCTGTATCATTTAATAAATGTATTTATAAAGATTTAATAATGGCAACATTTCCTTGCATGATAAAAGAAGATGTAAAAAAAATAAATAACTTGCCCATATGGCCATAACTTTAGTTTACCTCTAAACAATATGCTGCCAAAAGTTTACGAAAACTTTCAAAGGGGCATAACTCTGCCAATATTTGGTGCACTGTAACCTCGAAATAACATGTGCTGCTCCACATCATCATGTAACTATTCATGAACTTTCAGATTGATTGTATGTAAACTGTAGGAGGATTTAGCCGAAACAAAAAATAGCAATTTTCAAAGGGGCATAACTCTGCCAATAATTGGTGCACTGTAACCTCGAAATAATATGCACTGCTCCACATCATCATGTAACTATTCATGAAGTTTCAGCTCGATCTGATGTAAACTGAAGGAGGATTTAGTCGGAAACGCAAAATTAATACCAATTTTCAAAGGGTTTAACTCTGCTAATATTTGGTGGACTGTAACCTTGAAAGAAAATGCTCTGCTCCACAGCATGGTCTAACTACAAATCAAGTTTCAGCTTGATCGGACGTAAACTGTAGGAGGAGTTAGCCAGAAACGAAAAGTTTACAGAAATTTTCAAAGGGGCATAACTCTGCCAATATTTGGTGCACTGTAACCTCGAAATAATATGCGCTGCTCCACATCATCATGTAACTATTTATGAAGTTTCAGCTTGATCAGATATAAACTGTAGGAGGATATAGCCAGAAACAAAAAATTAATAGAAATTTTCAAATGGGTATAACTCTGCTAATATTTGGTGGACTATCTTTGAAACAACATGCACTGCTCCACATCATGGTCTAACTACAAATCAAGTTTCAGCTTGATGGGATGTAAACTGTAGGAGGAGTTAACTGGAAACGAAAAGTTTACAGAAATTTTCAAAGGGGCTTAACTCTGCAAACATTTGGTGGACTGTAACCTCGAAATAATATGCGCTGCTCCACATCATGGTCTAATTATAAATGAAATTTCAGCTTGATCGGATGTAAAATGAAGGAGGAGTTAACCCGAAATGAAAAGTTTACAGAGATTTTCAAAGGGGCATAACTCGGCAAACATTTGGTGGACTATGACCCTGAAATAATATGCGCTGCACCACATCATGGTCTAACTATACACTAAGTTTCAGCTTGATCCGATATAAACTGAAGGAGTTAGCCGGAAACGAAAAAGTTTACGGACGGACAGACGGACACCATACCGCGTAACATAATGTCCCGTTTTTCAAACGGGCGTATAAAAAGTATCAGTGTTCTGTCTAAGCTGAATTTTTGTGCCATTTAGCACAATATTTAATGCCCCTCCACAGCTCCAAATAAGGTGTTGTTGTTGTTTTTTTTTTCAGCCAAAAGTACTGATATTTGTCTTATTTCTCCACAAAACATATGTTGTGAGTACTCATTAGAAGAACCTTGTAGGAATGCTTCTAATAAGTACCCACAACATATGTTTCATGGAGAGTTAAGAAAAATATGTGAATACCCCCTCCTATCTGGAGCTATGTCCATCTTTATAAGATTTCAGAGGTCATCCTCCCAAGAGTCAGCTGTCCCTTGCTTGTTTTTATTGCACTGCCCCACAATTTTTTTGAGGATATGGGATTTTTTTCCCTCCTGTAAAATTCCTTAGCAGAACACTGGAGTATATATGGGCTGCATGAAAAAGTGCCTTCAAACTTTTGTGAAATATGCAGTCAGATCATCCTGCACATGCACAAAGTATCATCGAGGCCTTTGTTCTCCATTCAAAAAATTCTGTTGTATCCAATGATTCTGTTAGCCACTAGTGAAGGCATTGATCAGAAGGCTGATCTGGGCTTTTGCTGGTCCAATATGCCTGAAGACACAGTTTCACATGGTGCAACCCAAATAAGTTTTTGGAGAAAAATCGCGGAAAAACTATATCTAGGGCTAAGGTAAACCAATGAATATACATAGCTTCAAATAAGATGAATATTCAGACATTTTTTTTATTTGTCTATGAAAACATATGCTGAAGGTATTCATTAGAAGTGCCTCTGTGGTAAAGAAGAAAAATAAAAAATATCAAAAAGTTTTTGGTTGAAAAAAAGTGCTTTATTATGAAGCAATGCCTGTAAAGCAAAAACATTATATGTGTGTTTCAGGTTACACAGATTTTTTTAAAATATGGACAGTAGATTAGAAAACATCTTTAATTTGTTAAAAATTTTGAAATGTGGTCAATAGAAAAACAATATGGCTGAACAGGAGAACTTTAGGGCCAGTGGTGAAAACTTGGATATGGTTGGGTAACCTGAAACACACCTTTTCTTTTTGACCTAACTGGTCTGACAGCTTACTTGCTTGCTCTGTTTGAACTTTGTATTGGTAATAATTGTAGTTTTCTCCACCAAACAAAAATGAAAACTTTGGATTATCCTGTTGCTTCTGTTTGGTCATCTGTTCAAACTCCGGTCCATTTCTTGCAACAAAGTTGGCAAGTTTATCAATTATATTTTTCAGCTCAGCATCTGAAAACAAATGATTCACTTTATTATCACTGACAAATATCTAGCCGTTAGTCAAACCTAAATATTGGGATAGACAGACCTGAGCAAACAGTGTAGACCAAGAGATAAGAAGCTGCAGAATGTAGAGTGACTGATCAGGGTCTACACTATTAGCCATGCATCCGACAGTTTTTAAAACCATCCACAGTAGTAAAATGAAATTTGGGGTTAAGTATTGTAAGGAGGTGTCCCAATATATGGAGTTAATATGATATGCATAGCTCTTGATGAGGCACTTTTTTCAACCAAAAGTATGTATATTTTGATTATTTCTAGATGAAAACACATGTCATGGGTACTCATTAGCAGTGTCTCAGCAAGGCGCTTCTAACAACATAGGTTTTCACCGAGAAATAAGAAAACTATTTACCTGATACCCACTCTAACATATCTAGACCTATGGTATGTGATACACAGGAATTCTTATGGAAAACATTTTTTTCTGGACACTTTATTCCAGTAACAGCAATTAAGTTCCAGATTTGGAAAAATCTCTAAATAAATTTATGTAAAAAAGAGGCTGTACACCTCTAACTATGTACATGTAATAAACTAAATTAATAGAAAATTAGTTTTCAAGTGATTAATTAGCAGAAATATTTTTGTTTTCTCCAAACAGGCAAAAAAAAAATATATATATATATATATACTTTTTAATATATATTTGCACTGTCCTCCATGCGCTGTCATACAAGAATGAGGGCACAATGCATCATGTGATGCACTTAGTATCAAGACATGGAACAAAATATAATCTCATTCCACAATAAATGCCTAAAACTAGAATACACATAAAACTGACTTTTAAATGCTTAGCACTCTGGTTAAAATTTTCAGCAGATGACATACGGAAATATTTTTCTTATTTTTCCCACAAAACAGGCTTTTACATTTCATGCAAATTGTCTCCAAAAATTGTCTCCAATGGAGACAATTTTCATGAAATGTCAAAGCCTGTTTTTAGGGAAAAATAAGAAAAATATCAATTGTCATCTGCTGAATTACCTCAGAGTGGTAAAGGTTAAAGATTGATATCTTTTTTAATTTTGGTCCAATTTTAATGAAATTTTCAACAAAATGTAGGCTTTAATGTCTGGAGCCAAAATAAGGCAAAAGACAGCTTTAAAAGGACAGAGGGGTGGCAGGAAAGGGCAAGAAAGGTGGCCCTCTGTATAAGGCTAGCTTGAGCACTGTATCAGTTTACATTACAACATATGATACCATGAATTCAGGTCAAATAGAAAGATGAGGTCCTGACTTACAACTGCATATTTTATTTTGAGAGTGTTTTGAAATATGTCAGTACATTTTGATCATAAACAACTCTGCTGAGCTTTCTGCAAAACATCATTTTAATGTCTATTTGCATCGTGCTGCAATCAATATATGCTTTGAAAATATGTCTGAGAAGTCTTGGTAATTTAGTTCTGTTTTTGATATGTGACTGTTTTATATGCATTTCTGATAATAAAATGCTCTACAATCCAACATGTTATTAGACAGTGATTTTTTTAGGCATGCGTCCTGCGTCCTATACGCATAATTTCGCCAGAGGGCACAAAAAATTAGCCCCGGTGAATCCACAGGACTCATAAAAAATCTCGAATGTATGTACGTTTTGCTTTTTGAAGTCTACTTTCATTTTCGGAAAAAAGAATGCGCAAGTGGTGTTTCAGTACAGTATTTGGTAAAACCTAGTACTGAAAGGCGTTGTATCTCTACGGTACACCGATTTTACCTATAGTCAAAAATAATCAATACCAAGTTGTCCAGTACCGGAGGAACCCCAAGGGGACACTTAAGTATTGGTTTTTAGTCTGTTGAGATCTTTTATCGTAACACCGTTCTACTTTGCAATTTTCAACAGGAAACATTGACCGTTTGTTTTAGAAAGAAGGAAAAGATGCCCCCTAAAAAGATTATAAAACTAGACCCCAAACTGTTTGGTCTACTAGGTCAGCAAAAGCAGACTAACATGGACAGCTAAGGCCTCTCAGTCTGCCGATGACGGCGATAATGAAAACTCCCAGTCCCAAACCGAACACATGTCTTTGGCAAGCAGTCTTCACGAAATCTTTCCAACAGATGCAGGACAGCTGTCAGCCAAACTGAAATTTTTGGCAGGACAAAATAAAATTCTGCAGGACAGGAGGCTTGTCTGTTATCAAATTACTATCTCATTTTGCCAGAAATCACAGGACATTTGTCAGACAAACTGAACTTTTCTGCAGGACAGAATGAAAATTTGCTTGTTTTGTCAGACAGTCCTGCAGTTTTCGCAAAGACTGGGCAAGTTCAGATAAACCAAAGAAACAAAAACTTATTTTCACAGATCATTTGTTTTGCCGTCTAGTCAAAGCAGCAGACAAAAAAGTCTATGCTTTTAGTTTACAAATATTTGTATGATTATCACAGTCAGAGTCTAGTCAAAGCAACAGACAAAAAAATCTGCTTTTAGTTTACAAATATTTGTATGATTATCACAGTCCAGTCAAAGCAACAGACAAAAAAGTCTCTGCTTTATATCACAGTCTAAACAGACAAAATGTCTACCCTTAATCGTGTATCACAGGTATTTGATCATCTATCACTAAAACTGAAGTTTTATGAAAACATTTTTCACAACTCTGTGTGTGAAAACATTTTCTTAACACTTTAGTGACAGTGGTACTATAGTTTCATATTTCTCAGGAAGTTCTCTGGAAAGAATTAAAGCAACTCAGTCACAACTATTTACTTTTATTGCACATCCAATTAAAATATCAAGAAAGTAATTATAAAACACTGTTACACAAGTTTAAATTAAAAGTCTAGGATGCAATAAAATGTTTCACCACGAGTCCCAGGCTGGATGCATGGTTTGAGTTTGGGATGCATGAATTCTGGACCTAGTGAGTCCCAGGATGCATAAAGGCAAATTTGTAAAAAAAATCAGTGTTAGATTGTTTTTCTTGCAAAATGATTTCCCACCACACTGTCATATGACATTACCCTTACAAGCATGTGCTACCATAACTAGCATGCGTTTTCTTCATGTGGGAGCAATGGCAAATTTAAAGGGGAATGCAACTTGAAAGAGTATTGTGCTTTAAAGTAAAGAACTTTAAAAATAATGAATTTTGATGCAAATTTGTGCAAAATCGGTGAAGAATTAAGAAAGTTCTGGACAATTGAATATTTTAACATTGGTGGAAAGGGTGCCACCATTTTGAATATTTAATTAGGTTTAAAAAAAAAATCATTTTATAAATGTTTTTTTTGTATTGTATAATTTTATTTTCAATTCTGTAAGTCATATATGTCACAATCAATGCAAATAACAGAGAAAATAATCTTATGTCAGTATCACTATAAGAATGTAGAACCCTTTTCTTTTCTAGTGCTGTTCCTTGAAGCCCTCATAGGAAGTATAGAGTACTTGAAGTATAGAGTACTTACATGTATAAAAAAAAAAAAAAGTATAAAAAAAAAAAAATAAAAAAAAAAAAAAATATATATATATATATATATATATATATATATATATATATATATATATATATATATATATATATATATATATATATCATTTTATAAATGTTATTATTCTCATAAAGTAGGTTTATTTTTTGGGAAATGATTGCATGTCAACAGAAATTAACATCTATAAAAATCTGTAGCAAAATTTTACTTGAAAACCCTTTATAATTTGGTTTTGCATATTTAATTTGGGCTGTGTGACATCACAAAGCTTAAAAAATGGCAGCATTCATGACAGCTATTTTTATATATATTCAAACCACCATAACTTCCTTATTTCTAGGCCAATTTTACAAAATCTGGCATCAAACTAAATGACTTTGTTAGCACTTAGCTCCAAGACATACTTACAGCTTATATTGCATTTCCCTTTAACTAGTACTAGAAATGCAAAAGTCCAGAATTGTGTATCGTTGTCCATGGTGCATCTGAGCAGTCCCCATTAAACTCTACACAAGATTTACCAGATGGATTCAGTGGGACTTAGAAACTTTTAGTGACCAGCAGGAATAACCGTTTTGATGCGCATACTGATATCTCATAAAGAGATGCGGTACTATTTTGCTTGTGGTCACTTGTTTTTCAACAGAAAATGGTAAGTGTGCATCTCTAATGACAGTGACTAAAATTCGGCATCCAAAAGTTTTGAAAGAAAAAAAAAAAAAAAGATCATTAAATAACAATAACAAAAACATGCCAGCCTCAAGGGATGAAAGAGCATGACACCTGCATGTGCATATTTGATGAAACAGTCAGTTGGTAGAGGCAGTACACAATGAGGGGAGGGGTTGCATGACCATATCAGCCGCATGCTTTAATTGCTCCACCAGTTAACGATCACTTAAATGTGATTTGTCAACAATTTTTTTAATTACCACTAGCGTAGCAAGTAAATAATGGTACTGTTGCAGACCTGTGTGTAAAACATGTCAGATTATTACTATTCTTTTAAGATGCTTCCTATGGTACAAATGACACATGGCGAGCTTTAGGCTTCAGCCAAAATAATCTGACCATAATAAGTAGTAATCCCACAGGAAAAATGCGTCAGCAGTGTAGGCTTTGGGAATTTTTAGGTCGGACCCTGATTTATGTGTCCCGAGACGCATGATCCTGCGTCCCCCGAGAGCCCCTGAATTACAGCAGATATGCTTGAGGCACTCAAATATGAAAGCCCCCCTTTATTCTTCGGCATGAGTAACAAATAGCTATAAATTTACGGACACTAGTTCGTCTTGAATGTATGTTTTAACCCGTTTACATGTGCAATATTTCCTTAAGAAACACAATTACTTGAACTCACTGAACCAAATTAAAAGTAACATAATGAAAAAAGATATACCTTCTGGAGGTTTCGGTAAGTCCATGCTTACCGATCGTTTGACTTTTCTAATGACTAAATAAACGGTATTTTTTATTCTTCTAAAAACATTTTTGCTACTTTCCTCAGGGTCTTAGATGCGTTTGGATAAAGCGTTTACTCGATACGATGCTTGATTGGTTTCCTACTTGACGACAACCTATGTAGGGAAGGACGAAAACCAAAGCTTTTTTTTTTTTTTTTTTTTTTTGAATAAACTATCAACCGAATCGAAAACAAATTTCATTTTCTTTATTTTCAAAACAAGATATATGAAATAAGTATCTACTTCATCTCTGTTATGTCGATATAAAAAAAAATGAGTATGCGAAAATATACAGAATGGTTTTCAAAATGTTCTATTTTAATGGTTATAAATTATGGGGTAATTTTGGCGAACCAGTCAAGATTTCCTTTCGCTTTGTTTTTGTCCAAAAAATGGTTGAATGAATTTGACGGCAAAAACGTTTTAATAAAATATGTTAGAGGTAATTGATTGTTGCAGTTAAAATATATTGCATTCGATAGTTGATTCTTTTAGCTACAAATTGCACTCCTTTTCGCAAATGCAAGTCAACAGTAAGAGGGTTGTTGCAACCGTTTTATTTTGACCTAGTTTTGGCTGATGTAAACAACCCTGCGTGGCAGATTATACGTAAACAAGAGAGTTCATGGGTCATCGAGCGTGTTAGTCATTGAAAGAGTACACGTAGGCAGGAATATATAAACAAGTCACCTGATGCAAGTTTCGTTTAGTGTTGGATTTGTGTAGAACAGTAAAGATGGGCTTGTAGAATGAAAAAGAAGACTTCGGTCTTGTGTACAGTGTTGAGGCTGGAATACAGCAAGAAATTGGAAATATATAATTATAAACCCGGTCGGTGATTAGAACAATAAATTTACAAAAGGAAGATTTAAAAGAAAGTTATTACAAGCGCTTAGAAAACTACGAAAATGCTGGACATTGTAAGTACAACATAATTTATTTTGAGCTGCAACAAAAGAACTTAAAAGTAAAAATAATAGAAACATAAAGTGAAATAAGGATAGATGTATATAAAATAGATTGATATCTTTTAGAATTTTTATGTCTGGCTTGCTTTTGAAAACCCATTGATTTCTAAATTCTATTTTAGGCAGTTCCGATTTTTGGTTTCACATCATGATGACATGTATCTAGAAGTTTGCTATCTAAATTGCAAACTTTCAGTTTACAGTCAAATGTACACTAGTGGACAGTTTGATTTGTCTGCCTGTGCAGTTAACCATATCAATTTTACCTAATTACTTATTTAGAGCCATGAAAAGTGTTTACTCTGATCCCCACAGGGGAGAGAGTGTTAGATCACAATGAGCATGGTAATGCCCTCAGGCAACATCTTCTCTCAGTTTAAAACTTACTTTGCAAAGAAAATTTTTGACTGCATGAAAAGGACATCTCAGCAATGAAGGTGTTTGAAATTTATATGGAAGTATGTGTCATGTTCTAATTAAAAAAAAAAAAAAAAAGAAAAGAAAAGAAATGATTGGAGTGATCAAAATTAATGTAGTTATTGTTAGTAAATTCATGATTGTTTACAAACAATTTGCTTTATATTGCATTCTGCAATATCCAATTAAGATCTACACTGTTCTCTTGGCCTGTCTTTGGATAAATCTGGTATAAGAATATTTTTTGAATGGAAAAGAAAAAAAAACTGTATTTTAAGAAGAGCGGCTGTAGACAAAAAAGTCTGCACAGCCATGCAGTCTGCTCTTTGTCATTTATCTGATATATTTTACTATATGTGATGGTTCTATTTTCACCCATTGTAGTCTGGAGAACCCTAAAAAGTAATTGGCAAACAGTGCAATCCAAGATCAGACCCTGCAAAATGTGGCGTCTGATCAGGGTCTCCTCTTCTTGGAAATAGTTCAACCATTTTCTCTAAGAATATTTAAATCACAAAGCCTATCATACCTAAAATTGAAATTAGAATCTTCCAATATATAGTGTGGGGGAGTCTACAATGGGTTAAGCAGATTGTGCGCAGCTGAATAGCAAGTTATAAATCTGTGCTTTTCTTCAGGTGGACCAACCAAACTACAGCAGCGGTCAACGACTGTCTCCACCTCGACCATCTACACTCATGCTTGATAACGGACAGGCTATGGAGCTCGACTGTGATTTCAGGGATATCGAAAACAATCCAATGATTCTTACCAGTACACACATGCCAAGGAACAGAAAAAAGAAAAAGAGAGCAGCTGACATTCCTGTGAAAAAATTTGTTGGTAAGTAAAGCTGCTTTTTTTAATTATACAGTAAATGTACTAAAATTTAGAACACTTTTTTGTTCCCCCCCAAATTTTGTTTTTTGTGCAGTTTTTATCTTAAAATACTTAGTGGAATGATAGTGTAAATACTGATCTGTGTCTACAGTTTGCGTATGTCATTTTGTGTAAATACTGATCTGTGTCTACAGTTTGCATATGTCATTTTGTAGGAAATTTTAGGACATTTACAATGGTTCTTTGGTCTTGTTGATGTGCTCTGCAAATTTATTGGTAGTTAACTAGTTTTCATGGATACAAAGGAAAACTACCAATAGTTTTTGGTCGAAAAAAAATCTTGAGTTGTTCAAAGCTAACGGTGTCGTTAGTTAATGATTCGTTAAAATAAACATCAAGTGATACACAAATATGCTGAAATTTTTTGCTGAAAAAAAATGGGGATAGCTTTTGCAGTGCAACAACTACTCACATTTTTTTCCGCAAAAAATATCAATATTGTATATTGAATCCGCTAAAATAGCTAACGAAATGACCCTAAACAAGCTTGTTAAGCTAACAACACTTTGAAAAACCGGGCCCTGGATATTAATATAATCCTGCTAAACAAAGGGTCTGTCATTTTCTGGGATTCTGCTGACTGTCGATTATGACAAATACATCTTTTAGTTGGATATATATATAGGTCTTTGTGTTTCCCCTTCAACACTTGACTGAGTTTAGTGGTGCACTCACAGCTCCAGATGAGGTATTTTTTAAACTAAAAAATACTGATTTTTTTTTTATTTTCATGAAAGAATACATTGTGGGTACTCAATAGAATCACCTCATAAATGGGCTTCTAATGTGTGCTCATAACGTTTTCATGGGGAAGTAAGAAACCTGCAATGGGATACTCTCGCTGATTTGGAGTCGCATGCACTATTGAGGGTGCATTATTCATATGCTATTTATATATAAACAGACAATCTATAAATATATTTATCGGTTGGTAAATGACTTGAAATTTTACCTATGGAAATTTCCAGTACCTGTAGTTGTGAATGGGTTAAAAACATTTTGGCTGCCTCAAAGTGTTCAATGTAAATACATTTGAATGTTATCAAACATGTCTAAGTAGTAGAAAAGGCTTTGTACTGAAAAGATGGGCAAAATAGAAAATTACAATAATATCCTTAGTATATATTGTCTGATTCAAACCAAATTGTTGACTGGTCCTAAATTTCACAATTTTTGAAATTAATAACAATTTACTCGCTTTTTTCACATGCTAACCAGGAGAAATAAGAAAAATATTGATAGGTTTTGATTGGAAAAGCCTCTTATACTAAGCTGGGACAGCTGCTGAATGTTTTTTAGTATGGTCTGATCCAGAAAAAAATCTATACAGAAATTTCATAGCTGAAGATAAGGTGTTACTATTGATGTTTTATTTCTGTATGAAACATGAAGCAAGTGACACTCATGGTTGGGCCCAGGGTTAAATTTGAACTCCTGAACAATGAAACATGCAGTATGTTGTGTATACTTATAAGAATGTTGTTTTCAAATGTACGAGGAAAAATTTATCTGGATACCTTTCCACTAGAGCTATGTAAAAAAAAAAGATAGGAAAATCAATAGACCAGTCTGCTGTTTATATTGACTGCTTGGCATAATATTTCCTGATGACATCTTTGTCAATTACAAACTGAGTTAGTGTCATGGCCATCATCTCTTATTGATTCTGATACATTTTTAAAAAAAAATCTTCCACATACCTGACTTTAGGCATGTGCAAACTTTCAATGAAGGTTGAAAGAAGTTGAAGGCACAGAACCAGACCACATTGTGCATCCCTGCAGCCTAGTCTTTGCATAGGTCAAATATATTTACAGACACCCAAATCAAGTTTTCTCAACTCCATTTCGTACTATTATAAATTGTTTTGAGATGTCTATTCAAATACAAGACTCTAAGAATGAAATAGTATTTGGTCTAACTTTGCAGGTCTTCAGGGAACTTTGTGCCCAAATAGGGTGTTTTAATGAAGAAAATTTTAGTCTTCCAGGGAGACTGTAGTATTAATTGTTGTGCAATGTGGCCACAAATAGTTGTGACCATTTTGAATAATTATCTGAATAGTTTTGCTCTGATAAACTTCCACTGTGGGTACTCAACACGAAAACATGCCTATATAATGTTGACCCCCTTAAACCCCACTTTTATATAGTAAAACTGGGGTATACAGGGGTATACATTATTTTTTATATTTCTGCTCAAAAACATTGATTGTGGGTACTCGTTAGAACCCACAATCTATGTTTTGAGCAGAAATATGAAAGATACCCGAATTTTTTATCAGAAAATTTTTATTTTTTGATGGTAAAATTTTCAGTATATTTGAATAGGTTTGTTTTTGTTATGTAATATTAAAATTGCCTAACTGGCACAATTCTAATGAGACTAGCTTTGTTGTAAGGTGGATGGCAACTGCTACAAAATTGCCCTGTTTCTAAAACCACCCTTTTTTGCTGCCAATATTAATTTTATCGTTTTGGTCTTCAGTGGGACCCTTTAGTATTGATTGGATAGTCCCTTGACAAATACACAATAGCCTTACACTGTTAGTAAACATTTGCCTTGTTATTATCAGGTTTTGCTGACAGGTGTATATATGCACCTAAAAGAGGATTTAAAAAAAAAAAAAAAAAATTTTGAGGGAATCTGGAATGTAAAACAATTCATGTTTTGTCTTTTTCTTCACTCAAACCCAAGTTTTGAGCATTTTTTCACAATTTGTTTTTACTGCAGTCATTTTTAGATGTCTCTTGTTTACCATACAATGTATGGCCTTTCTCCAGATAAAGGGCATTTGTCATCTGAAAAGTTCTGGACCCAGTTGTTCAAAACATTGTTAGCTTAACGAGCCCATTAGTGGTCAAAATATTAACCATTCTAGTAAGTACAATATCTAATTCACTGTATTTTTTTTTTTTTTTTTTTTTTTGCTGGAAAAATGTGAGTAGCTTTTGCAAATACAAAAGCTACTCACATTTTTTCAGCAAAAAAATTAGTGTAGATGCCATATTAAATGATCAGTTTTAACAATACATTAACTAACGACATTGATAGTTTTGAACAGCTGGGCCCTGATATTTTTTATTATATGTCCACAAAAACACATAGTGTGGGTACTCATTAGAAGCCTCTCAGTGAGTGTGGGTACTCATTAGAAGCCTCTCAGTGAGGTGCTTCTAATGATTACTTGCAGCATGTATTTTTGTGGAAAAAGAAATATAATACCTTTATACCCTGTCTGGAACTATAATGGGGCCTTGAATCAGGGTACATTTATACAAAACATAGTAACCATAAGACAATAATTGTATTAATAATTTTTGCACCAAAATCTCTTGTGGGTATTTATTAGAACTGCTTATTGAGGCATATTAGGTACTCACAAAAGACACCTGCAAAATGCTCCCATTATCTGGACCTGCAATTAGCAACTGGTATTTCCATTGAAACTTGAACCTCTTTGTGTACATTTCAGATTTGTATGAACACACTGGAGAACTCTTAGGAAATGGTGCTTATGCTTCAGTACAGACATACAGAAACATTGGTAACAACAAAGAATATGCAGTTAAGGTGAGTCAGTCAATCATAGCTACAGATAAGAGGGGGTATCCACATAATATTTTTCTTATTTCTCGATGAAATTATATGTTGTGGGTACTCATTAGAAGCGCCTCGGCGAGGCGCTTCTAATGAGTACCCACAACATATGTTTTTTTTTGAGAAATAAGAAAGATATCAGCATTTTTTGGATGAAAAAAGCGCCTTATCTGTTGCTTGGGCAGTTATATATGTGTCCATTAGCTTGCATAGAAAAAAAAGTATGGTTTGGCAAAGCTGAAGTTTGCACAAAATTCTTCATTTGATGATCCTTGAGATATTTTCTGTATTAAAAGAGCACAAAAATGTTGAACTTATACATGTAGCTATGGAATAGTTGTATTTTTCAACAAAAAAAAGTTTTTATCTTTTATATTAGAAACAAAAATATTTTAAGATGCATGCTAAAATATTTACCTTTCATATAAAGAGTTATTAAGAAATGTCAAATTATCTCCTAAATCTTAGAAATGGGAGAAGAAAAAATACCCAATGGCTATCTGACACACATTTCTTTCTTTTTTGTCTAGGTTTCATTGAAAATATTGATTAGCTTTCAGTTTCTTTGTGAAAATCTGTGTTAAATGCTCCTGGGGGCAATAGTTCAAGGTCACCTGGAGTGAGCATTTTGCAAGAGGACAATAATTAACTTGATACTTGAATAAAAGTTAAACCACTCACAATATATAATAATGAAAATTATCTTCTGCATATTCTGTATATCGGAGGGGTTTCCTGGTTAGCAAGTTTATTTCAAGGATGGTAGACAGGCCAGATGACTGCCAATAAGAGCCATTCCCTGTTCCAAAATACCATCACTCCAGATAATATACTTATTCAAACAAAAACACAGCAGCAGATAAGGCGCCTTTTTTTTTTTTATCCGAAAAATGCTGATATCTTTCTTATTTCTCAACAAAAACATACGGTGTGGGTACTTATTAGAAGCGCCTTAGCGAGGCGCTTCTAATGAGTACCCACAACATATGTTTTTGTCGAGAAATAAAAAAATATTATGTGGATACCCCCTCTTATCTGTAGCTATGCAAAAAGTGTTGATGTTTTCTTATTTCTGCATGAAAATATACATTGTGTGTACTCGTTAGAAGCACTTCATGGAAGCACTTCTAATGGGTACCCACAACATATATTTTCATACAGATATAAGAAAAATAATCTGTATTCTCCTTTTCTGGAGCTATGAACTGGGGAAAAAATATAGAACAAATTTTATTGATCCCTGCCAGCATTTGTCAATATCCCTGCTGTAATGGCTTGGCAGAAATTCAGATCTTCATTGAGTCAGAACAAAATCTCAATAACATTCAGTAGGTTAGAGAAAATGCTCTGTTACTGTATAATTATAAAGTGAAATAGTTGTGGCTCATTAATTTGCTAGGGGGTATTTGGCAATTTTGTTTAAATTTATTGCTCTGTGTTCTAGAGAAGGTGGAAAAATCCAGACATGTTTTCAGCGCCTTTGTTAAGCTTTTGAACAACTGGGTATTTTTGGCTGTTTTTTAACCACCCACATCTATTAAATTGGGTATGAGGGTTTTTCCTACAAATAAATGAATCATTTCCCTGTTTTGTTAATGGGAGAGCAAGAATTACTGACATTTGGGTATTTACCCCATAGAAAATAGAATTGTTTTTTTCAGAAATATTACACTTCAACCTCCTTATAACACGGTTCATTATAACACAATTTTGGATATAACACAGTTCAAAGATAGATCCCAAAATATATAGATTATATTGAAAAATGACCATAAATGGTCATTTTTCAATATAATCTATACATTTTTATTTGGATATAACACAGTTGTTTAACTAACACGGTTTATGCTATGGACCCCAACAATAGTGTTATAAAGAGGTTGTGGTGTGTTTCCTAAATACATGTACTCCCAAGAAGCAGCTTATCCAAGGCACTGTGTTTTGTTTCTGAATTCATATCAAAATTTGATCTGGCTAGTGCATAAAAGGGAGAGAGTTGACACATATACAGGACACATAATTATGCAAACAGTGACAGCCCAAATCAGCCAGCCCTAGTGTACATCCATATGGCTTTTACGTATTGAATACCTGGAGGATTTTAGGGTTAATCTGTTAGAAAATAATATCTCTAGATACAGTGGAACACCGATTAAAATATATTTCTATTTCTTCACAAAAATATAATTCTTGTTATAAATGCTTTGGTGAGGCGCTTCTTATGTCAGTGAGTACCCACAACCTTTGCTATTGTCCAGATATAAGAAAAAATATCTCAATTTTTTTTTTTTTTTTTTTTTTTTCAATTCTTATAAATCATTATTTATCTCTGGAGCTGTAAGCAAAATCCCAGCTTATCTGGATCTAAAAAGATTTGGCAACATTGGGAAAATATAATAAACCCTGCAGGTAGCTGTCATTTCCCAATCTAACACTAAGCATGCTAAGTGCAAATTCAACAGATGACAAACAGATGACATTTTTTCTTATTTTTACCAAAAGATAGGATTTGATATTTCATGCAAATTGTCTAGGAGACAGTTTGCTTGAATTATCTAATCCTGTTTTCTGGAAAAAAAAGTAAGAAAAATAGTGTATACTGTAATTTTTACCCAGCATGCTAAGCATTAATTGCTTGGCTTGTGTCCAGTTTTCAAGGGTTTATATATATCTTTATGTGTCAGCAAATATGAAATTAAGGCAATTTTTCAGGTATAGCTAAACACCTGGATTTAACCTGGTTGCATAGCTGTAGATGCAATGTACATTTATTTTTACACCAAAAAAATGTGTTGATATTTCTCATGTCACATACAGAGCATTCACAATTTATAGTGTGTGTACTCGTTAGAAGTACCTCACAGTCACATTGATGACTAGCCACATTTTCGATGGCTTTATGAAAAAAAATGTCTCCATCTTATCTGGAGTTTCACAATCTAGGTTGTGGTTTGCACCAGAAAAAAAGGAGGCCACAAAGTGCAATATAGAGATCCAGTTGTTTATCTACCCAAATATTGTTGCAGGCTTACTGATATCAAATGTTCAGATTATCTGTCTCAATAATACTTGTTTATGTAAATCCCAATTAGCAAAAAATTGATTAGCCCTTAAAGTGCTAATCACAAGTGCAGCAGTCAGACATTTTTATTTTTTGTATTTTTCATTGAAAAATACGTCTTGACATTTAATGTGAACTGTCTGTTTCTATGAAAAAAAAAATGTTCATCAGCTGCTGAATTTTTTTTACACTTTAAGAGTTAAGATGGTGCTGTTAATTCCAGCATTAAAGGCTGATAGGAACAAAAAAGAAATCAATAGGTAATCTGTTCAAGCCATTATGCAGTGTTTGTTTTGTTCTAAAGTTTATCTGCCCTTGTAAAGATTTTGTGCACTGTAAAGCCACGAAATCTAAATAATCTGTTCTTTCTAAGACCATATCTGTTGCTAGACTGTAAACCACATTTTACACAAATGTTGTCAGACAATATATTCAACTACATGTACACATTCTGTAAAGCTTTAGCAATCTGTTCATAATTTGTGATATCTTCGTATTTTCTTTGCAAAACAAAATATCTTTTTATACATGGTTTGCTTTTTATAATTAAAAGGTTAAATGAAAACGGTTCGCCTTTGAGACCTCTCTAATGTGCTTCCACAAGTAACACGCCAGCCCTTTTCTGTTTAGTTTATCTGATATTAATGAAAAAATCCTAAACTACTTCTGATGTTTTTAATACACTGCCTTATTTATTAAGAATTCAGGCAGCCCTACCCCACCCTCTCACATGAGCTGAAAAGGGGAAATGCAGGCACATGCAAAAGCTACTCACATTTTTTCAGCAAAAATAATAGTGTATATGCCATATTTAATGATCAAAGTTTTAACGATATGTTAACTTACAACATTGATAATTTTGAATAACTGGGCCCTGATGTTTTTTTATTTATTTCTCCATGAAAACATGTTGTGGGTGCTCATCTCATAACCACTGATTACCCATGCATAATGCCAAAATGTATATGAGGAAATAATTTTATTGTTTCAGATCATTCAGAAAGATACGATGCGAAGTCGTAGCAAGGTGTTCAAGGAGATAGAAATTTTCCATGTGTGTCGAGGGGAGAAAAGTGTTCTTCAGTTGTTTGAGTACTTTGAGGAGGAAGATCGATTCTATCTAGTCTTTGAAAAAATGCCAGGTGGTACTCTGCTCCAAAACATTGAACAAAGAGGGCATTTAACGGAGCGGGAAGCCAGTCTGGTTATTCAGTGTATTGCTCAGGCATTGGATTTCCTTCACAGCAAAGGTGAGTAAGAGTGGGTACTCTTAATTACTGTTATTCATAGTTCGAGGTTAGCGGGGCGTCCACATTACAATTTTCTTATTTCTTCAGGAACACATTTGTTGTGGATACTCATTAGCAGTGCCTCGGCAAGGTGCTTCTAATGAGTATCCACATGTTGTCATGGGGAAATAACTAAAATATGAACACGTTTTTTCTCAAAAACAAAAAAAAGTCACCCTGAATGTCCCTGAATATCTGGAGCTACGTTAAGTGTTGGATATATAGAGTTACCATATTTACCATATGTATTTGGACAGACAGGCCTGAGCAAACAGTGTAGATCTAGATGGGATGCTGCAGAAGGCAGCGTCTCATCAGGTCTGCACTGTTTGCCAATTATCCAGCAACTTTAAGACGCACATTTGGGAAGTAAATTGTACTTGTTCAAATTTTAGAACAAGTATGGTAAGGAGTTGAGGTGTTTAAATTCTTCGGTTAAAAATATGGTAAAAGAGTTTGCTGGAAGCAAGCAAGCATGGTAAATGTCCTGACATATCAAACACTTCATTGCATATATATATATATATTTTTTTTTTTTTTTTTTTTTTTTTTTTTTTCATAAAAAATTTGATTGAATGGCAGACTGTAGACTCCTTCAGTAGTAACCCGGCTAGTATCTGTATGGTTTACACTTGCTATTTTACGGGGAAGTTGGTCTACCAAATTTTATGACATAACATTCGTATTAGCCTGTATCGCTTTCTCCACTAAATCGGTAGGACTAATTCTCTTGCATTTTTCTTATTTTTCACAAAAATCAGGCTTTCCTTCAAATTGTCTTCAAAGGAGACTATATATGATAAATTATGGTACCAGGGCCAGGTTGTTCAAAGCGTCGTTAGCTTAACGAGCTCGTTAAGGGTCATTTCGTTAACTGTTTTAGCGGATTCAATACACAATATTCTGATATTTTTTGCTGAAAAAATGTGAGTAGCTTTTGCACTGCAAAAGCTACTCACATGTTTTCAGCAAAAAATTTCAGCATATTTGCGTGTCACTCGATGTAAATTTTAACGAATCGTTAACTAAGGAGGTCCCTTCCGTTACAGGTATTGCACATCGCGATCTCAAACCGGATAACATTCTTTGTGAAAAAAGAGAGGAGGTTGTCCCATTAAGAATCTGTGATTTTGACTTAGCGAGTGGCATTCCAGTCAGTAGTGAACAAGACTCTTGTAAAACTCCCGAACTTCTTACACCTGTGGGCTCCGCCGAGTATATGGCCCCAGAGGTTGTGGACGCATGGGTTGGAGAGTCATTTTCCTATGACAAGAAATGTGATTTGTGGAGCCTTGGGATCATCTTGTAAGTATGCTACTTCTGAAAGGTGCTTTTTTAAAGAAAATGTCAGAAAATCATAGGTCTAGATAAAAGTGGGTATCAGGTAAATACTTTTCTTATTTCTGTATGAAAACATATGTTGTGGGTACTCATTAGAAGCGCCTCGAGGTACTTCTAATGAGTACCGCAACATATGTTTTTGAGGAGAAATAAGAAAAAATATCAACAGTTACGGGGATTGAAAAAAGTATCTTATCAAGAGCTATGACATCATGTTTTTGTGGAGAAATAACAAAAAATACCAATACTTTTGGATTGGAAAAACGCATCTTATCAAGAGCAATGGAAATATTAATGCATAGTTTGACCAAAAAGTGCTGATATTTTTCTTATTTCAGCACAAAAAAAGTACCCACAAACTAATTTTTATGCAGGAATAAGAAAAATATCTGCACTTTTTTTTCTGTTTAAAAAAAAAATGCACCTTTTCTGGAGCTATGCTCACAGCTCCAAATAAAAGATTATTTTGTTAGTTTTTCTACCAAACGTATGTTTATGTCAAGTAACATTTTTGTTGCAAAGAAGCAATTTTGCTTGTGTGCATTTCACACTTTGAATTTTTTTTTAGGGATTTTAACCATGACAGTCTTACTTTAATCCTTAGAATCTAAATATAAGTACAAGCAAATGTCACTTTAAAACATCCTCCACAGTTGTCTTGTATCTATATGATAAAGTGTTGTAGTTACCCACCAAGCTGCTTCTAATGAGTACCCAAAACACCTTTGTTTGTGGAAAAAATAAGAAAAATATCATTTTTTGTATTTTTGTTGAAACAATTGCCTTATCTGGAACTAAATGTAATGATAATTTAATGATTTAATGACCAAGTTGTTCTTATTTTTTCAGGTACATAATGTTGTGTGGTTACCCACCATTCTATGGACAATGTGGTGATGACTGCGGCTGGGAAAGGGGAGAGAACTGCAGCTCCTGTCAGGAAATGCTCTTCACCAGCATCCAGGATGGTTTCTATGAGTTCCCCGAGAATGAGTGGTGTGCAATCTCAGAAGATGCAAAGGATCTTATACGACACCTGTTGGTACGAGATCCACGTAAAAGATACTCCGCTCTTGAGGTTCTTGAACATCCATGGGTCCGGTGTCCTCCTGCTGCAACTCCTCTTGCTACACCAAGAATACTTACCAGGTACATAGCTTAACTGATTCTCAATACTTGGAACAATGTAACCTTAAAGTCCATAGCTTCTAACAAAGCATTTATCCTGAAAAAGTACTGATATTTTTCTCACAAAAACGTATTAATAGCCAAATTCATGCAGAAATAGAGAAAAATACTTATCCTCATAACTCAGATAAAGCACCTATTTTAACTAAGAAGTACTATTTTTAGTTTAAACAGAATTTTTTTGTATTACTGCAGATATTTTATATTTATCAAACTTCTTTAACTGTTTGCATGCGGTGTAATTTTGCATGTTTTTTTGTCATCTGTTGATTTTTTTTAAATTAACTTTTTCAGAAAATCTTTCAAGAATACCATCAGATTGTCAAACAGTTTGGATCCAGATCAGAACCAACGTTTTGTCGGGCCTGATCTGGATCCAGACTGTTAGCAAAGGTTATCAACAGATGACAGAAGTTGCCCCTATTGGGGAAAGAGTTAAACTAGTTGACACATAATTAATCATTCATGATGATAAAACTAACCATGTTATATTTTGTATTTTTTAGGAACAATAGTACAAAAGACTTAGAATCATTTGCAGAGGCAGCTATTTCTATCAACAGAATGATGCAGCAGCATCTTATTATAAATGAGCCCAGCTCGGGCTTCTTCATAAGAAAGGAAGACATTCTTGATGAGGGACTCGAAAGTGATGAAATCCAAAATGACGAAGACAATTCAAGTGTGCCAAGTTTTAGACTGTCTCCCCCATGCTCTAATTTAGCAATGCGTCGACAACCATTATCAATGAGGATCAGCGTTGGATCTTCGGGATTTGACAGTGGTGGTTCTCTTCCAAACTCAGAATCGTCGTTGGGAGGAGGAATATTGATATAAAACACCAACATTCTCAATCATAAATGGTGGCTCCAGATTGGCTGTGTAAACATATTTTTCTTATTTCTTCAAACATGTTCTTGGATTGCATTAGAATTGTTGCACAAGTTTAATCTATAGAGATCCCAGAAGTACTGATGTTTTTTTTGTAGGAAAAGTATTTCTGCAAACACTATGCTTATCTGGACTCATGATAAACAGCATATCATTTCATTTTTAAATCATTTCCATTACATAAAAAAATTCCATTAAAAAAAAAAGAAATAAAAAGGCAGTAGACTTAACATTTGTATTTGAACTGCCGGTGATAATTGGCAGAAAATTGGAACATTTAGTCCTTGTTGACTGTTTAGCCCATTTCCAGCTGAAACAAGGGCATGTACAAAGACGATGTGATATTGTACGAATGAGACTGAAAGGGTGCAAATTTTACAGATCATGTGCGGTCGTTCCTTCGACCATGAAAGTCAAGACTTTTAAGATGCTTACAAAGTGACTAGATCAAATGGTGCATAGATTCTTTATGTAACAGTGTTGTTTATTCTTGCAAAACACAAATTATGTGCATGACGTAACCTGAGTGCTGTGTGGGAAAATCAAACATCATGACATAATCAGAACTTGCAGACACAACCCACCCTGCACAACCAGCGATTTTGATGAAGTCTTTAAGCTTGCTCATATGGTGGGCCTGTCATTCTGTTTATGTATTGTAATTTGCACAGTTTTAGGCAAGATACTTTTTTTTTCAACCAAAAAGCACTGATATTTTTCAAATTTCTCCATGAAAAAATCGTGCTGAGATTTTTAGGACCAGAGATGTTTCAAATAAGTAGCTGCAGCACATGGAGAAATATGTAAAATATTTATCTGGGTGCTCTGCTTAACCCATTGTAGAAGGAATAGACTCTCCCACGCTATATATTGGAAGAGTCCAATTTCAATTTTGGGTATATCCGGCTATGAGATTTACATATTCATAGAGAAAAATGGGTAAACTATTTGCAAACAGTGGAGACCCTGATCAGACACCGCGTTCTGCGGCGTCTGATCTGGGTCTGCACTGTTTGCCAAGTACTCTTTTACGGGTCTCCCTACAATGGGTTAATATCTAAAACAATGCTTTAAGGTAGATATTCCCATGACATGCCTCAGACTATCAAGTCTTTCAATTCGCCTTATGTTTGATTGTGCAAGGCTCATGATTGTAGGATGTTTCTGGCATATCATAGCTCTTGATAAGATGATTTTTTTTCAATCCAAAAGTATTGATTTTTTCCTTATTTCTCCATAAAAATATGTTTTTGGTGAGGCCTAATGAGTACCCACGGCATATGTTTTTGTGGAAAAATAAGAAAAAATATTGACCTGATACCATCTCTTATCAAGACCTATGGGCAAATTTCAGACTGATTATAATATCCGTCTACTTTCTAGTCAGTTTATACTCCTAGTTTTCTTACGTTTTTTAAATCCATCATATCACTAGCAGATTTTCCCTCATTCAGAAAAAAAATCTAAACGAACGCCTTATCATAAAACAGTGCATTTTCTTTTGAATTTGTAGTAAGTATCTTTATATATTTTTGTATTTCTTGAAAGTTTTGTAAATCATACTTCTCATTGCTTGAGCCACTTTGAGCAAAATGTCAGTGCTATAGGTAAGGTACCTCTTCTTATTACACAAGTAAAAAAGTGCAAGAGCATTCTGTTGATTCCAGACAGTCAAACTAGGATTATCGTGTATTCCATACATGTTCTTAAGGTCATATTGATCAACATAAGCTCTAGGTAAGATGTTTTGTGTCAGATTGTTCAAATGCACTGGCACTTTGGGATGTGTACTGTTCACATATGGGATGAGACATTTTTGCTCACTAAAGCTTAATTATTTATCATGTTCATTTTTATTCCCGGAAGGTTTAGTCAGAAGCATCCTACAGAAATGAGCTTCTAGGGCTCTGAGTATGTTGCCATTTTCAGTATTTGAGTGTTCATTAATACCATTTGTGGTGGGATTCTGTCGTTATCGCCATCCAAGTCGTTTTTCTTATACTGTTGTTACCATTTTTTACACGACCGTTGTTACAAGTACAGAATGTTTTTTTTTTACGTTTTATATGTTCGTACTGATCATGATATGTTTGTGTATGTGGGTTCTGTTTAATCATTTCATTTATGTTCAGAAAGAACAACACAGCTGAAAGAAATTCAGATTTTTATATTTTAGTGTATTATTATAGGGAAATTTTATTTATTTGAATAGTTGAATATACACATAGTATAAATAAAATTATGTTTTTGATTTTTAAGAAACAATCATAACAGACTTTTTGGCACATTTGAATTTTGAATGAGGAGGTAGATCAAATGAAAATGAACAGTAAAAAAGAAAGGAAAAAAAAACATAAATAAAAAATAACTTTGGGTCTAAATATTGTATGCAATTTTATGTTGATCCTTGGTATGCCAGATTTAAATTTCAGCAATTTTTTAAAATTAGTTCTCTTAGTGTTCCTTAAAATGTGGTCTGACCTCCCCTCCCTGGGTTCAAAATAATGTACATGGAAAGTCAAGCCCAGCTTTCAAGGAAAACTTAGCACCAGATAAGAGAAGTATCCACATATTTTTCTTATTTCTCCATGAAAACATGTTGTGGTTACTCATTAGAAGTGCCTCAATGAGGCACTTCCAATGAGTACCACAACATGTTTTTATGGAGAAATAAGAAAAAAATTGGCACTTTTTAAGTTGGAAAAAAAGGGCCTTATCTGGAGCTATAAAGTAAGAAAACTGTGGCTGCATGGCAGGGGGGGGGGATAAAGTTAGCCTTGATACAGATACTTTCCAGTGATTCACAGACTCACTATTGGCGAGGGTTCCAGATAACTTGATTGTTGAAATATAAGGATGGAAGGCTGAGACAGCCTGATATAGCAATAGCTCCAGATATGGCACTTTTTTTCAGTCAACACTTACTGATATTTTCTTATTTCTCCCCCAAAAACACATGTTGTGTATTCATTAGAAGTGCTGCATGGAGGCACTGATAACAAGTACCCATAACTTATGTTTTGGTGGAGAAATAAGAATATTTTGTCGATGCTCGCTTATTTGGAGCTATGATCTCTAGGGTCAAAGTATCTTTAAAAATATCACAGAGGAGACAAGATTTTTATTGTGTCATACTGTCGAAATTGTTTTTTTTTTTTTTTGTGTGTGTGTGTGTTTTTGGGGAGTTTTTTGGTTTATACAATTTATTAAATAAAAAAAAAAATGTAAAACTATTTTAGTTTTGAACAGACTATTAGAGAGGATAGGAGGAAGGTAAATTGATAACTCTGCCAGCAAACCATAATTTTATATTTCAAGTTATGCTCCCATCCTCATAATAAAACCTTTCTGACATGACTCTACTCATTTAGCTGCATTTTTTTTTTTTGCCTCAATCACTTCTTGATAAGGCTTTTCATCTCAGTATTTTACATGTCAAATAATCAGGGATCCTTAAATTTGAGTCACTACACTCTACAATGGGAGAATGGATCACATACAATTTTTTTTTTTTTAAGTTTTCTGTATAAGTGTTTTTGTATGTCCTGCCACCATTGTTGGATTATCTCGAGATAGCTGAATTGACCAAACATGTAGAAATAATTCAGCAGTGATGTACATTAATGTTGTGTAAATGTGTACATATCAGCAAGGTGACTGATCTGTTTTTGTGTTAATGAGATTCTTTTTTAATTTTTTTTTTTTCTGTATTTCTTGGTCCATTTTTCCTTTCCCCCTTTTTTTTTCCTGGAAATAGAAACTTCTTGGGGCTATATTTGAACTTCGGGGAATTGTAGGAATTGTACTTTGCTAAATATCAGAGCAGAACTCCAAATGAGGGTGAACGAAAAGGTATTGATGTTTTTCTTATTTCTCCACGAAAAGATATGATGTGGTTACTAATTAGAAGTGCCTCACTGAGGCACTTCTAATTGGTACCCACATCACATCTTTTCATCGAGAAATAAGATAAGTTGTTACCTGATACCCCCTCTTATATGGAGCTATGTCGGTGTGCTTAATTAGTTACATTTTAGCTAAAAATATTGATAGTCTGTTATTTTTTCTAGGACATATGTTATCAGCTATCATTTGAATCACTTTGGTAAAACGAAATATCGACCTCAACAGACTGCTTGTTAAGCGTCTTGAGTATTTCTTCATGACAGAAGTATAAGATTTCTGAATGTTTTCAATGCTAAAACTGTCTCTTAATTACTAGGTGTGTATTCTGTGCTATGAATGTGTGACATTGCCATCATAATCATTTGTTGGTAACAGGCCTAGGGGAAAACCATCATTAGATTAGTGAATGCAGGGCCAGGTTCTCGCAATTTTTTTTCTTGTGTTTGTTCACCTACATACACAGACTGCTCTGTGTTTTAGCATATTGGTCAATGATGGTTTTCACATGGCATACCTCATAATTTGGAAAATGTGTTCATGATCTCTGGGATAGATTATCTGATTGAGTTAAAGGCCCAGTTGTACAAAGCTGAAACTGATCTTTCTTAACCCTTAAGATGCCAAACACAGCAAATTGTAGTCCTCTTTGTCTTCTGCTGGTTACTTTAAAAGTCATTGTTGCAAACAGTGTGGATCCATATCAGACTGCTCCTTTAGGAGCAGTCTGATCTGGATCCATATTGTTTGCATATATGCAAACAGCATGTTCGAAAAGTTTGATGAAAAGAAGATGCCGCAAGACAACATAACATAAACAGATGACATTTTCTTGGGTTTTTCTTGGCATCCTAAGGGTTAAACTTTTTAAAACGCTTTTGATGATTTTTGGCAATTTTACTGCATTTTTTTTATTACATAGGTTCTTTTTTTTTTTTTTTTTTTTTTTTTTTTTTTTCTCACTGATAAATAAAAATTTAGGCTGTTGGAATGGGCATGATGTGATGTTTGGAAATCGGGGGGGTAGGACTGGAACTGACAGTTTTGTTTTGAGCAGCTGGGCCATAGATCATAAGAACTCGACAGAAATCTAAAAAAAAAAAAACCACTTTTACAGTCATGTTTATCAGAGCAAAAAGAGATTTATTGAGCTAAAAATGCTCTTAAATGTATTTTAGGTAGTTTTTTTTTTTTTTTTGAAAAAATGAACAGAAGTGTTTAGAGGTTAAACCAACAATCAAACTTATTTTTTTTTTTATGTTTGGTACAGCGTTTTCATTTTATTTTTATTTGCTGGACAGGAAATTTGCATCTTTAACATTTTTCTATGAAATGGTTTCTAATTAAAACTTCTGTAGTAGAATAAACATGATTGTAGCAGTCGAATAGAGCAGATCTGTGATAAACATTCATCATGTTTTGCATTGCTTTGTGATTTAAAGGATTTTCACTTCAGTACATCAAGATACTTAAAAATTTATTGAAAAATTGTTAACTTTGGTTTCTGAGGCGTTTAAAAGGCTTAATGATCCATGTCTTAGCATATGAGCCGTTCTGATTCAGGCTTTCAGTATAGTGAAAGAAAGGAATCCTGGATACTTCTAGGCCTGCATAGCTGTGGATAAGAGGGGTTTCCAGCTGTTTCTATGAAAATATTTGTTTCACATACTCAGAAGCACCCTTACCAAGATGCTTTTGATGAGAACCTGTAATATCTTAGGATTTCTGTATGGCATGGCTCATGTACATTCTAAGACACTTACAGCTGGACATGTTTTAATTTTAAGTTACCAACGCAAGAAACCACTTAAGTTTAACAATACGTGTAATGATTCCAAGTCCTTTTTGTCCTTCTAAATTTCTTGTACAGTAAATGTCCTTAACTTTTGTACACAAGTTTCTGACAAAATGGCATATGCAAACAGTGCAGACCCAGATCAGACTGCTCCTAGGAGCAGTCTGATCAGGGTCTACACTGTTTGTCATTCCACTGAATATTTAAAGAAATATTTGCATAGAAAGCGAAATTTATGCCAAAACAATTTGAAATTTTAGGATATATTCTATAGTCAATGCTGTTATGAAATAGTTAGCAATACTTGTCATTGTAAATGGTTTTAGTTAGGTACTTATGAATTAAAAGTAATATTACAAGTGCTTTAAAATTACACCTTAAAATTAGAATTTAATAAATTGTTACAAGGTTTTCGAAGTTTATTTGTTGAATCACTAATTCTCAATACTCACTTGGTTGTTTTGAAAGTCGCAGAAAGAATTTAGTAACCATTCCCCCATTTTCTTTTCTTTTTTTTTTTTCATTTTTTTTTTTCTGTTTATTTTTTTATTTATTTTTTTTTTTTCATACGTGAGATAAAGGGTCAGTATATATGCTATGTGCTTCCATGTGGAATGCAGTCATTAGTCATTTATGTCAGTTGCATGTTTTAGCTTCACTTGCCGATTCCACATTTCTCAATCAGTTTTCTTTGTGTTAACCATCAAACTGCTGCAGGCTACAAGATGTGATATTTTTTTTTATTTTCTACTTTCAGATAATAAGGTGCCATTTCATTTAGATCAGACAAGCCTTAATTTCTGAAAAAAAAAAAGTATATGTATTCTGAAATAGTGTCTTCTAATGTTGCCTGTAACAGGGAAAAGGTTAAGTGTGAAAAAGTATTGGCGGTAAATGAGGCTAATAATGCAATTTATATGTATTTTCATAGCTACAGATAAGAGGGGGTATCCACATAATTTTCTTATTTCTCCATGAAAACATATGTTGTGGGTACTCGTTAGAAGCGCCTCGCCGAGGCGCTTCTAATGAGTACCCACAACATATGCTTTTGTGGTGAAATAAGAAAGCTATCAGCATTTATCTGATGAAAAAAAGCGAAAAAAAGCGGCTTATCTGTTGCTATGTGTTTTGTGTCTCTTAATATGGTGTAATCCTGCTCAGCTTAAAAGATATGTACATGTATACCTAAGGAAATGAATAAGAGCAATGTTTATATGACATGGCTCTAGATAAGCCTATTTTTCAAGCCAGAAATATTTATATTTTTCTTATTTCTCCGCAAAAAACATTTTTTGTTGGTATCAATTGGACCAGTTTCACAATAGGTTTACATAGAGGACTTGTTAGAAAAAGTATTTGGTGATAATTCTAGGATAGTTTTCTGCAGTTCTCCCTAAGTTGTAGGTACTTGTTAGACATGCCTCAGTGAAGCGCTTCTAATGAGTACCCACAACCTATGTTTACATGCAGAAATAAGAAAAAAATTCCCTAGAATTATACAAAATACTACTTCACAGCTCCTGGGTGAAGCTTATCTCCATTTCTGAGAAGTTAATAATTACAATAACAAAAATAGATACACAAGAAAAGCG
Source organism: Anodontia alba (assembly GCA_964016985.1). Lineage (NCBI taxonomy): Eukaryota > Metazoa > Mollusca > Bivalvia > Lucinida > Lucinidae > Anodontia > Anodontia alba. Next base: position 15,729,907 of record OZ024825.1, on the reverse strand, counting down.
TGAGAAATTAGGCTTCAAAAACGTCACCGTAAGAACAGCAACAAAAAAAAAAAAAAAATGAAATAAAAAAGAAAAACAAAATCAAAAGGGCTAAAACTGGTAAGAGCTCAGTAAGAGATGAGTAGCTGTGATAATTTGGCAAGTTGAGCAGGATTTCCATTGAAATCTCTGCAGCTGAAAAAGCATTTGCAAGTTGATCTCGAACAGTTGTATCGGCAATATATTTGCAGCGGAATGTTTCTATGTGTTCACATGAAATCCTACATTCCAAGTTGGTTCCCTCGGATATGGATGTAGAAAACTTTACATAAATGTTAAACATTACCCTGCTGCAGGTGATGATGGTGCATGCCATACAAGTACTGTACTATTTTTCTTATTTTCGGGGAAAACTAAGGAAAATAATTGAAAATGTCTGCTCATTTAACCTGCAGTGGAGTCGTAGCCCCAGATAAAGCATTTTTCAACCAAGAAGTAATATCTTTTTTATTTCTCCAGAAAACGTGTTATGGGTACTCATTAGAAGCACCTCTGTGAGGTGCTTCTAATGAGTACCCAAAACGTGTTTTTATAGAGAAATAAGAAAAAACATTTTACCTGATATTCCTTATCTGAAGCTATGGGAGTAATGATTATTAGAGGTGTTAAAAAGTTCACACCTCTTTGAACAATATTTGCTCAGTTCAGAAATAAATAAAAGACAGCTTTGGCTATGTGAAAATAGGAATTACGAATATTTAGGGTAAATACAGTATAAAAAAAATCTTAACCATTACAAAGCTGCAGACCAAATCTAGCAGTCGACATTTCAATTTTTTTTTTTTTTTAAGTCGAGCATTCAAGTACCAATCATTTGTCATCTGCCAACAGCAGACCTGCAGCTATAAAACTGAACCCTAAAGGAAATTAACAAAGCCAAATGCTACTTTTATTTATCAATTTCGTAAGGTTATTGAGGGAACAAAGAAAAGGACAATGGACAATGTAAATTGTGATAGTACCTCACTTTGAACACCATTGGCATAATTTTACTGTGTTATGTCGGTAATGTGTTTTTGTATGTTCATGTAGCTGCTGAGTTGGGTTATTCAGTTCTGAAACTGTCCGGTATTGCTCAGCACAATTTAGAGCTGCTGATAGCATAGCTAACACATGGTATAAGATAAGGCATGTTTTCAACCAAAATGTATTGATATTATTCCGATTTCTCCACAAAAGCGTATGTTGTGGAGTGCCTCGGAGAGGCATTTCTAATGAGTATCCACAGCATGCGCGTTTGAGGAGAAAGAAAAATACTTATTTGGATGCCCTTATCTGGCACTATGGCTGTAAAAAGGGCACTTTCTCAACGAAAAAAGTGTATTTCGGGGTTGCAGAAAAAATCGGCAAAATTCCATAGTTTCAGTTATTGAATAACCTGTAAGGAATATAAATAATTGGGTAATGTCATGACAAAAATGATCTTTGAACTTATGCAAATTGTGCCTGTACAGGCAAGGCTGGGGACACCCCAGAGTGAGACATGCACGTGCACAGTCATGTCTGAGCATGTGCAATTTGCATATGTCTAAAGACAGGTTTTGTCGTAACAGCTCATTTATTACACTGCATTCCACTCTTGAATGACAAAGTTCTAATGGTGGAACTCAAAACAAGTGTGCTTTAAACTGAGGGTAGCCATATCCATAATGTATTATCCTCATGCCAGAATGGGACATTGGTGCCAAGCTGACGAAGGGTCGGCTCAGTTATTTTTCTGTACAGACAAAGAATACAGCTGAAAACCCCAGATTAGTAAGCTGAATTAGTCATGAACAGGACGGTGATTTCAGATTCCAAATTAGTAGTTCATTTTAGAGTTATAATTGGACTAATTATTGGGACACCATAATGCATTCCTATGCTTATCCTAAAATTTTAACAAGTGTCCCAATATTTGGAGAAAGATTGGAGTTAAAATTTTGACGGGTTTATGGTTGTATTCTTTGACTGTATAGTTACTTATTGTTGATGATGAATGGCAAAAATCACTTATATTTTATAAATAAAATTAATTTTATATGAAAATTGAGGTTGAAATTTTTATTGTTTTGATGAAGAAAATGACAAGTTGAGATACACTGAATGGACACCAGCATTGTGCTGTGTTAGCTACAGAAAGCTGAAACCTGTGTGCTCTGCAAATACCCAGATATGGTTGTATAAATCAGGTCAGGGTATGTGCAGTTCATATAGTAATTTCATGCACAGTAAATTTCCTAAAATTTTGTATACTAAGGTTATAGACAAAATGGCCTATGCAAACGGTGTAGACCCAGATCAGATTGCTCCTTCAGAACAGTTTAATCAGGGTCTACTCTGTTTGCCGTTCCACCAAGTATTTTAAGAAACAACTGCATAAATAGCAAAAATATAGGCCAAAAAATGAATAAAATGTTAGAAATTTTATAACATTTACCATATTTGGATATTAAAGAAATATTATTATCACTAAAATACTCCCATCTTGCAAATGTCTACAACCAGACCCGTGTATTTTTTACCCCATATAGGCCTTGTTTGGTCTTCTCACAGTGTACCTCAAATGATAAATTTTATTTTTCTTTTGAGATCTGCAATTTAAGTTCACCTTAAAAGTGCAATATTGTAAAGGCAGATAGGATACAGGAAAAAAAAAATGATCTCAAAATATCTGCAACTAATGTAGTCCCCAACTGGACCAGGATGTTTTCTGGACTCTCTTTTCCTGTGTCCTAGCCATAATGATAACAAAGCCTTTTTGATGATGGCTGTTCTAATAAATTATAAAGTTTGTGTTGTGAAACCGCTCCAGTACATTAATGAAGCCCCTTATGTCATTATTCAAAGATTTTAAAACAATAGTATTTTTGTTGTTGTTGTTTTTGTTTTTTTTGAAAACAGTAAAATTATTGTGTCCCTTAAAAAAGAAAAAAAAAAGAAAGCAATTATTGAAACAATTCTGAAATCAAAAAGAATATTGTTTGATTGTTTTTACATTTTTTGTGTGAAATGATCTTGAGATATATTTCCTTAACCCTTAAAACGCTAAGAATACCTGCATCTAAAAATGTCGTCTGTTTATGTCGTTGCTGAATATTCTTGCAAACTTTCAAGCCTATTTTTGCATATAGGCAAACAGTGTGGACCGCAGTCTGATCTGGGTCCGCACTGTTTGTAACAATGACTTTTAAACTAACCGGCAGAAGACAAAGCGGATGACAATTGTTGTGATTGGCGCTTTAAGGGTTAAAATTATGCAGTTTGAAACTGGGTTCTTCAGGAGGGGCTTCAAATGCCTGAAGTTTTGGAGCATACTTTTGGGTTTAACAATTCGGTTATCCAGCAACAGACTGAATTTTAGTTGTGGAAACAAATGTTCCATTTATGAAAATATTCATCAACTTTTATCATCTGTTTTATATGACACAATTTTAGTAGGCGACGGACAAGTTGAAATAAATTTAGACATGGCATGTTTTATATAGAGAAAAAAATGTGATTGAAAGGATTTTTTTTTTACATGTTTTTAATGTGGCATCAGCATAGTTGGCCTGGACTTCAGAGAAGAGTATTTTGGCAATTTCTGATTTCTCAAATCCTTTCCACCCTGCAGGCCAAAACAGATATTCTTGCAAACAATGTAGATCCTGATGAGATGGCTCTAATGAGCCATCTCATCTGGATCTACAATGTTTGCCTTCTGCTAACACTGTTCGACAGGCACTCCTATTTGCATCAGTGGATATGCCCAATTTAGACTTTCTTAAAGAGTCCATTTCAGGTACTCAGAGTGTAAAAAACAGTACCTTTTCCCCGGAATAGCAACTTAGCTGAAGTCCAGGCTAGCAAGAAGTACAGTAATCAAGAGTTGTAGTAGCAGCATGTCAGTCAGTTGATCTAAAAAGAAAAGGAAAACAATGTAATTGGAAAAGAATTGAACAAATTTAATCCAGAATACCTTACTCAATACTGTCAAGGTATTTTTAAACATAAGCTATAGGCTGCAACAAATGATACACAAGAATGCATTTATGGGCTGCAATATTTGCATTTGTATCAACCCATTTGTGCCTAGTGTCCCATAAATGGGACATTGGCAAACAGTGTAGACCCAGATCAGACGCCACAGAACGCGACGTCTGATCAGGGTCTACACTGTTTGCATTAACTACATGCATTTTAATAAAAACATGGTAATAATCAAAACTGACCAGACACCCTTAAACAGGAAATGGACTGGTCCAGAGAGTTCAGATAGAAGCGTCCACCCGGCATAAATGGGTTAAGCATCCATACTATTCAGTATGGCCCATTAAAATAATAATGACTCCTATTGAAAGTTACTGTACTTGTGATGTTTGCATTATGGCCATAGTAACTTCTATTTATATCCCAGTAAGCATTCTACATACATCTATATCGGCCCGTTATAGCCCCCTATAGATTTATGTCGAATGCTAGCTGCAGAGACCAAACGGATAGGAGATTCTGTGAAAAGTTGACATCGACTTTGTGTGCACACGCACACTTATTTTATCCTGTCTCATCACAGGGTCACCCGCTTGTAAAATTGGACCAGAAGTTTTGTTTCTATGGCCCGAGAAAGATCGTTGATGTCTATATGTTCTCCCAGTAGAGGTCAAGGCTTGTTGTCTCAGGGCGATATTACCTTGTGACAATAATAGAATTGTTACATTTGTAAAATAAGTGAAGACCTTACGAAATAAAGAGTGCCATCAAGTATTCTTATGTTGATTGTTCTTGTTTACCCCAACCATAGGTCCTGATAAAAGGGATATCATCAGAGGACTTGTTAACCCATTTTAGTCCGGAGAACCCCAAAAGAGTAATTGGCAAACGCAGATCTGATCAGGATCTCCACTGTTTGCAAATAGTTTAGCCATTTTCTCTAAAAATAACAAAATCATATAGCCTGACACAGCTTAAGTTGAATTCGATTATTCCAACAACAGAGTGCGGGGGGAGTCTATTCAGTCTAAAATGGGTTAACCCTTGTCATGCTGAATAAATTAAGATGCCACGCCCACTTCAAATTTACAGCCAATCAGATTAATCAAGATTGTTGATATAAATTCACATACCAAATGACAAAACAGTGTAGATCCAGATCAGTTGGCTTCTGAAGAAGCCAACTGATCTGGATCTACACTGTTTGCAAAGGCAGGGTATATCCGGGCTCAGCAGGACAAGGGTTAACAGGGAGTGCATCTATTTTATGATTAGGATATTTTCGTCTCCATAAAACATATTGGTACTTAATTGAATTTCATCCTTGAGAACCCACATCATATTTTTTTATGAAGAACTGGAGACAACTGGAATTGTCATCAAGTAGCTGAATAGCAACTCTGGGTATTGGCAAGCTGTTAAAATACTGTGAATTTGGCAAGGTGAGGCTTTCTCATGTGTACAAGTAAAACCGTTATTTATGCAGAAGTGACAAAATATCACCCAAAATATCTCCTTATCTATAGCCCCAGATAAGAGATAAAAATATTTGCACCAAAATATTTTGGCTGGTTTACCATGTATCCTAAATATGAGGTCACCATAATGCATTAGCAAACTTGCAGCCAACAACAGAACACCTTGATTGATTGATTGCGTTGGAGTTTAACGACACGTAACCCTTGTGGGTCATTTTGTGTCGTCTCCAAGAGAAAGGGAGAAAAGATAGAAGAGATACTAGAGGAGAGGAAATGAAAGAGAGGGACAGGGAAGAAAGGGGAACAGGAATGAAAGTGAAGAAACAGAAGAAATAAAAACATTCCCCTTCTACCCTTACCTGCTACAAGGATAGCAGGCCTTGCCCAACTGCAAGCCAATATCATTTGGTTGCCCGATGACGTAAGATACACACCTTCGCCACACCACTGCACCCCATCCCCTAATCGGAGGCCGCGCTCTATAGCACAGTCGGTACTGCGTCTGACTACAGACACAGGGGTCGCAAGTTCGGATTCCAGCTCGCCAACAACATTTTCGTGGAAATTGTTTATGAAATCATTTCTATGGTTATTCTCCCTCTTCTGATTCAAGAAGGGCAGGTGCTGCTGTATACATATGCTACAAGCTCGGAACATGGAGGGGGATACATAACACAGACTTGCTAACGTGTTGTGGCTCAACTACTGTCCCAATAAACACACAATGTCATCAGCACAACCTCATATCGGCGTCACTGCAGGCCGACAGGGCAAACACAATGTCGCCAAAACGTATCGACGTCCCAGCAGGCACGCAATATCAAAATGACGTCGTATCAACGTGATCACGTCGCATCGACGTTGATACGACGTCATTTTAACGTTGTATCGACGTCGCTGCAACTTCTTGGAATATCCAAAAGGTAACAAAAACGCCGCAACGTTTAGAACATCCCAGCAAATAGGTTATCAAAACATCGTATCGACGGCGTTTTTGGCAACCTTCTTTTTGCTGGGATGCGATCAGTAGTACCCCGCCGTTCCGGATCATTGTTGGTTGCCTACATGTAGTGTCCTGATTCAAGAAGGGCAGTTGTCAGTTTCTGGCGAAAGAATGCGCACAATACTGGTTAATCGCTTAGAGGACTAAGCCTGCCCAGTAAACGTGTGGTTAGGTAAACTGATCGCGCTCGACATGACCCCATTGGATTGACTGGGCCGTAAAACCTCAACACAAACAAACCTGAACTTTATCCGGGGTTGTCAACCTTGAACACGTGTTTACCCGGGACTAGTGTTGTTATCGCACTCTTAAAAGTGTCAGATTGGTTATCTGAATACTAAACATAATAAACTCGATAAAAATAACAGAATCGTGTAAGTTATAGGTCACTGACGGTTAAAATCTGATGGGTATCCTATTTTCAAGGCCAGTCGATAAACAACAAACACTCTCTGGTACTGAACTCGAACTAATGTTTGTTATTAACGCCAAAAGCAGCTTTTCATTGTTGTCTGTCCGATGTGCAAGATTCTTGCACCAAGTTCGATTCACTTTTTAGCCCTATAAAATTTACCTACCCCTTGTATTAAAAGTGCCTTACTATATATGCACCTAAATTTTGATATTCTAATATCTGTTGATCTATGCCAAGTGACAATCACAGTGTAGACCCAGACCGTACTCTGCGCTTTGCGATGTCTGATCTGGGTCTACACTCCAGGCCTGTCTGTCCCAACATTTCGGTTGAATACGGTATATGCTGTTAAAATGTGAATGGCATTGAGCAACAGCGTTCAATTGTTAAAGTTCACCACCTGTTATCGTAAATGTAGCTTTGTTAATTCCACACCCAGTAAACATTCTTTATAAATATATAGCGGGCCGTTATCGGCCCATCAGGGTAGCTGACGGGCCGATAACGGCCCGCTATAGATTTATAAAGAATGCTAGATGGGAAATTTTCTTAGGATTCTTTTCTACTTTCGTAGGCTGCATCCGGCACATGCATGTGAAAAGATATTTTAATCGGCAGTTCCCTTAAATAAATACCAGTATTTTGACAGTCGTACTTGTACATTCGAGAGACGTGAGTTTCGACTAGGTTGTAAAACAAACTTATACCAAATTTAGTCAGCCAGAGTTCAATGCAAACCATGGTTAGTGCGGTGATCGATCTTGGTCCAGAGGCGTAGCAAGAACGGAATTATTTTCATGCACAATCAGGAAAAAATCGAGAAATCCTTCCTAGTATCTTTAGCAAAATGGGGGCTACTCTTGAAGGAACGAATTTGCTCCCGAAAGGAACAAGTTCAGAGACGAGAGATTCATGATTTTGTTCTTTCCTTTCCAGAAAATAGGGTTTTATATTTCTGAGATAGCAATGTCAACTTTAATTTCTTTTCTTTTTTTTTCTTTTTTTAATAGGAAAAGAAAGGAAGAAAGAAGAAAACTTTTTTAAAAAGTCGTCTACTGAGATTTTTACCCAGCATGTCAAGCATTTAAATAATGCGCGACGTAACGTGAGAAAACGTACCTTCTGACATATGCACCCAGCGAAGATTCAAATCAGCCTGCGCAACCGCGCAGTCTGATCAGAGTCTTCGTTTTCCACATGAAGAAACTTCGCATCCTTGGCTAACCAAACTGCGCCCAGTGAAGATTCTGATCAGACTATTGCGCAGTCTGTCTGAATCTTCGCTGGGTGCACATGTGCAAAGGTACGTTTTCTGACGCAGAGACACATGTTGAGTAGGGGTATTGACGTACACAGAGATGCCAGCTAACCGACTTGCGAAATCCATTTAGCAACTCTCAGCTGGTTAATCATAACGTTCTGTCATCTTAGGACAAATGGACAATTTCTCTGTGGGTGTACCTGTCCCTCTGTCTCTCAGTTTGAGACATTTTAATTTTATTGATAAAATCGATATTTCTTTATGTTCCTTTTTCGCAGACATACTTTTCATGAAGTACATATTCTAAACCACTTAAGCTTTATATTCACCTAAAATAAAACCAAACTTATATCATGACTATATAAAGGCTGGTCACTAGTGACCAGTCATGATACTACTTTGATTTTATTACTGTGGATTGTCAAACAGGATTATAAGAATAAATATTCAGTCACTGGAGACTGGAGCCAGTTTATTCCTAGGTATGCAATGAGCTCTTCCAACATGAAAATTCATAACCTATCCTTCCCGAGTTTTCAAAAGTGGCCTCTTCACGCTTTGGATTTGAACACATCCATTGTTGTAAATAGGGGTTGTTGTCAACCTGTCAGCCATAAGTCTAGAAAAGAGTGACAATTTAGATTCTGATGAGACAGTCTGGACGAGCCGGATCTACAGTTTGCAAATACAGTCGACTCTCGTTATCTCGAACTCGCTTATCTCGAATAACCGCTTATCTCGTAGTGAAAATCTGGTCCCTGTTTTAATACAGAGATCTACCAAAAGGCAACAAAATATTGTGGAAAAGAGGAGAAATTGCTCCTTAGGAGCAATTTCTCCTCTTTTCACAATATTTTAAATCCTTGTCTAACTTAGGAGTCAAATTACTTATTCATTCTGTCAAAGGTAGTTCGATTAATTGTTTTCCTCAGTTCCGCAAATCTGATATGTCGAAGTACGGATATCTCGAAGTGTTTCATAGAGTCCCCTGGAGTTCGAGATAACGAGAGTCGACTGTATATGTTTTGAGCATAGGGTCTGAAAGGATTGGCCGGTTCTATTGCTATTATGCTACACAAAACAAATTGAACAAATACGGCCAGCTTCTGATCCAGGTAAGCATTCTACATAAATTTATATCGGGTCGTTATCGGCCCGTCAGGGTAGCTGATGGGCCGATAACGGCCCGCTGTAGATTTATAAAGAATGCTAGCAGGGGATCTGGGACTACATTGTTGGCAAAGGTCCATTGTTTTGGATGGGATTTTAAAGCTTTCGTAAGTGGCAAGATCATTGTTGAAGCCAAAGAGCCGCACACGAAACTGTGTATTCTGGCCCTCATGTTTTTTTTGTGTGTGTGTTTTTTTACCACAACGAGCATTACCCAAGTTGTACTCCGTAATAAGAAGCATAGTAAATACGACGGAAAGCATAGCTGCTAAGGTTAGTCATGGAAAGTACGAACTAACAACAAAGCGCAATGCTACAAAAGCATTGTCACAGTTATAGCAAAACGGCAACTTACGAGTAATTAACCTTTACCACACTCAGAACTAATTCAGCAGATGATAAACTGATGATATATGACCCAGCCCCCCCCCCCCCCCACCCCCCCAAAAAAAAAAAAAAAAAAAAAAATAGGCTTCGACATTTCATGGAAACTATCTCCTGAGGAGAAAATTTCGTCTTCTGATTTTTTTTATTTTTTTTTCAAAATGTCGTCTGCTTAATTTTTTGGTTTGAAAGCCGTACTACAGAAGCCATTGTTGACCAACTACCATTCGAAAAAGGACATTATAGCATACGTAAACAGCAAACACCCAGGTCAGACTGCGCAATGTCTACAAGCCTTTTTCGTCAATATATTTTACTGTATCCATTATATATACGCGGGCAACAAGGACCCTGATCGCACTGCACGAATGCACAGGCCAATCCGGACATTCGTTTCATACATAAGAGGTCAAGGCTTTGTGTTGAGATTTTCCGCCATTTTTTGCAAGTATTTTGACTTCCTCTTTGCTTTCCTGTTTTGTAAAAGGAATCTATTGATATGAAAGGAATGTTCTCCCCATGGGAGAAGATTTCTTTTCTATTGGAGTAGACCCCTTTTTCAGAAGGGCTGCAAAACAATGACCGAGTTGCCTCCCCCAGTTGAAAGTGTAGCCACTCGCCTGAACTCTGTCGGTGCCAAATTAATTTTAGACGACATTTGTCGTCTTTTTATTTTTAAAACAAACTATCACTTGGAAAGAAGTTTATATGTATAGTTGAAAGACTGAATGTCAAACAGCGTAGATCCAGATGAGACGGCTCATTATGAGCCGTCTCATCTGGATCTTTGCTGTTTGCAAAAGCCTATTATTGTCGCCTGTGGCAGTGACAGGGTTAATACTCTGAAAACTTCAGACAGCGAATATCCAGATGGGCCGTTGTCGTGGGAGGGTGGGGGGGGGGGGTGGTGGGCGAGGGGGAGGTGGGGGGTGTAACTTCCTATATATGGCATAGTACGGATGTGCGTGTCGAATAGCCCCCTTTTTCAGCGCTGCCAGGTATATGATTGGCCCCCTTTTTTCAACAAAAAGTACATGTATATGAATGGCCCGATTTTTCTGAATTCCTATGTGAAAGGCCCCATTTTTCTGACATCCTGGTATATGCACATATTTTTCGTTCAGAGACTTTTCGAGGCTGCTTATCCTCTTGGTAATATATGAATTGACTGTGATATTTGTGTAATAACCAGCAAAAATGGGTACAAAAAATCAAAGGGCAGTATATGAATAGGTCAACATTTTGGATGATTAAGTATATGAATTGGGTCCGTTTTTTCGAAGGCTAGGTATATGAAAGGGGTAGGTTTTGAAATACTGGCTCGCACACCCGTACCAAAATTACCCCTAAGTTACCCCACCGAGGGGCCGTTACATCCTCACTATTCACTGTTAAGACATTGCAGACGGACTGGCAGATGCTCTGATTAGTGTAGCTTTTCGTTGTTCATGCACACGCACAATGTCATTATATCCCGCTCCCTTTTACTGTCCGGGGGTTCTAGACAATGCCAACATCTATCGCACGTACAACATTCCTATTCTAGTCTCATGAATTTTAAGAAAGCCATATACGTGTAATAATAACCGTTTTTCTTTTAACCTTTAAATATCAGTTGATGCCATTTTCAGTTGAACCGCGTCGCGAGAAAAGGACTCTCCGAACTCTCTGTCGAATCAATCTTTCAGTGCGCATGCCGGGTCCCTTAGCGAGGCCACATGTCTAGTTCTTTGGTTGAAGTTTTCCTTTGACCTACCGCTTTAACCCTTGTCCTGCTGAACCCGGATATACACTTACTTTGCAAACAATGTATATCCAGATCAGTTGGCCAACTGATCTGAATCTGCACTGTTTGCCATTAAGTATGTGAATTTATAGCAACAATACGGATCAAGTAATCTGATTGGCTAAAAATTAGAAGTGGGCATAGCATTTTGATTTATTCAGCAGGACAAGGGTTATAATATACGAGAGCGAACAGCACAGGGTGGAGAATGTGTGGATGCACAGGCCCGCCTGAGCCTTTGCTGTTCGCATATTTTTCCACGACGCGGCCCCATTTTTTTGCTTCTTTTTCCTTGAAAACGGGCATTGACATATCATACCTAAAATATCACCAACCGCTTTTAAGCAAAACAAAAACAAAGCACACTTTTGACGTTGTCAATACTGATCGACAACAGCATGCTGCTATGGAAAGGGAAAGGATAATTAATACAGTTAGTGGATTTTCGGCCATTTTACAAGAGGGACTACTTTTTTCACTTCTTGTTCTGCTTTTCAGCACATCGAGCTCCTTCTTAGCTTCAAAATGGAAGAAAATATAAGGAGCGAAGCAAAATCTCTCCTTCAAGTTTAGAGTATACATGTAATTCTTTTCAAAAGGGAGACAAAACAATTTGACGGAGTTGCCGTCACAGACAGTGTATCCACTCGTCGTAAAATCTTTTATCAAATGCGAACAGGTACGGTCCATATTAGCACGTCTCTCATATACATTACGAAAACATGCCTATTCAGATATACTAAACCTTTTACCCCACGAAAATGAAAATTTTCAGATAAAAAATATTCTGATATTTTTCATATATCTGCTTAAAACATAGATTGTGGGTACTCGTTAGGCGGTTCTAACGAGTACCAACAATTTATGTGTTGGGCAGAAATAAGAAAAATAATATATACCCCTGTAAACCCCAGTTTTACTATATAACAGTGGGGTTTAAGGGGGTCAACATTATATAGGTATGTTTTCGTGATGATATGTGTTGCATGAAATTTCAGGAGAGGATTCAGAGGGGGTTCGGGGTGTTCAGTGGAACCCAGTTTGTCTAAATTTCATTTTCATGGTGAAATTTTGGATAAATTTGATAAATATGGGACACTCTTTCATATACTTCTGTTCAATAAGTCCATCTTACTACTCGTACCTGTGAATATGTGTATTAAAATTGCTAGGTGAGTGGCAAACAGTGTAGACCCTGCGTTCTGTGGCGTCTGACACCTCGTTCTGCGTTCTGCAGCGTCTGATCTGAGTCTACACTGTTTGCTCAATCCTATCTATCCGAATACGTAAATGACGGTAATATGATTAAATCGAACCTCCTCCTGGATCCGCCCCTGTGTCTTCTTTCAGGTTCCAATGCACGCTAATAAGTTATGCGTTTTATGTTGCCCTTTTTTGCCGCGGTACACAAACCGTCTACAAATGTACCGTGCAATGACAGAGTCCCTATGATACTGTAATCCCCTTAAGCTTTGGGACTGGAGATCTGGTCTAACAGTGTAGATCTAGACCAGATGCCGCGGATCGCGGCGTCAGATCTGGATCTACACTATTTGTCACGCATCTAGCAGTTTTTATACACATTAGTAGGTAACAGAATACAGTTGACTCTCGTTATCTCGACCTCGCTTATCTCGAATAACCGCTTATCTCGAAGTGAAAATCTGGTCCCTTCCTATACATGAAAACCTAACAACAGATGGAAAATATTGTAGAAAAGAGGAGAAATTGCTCCTGAGGAGCAATTTCTCCTCTTTTCCACAATATTTTCAATATATCTCTAACTTCAAAAGTCCAATTACCTATCAGTTTGTTAAATGTGGTTAATCAAATTATTTTTTCCTCAATTCTGCAAACCTGATATGTCGAACTACGGATATCTCGAAGTATTTCAGAGAGTCCCTTGGAATTCGAGATAACGAGAGTCGACTGTATATTTATTCAAACTTTAAAACAAATATGGTAGGGAGTTAAGGTGTACAAGTATTTAGAGTAAATTCGGTATATGTTCTACCGCCTACAGCAATGCTGCCAAAGGACATGAAAACCTTGAAACCCTGATCAGTCTGGCGAATGTACAGGCTTATCTGGCATTCGCTATCTGTATATGACTTAGGGGTCTTATCTTATGGTGTGGCGCACATTTCAGGGGCGGAGCCAGGAGGATTTTTGAGGGGTCGTCAAATTCTATTATTCCAGTATCTACGCCGGATTCCTCGTTAGTCTCGTCGGTTTCCGCACCTGTTCGTAGTTTGTCCGATTCATTCTATAAAAGCCCAGATGAACATGTGCGTCCGTGAAATGTTTTTTCTAGATCATCTTTGTCCGAATCATTCAGTACATCGAGGGTTGATCGCAAGACTGTAGCAAGTCAGATGGTTGTTTTTCCCAATACTTAATCTCCTCACCATGAAGGCATTATGAAGATTATAACATTTCTTTCTGTAAACAATGGAAATTTAGGTGCCATTCCTCGTATGAGCAATGGCACCTAAATTTGCATTGTTTACAAAGGGGTCAAAGTTGCCCCTAAACAAGGGTTTCAAAAATATGTTAAACTTTTAGTTACTACAGTTTTGCGCTCAACCCTCGATATGCAAAGGCCCAGATGAACGTGTGCATCCGTGAAATGGTTTTTCTAGCAGATGATCACTAGTAAACAGCAAAGTTGACTCTCGTTATCTCGAATTCCAAGGGACCCTCTGAAACACTTCGAGATATCCGTACCTCGACATATCAAATATTCAGAATTGAGGAAAAAATAATTCGAACAACCACATTTAACAAATTTATATGTAATTGGATTCTTGACGTTAGAGATATATCGAAAATATTGTGGAAAAGAGGAGAAATTGGCTCCCAATTTCTCCTCTTTTCCACAATATTTTTACTTGTTTTTAGATTTTCATGTTTAGGCAGGGATAAGATTTACACTTCGAAATAAGCGGTTATTCGAGATAAGCGAGTTCGAGATAACGAGAGTCAACTGTATAATGTCCATTGTCGGTTGAGCCACAATTTGAGCAAACGTACCGTCTGACAAGTGCGTCCAATGAAGACTCAAATTAACCGTGGCATCCGCGCAGTCTGATCAGTCTTCGTTGTCCGCATGAAGAAACTTTGTATCCTAGGCTATCCAAAATGTACCCAGCGAAGATTCTGATCAGACTGCGCGAATGCGCAGGCTGATCTGAATCTTCCCTGGGCGCACACGTCCGCTTGCGTTCGTTTTATGACGGTGTAGCTCAGTTGATGAACAAACTTGGGTTTTAAGTATGGTTTAGAGACACCAATGCCGCAGTCGGAAAAGATAAATGAACACAGGCTAGCACTTTGGAGGTTCTGACCTTATTCAAATCTTAACATTGAACCCAGTTCCATATGGGTCAAGCCCAGGAGTACAACATATAGGCCCAGTCCATGAGCACAGCCCAGTTTTTTTTTTTACTGGTTTATCGTTTTAGTTCCAGATAATTTTTCTTTGTTTATTTATTATTTTTTTACAACAGAATTTCAAACATTTCATATTGCCTTGTATTTATAATTGTAAACAGAGAGATCTTGTCTTCATATTCTTTTAATGGCGACAAAGTATATTAGAAGTACACATAACACATATCTGTTTGTATGGATTTGTATTGATTGACAGTATTTATAAAACAGAAAACATCGTACAGGCTGACAACTGAGACGATAACTTAGGAAAATAAAGTCCCCCACCCCACCCCCCCACCCGATCCCCCCTCCCCTCAAAAAAAAAAAAAAAAAAAAAAATCACGAAAACACGCCTATACAAATTTGACCCCCTTAAACCCCACTTTTATATAGTAAAACTGTGGTTTACAGGGGTACACATTATTTTTCATATTTCTGCTAAAAAACATAGATTGTGGGTACTCGTTAGAACCGCCTCGTCGAAGCGGTTCTAACGAGTACCTCAATCTATGTTTTGAGCAGAAATATGAAAAATATCAGAAGGTTTTACCTCAAAGTTTTTCATTTTTTGGTGGTAAAAGTTTCAGTATATTTGAATAGGTGTGTTTTGGTAATGAAAAAAAAAATGAACCTGATGCGGGTTAGAGTTACCAAACTGTTATGGTTATTGAAAATTCCGTTTGACGTATTCGACGATAATGTCAAACAGACATATAACGCAGCTTCTGAAAGAGTGTACCCATAAAAACCTAAATTATTGACAATATCGTGAATAAATTGGGAAGCCGAACTTCTTTCAAATTGTAATATCGTATAATTACCGCCTTGCAGCTGAAAAGTGCTGAAAAAATAATGACATTTTCTCTGCCTAAATGCGGATGCCTATGACGTAATTTTGTTTTCAGTATTTTCCGTCACAGAAAACCATAAACGAATTGTTAAAAATATTCAGTAGCTAAAGAAAAAATGTGATTGAAATAATGTGGGCTATACATTAAGCCTAAAACAGGAAACATATTAACTAGAATCAGATTCAACCAGGGAGAAATGCAGATAACATTTGTCGTGTGGTTTGCTTTCAGCTGTAAATTGATACTTTTTTAAATAATGTTTTGTGTAGTTTTCCATGGCGGTTCCTCTGTTGCTATAGGCGGAACGATTCATTGAAATCGGATCGTATCGCAATACTTTTTCTGACGATACCGAATCGTATCGTGGAGCTAGTATCGCGATACCTGACGATACGCCAAAAAGTACAATTTCCAAAGAAAATGATAGCTTATATATTTCAAGACCATTTTTATGACAAATTACAAAGATTAAAAATGTTACTTAAATACACGATTCACTTATTTGACAAACAGGAACGTCTTACACAGGCGTTGTTACACAAAAATGAACCTTTGAGATGGTTTTGAACCGGTTTTCCAGGAGTATGAAAGCTTTCAAGCCGAAATAGTATCGCGATACGTATCGTATCGTGAGGCAAGTAGTATCGTGAGGCAAGGATCGCAATACGTATCATATCGTGAGGTGACTGTATAGTTACACCCCACCTGTTGCAGTTCTTTATTTTTGCGTCGGCGGTTTCATACAGTTGACTCTCGCTATCTCGACCTCGCTTATCTCGAATAACCGCTTATCTCGAAGTAAAAGTCTGGTCCCTGCCTAAACATGAAAATCTAACATGTAAAAATATTGTGGAAAAGAGGAGAAATTGCCATTTTCAATATATCTCTAACTTCAAGTCCAATTACACATATATTTGTTAAATGTGGTTAATCGAATTAGTTTTTCCTCAATTCTGCAAATCTGATATGCCGAAGTACGGATATCTCGATGTATTTCAGAGAGTCCCTTGGACTTCGAGATAACGAGGGTCGACTATATTTGGCATTTGTTTTGTCATTATTCGTTCCTCATCTTTGATGCTTCGGTAGGGCTGTGCTTCGTGATTGTGGAATTTCTTGTTTTTTTTTGTTGTTGTTGTTTTTTTTGTTTTTTTTTGGGGGGTGGGGGGGGGGGGAGGGGTTACGGCCCTTTCAAGAATATTTCACTTATATCGAGCCGATCGTTCATCGAAGGTGGGCGAAAACTGGAAAACCCGGAGAAAAAACACCTGACCATCCGTAAGCAGAACTTGGCTTTCCCACATATGATCCGAGCGAGGCTCGAACCACAGCGGTGAGAAACCTAATGGATTAAGAGTCAACTCTCTTATCCACGGCCCGCCGGAATTTCTTGGGTATTTTCACATATTTTTGTGACCTTGACTGAGAAAAATGCAATGTTTAGAAACATGAGCAAATAATAAACTGCTTATTTGTTAAACATGTAAATTTTTGTTTTATTTTTGACCACTGCTTATTTGACACGTAATTGAGATATGCTGTGCGTTTGGTCAACTCTGTTAGGTCTTTAACGCTCAGCATGCTGGGTAAAAATTTTAGCAGACGACATTTTTATAATATTTTTTTCTTATTTAACCGATAACTAGACTTTGACCTTTCATGCAAATTGTCTCCGTAGCAGGAGTCAATTTGCATGGAATGTTAAAGTCTGTTTGATGGGGAAAAATATATAATTTGTTGTCTGTGGACTGCTGAATGGTAATGAATATATACTGAAAGGAAAAAAAAAAGCAGGGTAAATTCAATTCCTAAATTTCATTCAAGTTTGAAAAAGTTTGTTAAATATTTTACTATGATTACAAAACGGTATATGTATGGAACAAAAGTTCCAAATTTCATTGGTTTGTGATCAACAAGTCTCGAGCTATTGAAGTTCATTGGTAGCTACCCCCCAAATCTTGAAATCAAAATCAAACTGAAAATCAATATCGGGTGTGCCCCCCTCTTGCTGCCGTTGCTGCCGCGCAGATGGTCGCATCGTGTGTACCGACGTCGCGGAGAATGCTTTGCCGACGCCTGTGTTGTCGAACGGGATCGGTTTGGGGGTGGCTCCGTTATGGTCTGGGGAGGCATTGCTCACGGGATAAAATCACAGTTGATTATTGTTGCGGGCAATATGACCGCAGTAAGGTATAGGGATGAGATCTTGCGTCCTGTTGCAGTCCCGCTTGTGCAACAACGTAATCTGATTCTGCAGCAGGACAATGCCCGACCACATGTTGCCCGAGTTTGTCAGGATTTCCTGGCAAACAATAATATCGCACCACTAGCATGGCCACCGTACAGTCCAGATTTGACCCCAATGGAGCACATGTGGGATGAGCTGGGCAGAACGATTAGGAAGCGCCGAAATCCCCCCGCAACTCTCGCACAACTAAGGAATGCGTTGATCGATGAATGGAATAACATCCCGATGCGAACTGTCAATGCTTTGGTTAACTCTATCCAAAGGAGAATTAGGGCAGCAACGGCAGCAAGAGGGGGGCACACCCGATATTGATTTTCAGTTTGATTTTGATTTCAAGATTTGGGGGGTAGCTACCAATGAACTTCAATAACTCGAGACTTGTTGATCACAAACCAATGAAATTTGGAACTTTTGTTCCATACATGTACCGTTTTGTAATCATAGTAAAATATTTAACAAACTTTTTCAAACTTGAATGAAGTTTAGGAATAAAATTTACCCTGCGTTTCTTTTTCCTTTCAGTATATATATATATATATATATATATATATATATATATATATATATATATATATATATATATATATATATATATATATATATATA